>CAMGYJ010000007.1:61799064-62399064 GCA_946122785.1 Linum tenue | reverse complement strand
TGGCGAGTATGTAGTGCGCAAAGAAATAGGGGTGGTGACGGTAGAAGGAGATCGCCCCAAGAAGAAAACCAAGCGTGAGCGCGCAATGGAGTGCGCAGCAGTTGACGCACAGGCGAAGTTCAACCTGAGCTTCGACGATACTGAGTTCCCACGAGGGGTCCCATCAGAAGATCCACTCATCGTCACTGCGCTAGTTGCCGCCTGCAAAATCCACCGTCTGCTGATAGATGGAGGTAGCGCGGCTGACATCCTCTTCCAAAGCACAATAGACCAAATGAACATCGATCCGCGCCTAATTAAGCGCGCTCAAGGCAACCTGGTCGGGTTCTCCAGGACGAGAGTTCCGGTAATTGGAGTGGTCACCCTCCCAGTAGTAATTGGAGACCAAGAGCCGCGCGTCTCCAAGCAAGTGGAATTCACAATCGTCGATTGCAAATCGGCGCACAATGGCATCCTTGGCCGACCGTTCCTTGCGAAATTCATGGCCCTCCCGTCGACATGCCACCAGAAGCTCAAATTCCCCACCCAAACGGGAGTCGGAGAGGCACTGGGAACGACATGGGAAGAGCGCGGTGAGGTGCGCCAGACAAACATCGTCGACACAAGAGCAGAGGAGCCCCGCCCGAATCCATGGATTCCGACTTCGAAGTCGCGCTGGACCCCGCCGAGCCGACTAAGAAAATACGCATCTCCACTCACATCAGCGGTGACGCGATCGAACTACTCGTGGCGCTGTTGAAGGAGTACAAGGAGCTGTTCGCTTGGTGCACAGAGGACATGCCAGGAGTGCCCAGGCAAATAGCTCAGCATTGCCTCGCGGTCCCGATCAACGCGGAACCAAGGCAACAAGGGCGAAGGACGTTCACCGGTGACAAACTGAAAGCCATAGAAGAAGAGGTGGCGCGCCTACTAGGTGCAGGATTGATCCGCCCCGTGAAGTATCCAAAGTGGTTGGCAAACGTGGTCCTGGTTAAAAAATCTTCAAAAACCTGGCGGATGTGCGTCGATTATACCACAATCAACAAAGTATGCCCGGGAGATCCTTACCCCCTACCGCGCATCGACCAACTGATCGACGCAACCGCCGATCATGAAACATTGTCTTTCCTCGACATGTTCTCAGGATACCACCAAATCCCAATGTCCATTGAAGATGAAGAAAAGACGATTTTCATGACGTCATTCGGAAACTTTTGCTTCGTCGGGATGCCGTTTGGGTTGAAGAATGCAGGCGCAACGTACCAAAGAATGATTGATGCGGTGTTCTCACAACAGATTGGGCGGAACATCAAGGCATATGTGGATGACCTCATCGTCAAAACGAAAGCGGGCAATTCACATCTGGAAGATCTGCGCGAGACATTCGAAGCCCTCCGCAAGCACAGTCTTCGCCTCAACCCACTCAAGTGCGTTTTCGGAGCGGAGACAGGGAAGTTTCTTTGGTTCATGATAACCAAGCGCGGTATAGAGGTTGACCCGAAACAAATCACCACGGTCCAACAACTTCGGGCGCCTCGGAACGCATTGGAAATTCAGTCCCTGAATGGCAAGATAGCGGCACTAAGAAGGTTCATACCAAGGTCTGCCGACAAATGTGCGCCCTTCTTCAAGACACTCAAAAATGGCGCACGTTTCGCATGGTCCGAGGAGTGCGAAGTGGCTTTCCAAGAACTAACGGCGTATCTTGTATCCCCCCTGTATTAACCGCTCCCAAGCTTAATGAAAAACTCTTCTTGTATCTCGCTGTGTCGACAAAGGTTGTGAGCGCAGTACTGATATCTAGAAGGGATGGCAAAACCGAGCAACCTGTGCATTACACCTCGCGTACCCTCGTCAGCGCGGAAACAAGATACTCCTCAATAGAAAAAGCTGCCCTGGCGCTGGTAAGCGCGTCACAGAAATTGCCCCATACTTCCAAGCGCACCAAATTACCGTCCTGACAAACCTTCCGCTAAAAAAGATTCTAAACTCGATGGAAGTGTCGGGGCGCATGGTCAAATGGGCGGTCGAGCTTTCGGAGTACGATATTCAATACGCGCCAAGACCAGCAATAAAGGCCCAAATCCTAGCGGATTTCATTGCCGAGGGAGTCACCCTCGAAACAACGCCAGAGGGTGTATGGGAGGTTTACGTTGATGGAGCGGCGAGCAAGCATGGCGCCGGCGCGGGGGTTGTGGTGCGCACACCTACCGGCGTAGTACACTGAATAGCAATCAGGTTCAGGGCGTTGAAGACAAATAACGCCGCCGAATATGAGGCCATCTTGGCGGGAATGACGGCCGCCCACGACTTGGGCGCTAGAACGATACGGGTACTCTTCGACTCCTCTCTGGCAGTCAATCAGCTGAATGGGACATTCGACGCAAAGAAAGATACGCTTGCACATTACATGGAGCGCGTTAAGATGCGGGCCACCACCTTTGAAGCGGTAACGTATACGCAAATACCAAGGAAAGAGAACGCGCACGCCGACGCATTATCCAAGTTGGCAACGGCTACCGACTTCGAATCCACGCGCCTCGTGTCTGTCCAAAAAGAGGAGGAGGAAACTCACCAAGAGGTAGCAATCAATACGACCCAGCTCACGCCCAACGAAGACTGGAGATACCCAATCGTGAAATACCTACAAGATGGCACAGTGCCAGAAGACGCTAAAGAGGCATGGACGCTAAGGCAAAAGGCGGCCCGTTGTACACTCATTGAAGGAGAACTATACCGACGGTCGTACTCAGGCGTATATCTCAAATGCATCGGGCAAGAGGAGGCGCGCGACTTGGTGCGCGAACTACATGAGGGGCTGTGTGCAATGCACGCCGGGCCACGCAGCATGGAACGCACCATCCTGTTGCATGGGTACTACTGGCCGCGAATAAAGAATGACACGAAGAGCTACGCAAACCAGTGCCACAAATGCCAAGTCAACGCGCGCCAGCATCACTTACCTGCCACAGAGCTTCAGGGCAACTTGAGCCCATGTCCTTTCGCGCAGTGGGGGGTGGATCTCTTGGGGCCCTTCCCGACGGCAAAAGGGAAGCGCAAGTACATCATCGTAGCAGTAGACTACTTCACCAAGTGGATCGAGGCCGAAGCGCTGGCATCCATAACGGCGCAGCAGGTAACGCGCTTCTTGCGGAACAACATTTTGTCACGCTTCGGAGTCCCAAACGCACTCATTTTCGATCATGGGAAACAATTCGATTGCGCTGAAGTGATAGACTTCTGTGACGATGTGGGAACCATCGCAAGGTTCGCATCGGTGGCTTACCCCCAAGCCAACGGCCAAGCGGAGTCCTCCAACAAAGCGATCTTGCACGGCTTGCACACCCGCCTGAACGATGCCAAGGTTAGTTGGGCGGACGAGTTCAACACTATGCTATGGGCGCACCGCACCACATACAAAGTGGCAACGGGCGAAACCCCCTTCGCTCTTACATACGGCACCGACGCGGTAATCCCCATTGAGACAACTGCCCCGACCTATCGAATCACAGGGTACAGCGAAGAAGCAAACGATGAAGCGCGCTTGTCGGAACTAGAGTTGTCACAGGAAAGGCGCGAGTTGGCAGCCATCCGGCTGGCCGCAATGAAAGAGCAGGTAGCCAAGTACCACAACGCGAAGCTGGTTCCACATAAGTTGATCCTTGGAGACCAAGTACTACGGCGGAACTTTCGCCCTGACCCCAAGCACGGAAAGCTTGCCTGAGTATGGGAGGGTCCATACCTAATTCGCGAAGTGGTCGGCGCCAACACATTCAAACTCAGCGAGTTGGGGGGCAACAAGATACAAAGAACGTGGAACGCGCAAAATCTCAGAAAGTATCACCAGGCAACTTAATATGTATCTTACTCGCCATGGCGCGTTGTCGGAAAGGAATAAAAAGTACTCAGTTCGCAAGAACAAAAAATAGCAATAGTCCAGCACTATTCACGCCCATCCAGTTCATAGCGAACAGAAAAATTAGCAATAGTCCAGCACTATTCGCGCCCACCTAGTTCATAATGAACAAAACATAGCAATAGTCCAGCACTATTCGCGCCCACTCAGCTCATATGCGCGCACACATGACTCGAAAGAGCAAAACAAAAGTGATGGTTCGTCATAAACAGATCAAAAGCAATAGTATAGTCGCGAAATACTCTTGGAATCGGATACCGAAACTGGGAATTGAAGTGCATTTGGATTTTATAACGCGGGAGCGCGACTACACTTGATAAATTTCAAAGCCGGAACACAAACACACGGCGATAAAAAAAAAACGAGGACAGATGACGACAAAAGGAACCCAGCGAGGCGCGACTACACTTGATTAACATTTTCAGCAGTTGTCTCTACGCCCTCCTCATCAGCTTCACCTCCCCTGTTCGCGCTATAGCCCCCAGCCTCATCCGTGGCCCTGTCGCGCCCCTCGCCTCCATCGTTTCCCTCCTCATCCGACCCTTCTTCCAACTCCGAGTCTGATTCCAGCGGTCTCTTCTCGCGCAGCCAGGTCTGCACATGCTGGACCATGGCGCGAGTGTCCCATGGATACTCTGGATTCTCGGGCCGCACCTTCTTGCCAACGGCGATCACCGCCTTGGTCATTGTGTCCGCCATAATCTTCCCAAAGGCCAGGGAAGACTTATATTGGCGAACCGCAACGACCTGCGCTTCGTGGACAGCCTCCGCCTTGGCACATCGTGAAGGCGGACCAGATCCTCCTTCTCTTTCTGGAACTCTCCCCGCGCCTGCTCCAGCTTCTCGGCGTGGTCAGACTCCAGCCGCCTCATCTCCTGCTCCTGCTCTTCGGCCAGCCGCTTCTTCTCTTCTTCAAATTCAGCCCGTAATTCACATCGGACTCGCTCCCTCATGGCCTCCACCTGCTCGGCCAGCTTGCTTTGAACGATGTCGAGCTCCGTCAACGCATCGTTCGCCTTGGTGGTCGCGAGCTCCGCACGCCCCTCCGCCCCGGCCAACTTACCCTCTAGCTGGACATTCCGGGATTCATCTTCCTTCATCTTCGCGCGGTCCCGACTGCGCTCCCGTTGCGCGCGGAACATCGACATCAAACCCTACATCGACAGCGCTCTAACACTTAGTAAAAAAAACTAATACTTAGGAGAGGCAAGGACTAAGCACGGAATAAATGGCAAAGAGCCAACACAAACTTACCGCGAAATGAACCTGGGCCAGGTCCTGCAGCGGGTCCGACTTCTCGAGCGCCTTAAGCGTGGCATTCGTCGCAGCACTGTTACAGGCCGCGCCTGTGTGAAACCGCACGTCGCGGTAGTAGTCACAGCAGCGGCAGGAGTACCCGCGAAACCTGCCATCTGCGGCAGTTTCTGCTGGACGGTAGCCCCCGTTGAACTGCCAGCGGCAGTCCTCTCCGGGCGAGAGCTCTCACCTCCCTGAGTAGTAGGCTCCGAGACAACCAAGTCCCGCGCAGGTGGGTCAGCAACTCGCACCACCTTCGGTGCCCTCTCGAACGTCGCCGGTCGCTCGATCTCCTTCCTCTTCGCGCTCTTTGGTTGCGCGCTTTCTCTCTTCTTCTTCTTCCCTCGCGGCGCCCGCACGACGTCATCAAGTGACATCATACTCGCGAGGCTAGAGAAATCCACACCTGCGCCAAAAGGTCGTAAGAGAGCGGTTAATATGATAGAATGCAAAAAGAAAGAAACACTACTAACCATCGTCATATAGCTTGGACAAAACCGCCTCGCGGACACCGGCCAAGTATAGATTGAACTTCTGCAGCATGACCGCGTCATATTCTGCGTCGATCCCGTCGTAACGACCTAAGTGCGACTCAAACCCATGCGTGCCGCCCTTCTTCCAAACGGTGGGTTCCTCCACAAATTCACTTGCCCATTCCCCAGGAGCCGGCTTAACGTAGAAAAACTTCTCGAACCAAGTCTTTTTCAACTTGGGGGACCCATAAACGAACCCATCTGGCCTCTTGTCGCGGCGCTTAATCGACAGACAGTCGCTCTTCCGAGTTGGCTCCTTAATTTTGTATATCTGCCGGAAGAGCCCGTAAGTGGGCACAATTTTGAGCCTTTTGCACGCGAGACGAAGGCAGCTCGCGTGCATCACCACGGAAGGAGATAGTCTCCCGACCGAACAGCCGAGCCGTCGGTAAAGCGAACAGAGCAGCGGATCGATGGGGAATTTAAACCCCATGATCCAATACTCTGTATACACCCCGAACCAGCCCGGGGGGCAATTGCCGATCATGTTGTGCGTCGACGGCACCGCGTCCTCTCGCGTGTATATCGACGCGTGATCCGCCCTGCGCAACAAGTTGTCATGGGGCGCCGGTTGATCGCCCCACATCTCCGCCCAGTCGAGGACAGTGTAGGCCGCGCCTACACCACGAAAGCCCAAGCGGCTCACCGCCTCGGTAACCCGCGTAATACATCGGGGCTCTGGTTGTGCAACCCGTCTTTCGCGCTCACCCCGCCGGATTATCAATACACCACGACCCCCAGCGCTCGATGGTCCGCCGGCGTCCACATCGTCATCCGAATCCTGGACGTCCCCCTCCGACTCAGCTCCCAGGGACGACGTCATCGGAACCCCGCCGTCGTCCGCAAACCCGCCGCCGCCGTCGTTGCCGGAGTCAACCAGATCCAGTGAAGGATCAGAAGAAACAGGGGAGAATGAAGAAAGATTACCTTCTTCGCCTTGCACGACCTCAGTCTCGTTGATGTTGGTGCTAGCCATGGCTACACTCCACGAAGAATTGAGGTTGTAGAAGGAGGAGAGGAATCTCGGAGAACAGAAGCAAATAAGAGGAAAGGGAAAAGCCAAGAACAACCAAATGGGAGCAAAATGAGAAGAATGCAAACCCCCGAAGGCAGACTCCTATTTATAATTACTGATGGGAATGCGAAGGGTTAAAGTGACATGGGGAGTCGCAACCGTCAGGGACTTTCGAAATTCAAAACGGCCGCCGAAACCGCCCAATCACACGATGACACGTTGCAGACCTCTTAACGCAGGCAATCATAACAACCATAGGCACTAGCCGTTGACGTCACCAGTGTCGCACAACGCCTGGGGGGCATGGCATACCCGCGAAGGAGAAAAAAGCCCAAGAAAACCGCACGGAGATCGCGCAGACATCACCGATAAAGCCTCGCGGAGAATCCGAAGAATCCCACCCACAAGCATCACGCAATCCCGAGTTGATCGCGCTAAAATCAAACAACCGCGCGCGCGAATTCAAAATCAAAAGCATCTCATGACCCAAGGTAGCACGCGTGATGGCAAGGAAACACCAAGCAAGAAAGTCAAAAGGGCGCGCTTACAGACGCGCAGTTAGCACGACCCCAGCAACGAGCGCCGCGCGTAACAAGTCCGGAAAAATCTCACACGGGTCCGAGTCTATCAGGTGAAAGTCTCAACAGGCGGAGTTCGTGAAACACCCCCTGCTGGGGGGCAATTGTTGGGCATATAACTCGGACCGTCCCCGCGCCAAAGGGACACATCGGACCGCGTGCCACAAGGGACACAGCAGGGCGCAACACCACCGATGACGCTCCAGCGCGAAGACCTCGGGCGCGACAAGGATAAGGCTACGCGCGCGAGGGCAGAGACCAGGCGCTGACCGGACCAAAGAGCCGCAGAGGGCGTCATCACACTCCCCGAGGGAAGGTCACATCAAGGTCCTAGATACAGTCATAGGCAAACCCCTGACATGTCCTAGGTAGAGGGATGGCCTAAATCCCTGACATGTCAGTGGTCATGTCATTGTACCATCGTGTAATCCACCCACTCACCCACCACCATGTAGCCTATAAATATGGCATTTACTCCGGTGGGTGAGGGGATCGCATTTTTGGGCATTCTATCTCTACAACATCCACTTCTCTCTCTAAGATTCCTACTCTCTGATTCTCATCCTTCTAGACGATTTCCCCTCTTGTGTTCTTCTTAGCCCACATTCTTCCCCGAACCTCACTCCTACACTCAATTAGGTTCAAACAAACACATATAGTTTCAAATAAAATATTGAGGAGGGGTTGCACCATTGCCAGCAGATTTCTTTGTCATTGTCTTTGGCCCTTGGTCTATATTATTAAAGATGCAACATAGCTATTTGTTGGGTTGTTCCAGCTTCCTAGCATCAGTACATGTCTCATGACCCACTACTGGAACCGAATGTGTGAATAAATTAGTGATGGCAATGAGTCGGGCGGGGCGGGTACCTCAATATTCATGCCCCGCTTCATGCTATTATGGGTCGGGGCGGAGCAGGTCGACCCACTCTTACATGCTATTTGAAAAAAATACAAGCAAAAATTTAGTTTTTACGATAAAACGAAAGGAAAAAGACTTCATGATTGAATAATAGTGATAATATAATGGGTAATTGAGTCTATTTGGTTAAAAAATTAATTCTAACTAGTTGAATAAAAGCCAAACTAGGAGAAATATAAATGGATAGCATAAGAAATTGACCTAACACGAGTCATCAAGAACGGGGCGGGGCGGGGCGGAAGTTGATACCAGTGCCCCGCCCCACGCTACAACGGATCTGGTAATACCCGCCCCATCGCGGGTCAGGTCGAGTAACACCCGGCGGGACGGGTTCAAATTGTCATCCCTAGTATAAATCATCTATACGCAATATAGAAGAAAAGGATAGGGTATAGTGTTAATTATTTACAATCGCCGTCGAATGCCACTTAACTTTCGGGAACCAACTCGATCGCCCGGTGAAGTGGTCAATTTACATAACCATAACAATGCATTATGATGCATTATCATTCTCGGCGGCCAATTATCATTATTATTATTAGTTTATGAGTCGGTTTTAGATATTGTTTAGGAATCGTATTAATTAATTAAGTATTTATGGTAGTTTTAGGATTAAGTTATCGTATCCTTGTAGTATTAGTAAGTGATGAGGTTTTCCGGTTCTCCTATAAATATGTACTTGGTTTCTATGTTTTAATCAGTCAATGAAGAATAAAAAATCCTAATCTCGTCTCTTTAGTTTTCTAGTTCTTACGATTTATGCGATGGACGATACGATCGTCCATCAATTGGTCTCAGAGTCTGGTTCGACGGAACTGAGCTCTATGCAGCTCCCAGGGCAGACATCGCCGACGTTCAACCACCAACGTCAGGAAGAGGTCCCACGAGCCACCGCCGCCGCCATCAGAACCCGCCGTGAGAAGGTGGATACGCAGCCACCTTCCACCGAGGCCACGAGCGCCGCCGCCGACGATGACGAAACCCTAACCGTTAGGGATGGGGTTCTAACGAGGGATGAACTGCCAACCGAGGCCCCGTCGATGAAGGAGCTAATCGTAGCTCCATCTTCATCACCCACTGCCGACGAGAAGCTAACCGTAGCTCTCTCATCTTGGACTGCAGCCGTAGATGGGGAGATGAGGCGCGGGTCGGAGAGGATCAGGGACATGTTGTGTCGGGAATTCAGGGATGTGTTTCGCCAGGAACTCAAGGAGTTTGCTAGGAATGAAGGATGGGGAAAGGCCATCGTCGACAGTGCCGATCGAGAGAAGACTTGGGAGAGGCGGACTACTGACAAGATATTGCCGGAGGAGAAGCTCAAGTCCTTCGAGACGGAGCACCGGGTGGATGATCTTGTCACCAATCCACCAGCGCTCGTCCCTCCAAACCAAGGGTTAACTCTCACTCCGACACCGTTGTCCTCGAAACTGCAGGAAGCCGCTACTGCTGGGGAGCTTCTGGTTGCCGAGCCATCACCATTGTCGTTGAAGCTGCAGGATGTCCCGCCTGCCGCTGTCGACGTTTTGGCATCTATGGTTGCTGGTCCGAGTCCGTAGCGGCTGCCGATTCAGCCCAACTGGAAGTACCGGAAGAGGGCAGGAGGATTTGGTGTGGCAGTGAAGGAGGTGCTCTTTGATTCGGTTCCATTTGATGAGGCGACTCAACCCAATTGAAAATACCGGAAGTGGCGGGGAGCAGGGGCGTAACCAGGAATTCATCTAGGGTGGGTCCATATAGAAAAAATAAACATAATAAAATATTTTTTGTTAAATTTTTTAATTATTCCTAACATAATATTACATTTGAATTTTTTGATAAATTAAAATACATTAGTAATCGAAACTATTAAGAATGTCACTCTAAATTTATCAAACAATTATTCATAATTTAGATAGTAGTTCATTTTTAATAGTGTTATTTTCAACAACCGATTAGTACCAATAACTTGAGTTGTTGATAGAGATTTAATAATGAATCTTATACAAACAATTTATAATTCACTTAGTTATTCATTCACTTTGAATTGTGTTCTTTAATTTGTCAAGAACCATAGTATCAATAACTTGAGCTGTTGGGTGAGGTTCAATCGTCTCAATTATACGGAATTAAAGTTTGCACAAATCTGAATACCATGTGTTTAATAAATGAGATCGTCAAGATTCTAACACAAGACTGTTTGATCAACTATTATCAACTATACGGGTCTTAATTTCAGTATCGATTAACTATTATACCTAATTTAACCATTTCCCTCTCGAACTAGGGTGGGTCCGGGGACCCACCCTATTACCCTCTCCCTCCGCCCCTGGCGGGGAGTCGTTGCGGCCGAAGAAGGAGGTGCTCTTTGGTTTGGGTGTGCGAATTGGAAGCAGGTGGGGGACGACGAAAAAACCGGCCGTATCGCGAGGGAGAAGGTTGATGTAGTCCCTGGAGCCAATGCCAACCGGCCGATGTCGATTGGTACAGGCTGCGTTGACATGGAGTTGAAAGGGGTTCCAGATGTGGAATCATCCACTATTCGATGAACCGTAACCCACGATTCAAGGGTTTTGCTTGTAACTCACAAGAGAGAGAAAGATGTTGGTGTCTATAAACCTTTGATTTTATTAATTGGATCCAGAACTAATGTCGAACTTACATATTTATATAAGAAATAAACCTAATACTACCCGAACTTCTATTCCTACTCGACTACACCTCTCCTTGCTACCGACGAAACCCAACACTAGCCTCTACCCCTAAAGCCCAATACGAAAATCTACTCATCAATCCTTCCCCCTCAAAGAACCTTGTCCACGAGGTTCTGATGTTTGACGAATTCTGCGAGGGGACGACGACGATGACTGATGTAGGTTTTGCGGCGACAAGGCTTTGATCGCCTCCTAAATTTCCAGCTTGCAGCTCGAACACCATCCTTCTTCCTAGTATGGGCTGGTGCACGGATCATCACCCGGATATTTGGGCTGCCGAATTTGCTAGCTTTAGTATTGTCCAAGCTCAAAATCAATATGTTTAACTTGCTGTGATTGGAGCGGAATGGAAACAGGAGCAAGAAGCCATCATAATGACTACCATGATCATATTGGTCTCCAGAAAAATCCAACCTCACATGCTTAGAATTTGGAAGGGGTATATATGGTTGCTGCAAAACCAAATTGCCTTGGCCATCAAAATTATAACTTCTCACCTTGGCCATCAAAATTATCGGTTGCTTGCTGAGAGACCCGGAAGTGATTACACATCGAACTGCAGCTGTGCCTCCGATTGATGGAGTTTCAACTGAGACTTTTTCACATAGCTTTCAGCTCGAGGGATGACAGCCTCGCAGCGGTGAGGTGCACCGGTGTGCACTGTTTCCTTCCTGTCGATCTCGTTGACCTAGATCTTGATATCCTCCGTCGCCCTAGGTTCATTGCCGTCAACGCGGGCCACGTTGTCGTTGCTTCGCTCTCCTCCGAAGATGATTGCGCGGTTGGCGTTCAGCTCACGTTCGCGGCAGAATGTCGTGAACCTCTCTCTTGATTTTTCTAGCTCGCACAAGCGACTTTGGTCTGCTCGTGTACTATCTTCGCATTGCATGCAAGGGCGCGATACGGGGCTAGGTTAAGAACCATGTCACTCTTCCCAGTAGGATGTGTAACCAGGCTATGATACCAATTGATGAACCGTAACCCACGATTCAAGGGTTTTGCTTGTAACTCACAAGCGAGAGAAAGACGTTGGTGTCTATAAACCTTTGATTTTATTAATTGGATCCGGAACTAATGCCGAACTTACATATTTATATAAGAAATAAACCTAATACGTAAACCTAATACTACCCGAACTTCTATTCCTACTCGACTACACCTCTCCTTGCTACCCATGAAACCCAAACCCACAAGAAACCCAACACTACCCTCTACCCCTAAAGCCCAATATGAACATCTACTCATCACTATCAAGATCGGCCGGCAGTCAGTAGGGCTCACTTTTCTGCGAGGGAAGAATGGAAAACTAGATGCCCTCCGTCCATTAAAAAAACGAACGAGACCCTGTGGGCACAAGCACAATTGGAGAATCAAAAGAAATCGGCAGTTTGGGGTCCACGGAAGTCAAGTTGTGCTGAAAGAAGGTGGTCAAGACGGATCCGAGTTGCGAGCCACCGTCGGAAAGGGAATCGAGGGGCGTGAAGCTAAGGTTATTTACAAGGGGGTGCAGTTCTTGGGTTGAGATGGGACGATTACTGTCTTGGTGATGGGACGATTCATGCTACATTCCACGAGCTTCATTGCTTGTTATCCACCATTCCATGGCGTGAGAGCATGATGTCCGTGGATGACGTCGTGAAGGATCCCCGGACTCCTCACATTAAGAAAAAAAGGAAGGAGGTGGAACAGCCCGCTGTCACGGAGAGGGTGTCGAAGGCGGAGCGGACGGCGGAGAAATCGCCCAAGGCTCTTGTTGAGAAGGAACCACGAGCTAGTAAGCCACCACGTCCGGAGAAGCCAGTTGCAGGTAGTTCTTCTTGGGCTACCGTTCAGCAGACCTTGCCAGAAATGCCGGGGTTCGAGACGAATGTGCCCAACTACTTTCGCGATGTGCGCATTCACGCTGGTGCTGCTTGTAATAGCTCAGCCGCGCAGAGCGCTTTGCGGGCTGTTAGGCCCATGCTCAGCATTCCGTCGCAAATGGAGAAGTCTGACCCGTTGCAAGACCTCTCCTAGGTTCATTTCGCGGTAAGTTTCGGTTTCTTTTATGCGTGTATATATTTTGGGTAGAATCGTAGTTTCTCTAAGTCCTTTGGCATGGTGGATGTAGGATTTGTTGGCGACCTTCCGATCTCAACAAGAGCGAGTCCGGGATCATGCGGCCTTGAAGGCTGAGATGTCGAGGAGCGTGCAGCTTGAGGGCAAGCTGTCTGGCGCGGAGGGTCACGCGGAGGTTGCTACAAATATAACCAAAGAGGCGCTGGAGCGGCTGGGATTCTACAGAGCAAGCTGACGGAGGATGTGCAAGCTGCGCAGGAGCAAGTTCAGGCGGAGGAACAGGAGTCTATTCGGGAAGAATTGAGGCGGGAGTTCGAAGAGGAGAGGCAGCGTCTGGCTGACGAGTGTATTCAGGAGAAGCGCCGCCTGGAAGTTGATCATGCGGAGATGTTGAAGAATGTCTTCGAGGAGTTTCAGAAGGAGAAGGAAGATCTAGTCTGCCTGCACGAGGTGGCCAAGGCGGAAGCTGTGCGTACGGCCCAGGCTAATGTAGTCCGCCAATACAAGTCGTCTACTGCGTTCGGCAAGTTGTTGGCGGATTCTATAACCAAGGCTGTTATTGCGGTTCGCAAGAAGGTGCGGCCAGATAACCCTGGGATCCACTGGAACACTCGCGCCATGGTTCGCCATGTACAACACTGGTTGGGTGAGAAGAAGTCCTTGGATCCTGACTCCGAGCCAAAGACTGAGGAGGACGAGGCGGGCGTAGCGAGGGAGGGTGAAGGAGGAGAGGTTGGGGCGGCTACAGCCGAGAACATTGTTAGTGATTAATCTAAGTGTAGTTGCGCCATGTCGTGCTTTAGTATTAGAACTGTTTATGTTCCGTTTTATCCATGTTGACTAATCCAAATATATTCCAAGTTGTTTCACGAACAGTTTGTTGCTTCTCCTTTTATTTTCCTTACAGTTAATGACTGCGTGAATATTTTGCTCTATGTTTTGTTAGCGCGATTCATGATCGTGCGGTTACTTTGCCATTTTATAGCTCTGTTTTGTTTCTTTGTTGCAACTCATGGTTGCGCGATTATCTTGCAAAAATGTATGCATGATCGTCGGCTTAGCGTAGTTCATGACTACACGATTACATTGCTATTATTATAGCGTTCGTTGTTCTTTTGTTGCCCCCCATGGTTGCGCGGTAGTAGAAAATTTTTCATTGCATGTAATAGGACATCGGCGGGTACATGTACATAATATTTAAGAACTCATGTGGTACTTCTTCAGATTTTGAGCATTCCAAGTCCTTGGGATTGTGTCTCCGTTCAACGCGCTTAGCTTGAATGTATTGGTGTCGACGATCTCGCGGATTAGGTAGGGTCCCTCCCTTGTTGATGCCAGTTTTTCGTGCTTCGAGTTCGGACGAAAGTTGCGCCTCAACACTTGATCTCCCAACCTAATATTGTGAGGAACCAATTTTGCCCATTTCTCACCAATGTAATCTCTACCGCACTCATCATTCCTCATTGTTATAATCTCTTTGTATATCAACCTTTGTAATACATGAATACAAATAAAGTTTTCCAACACAACAATCCCTTCTCTCTACCTAACAGATAGCTTGACTCTTAACGTCAAAATTGGGTTTACTGATAGCTTAGCATTGGGAATGGGGGATGGCGGGCTACGATATGAGCCCCTATGCTGATTCTTACCAACAAATAAGAATTGAAACAACACAAATCCGCCAACAAGCCTCCAATCTTTTTTTTAATATTGTTGTCAATAGACACTCTCCAATTCCACGAGAATCGAATGATAAAGTTGGTCTGAACTTTACAATTACATATATCTAAGTATTCAACATCATGGTGTCTTTTTCATATAATTTTGTGGCCTAATTATGGGTAGTTTGGTTTTGGTGATAGTTAAATTGATGCATTGTTATCAATGCATGCATAATAATATACATGTATATATGAAAATTGATGTATTGTAGTTTACATCGTTTGGTTTAGGTGATAGTTATTATAGTTCTAAATAAGTTAGATTACTTTTTGAGTGAAATGCCACTTTTACCCTTTGTTTTTAATATAAAAAAGCAACACACATAAGAAAGTAGGGTCATAGTTGGAATAAAAATAAAACCCAACAATCTCACCAAAAACTTGAGATTTAACAATCACTCATTTTGAGTGATAGTTAGTGTCAAATCAAACAATGCATGTATTGTTTGTGCAGAAAATTCAGAATACCGATGCATTGTGGACAATACATGCATTGTAACTATCCCAACCAAACTATCACCAAAACCAAACGACCCCCATATATCAAATTTATGAAATTTTCCAAACCCGAGCATTGACCATTATGTTGAACAGTCTAGACCGTTGACTCGCTCAGAACTACACTGCGAATTAATCCCGACTAGAGCCCAAGTTTTTAAACTCTAGTCGGGTGTAGTATAGGGCAAGTACTTAATTGTCAAAACCGGGCCGGTCCACGTATCCCTACTTCACTCGCTTAAATTGTTATTTAGCAAATGGTTTTGGTTATTTCAAGCTAAGAAAACTACAAATGAAAACAAGAAAGCAAAGTAAATCAAGGAGAATTCTATATGAGAGGTCTTCACTCGGGTATGCTCCCCCTAACTAGCTACCATGACTCGTCGGATTGAATGAAAACGTGTGGTGGAGGTGGTTGCGAACCGTAGGGAAGTGCAGCAAGCGATAGATTATCACTCTCTCGATCTCTTAGCTAGGCAGGGGATTCGAATCAAGCTACCAAGGTAACTCTCTTGGCCTAATCGACTAACTCTAGACCAAGGGATTCGAATCAAGCTACCGAGGTAACTCTCTTGGCCTAAACGAATAAGGACTGCCAAACCTTCTCCCTCGAATTGGATTCGGACGGCCAAGTACAACCAACCTAGGTGCTAACACGAATAAGGAGGGTTGCCCTGCGTTAACCTAGCTAGGAGATATGAAATGTCCAAGAAAACCCAGCTCTACGAGCCTCTTAATGCTAAGGGGGTTAAAACCCAGCTCCACGAGCCTCTTAACGCCAAAGGTGTTAAAACCCAGCTTTGCAAGCCTCTTAATGGTAAGGGGGTTAAAACCTGGTGTCGCAACCATCCCTCGAGATCGGGGGATCCGTCGCGTCATGCTCGGAGTCGCCATCGACCGCGTTTTGGGGTGGGTCGAACACCCATTTTCGGTTTTAATTTTTGTTAAAACCAGAATTCTGGTCTGCGAATTTTAGGTTTATGGATTCGGGAGTACGGTTACGTGTGGGGAAGTGTATTCACGCCCCACAGCGCCCCAAATGGGTACTACGTGAATCAATAAGTTTTTAAGGGTTGGGTGTATTATTATTTGCGGCTATATTAATGTATTTAATTTTATGATTTGATTAATTAGATAGTTATTAATAAAATTTGTTAATTATGTATTTTGGAGTCCAATTGGACTAATGAGTTAACATTGGTATACGATTAGATTATCCGTCAATTGACGCAAAATCTAGAAAGTAAAGAAAATATTTTTTATTAGTTGGACTCGAACCTATTGGTTGCCTACGTACCCGAGTTAATCGGGATCAAAGTCCACGTAGTTCGGTGTAATTTTGAGAGATTTTAAAATGTGATCTTAACACGCTCTATTGGTCGTGGTTAAGATGATAATTTGAGTTGTTACAAAATGCGTTTATGATGTTTCAATTTAATGATGGAGTGATAAATGGCTTTTGAGAGGATTTCACCGCGAACGATTATAACGGCCTGTTGGCCATGTTTTTATAAGAGTTGTTTAGGAAGAAACATGTATTTTGACATTGCAATAAAACAATTATCTCACAATGATTGGATGTTAGATATCCTTTGGGTAAAGGAGTAATCGAATTAATCCTAAACTAAAGATTCGATCACATTTAAATTTTATGTATTAAGGATGTTTAACATTTAAAAGCCGAAGAGGTTAATAAATGTGCAAGTGGCAGGCGACCAGCCTAGTGGTTTAAACTGTTGACTGAAATATTAACCTGACTGTCAGGTCGATGGTTCGATCCTAGGAGAGAATTTATTTTTTATTTGCGGTTCGGACTCCCTCGGGTCGTTTTGGTGGGAAACGCATCAAACGACGACGTCGAGGTCGTTTTAGCGAGCAAAACAAAAATGGCACGCTTCCTCCTAGATCCCTCTCTTCGACACTCCATCGCTCTCTCAGTCTCCTTTAGCGAACCAGATAGAGGCTTTCCCGAAACTCCATCTCGTCTCCCCTTTTGTCGAGAGGAACAGAGAGCTCGGCGGCAAGGCAGATCGACGATGGTTGAAACCCGATGGTCGCCGGGGATGACGAAGGTGAGCTCTCCTCTTAGGTTGCATGTTAAATTTAAAGGTTCAATTTAGTGGTTTAGGGTTCTGACTGCGTTTCTATTAATTTGAATATTTTGGGTTTCTGGTCATGGAGTTAAAGGAGGGGGGAAAAGGTTAACGTCTCTGGAATCCGTCGGCGACGAAGCTCGATGAAGGCAGTGGGGAGCGTCAAGCGGAGGAAAAAGGGATCCGCCACAGGAAGCCTCGGGTTCCACAACGGCGAAGTCAATGACCGGAATCCCTTTTGGTACGGTTTCTATGATTTAGATTTTATCTGATTGGAATAGTCGATTTATTAATTCTTTAGGTTCTGCCTCCTACTGGTTAGTCTGAGATATGCTTGATGCTAGTTAGTTTTGATAATTTGAGATGTGCAAATTTGGCATTGTGTATGGATTTGAGTGTTTGGGGGTGATTGAGTTGTGGAATTAGTGCTATTCACTACATATACGAATCTGGGAATTTGGGTTTATGTTGCTGGGGTTTGATTTTGTTGGATCTGGGAATTTGATTGGTATATAGGGTCGTTTTTTGGGTTTTGGCGATTAGTGGCTCAAACTCAGATTTAGTGATAGATTTGGTTTTTCGATTGGTTCTGGTATTTTGAGGTACTCAAAACTTGAATTTTGTATTGTGTTTTGGGTGATAGATTTGTGACCCAAAAAGGTGAACTATTGTGGTTAAAATTCCAAGATGGGTTAAAACGAACAAAATGAGGAGTAAGTATATAATAACAGACTGCAAACACTGCTATTGCTTCTGATTACCAAGTCTTTTTGTAGCTCCAGATACGAACTTTAGATTAATTTATATAAACCGATAGGAGAGAAACCTACTCAAACAAACTAAGCTAAGTAAGAAAACAAATATGTTTTTGATGGAGTATGCTAAAGAAACTAAAATACAAACCTATATAAATGGTGAGTACTAAGAATATAAGCAGAGAATGAAATTATAAAGATTATGAGGAAACCGAAATAGCCATTTTTGTACTTTGATTGGAATTGCTTGATTTTGATTCCTTTTAGCTTTTCAGATCGTGTTGTAACTTGCTTACGATTGGTTTAGTGGTATTCCCTTTTAAACAAAACTAGTCTACTTATAGTTTGCTTGGTTTCGTTAAGATCATGAAAAGGCTTCAAATAAAATAGTCAGTTTGCCATTCATTGTATTATGCAAATGATGGTGGTGATATTGACGATGGAAAGAGAAGTGGATTTAGTTTTACACTCACCTCTCTTTGTAGTTTGAGGTTGTCTCTGCTTCTTTTTCTCTTGGCTTCTTGTGCTTCGCTCGCTGCCTTCCTCCTTTCTTTCTTTCTAGCTTTTGCTGTTGCTATTGAGTGTCTGGTATGTGTGAAAGAAAGAAGAAAAAAGGAATGGAACTGTGGAAGTGTTGTTTCTGTGTTTTTATCCTGTTGGTTTGTATGTTTAGGAGGGGAGAAAGGTGTCGAGGATGTAGAAGAAAGGAGTCCAAGAAGAGGAAGGATGCTCCGAGGAAGAAGGAAGCCTCTGTTTTGCAGAGTTTCTTTGTCTGTGTAAGAAGAAAAGGATCAAGAAGAAGAAATTCCTTCGCAGGAAGCTCGAGGGAGTAGTAGAAGAAGAAAAGAGGCTGGCCCTTTTTGTTCTCGTGGGGAGGAAGATGATGTCTGTTTCCTTGTTTTTTTTCAAGTTTTTGGTGGCCTGTGTATAAGAAAGAAAAAGAAGAAGAAAGAGGCGTGAGCAGAGCCCCCCTCCCTTTAGCAGCAGCCCAATGTGTTATTTTATAGGAAAATAGTAGCTTGGGGAGCAAGCATGCTACAGTGTCGGTTATGATTTTGGGTCAGACGAGTCTGGGTTGGTCAGACCAGTATGGGTTGACTGAATTTGACTTTTGTTGACTGAATTGACCAAAAGTTGACTTTGGATCTAAATTTATTTTATAAATGTAATTAGTTAGCAACTATTGTGCCTTGTAATCAAAATTTTAGTTGTTTAGCATTGTATTTATTTTAATAAAATTGTTATGACTTACATTTTATTATTTTGAAATTGTTATGACCTAATGTGTTAAGAATCAATTAACTTGCATGACAAGTTAATCATCTAAACAAGTCGATTCGACACTAATAGATTGTTTCACTTGAGATTTGCTATTGCTAATCTCATTGACTTATGGCAGACAAGACCCAACACAAGCACTACAATTTGTTTTAACTAGAAATTTGATATTGCCAACCTTAAAAAAAAATTAAATTTTATTTAGTTAAATATGTTTTAACCCGGACAAAAAATGGTGTCTACACCTGGCTTAACAAGCCTCTTATCACTAAGGGGGTTTTCTCTCTACCTAGGTTAGAATGACAAATAGATTGTTAGGCTTTTACACAACACAATCTTCCATGAAAATACCGCCAAACTCATATTAAAACACACCCACACATAATCAATCGTTTCGTACAAACATTCACATGGTAGAAGTTAGGTTCACAAACACGCAAGTGTAAAGGTAGGCTATTCCATAGCTAGGCAAGGGAAAACAAGAAAAAGGAGGGAAACAACCATGAAGAGATGCAAATCTTCCTTGTTGCTTGATTCTTCCTTCTTTCTCCTTTGAAATGACACTTTCTCTCTCTAAAATGGGAAGAGGAAACCCTAATCTCTCACTAGAAACCCTCTTTTATTCTCTAACTAAAACCTACAAAAAAAACTCTCCCCCTCTTCCTTTCTCCTCTTTGTTGTCTTTATATTTGCTAGACAGTGCCGACTTCACGATCATTCTTCACGGCCGTGAAGTCGGAGGCCTGACCTTGATCTCGAACAAAAACGCAACATTTTGGACCATTTCACGGTCTGGGGCTTGAGTTCACGGTCTTAGAGACCGTGAACTGACGTGGCTCTAGTGAAACACGCAAACTGCTCTGGAATTGGCCACTTCAAGGACTGGGGGTGATTATCACGGTCTTAGGTAGGGGTGGCTATTTGGTCCGGACTTTTTGGTTTTACCCGAAACCGGACCGAATAACTCGGACCGAGACCGGATAGCCAACCCAATCCCATCTTCGGGCTCAGAGTTGAGGTAAAAAACCGTTCAGGACTAGACCGAGAACCGGATAAGAGAGCTCAACACCCAAAACTTAACCAACTCCACTCCTTTCAGGCCTCAGGCCGCTCAAATTCTCACAAGCTCAATATAAAATCAAGACCAAATTGGGACCAGACCGGGTCAAGATCGGACCGAATCAAGACCGAACTGTATCAAATTCAATTTTTGGTCCTTATAATCCCCAAAAGACCGAACTGGGACCGGATCATTTCGGGCCAATTTAACCGGACCGTATAGCCACCCCTAGTCTTAGGACCGTGATAAATGAGTCCGGACCTTGAAGTCTTGCACTTCACTCCCTGGGGTGATTTTCACGGTCTTAGGCGTGATAAATGCATCCATCCCGTGAACAGTGCTCATCCTCCACTTTTTGGCTCGTTTTGACCTCCGAATATCATTTATATATTTTATTTTGTCACTTCCAAGTCGTTACGTATCAACTAAAAAAATTATGTTTTTCCACCGATTATCATTTATATATTTTATTTTGAACCAAACGAAAAGAAAATTAAAAAGAAATTGTTGGGTCACTTACATGGTTGTCAAACCGGTCTCATGCCGGTCGGTTCAACCGGGTACAACCGGTACCGGTCACCAAACCGGCTGGAAAGAGGTCGGTATTTAACTGTGGTCAAATCCGGTCAATGCCGGTCAGACCCGGTCAATTCCGAAAATTCCGGCCGATTAGACCAGAAACCGGAATTCACTGTTACACATATTTTATCCAAAAATAAACACCCTCCTTAGGATTTGAACCAAGTACCTCATGTTCATCTTAGACTCTCTTATACACCAGTAAGCTACAAGCAACTTTGTTGTATATATTAACCTTATATATTATATATCTAACACTAAATTTTACACAAATCATTATAAACATTAATAAAATTCATTTTATATACTTTTATTTTTAAGCATCTAATTGTTTAGTATTAGTTACCAATTCTTAGCTATAAATTATTCTGTGTGAAATAATTTTTCTAATTGCTTTTTGATGACTAATTTATTTGGAATTGAGGATTTCCATTTGTCTCATATATTTTATTAAAACCGGCACAACCGGCGTGAATACTGGTTGTACCACGGTCGGACCATTCCACTTTCAAAACCGACACACCGGCATAAACCGTTTGACAACCTTGGTCACTTATATCTCCCCAAAAACCCCTCTCTTTTTTGCTAATTCTTCTCGCCTAGGAAATGGCAACTGGCCGATAGTTTTGGGCCGACATTGAAGTTCTGACCCGCACGGATTTTTTTTCTTCTTTTTTATCATATAAATCTTGTCAGATTTACAAGGTAAGGATAAGGATGGCCACAATAGACTAGCAGTCTAGCACACTCACTTATCAAATTACAGATAAAACTGATAGGAAAAGTCAAACAACAAAAGTGGTAGATCAAGAAAGCGTAAGGCTTGTTTCGTCACTGAATGGACAGTCCGATTCGCATATCGAGGTGTGAATTGTAAAATGACCTTAGACAACTGTAATAATAAGGCATGAACCTCAAAAAATAGCACCTGCATGAGCATCAGCAATGTCGCCCGAGACTAATTTATCAACTAATTTGACCCGCACGGAATTTGCAGAAACATGCATTCGAGGTGAACCTGTCAATGTTCATCGAAAGTCCAACATACCGGTCAACTATCTAATTTGGTCAATTTCATAAATTCGATACATAAGTAAGGCCACGAAGTTATAAATCGAAAAAATTGAACAAAATGTTAAATACGTAAAAAACCAGCCAAATAAAAATATTAACCCTTTTATTTATGCTTCATCTTTTTTGTTTCTCAACCTCCTTATCCTTTTGCTACCAATTGCCGCCCTAATTACTAACTTGAATTTAATAAATATTTTTACGATTTATTTTGCAAGACAATTTGAATAATTTGTTAGGACATGATATGATTTGAATTTGTATTTTATATTATAGCTCTTAAACGATTCTATCAACAGTTAACCAACGATGATTATATAACGACTAATCATTGAACCATAAATCGCTAACTTTTCTGGTTCATCGTGCGGATGTTATGTTATTACACATAATGACATATTTACACTCTTCACCATACGTGGAAAGACAACACAAGTTTAGATACCAAAATTCCATGTTATATACAAGGGTTCCAAGTGTTCACTCATTCAACTTGCAAATGTCAAACGTCTGAACAGAATTCTGGTGTTGGGTTCCCTGCAATTGCAACCACCATCATCACAGTGGCAGGCTCAAACATACGAAGACAAAATGGAAGATAGAAACAACAAATGGGCAGAAGACGATGCAAAAGTACCTCCCAGTAAAGTTGGGTGTGCATTGCATGCACTGCCAAAATTCCAGATATTTGTTGAACAAACAGCTGGGAATCTTTTGAAACCTTTTGCGGCTTCGAACCTTCGACTGCCTCTTCGGCTAGTGGCTTTTGAATAAACTTCCCATTGCACTTGGTGCACCTCGACATCAGCCGCTGCTCTTTAGATTAAAGGCCTCAATCACCTGCATTTCGTTTCATGTTTCACATCACGTACTGTAAGACCAAACTATCGCTTAGTATACAACCATGGAGATACGATAAAACCAAACAGCTTCCGTAGTAAAAACCAAGTGACAATGGCATCTCTGAACCCAGAACACTAAAATCTTCTCCATCTTACTAATCTCTGAAGATAAATTTATGGTTAATAAATGGCACTCCAAAATTAGATGAACATGAAGTGTGACGCAGCAAAAACCTCACAGCACCAAATTTCACCCCCTCGAGTAAAAGCTTCCACGGCCGGTTGGATAAAATGGGGATCCCAATTGCACGACAAAACACACATTGCAAAGAGAAATGTAGACAGCCACCTTACAGTGACCAGTGACAGATGTCTCCCAGCGTTCCTATGTAAAGAACAGAGTAGAGAGGTCTTTCTCGCCTTGAGAATCTTGTCTAAACAACAAAGACAGGAGGAACAAAGACATGAGCTATATGAATAAGAAGTAAAGAGTAAAATAGGAACTTGATAGAGGGGAAGAACAATTAAAAAAAGTGGGGCTGGAAGGTTTCATACTTTCATTATCGTAGTTTATTGAGTTCCATGCACTGGTCCTAATGCTGAATTTGAGCGATCAAGTTTTCATCAGTTAAGCATTCAACTGTTTCCACCAACCTGTCTGTCTTCAGAGCTGGATTTCTAATATAGATTAGAACTAAAAAATACACTTACCTAGCCCTGATGCAATATACACTGCAACTTTCACCTACCAATTAAGACTTTAAGATCTAGGCTAAAAGAAAGATTTACGCAAGCAACGCGAACCTAAGGCAATAAGAATTCTTGTTTTGATGAGTGATAGTAAATGACTTAGGCAGACCCGAGAACACAAAAATAACATCCATGACTGCTATGATCCAGTGATGTGCAAACTGAAGTATATTTTGTTACAAATCCATGTGTATTCTATATTGCTCAGTAAAACAACTTCAACAAAACAAGAAAAGAAAATTATTGGATTAAATTGACTTTATCAACATGGTGAGGCAATTGGACCTAAACAACAGACACCAATGAGAAGGTTTGTATGCACAACGAGAACTGCTGCATTTTCTACAAATTTCTTTGCACATCATTAAAAATTCAAGACTGGAGATACCAAGTCGACGGATTTTCAGCACTAAAAATAGGGGAGTGAAAATTGAATGAGAATATATTGGGCACCAAGTGCTATCAGAGTTATCTCTTGCATGCATTATAAAATTAGTAGCAGAACAATGTAGTAGGGCTGCAATTATAGAACTGAAATTCAAAGGTCAGGCTTTGATTAGATATAAGCAATGAAAACCAAGTCTACTGTAGCAAGTGAAGTTTAATCATAGTTCTAGTTCAAGTTCTAGCTCAAGTACCTGGGATATATGATGCAGAAAGTGCACCAGGCTCCTGTATCTTTTTGAGGTGGACTGAAGTTCCTCTTTGTTGATGTGTTTAGGATGCTTAACATGAGTTTTGCTTTGGGGATTCTGAGCTTACCTCCTCTATCCTTAGGTCCAAATTCCAAATGATCCATTTCCTATTGTCATTCTCGTCACTGAATAAGTGACACCCCTGACATAGTACAACTCTAACCGATCAAGAAATGCCTAAAGACAGAGAAAGACTCAATATGTATTGTTTCACCAGATGGATTTGAGCAACTAAGCACATGCATCATATTTTCAGAAAATGGACAGTCAAAGTGAAAGAACCTTTCTGAAGTTAAGGGACAATGAAACTCAACAAAACGAATATACCAACATTTTAATAACATGTCATAATGCTGGCTTAGATATAGAAAAAAATGCCTGCTGATTGAAACAATCAACACCCTGAGGGTGTTCAAAGCACCAAACTTCCTATCAACCATTATAATGTTTAATTTACTTCAAAGAACAATCTGGTTCTTTGAGGTGGAAAAAAAAAAGAAGCTACCACAGTACCATTTCAATAGTGGGAAAGCTAAAAGGCACGCCTTTTAACATCGCCATTAAAAAAAATAAAAAAAAGACATGCCTTCGAAATGATAGAAAACCTCAATAACGCTAATCCTCAAGTGCTAAACCAGAACATGAATACGACAATGATATTAGGAAATCATATAGACATCCTTAACACGAGGCTAGTCCTTCTAGAACCACAGTGAGGAGGGTTGGTCTGATTCGCTAACAATTTTAACACCAACATAGACTGTTAATATACGCTTAGGGTTCTAATTAATGAAGAGAGCTTGAATACAACAATGATATGAGGAAATCATACATACATCCTTAACATGAGGCTAGTCCTTCTTTAACCACTGTGAGGAGGGTTGGACTGATTCGCTGACAATTTTAACACCAACGACTGTTAATATATTTTTCAGGGTCTAATTAATGAAGAGAGCTCTCTCAATAGTCCTTCCAAAAACATTCATAACCTGAACTGTAAGTGCTGACCCTTAGAGCAATCAAATGAAACTGAAAGTTGAATTTAACAAATAGAACTAATAAATCTTGGAACTAGTCTAGGTCAGTTGCGGATAGATGATATTCCACCATAAGTGAGGTTTGTATGTACTCCCTCGTGGTTTTCTCCACTAATTGGTTCTGCATAATTCATAGCATCCGTGTTTATGGTCAAGAAACAGAACAACAAAAACCAAATATAAACCAGTTTGAGGTTTAATTATTTGGTCTAGCAAATTAAGCTTATAAGTTATATGCACTTTAATGGATAAGAGGTATACAACTATAAGTAGTGCCATCACAACTGTAACACTTGTAACGATAACAACAAATGATATTATAAACAGAAGTAAAACATGTTTGGTGTTTAATTTCGTTATGCAGAAGCAAAGAAGATTAGCATAAACGGGCCAACCATTAAACTGGCACCTACTGAATTACAATGAACATAAAATTGAGCATTAAGATATCAAAGCGTGAAGACCGAATCAATAGAAGTATGACAAAGACCACAACAAATTTTAAATGATATCATAAGCAGGCAGAAGAAGGGAGACATACCCATCGAGCTTCATGACAATCTAGAGCTGCAAGATCGCTGGAATCGCTGCAACAACCATAGATGGCAAGCAGAAAAGACAACAAAGGATAGTCAATGACCATAAGAAAATAATATATGCAACTAACACAAACAAGAAGTCCAAATTGAATGTAAAAATAGCCAAACTCTTCAAATACCTTATGGAATTTAAGTGTGACGATGGATGCCTGGATCTTTAATAGTTCAATCGAACAAAAAAGTTAAGAGCAATGTAGGTTCCATAAACACCAATTGACAGCAAGTTGATAAGTGAGACTATACGGAAAATAGAACTTTAGAATTGTGTTAGTTATCATTCATCAATCATCACCATGTCTACATATCGTATTCGATCTAGATTTCTCATCATGTGCAAATACAACTCGACTGACCACCCAAAAGTCCTGTTCTATAACTAGGTTGTAGTATATAATGTTCTACTACTTTAAGAGAAGAAAATAAGTCCTTTCACATCAATATTCTGGACCAAACAAGTCATTCAAGTTAAGGTCTGCTCCCTCCTCATAAAAATCCACATAGCCTGCACCCTGGAATGCAACATTGCCTGCATCTTCTTCACCAACTTGTTCAAGAACCTCAAAAATCTCGTCTTGCTGTGGAACATCTTCATTGGGCAGTAGCAGAGGACCAGACGACCCATCCTTTTCAATCTCCAGGTTACTTTGAGTCATTCCAAGCTCCTGTTCATCATAGCCTGCACCCTGGAATGCAACATTGCCTGCATCTTCTTCACCAACTTGTTCAAGAACCTCAAAAATCTCGTCTTGATGTGGAACATCTTCATTGGGCAGTAGCAGAGGACCAGACGACCCATCCTTTTCAATCTCCAGGTTACCTTGAGTCATTCCAAGCTCCTGTTCATCAATGTCATCCTCCCCTCCAGTACCTGCTACTGGAGTGAGGCGGGGGCTGACTCTCCGGCCACCTCGAGTTGTGCTGAGAGAAAGTCCAGCAGTCTCCAGGTTACCTTGAGTCCTTCCAGACTCATGTTCCTCCATGTCATCCTCAGCCCCAGTACCTGCTCTCGGAGTGAGGTGGGAGCTGCCTCTCTGGCCACCACTAGTCAGGCTGGGAGAGAGTCCCTTGGTCCTCGAAGACACACCACGAAAGCGGACCCTTAGCTCCCTTGTCAGCTCTGCCGAGGATTTTCGAAGCCTACGGGAGAGAACAAATGTCAACCGATAGTTTAGACCCTCGGTCAATGAGAGAAGCTTCTGGGCAAGCAATGCCGCCTTGTCGTCAAAGCCAATAACATCACAGCTGATGCCATTACTCAGGCCTTCAATGGAGATAGCGAACTCAGGGGGATTGAACAGATTCTTTGAGCCTTCTAGATCAACAGAATCATCAGCCAGACCAGATTCGAGTTGGCGGATGCTCTTCGTGGAATTTCCCAGCTTGAGCAGATTCTTGGAGATGTTGTGCAAAATCTCGAACAGTATGTCCGTTTCCTTACCAAATAACTGGGACTCGTCCTCAAGGGAAGGGGCGAGGTTACCTCTGCTTGTACTAGCCAAGCTAGAAGAGGATGGTATACCTTGAGAAATAAACTCTGGACCAGAAGGACCTTCAGTCCCCGCCATCTGATCTTCCAGCGGTTGAGGAGCGGGGAGGTTCGGGCGGCGTCCGCTCAGTACCTTTCTCAAGTGTAACGAGGGAGCTAAAATTTTGTTGGCCGAAAAGATCGACGCCTCTTCAGTGAGATATTCCTTCCAGCAAAGAAGCTCTCCGCAAAGACTTTGCTTCAAGCAATCAAAGGTTAATACCCCATGATTGACTTCATCCTCAACATATCTAATCTTGGAGCCTAAGTGGGCGATCTCTGCCCGCAGAGCTTCCATCGATTCTATCCTCGATTGATCCTGAGACATACCTTCCTCAACTTCGTATCCGCTCAATTCGTTGACATCTGCGTTCTTCTTCTGGATGAGAACCTTCAAGTCCTCCAGCTTCCGGTTAATGTCGTTCAGTGTTTGAAACGCCATATCCGCTTTCGCTCGGAACGACACACGGGAACGTTCGTGGACATCTGTGCTGGTATCCGCCATAGATCTAAACAAAAAAAAACAGTAAGAGAAGAGAGTCAGGCGACTAATCGAATGAAAGTAGTGGAATTACAGAAAGAAATCGACAATAGGACTTACCGGAGCTGAAGAGCTCCGGGATGGGTAAGGCGGCTAGTGACTGAGACGGGAAATCTTACGTCGAAGGAGGTGAACAAACCCTACAAACCCTAGTCAACGCAAGGAATCTTTTTCATCGCTTTTCGGGCGTTTGGTTGCACATTTGCCTGGGCCGTGGGATGAAACATTTTTGTGGGCTGGTAGGCCCACTGTAAGCTTGATGCCATGGATCGGATTGTAGAAAAGCAAAAAACATGTAGTAGTGGGCCAATGTAATTTGTTGAGTTAATAAAGTTTTTGCAGGTCGGATAAATTCCAAAGTTTTGTCTCACTGGAAAAAAAAATATATATCAATAACGATCACTAAGTTTAGTTAAACATGTCATGTTTGGTCATTCTTTATTAGTTGTTGTTCAACTCTGTCAAAGAGTCCATTAAGTGTTGACGTGGCAAAAGAAATTGCTTAGTCACTCAAATTTAATCCAACAAAAATAAAACCCGACCTGCCGCATCATTAAAACTCGCCACATCATTAAAAATTAAAACTAACCCAACTCTTTCTCTTCTTCTATATTTGACCCGACCGACCCGAACCTTCTTCCTCCTTCCTCTCTCCGAAAAGTTTAATCTTCCCCATCTTTCTTCTCTCCAAATTCGACCATCTCCTGCTCCACCATCAAATCCGCCCACCTCCTTCTTTCCCCAAATCCACCGTCGCTTCATCCTCCTTCCTCTCACCTCCTCTCGCACCTCCTTCCGCTCTCTAAAGCTCCAATCTTTCCCCTGCCTCTGCCGCCATAGGCGGAGGCAGCCCTCCCAGGCATTGTCCCGAGACAGGGACAAATTGTGGAGGAAAAGAAATTACCCTATACATATGAGGATGGAACATAACATCTATAAGTATGAGTGTAGTTTGTATAACATCACGACTCATTACTTGTTTATAAATTGACATAAATTAATTTATTATACTATAAACAAAATTTCGATTGCAATAAAGACCTAATCGGATCTCTTTTCTCCTTATGTCTATTCGATTTTTAGCCAACGATAATGGCAATTTCACTAGTTTTGATTCTACCAATTACAACTGCATGTGTAGAAAGAGCACTTTCTGCTTTGAGTTATACTAAGAATAAGTTTCAAAGCTGAATAGGCGACTTGTTTGCTAATGATTGTTTAGTGTGATATATTGAAAGAGACTACTTAAAAGTGTAGACAAGTAATATTTTTGCATTTCTTTCATACTATGAAATCATGTCGTTGTTTATAAAAATAATGACTATATTAGTCAGTTATTTTTTTTATCTATGAAAGAATCATTTGAATATAACAATTTTTAATTACATTTGTTAAATAATTTTTTATTAAATAATTATATATTTAAATTATGAAAACCGGACAAGGGTAGTTTCAAATTCTGCCCCGCCACTGTCTGTGGCCGCATCATACCAGCTCAGTCCCAACCCATTATTCGTCGTGGATCCATCCCGAATTGCTGGTCGTACTCCACATTAGCACCACCACCTGCACCAACATCAGCACCAGCCGCATTCCATGTTGTTCAGCGGAAAAGACAATTTGGGCCCTTGGCAATGTTGGAAGACAACATGAAGAAGCTAAAGAGCCACAAGAATTCTCATGGTCCAACTTTGAGCAAAACCCAAATCGACTTTGTCGTCAAACATTTAGCTGATTGGGTCGTGCGAGGTCATTTCGTTCTCCAGGCTGGAGCACCCAAAGTTTCGAGCTTTCCTCAACCAGGTCGGCCTTACCTTCCGGCGGTCTCCTTGCGCGATTTCTCCGGCAGGAGGCTGGACTTCAAGTACAAGGAAGCCGAAGCAGAGTTCGAGGCAAGGATTCGAGAAGTCGTGCTCATCAAGATTGCCTCCTACGGCTGGAAGATCTGGAAGAGGAAATCGAGCGATAGTAACGCCTCTTTAGTGAACCTCAATTTGGTCAATTTGACCGTCAATTTGCCCAACAGAACGAGTCTCTACCATCGTGTCGTGTTTCTCACCGGGTCGCCACCGTCAAACTATGCAGAGGATGTTTTGTGGGAGACAGTCAGAAAAATCTGTGGGAATGTCGGTCAACAGTGCGCCAGAATTGTATCAGACAGATTCAAGACGAAAGCATTGAGGTGGCCTAACGATTAAATTGTGTTAGTTGTAGGTTTTAGGATACGTCATTATAGGAAGAGTTCAGCTCTCATTTTCTCGAGAGTCTAAAAAAAAATGGAGAGTGGCGCTCTGTCCTCTCTCATCGAAATCTTGCTATGGCTTGGAGGATGTATTGTCAAGGGAATCCTTTCTCTGTTCGCGGCTAGTATGCACAATCAGCAATCAGGCCGACAAAGATCCACGGCCAGCGGGAGGACTAAACAATCAAGCAAATCCAAAACCTCCAATTCCCCTGGAGGAGATGAGGAATCCACCTCGTTTGGTCGATATCCGAAGACGCCTCTGGGCAGAGCATCGAAATGCTCAGGGGAAGCTTATGAAAGGAAGCGCAGCCTGTACTGCGTGCTCCGTAAAAGGAAAAAAGGCTCTGACTGGGGGGAAGATGAAGGCCTACCGGAGCCTCTCCCCAAAAAAGGTCGATGTCAACCCTTGAAGGGTTGGCGATTCCGGATCCCTTCAGCTGTTGAGCTGGAAATTGAGGAACCGTTGGAGCCTTTGCCTGGGAGATGTGTCACCAGGGTTCAGCCTACTGAAAAGGCCTCTGGTTTGAAAAATGAAATATTTAGTTGGAATCACTTTGTCTGGGAAGTTTCCCAGCAGAAACCGATAATCAATCGGCAGGGACGCCGGAGAGACACTCCGCTGATCCTGTGGCCTGCCGGAGGCGTGGGGTGGTCGATGCGATTTGGGAAAACCCAAATCCGTGGGAATCGGGCGAATCGTACCAGTCTGGGAGACTGCAGATCAAACCCGATTTTCTGGGGGGGTTTTGAGAGGAATCTTCGGGATCCTCTGCCTCCAACTACCCGCAAGATACCCAGCAATCTTGGGTTTCACAGTCCTACTCAAAATCGAAGTGCTAACAGTGAGATTGGACTCCTGAATAAATCTAGAGAAGCAGCTAATGCTGCGTTTCTCATTATTTATACCCCCATATTACGTCTGCTGTTTCACCAATTCAAGTGAGGTAAAGCTGTGGGTGGAACCAGCGTCGACGATCTCTACGTCCCTACGAGCGTGACCAAACTCATTCCAGGTATGGAGAGTCACAACAGATTCCCATCCCTGCTTTTTCACCGGCGACTGCCTCTTATCAATTGCGGCATAATAATGTAGTTTGTGTCAGCTCCGGGATTTGCAACCCCTCATGTACTAGTTTCCCTGATTCTGCTCTACCAATTTCTTGTGTGTCCAATGATTCTTTGGAGCAGGTACGAAACATGGTGCACTTGAAGGATGAACAGGTGGTCCAATTCTCAATTGATGAGGTATTACCCACAAGAATTCGGGCAGCGCGATCAGTGCTGGGGAGAGTGCTGAGTTCAGAGCAATTAACTACTTTGGAGTTACGTGAAGCCGTGGTCGATGCCTGGCAAATCAGAGGGCGCGTTAAGGTGTCCAAGGCCAAGCAGGATCTGTTCGAAATTATGCTGCCCAATGAAGAAGCCAAGAACTGGGCGCTTAAGCGAACTCCGTGGGTTGTCAAGGACAAGATCCTCACCCTCCGACCATGGGCTGCCACGATCACAAGGCCATTATTTGATGACTTATCGATAGCGCCATTCTGTGTCCAACTCTGGGGTGTCAAAGAAGAATGCTGCACGAGCCTCTTTGGACGGAAAATTGTGGCCTCGGCCATTGGGCAGGTGCTGGAATCTGTGGTGTTTGCCTGCAAGGAAACAGGGGAGCGGTTTATCAAAGTGCGTACTGTTATTGACTTTGCTAAACCTCTCCGCTCCCAGCTTTTTGCAGCAAGTGAGGATATCGGCTGCTTCTGGGTGAACCTGAAATATGAGTTTCTCCCCAGTTTCTGCTATCACTGTGGTCGGGTAGGCCATTCGCGGCGAGACTGCTCTTTTGATCCACCCAGTGGTAAAGAGAAGTTTGGTCCGCATATGTCGACCAGGAAGATGGGGCGGAAGGTCTATGAGGATGAGGGTGAAAGCTTTCAGTTTGGCGGTCCTCGGAAATCAGTATGGGTGAATCGCCAGTTCCATGGCCCGGTGCAGCAAGCGAAAAATTTCACCAGAGATCGGACTGAGAAACGGGAAGCAGCGACAGTCGACAAGGATGGGAATCGACAAGATGGCTCTGAAGTTTCTGCTCAATTGCGCCAGAGGAACAGAGCCATGCCAAATCCGCACTTATCGGGCAGGAAGTCAAGCCCTCGTGGATTTACCATCAAGAAATCCCCCAAGCTCCAGCTGGGGGGGGGGGAGCGCTCGAAGAGATTTGAGCGGCGTGGACAGGAAGGGTCGAGCAAGGCGGCAGGCCTGAAATCGAAGAGGAAGGGTGCCAAAAGTGAAGACAAATCGAGGGATTCGATGGCTGGTGACCTGGTAGACCACCCCTCGGCTACTGAATCTATCACCCGGCGGCGGCGTCTCCTTCTGGAGGCAGACTCCGATGATGATGCGTTGGAGCTGGATCGGGCGCCGGTCAATTTGGGAGCTGGGGTAGATGAGGAAGACTTGGCCCAGTTACATGTTGGCCGCGAGCCTGCTCCTTGCATACCCAGGCCAGCCGATGTGGCGGGCCGAGGTAAATTGCCCCTGCCCTCTGGTGATAAGTTGGGCCGGGACTCCAGCGTAGGGGATGGGCCAGCCCGCACGGGCACGGCTGCGGGTGGCAACAAGAAGACGGGCCGGCTGAGGAAGGCCCAGCCACGGAAGCCAGCGGGGCCATCTCCTGTGCGTGATCCAACAGGGAAAAGGGGAGTGGATCGGGCTGGCGCTGCTTGTGGGCCGGCCCAAAGTCCTGCTTCCATGAGGGGGAAAGTTCGGGCCCTGGTCTCGGCGGACTCCGAATCAGATGAAGACCCCCATTGCTTTGAAATCATTCGGAGGCCTGTTTCTTCTAAGCCTATGGGGCGGAGTGTTACTGCACCCAAAGGGCAAGTGAGTCAGGTTGTCGCGGCTTTCGAGGCTGGGATGGCCCTTACTGGTGATCAGGCTGTTATCCACAAGGAACAGGAGGTGGCATCTAAGCCAGTGCAGAAGACCGTGGTGGAGATCGAGACTGAGCACCTGGTTCTGGATGAGTATGGTTCTAATCTTCAGCACCCCACTTTTGGGACGCGCAAAAGGCCTTTAACTGCTTTGGAAGGAGAATTGGGAGAGGATCCAAGTCCAAAGAAACAATTTGTGGAAGATGACGACGCTTTGAATCAGGTGGAGGAAGCCAGCCATAAATGGCCCCAGTCGGATAAATGAGGCTTCTTGCCTGGAATGTGAGAGGAATTGGGCCATCCCTCACGTTCCAAACTGCTGTTGGTCTTATTTATTCTAATAAACCGGATCTCGTGTTCTTCTCGGAGACGCGGTCGAGCCGGCGTGTAGTGTCCCGTCGTATGCGGGGGTTAGGATTTGCTAGTTCCCATTGTTTCTTTGTAGATGCTATCGATTCTTCAGGGGGGTTAGTTGTGGCTTGGGCCCCTGGAGTTGACACTTCGGTGTTGTTTCATTCCAATTTTTTTATTTGTTTGCAAGTTAATGAAGAAGGATTTTCTTATGTGGTGTTCTTTGTCTACATTAGTTGTAACACTGCTACTCGTGCTATACAACTAGCCCACTTGAGTGATATTTGTGGAAATATTTCCCTCCCTTATGTGATCATTGGCGATTTCAATGCTACCCTGCACGAGCATGAGAAGGATGGGGGTAGGGAATGGAATGCGGCTCAGGCTGTTAGCCTGCGTGAGTTTGTTCATGATTTGGGTCTCCATAATCCAGGATTCCAGGGGGATCAATTCACTTGGACAAACAAGCGTATGGGTGCAGCCTGTATTCGGGAACGCTTGGATAGAGCGCTTTGTTCTCGGGCTTGGATTGACGCATTTCCGGAAACGTTGGTCAAGGACTTTACTGACCAAGGTTCGGATCATCGTGCCCTGCTCCTTTCGGATAGACCTTATAGTAGAACCGGTCGCCCTCTCTTCCGCTTTGATGCCCGCTGGGCGGATAACCCGGAGGTTAGGGCTATGGTCCATTATGTCTGGAAAGAGGATATTCAGGGTACCCCCTATGTTCAGGCTTTGGGAACGCCTTAAAAGATTACGCCATCTGCTGTATGATTGGAGTAGGGCGGGAACCACAAACTCTCTGCGAAATATTAAGACGCTTCAGGCGGAGATTGATCGAATTAAAGCAGTTCACCCGGTGGATTGGGATATGGTTCGTACCCTGGAATCTGAATTGTCCCGCCAATGGGAAGCTGAGGAGATGTATTGGAAACAGAAGTCCAGGGTTCGTTGGTTAAAGAATGGGGATCAGAACTTTGCTTATTTTCATACGGTCACGCGAACCCGGTGGAAAAAAAATTTCGTCGCTGGGCTCCAAAGGGATGATGGTGAGTGGATCACGGAGGAAGCTGGGAAAGCGGCCATTGCTACAGATTTTTATCAGTCCTTGTTTACCTCAGAAGCGCATGTCCAGAATATGGCGGAGCGGGTGGCTAGTCTACCGATTGACCGGAGTGTTACTCCGCAAATGAATGCGTGGCTGACAGCTGAGGTTCTGCCTATTGAGGTCAGAAGAACGGTCTTTGCGATGGGATCGACTCAGGCCCCAGGCTCTGATGGCTTCACAGGAAAGTTCTTCAAGGCTTTCTGGGATGTTGTGAGCGATTCTGTGGTTGAAGCGGTTATTTCGTTCTTTGAAACGAGTAAGATGTTGAAAAGCTTTAACCATACATGGCTCACCTTGATCCCTAAAGTGGACTCTGTGGAGAATATTAGACAATTACGCCCGATCAGCCTTTGTCAGTTTACTTATAAAATTATAACCAAAATTATGGCTGAGCGTCTTGCTGGTCTGCTGCCTCAAATTGTTTCGGAAGGACAGAATGCATTTATTCGCGACCGGCAAATTATTGATAACATCCTTATTGGGCATGAGCTAATGCATTATCTTAAAATCAAGAAGCAAGGAAAGAAAGGGTACATGGCTTTGAAGGTTGACATGGAAAAGGCCTATGATAGAGTCGAATGGCCCTTTCTCCTTGCAGTTCTGGATAAGATGGGCTTTAGCTCGATCTGGCAAGGATGGGTTCATGAGTGCCTTCGGTCCTCATCGTTCTCAGTGCTAATGAATGGCACGCCTTCTGGGTATTTCTCAGCTTCCAGGGGCCTCCGGCAGGGGGATCCGTTATCGCCTCTCCTGTTTGTGCTTTGGAAGGGGTGAAAGTGGCTCCTCGTGCTCCCCGCATCTCGCACTTATTCTTCGCAGATGATTCCTACCTATTCCTGCGGGGGTCTTTGCAGGAGTGCGAGAATCTTATTGAGGTTCTGAACGAATATGAAGAGCTTAGTGGCCAACGTGTAAACCTGGCAAAATCGGCAGTGTGCTTTAGCAAGAATGTTTCCTTGCCTGACCAGGAGTTTTTGGCCACGATTCTTGGGGTTGGAGCAGTAGGGGGTTCATGACAAATACCTGGGGCTTCCTACTCTGGTGGCCAGATCCAAAATGGCCACTTTCCGATATCTCGAGGAGAAGCTAATAGAGAGGCTTCAGGGATGGAAACAGAAAACGCTTTCATGGGCTGCTAAGGAAACTCTGATTAAGTCCATAGCTCTGGCCCTGCCCTTGCATGTTATGTCATGTTTCCGGCTCCCCCTATCCCTGTGTCGGCTCCTCGATAAACACGTGGCCCGATTTTGGTGGGGTGCTACTGAGGACCATTTCAAGATTAGATGGGTGTCCTGGCGGAATATGTGTAGGAGCAAACATGAGGGGGGAATGGGGTTTCGCCAGTTTGAGCATTTTAACCAAGCTCTGTTAGCAAAGATTGGCTGGCGGATCCTGAATGAACCTCAGTGTCTCCTTGCCCAAGTTTATAAAGGGAAATACTTTCCACTGGGTTCTTTCCTCAAGGCTACTGCGAGATCTCGTCCCTCTTGGGGTGGCAGAGTATCCTTTATGGGTGCCAGTTGCTAGAGAAGGGGGTAAGATGGCAGATTGGCGATGGTCACTCGGCTTCTCTGCTCCACTCAAACTGGATCCCTGATCACCAGTTGGACGCCCCCTGCTATAATCCGGTAATCCTTCCGGAGGGGGGGATCCCTTGGTGGCAGAAGTTATATGTCAAGGGAAAGGACGGTGGTCGGAAAGGAAGCTGAGTCAATGGTTTGATCCTCCTACTTGCAAAGCCATCCAGGCTATTCCTCTTCCGCGCCGGAGTATTGCTGATAAGCTTATTTGGCACAACACAGCGGATGGGGTGTTTACGGTGAAATCTGCTTATCATCTGGCTGTTGAGTTAGATAGGCGGAGGGGAGGATGGAGATCTGAGGTTAGTTGGATGGACAAACCTAGTTGGATCAGAGTCTGGGAAGCTAAGATACCTCCGAAGTTGAAGGTCTTTGTCTGGCAAATTCTTAACCGGGTTCTGCCTACAACAGAGGCGTTGGTTGGGAGAAAGGTTCCGGTGTTGCCCCGGTGTCCAGTCTGCTGGGAGAGCCCTGAGACAATGGAACATCTGTTTTTTTATTATCCGGTTGCGAGAGCTCTCTGGGACTATTCTGGGCTGGATTATCTGGGAGAGGGATTGCCTCGCCATACGTTCCCTCTATTCCTCAAGCGTCTGTTGGCCTTAATCCATCAGCCATCGGTGGTTATGAAGGTAGTTGCGGTCCTTTGGCGGATCTGGCGGTCACGAAACTGGGTTGTCTTTGAAGGCAAACAGTTTGGGATTCCCGCGCTAATGAGACAGATCCATCAACAGGTTGAGGAATGGATGGCTCTGCCCCTAGAGCAGGCGACTACAGTGGCAGGACCAAGGGTTCAGTTGGTTTCGGGGGAGGATTCACGTATGGTTTGCAGGCGGGATGGGGCAACCAGGAGGGGATCGCACTCGGCTGGTGGGATGGTTCTTCTCGTTCAGGAGAAGATACTTCTGGCACAGGGGGTGCAGTTTCCTGGTATGGATGAGCCTGCACTGGTAGAGTTGCTGGTGCTGCGAGAGGCACTGACCTGGTGTTTGGAGTATGGTTTCACGGAGGTCCGGTTTGAGGGGGATGCCAAGGTGCTTATTGATAAAATTAATCAGGGCGACATGAGGGACAACCGATTGGGGGCGATCCTGGAGGAAATTGGGTAGTATTTGTGTGATCACCCGGGGTTTAGTGTGCGATTTATAGGTCGGGAAAACAATAGGGTAGCTCATTCGGTAGCTAGAAAAGCCCTCTCTTTGTATCCGACTATGAGTCGTTTGTTTGATTTCAGGGCCTGGCTGGTTTCCAGGATGTAACTATCTTTTATCAATATATGATATCTTTTGACAAAAAAAAAAAGGATACGTCATTATAAATATAACCAAACGCGTAATCAATAACAAAACCTATTTATTCGAGATTGTAAGCAGGGGTGGAGGGAGAGGGTGTGAGGGAGAAAAAAATGATAAATTGGGTATAATAGTTAGTCGGGTATGAAAAATAACACGCATTTTGACACGCTATGACACAACACCAAACTGCGACCAAGTATAATCGCAGTCCGGAAATGCATAATAGTGGCAAGTTCAATTTATCAACCTGGAGTCTAGATCTATTGCCTACTCCGTGATTATCTATTATCTAGCGGGACTAAGTTTAGTGAGAGTGATTGTAAATAAAAGCAGCAAGAAAGCAGGAAATTGTTCGGTTTTCAAAAGCAAGAGAAGAGTCACTCGGGAATGAATCCCCCTAGCTCCTTAGTTAGGTCCAAGTTGTAATTTCCTTTGGTTGATTTACTTTTGATTGAACTGCGGAAGATCCGACAGTAGCTTGGAATCTCTTAAACTGACCAAGCCCTCTTAGACAGACTAACCGGCAGACGACTAGTCTTCACCGAGATAGAAAGCTAAGGCAATTAACACCGAACTCCACTACTGGAATTGGATTCCAGTACAAAGCAGTGAATCGACTAACTCTCGTATAATCAGTTCACTACTACCGATTGGAGAAGCTACACCTAATCAGATTCTATCTATCTCAGGTTGCAGCAAAAATCAAGAAAAGTTGATCAGGCATCAATTAACTCAATAAACACACTTCAATTGATTATAATCAAACAGTATATCACTCCAAAAGTCATTACAACTCAAATCCCTAACACATGGAACTAGGATTCTTCATACCCAAGTGAGAGAAAGGTCTACTCCATAGAGAGAGGGAGAGAGAGAGAGAGAGAGAGAGAGAGAGGAAAACAGATGACAAAGCAGTCATACTCATAATGATGGGAAGAATCTACTCTGGGATGATAATCTTCACTCCACGACTAGGGGCTTCTCTTCTCTACCGATTGAAATAGATGGGCTCTCATAAGCAAGCTCTACGGAGAAGAAGAACCAAAAAATCATATATGGCTTTGGAACGTGAATGGGTTTTGTAAAGAAAAATCCCTTATAAAAGAAAGAATAGGCTTTTAAAATTATTTTGGGAAATGGAAGCCCAAAGCCAACTGATTAATTTTTTCAATTATTTCTATTTAAAGGTTCAAATGAGGTAACATCCTGTTCCGGCAAAACCCATATTTCGATCGCTAGAAAGTTTGCGATTTAAAATCGAGCGTTTTGATAGTGTTTGAACCTAACTGAGTGTAGGAGTGAGGTTCCGGAAAGATGTGGGTCAAGAAGAGTAAGCTGGGGGGAAAATCGGGAAACTTTGGGGGTGAGCTTGAGAGAATTTCTAGTTTAGAGAGAGAAGTTGATGTTTATAGAGAGAGAGTGGCTAAAAATGCGATCCCCTTCACCCACCGGAGTAAATGCCATATTTATAGGCTACATGGTGGTGGGTGAATGGGTGGACTACGAGACGGTACAACGATGTGACTACTGATGTGTCAGAGATTTAGGCCATCCCTCAACCTAGGACCTGTCAGAGGGTTGTCTATGATTGTACCTAAAGTCTTGACGTGACCTTCCCTCGGGAGACGCAATGACGCCCTCTGCGGCTATGACGCCCTTTGCGGCTCCTAGGTCTGGTTATCGCCTGGTCTTCACACTCGCGCGCGTAGCTTTATCCTTGCCTCGCACAAGGTCTTGGCGCCGCCGGTTGTGTCGCGCCTTCACCGTGTTCGTTGTGGCGCGCGGTCCGATATGCTCCTTTGGCGCGGGGATGATCCGAGTCATATGCCCAACAGATAGTATTTCGACAAAAATTGGATTATCAATCGATCAGATAAGTATATATATTAATTATATATATAATATATAAGTGATGAATTTATCACTAACCATAAATAATTCAAATCCATAGCATCATCACCACCGAAAGTTCTAACAAATCATTCAAACTACCTCACAAAAGAAATCACAAATTTTTTTATTAAATTCACGCTAGTAATTAAGGTGACAATCGATAGTGAACCACGTAAAATCGACAAGGAGACCGAAAAATGAAGAAAATAAAACAAAAATGAAAATTTTAATTCAACTTGGATGGTATTAGTTTATGTTTAAAAAAAACTCCTTAACTTAATAGTATACCAATCAAATTGGATCAAACTGCTCAAAACTGTTCCATCCATCTCCAATCGTCCAAACAAATGAATCGAACCACTATTGTAATTGGTTTGACGGTTCTACTAATCTAACCGATTCATCAGATTTGATTCTTATAAAATTACATATACGTGTACATTATCAAAAAAAAAAATTACATATACGTGTGTAGCCGAGCTAACCCTAATGGCCGAATACTAGTATAATAATCCGACGAGGATGTCTGAATGGGCCGTGGGCCCGTATACCGCATCAAACGTAAAACCGGCCACCATCTCGTGAAAACTGTGAGTGTGAGATAAGAAGGAAGAAGAAGCGCGCAGCTGGGAGACGTTAAGCATTTTCTTTTCTCACACAACTTCCTTCCCTTCTCCGCTCCACCATTTTCCCATTCAATTCCATTTATATAGAACTCCTCTCTCTCTCTCTCTCTCTCTCTCTCTCTCTGTTCTCTGTATCAATCTTACCCATCCCCTTAGATTTCCGTAAAATCCTAACTGTTTCTTTCCGATCGTAATCTTGGTAATTACTTATTGGAGTTATAGATAAAGATCACGTCATCATGCGTTTCCACCAAGCCGCGGCAGCAGTCTGGGACGAGTCTGCCGGCGGCGGCGGCGGCGGCGGAGGAAATATCAGCCCGACGCCGCCGAAGCTCTCCCTGTTCTCGCTACCAGCGGGAGTGAAGGGTAGTAGTAGCGTCCGCCACTACTCTCCCGGCCCGACGCCGCCCACGCCGCCGATCAACCGGCTCGCCTCCGTGCCGTTCAAGTGGGAGGAGGCTCCCGGCAAGCCCCGGCCTCCTCGCCGCTTCGACCACCAACGCCACGTCACCGACCTGTCCAAATTTGTTACTCGGTGCTTGGAGCTGCCACCGAGGCTTGTCGTTTCGAATGTGCCGCCACCCGCGTGTTTAGGAGAAGACGAGGGACGACAATTGTCGGCGCCGAGGCGGTCGATGTCGTTTACGAGCGGGAGCGGGAGGTCGCCGCCGACGACGGGGAGACGGGTCGGGTTCGGGTCGAGCAGCAGGTGGGGGAATCTGGTGATGAGGATGACGTCATCGTCGATGGTGCGGAACAAGAAAGGTCAAAAAGTGTCCAACTTCGATTCAACGGAGATTATCGTCAGCAGCAGTACTTATTACGAGGATGATCAACGGAGTAGCCACGGCGAACGGAACGGGAAGATGACGAGGAGGATCAGGAGGCCACGGAGCTTGTTCAACTTGTCGGCAGCAAGCCGGCCACAGGCGTGCTTGGTAATTTCATCATTAAATTAAATTATTATTAAACTTTTTTTTTGTTCAGGTCAAGCTAGCTAGCAATTATATATAAACTTAACCATAGTTTAATTTGTTGTACTGTGCAGAATAGTATGTACAGGAGCTTCAAGAAGATAGTGATGGTTCTTCCAACTAGAAGGAGCTAATTGAAGAGTGAATTAAGTCGTCGTCGTCGTCATCGGGTGAGTGGAGGAGAGTATTAATGGAGTTGGTGGCTACCGGTCAATAATAATGCATTCTATAATACTAATGATGATGATATTTGTGACGGTCGAAAGTATAAAACCGTATGTTTCTGTGTAAAAGCCGATAATGTTGAAGTATGATATTGGATGAATTAATGGAGTTAGTAGGTAGGGTTTTATCTAGATGTACGTTGACATGAAACTGTTTGCGGGTGAAGGTGTTTGAGTTCAGCTTTGGGATTTTTGGTGTAAATTGAGTAATTACACGAGAATAACGGTATGTATTCATCTCGCGATCTATCCTGTATAGTCATGGTTGTTATTGTACGCATGCATGCAATATGTTCAGGTCATTCAACAAACAAAATTAATTATGTGTTACAAATTTGACCTGCTCCGAAACTAATAACTTATATAAATATATGAATATTATTAGGGATGGCAATTAGGACCCGTCCTGCCAGGTATTACCCGACCTGATCCGTGATGGGGCGGGTATTACCCGATCCATAGTAGCGTGGGGAGGGACATGGGTATCAACTTCCTACCCGACATGGCCCGTTCTAGGTCAATTTTTTTATGTCATCTATTCATATATATCATATTTTGGTTTTTCTTCAAACAGTTCGACTTGATCTTTCAACTAGATAGACTCAATTGCCCATTATATTATCACTATTATTCATTCATGATGTCTTTTCCCTTTGGTTTTATCGTAAAAAGTAAAATTTTGATGTATTTTTCCGAATAGTATGTAAGAGTGGGTCGATCCGCCCCGCCCCGTACCCGCACAATTATTACCCGCCCCGGCCCGTAATAGCGTGGGACGGGCATGGGTATTGAGCTACCCGACCCGACCCATTGCCATCACTAAATATTATTAAGATAACTATGCAGTTACCATTTCTAAGCCAAATAGATATAATTAACTTGTTTCTGGTATTGTTTTCCTCTGAGAAAAATTGTAATTTAGTGTTGTTTGAGATGCTCCCCTGCGTCCCCATCAATGCCAGATTGAGATTTGCCTACCTTATTAGTTGGCTTTTTCTGTAGGAGAGTAATTGTACTTAGTACTGTAATTTTGCTGTTGTTTGAGAATCGTATCGAAACAAAAAAGGAAAAAAACGAAACAAAATTGGGGATAACAGACTTGGAAGCACATGGAAGTCAAAAACTGAAACACAAATTCCAGTTTTTGAATTCTAGCTATTCATCCATTGAGAAAGACAACTGTGGATTTCTACTAGCTAGCCAATCAGGCTGAAAAGAGAAGAGGACACACAAAGACAAATAGCCGCCCTCTCGACTAATAAGATTCTCTCGGCCACCGGAAAAAACGACGGCCGGAGAATGAATCTAAATTAATACGGTAGTAGCGGCGGCGGGAGGTGGTGGTGGAAAGAGGTGGCGGCGTCGCTTCTTGTAGTTGGCCTTGAAGGATGCCTGCCTCAGTTTCTTGGTCTTTTCTGTAAGCTCAAGATCGGGTTCATTCTCAATAAGCCTTCTGTGCTCTTCCAACAGCGTCACCGTCTCCTCCCTCATCCCCATTTCTTTAACGCTGTGGATGAGCGAGTTCAGGCTCTTGATCTTCCGATGAGGCCATCGCATTATCTTCAGTTCCCTACGCAGTCAAAATCGTGATTCTCTGGATAACATTTTAAACTTTAAAGCGTAAAAATAATTTGACTTACGTAGAACCGTTTTGGTGACATACCGCCTCTTGAGCACCGTTAAACCAACTTTCATTTCCTTGGCGGCTATGGTGATGGGGACGTGGAAGTACTTCTGTATGTCTTCAAGTTCCAAACCTCCCCGACCACGACTGCCGACGCCGCCGCAACTCCTCGCCGCTTCGTTACTCTCCTCCCATCCTCCGGCGCCGCAGCCATCTGTCCCTGATTTTGTTGAATGATGTCACCCTTAATAACTTCATCACCATGATGCTCATGCTCCGGCTTCACGGAAGCGTCAACGGGAACGGTCTCCGGCGGAGCAGCGTCAAATGTAATGGGACCGGTGAGGAAATCATCATTTGTCGTCCCCGCCGGCGCCGCTAGACCAAAGTCTATTGGGCCGAAATTGTAATAGTTGTTGGGCCACTGGGTCCATAGTTTATCTATGTGGCCCAGTTCGTACAAATTCTGGCCCATGTTGCTGCCGCCGCCTTCCGAGTATTGGTTTATAAATACTAAATAGCGTCGGCGCCGGCGCCGACGCTGGAAGCTGGGGCTCGAGTAATTGTAGCCTGCATGCAGTAAAAACATATCCATATTATGCGATGAAATGCTTTGTTTCGCTTCTTTTTTTTAAATGTAGAAATGATTTTTTGTTTAGTGGAATAACTTGATTACATTACGAAGAAAACAAAGATATATACTACCGACCGTATCAATCGAAAAATAAAAAAGCCACGATATCATCAGGAGACGTAAAAAAGGGGACTTACTCGTCGTAACCGTCTTCTATGAAAGACCAGTCCTCGTCGTCGAGTAGCGGCTGTTGCTGATCACGATGATCAAAGTACTGCTTCTGCTGCTCCATTGCTAGTATTTCATAAACATTGTGAATTTTCATGATCATCAAACACTAATGGGGTGAAATTGTGGGTTCTAAGTTATTTATAGGCCTCAAGTGGTGTGTGTGAGAGAGCGGTTAATCGTGGGCTGTAAAAAAAATCGAAATTAATGATTTGTGAGAAAGGCGCAGTAAATAATTATAAGTAGTGGGATAAGTAGAGTGGTTATGTAATTATTATGCAGTGTGGTTATCGGGAATTTAAGTTGAGAAATTAATCCAATGAGTGTAGGGGGGGGGATGAACGTATGTACGTAATTAATTACGATTAGCAAATACCAATAACGATCATTACTTGTTAATTAACCATCGCCGGCATCGAAAAATCGAAGTGAGCCGGTTGGAAATGCTCTCAAGTGACCAAGGTGGAACATCAGCTCCGGCGCCGACTCTCCTCCCTTCTGATCGGCCACCGGATTTAACTGGCTCCTTTGCGATAGCTGATCCTATACTGAAGTCTCCGTCGGTGGCTACGGCCACCAGTTCAAACGATATGATTATTGAACCCTCTGTTTTATCTGTGCAGGAAAGGCCGACCCAGATTCCGATGGCGGCAGCTCAAGCGGGAATGGAGACCGCCCAACCTTTCTCGTATGCTAATGCGGTTAAGGGGACTCCGGCGAAGGTGACATCTTCGAACCCATTGCAATGGTGGACTCCAGTAGGCGAACATGACCTAATTACTAGCGATCGAAATGGGGAACCGGCACTCACAATTTCGGCCGAATTCAAAGCTAGATTGTGCGCGCCTTGGGAAAGAGCTCTGGTGGTCCGCTTGCTCGGACTAAGGATCGGCTTCGTCACGCTCTGTCACCGGCTCAAAAGTTTGTGGCGGCCGACGGGTCCGATGGAGGTCAAGGACTTAGACCATGACTGCTTCCTGGTGAAGCTGAACAACGAACAAGACTATTTCAGGGCGCTTACGGATGGACCGTGGGTTATATTCGATCACTATTTGGTGGTACAACAATGGTCGACGAAATTTAAGGCCTCTGATCCTCTGCCAAAGACAATGATTGTCTGGGTTCAGCTCCCAGCCTTGAAGATCCATTTTTACCACAGGGAGGTGCTCACGACGTTAGGGAATCTCATTGGGCGAACCATTAAACTGGATTACCATACTCTGAATCAAGAACGAGCGAAGTTTGCTCGGCTGGCAGTTGAAGTGGACCTGTCGAGGGCTCTGGTTCCCAGGATCTGGCTTGATGACGAGTGGCAATTGGTTGAATATGAAAATCTTCCTGAGGTCTGTTTCAGGTGTGGAAAGATCGGTCATGAAGCAGTAGCCTGTCCGTCTATTAATCCGGTCGTAGCGCCGGTGCCATTGCTGACTGCCGGCGGGTCTTCTCCGGCGAGCCCCCAGATGTCGGACGACCCTAATCCGGGATACGGTCCTTGGATGCTGGTGACCAAGAAGACTCGGCGAAATCCAAGGGAGGACCAGAAAAAAGGAAAGGGTGATCAGGAGGCCGGAAATCAGGCCCTGAAACAAGTCTCTAAAAATGGAAATAAGGGGCCTCGGCGAAGGAAAGGGGGCAACCGCTGCTGATTAAGGAGCCTCTTAACGGTAACTTACCAAACCAGAGCTATTCACAGGAGAGGAAGGGGAACATGGAGAAGAAAAGGAAAGAGGAGGCGAAGAAAGGAAAGGATAGAGTTCTCGGCAATGGGTCCGAGAAGGGTAAAGGACTCCTTGGGCCAGGGCCCAGCTTTGGTGAGACAAGCGTGGACGAGTCAGGGCCCAGCTCCCTGGATGGTGGCCTATCTTCTGCTGGGCCTTCGCTGGTCACCTCTTCGAAGCAGGGTGAGACGAAGGCTCATGGCGTGCTGGTTGGGCCGGCCGAGGGCGTCAAGCCCACTAAAGCCCCTCCGCCAACGCCCAGTTTTCGCACGGTGACAGGCCCGAATGTGACTGTTATGCAAATTTTAATCAACAAGCCCACTGGCAAAGAGAATGAGGATCCAAAGTCGACCTCTTCCCCTTCGCTGACGAGCAGAACCAAACGGAGCAAAAACAAGAAAGTGCAGCAAAAGAATTCGCCGACCAAGCTGAATTCGATGAAGCCCCTGCAAATTTGGTCCCCGGTGAAGGATAGGAAACCAAAATCAAAGGGCCGGTTGGCGTCGCTGACCTTACAAGAAATCCATGCCTGGACGGAAGCGGCGAAACGGCCAGCCAGTGGAGAAAGAGAGTCGGGGTCGGCGGAAATGTCTGCCAATATCGGGGGCGAAGAGTCAGTGGTCGCCGGGGCCGCGACTTGCCCGCCTGTGCTACCCTCGTCGTGATGCGAGCCGAGCTTCCTCCCGTGTTCTGGTCCGCCTTTATCTCTTTGATATGTCTATGTCAACCATTTTGAAAGTCTTCTCCTGGAACGTCGGCGGTGCGGGAGGAAGGGGGTTTGTAAGAGCGCTAAAACTGGCGGTCCAGAATCATCGGCCTGACTTTGTGGTGTTACTGGAACCCCAGATTAGTGGGTTGCAAGCAGACTCCGTTTGTGATAAGCTGGGATTTCCCAACTCGATCCGGGTTGAGGCAGAGGGACGAAAGGGGGGTGTGTGGGTGTTTTGGGATGCGAGAGCCTTCTCTGTGCAGCCTATTTCTGCCTGTTTCCAACACATTTCCTTGCAGGTCTCGAGGAATAATGAGGCCCCGTGGATGTTGACAGCGATCTATGCCTCTCCTCGGCATAGCGAACAGAAACATCTTTGGGATAGGTTGATTGAGCTCAGTAAATGCATTGATATCCCTTGGTTGTTGACAGGGGACTTTAATGCTATCAGCAAGCTGGAGGAGAAGTCGGGCTTACCGGCAAGGAACACTCTCAGCAGGTGCCAGCTTTTTACAGAGAGAATGAACTCGGCGGAGCTGGTGGACCTTGGGTTCTCGGGTCCCAGGTTCACGTGGGGGAGGGGTGATCAAAATCATACTTACAGAGCAAGCAGGCTCGACAGGAGCCTCTGCAACCTCCGCTGGAACACGGTCTTCCCTAATACGACTGTGCTCCACTTGCCTCGCCTCCAATCGGACCATAATCCGATCCTCACCACTGTTCAGGGGCAGTTGACTCACCAACAGCAGATCCGCTCTTTCAAGTTTGAAGCGGCCTGGCTAACGGATGAGCGCCTGCCAAATTTAGTGGCGGAGGCATGGGATTCTCAAGCTCCTATCCAGGATGCCCTTCGCACTCTTGCTGCCAAGTTAGGGGAATGGAACGAAGTTGTTTTTGGGGACATTAAGCAGAAGAAAAGAAGGCTATTAGCTAGGCTCAAGGGAGTTGAAATGAGATTAGCAGACAGTTTTTCTCCGGGTATGGCTAAGCTCCACACTAAGCTGGCGGGAGAGCTGGATAAAGTTCTGGAGCAGGAGGAGCTCCTCTGGTATCAGCGATCTAGAGATAATTGGGTTAAGTATGGAGAAAGAAACACAGCCTATTTTCACCAGCAAGTCAACATCAGGAGGCGTTTTAATAAAATTCAGGCGTTGCTGGATGATAACGGCGATTGGGTTACTGATCCTGCTTCTCTGGCGCAGCTGGTGGTTGGCTTTATCTCTAACATTTTCTTGCAGGACGATTCTCCTTATGAGGATAGGTTGCCGAGGAATGCTTTTCCGCGTCTGAGCCAGGAGGAGATAGCAGCTTTATTCAGGCCTTTCACTATCATGGACATCCATAAGGCGGTGTTCGATATGAAGCCTCTTCAGGCCCCTGGTCCAGATGGATTTCAGGCAGTGTTCTACCAACGCTTCTGGCAGGTAGTAGGCAGGGCCCTGTCCGAGATGGCCATCTCTTTTTTCATGACAGGGGTTTTACCGGTGGCGGTTACAGATTCGACTCTTGTGCTCATCCCGAAAGTTGACTCGCCGGAGAGAGTTACCCAGCTCAGACCTATCTCTCTCAACAATGTCTGCCTCAAGAGTATTACGAAGGCGATGACCTCGAGATTAAAGCCCCTGATGAGGAAGTTGGTGTCTCCGAGACAGAGCAGCTTCATTCCCGGCAGACAAACGACTGATAATATCATTGTTGTTCAGGAAGTCCTTCACTCTTTTCGCAAGAAAAGAGGGAAGAAAGGGGGATTAATCTTTAAGATCGATCTTGAGAAAGCGTACGACATGCTCCGTTGGGATTTTCTGCGGGATACTTTGAAAGAGGTTGGGCTGTCCAGCAGCTGGATCAACTGTATTATGTACTGTGTGGAGCACAACAGGATGAGAATCAGATGGAATGGAGAGTTGTCTCATCCGATTACTCCAACCCGTGGCGTCCGTCAGGGAGACCCTCTTTCCCCTTATCTTTTTGTTTTGTGTATGGAACGATTATCGCATAAGATAGATGAGGCGGTTAATAATGGACAGTGGAAAGCTGTAAGGCTAACCAAAACCAGTCCACCACTAACTCATCTGTTTTTTGCAGATGATCTGTTACTCTTTGCAGAAGCAGAAAGACGTCAGATCCGGGTAGTGAAGCAGTGTCTTGCAGACTTCTGCTACAGCTCCGGGCAGCGGGTCAACTTCAGCAAGTCCATTATCTATGTCTCTCCGAATGTTGCCAGACGAAAAGCAGAGTATCTGAGTTCTTGTGCAGGGATCCCTCTGAAGGCAGGGTTGGGGAGATATCTCGGGATCCAAGCTATTCAAGAAAGGATCACCAAAGGGAGATACCAGTCTCTGATACTCCGCATTCAGAAGAAGATGGCTCCCTGGAAGGCGAAGCGTCTTTCCTTTGCTGCCCGTCTCACCGTGGCGAAATCGGTCACTGCCTCGCTACCTGTTTATACTATGAATACGGAGCTGATTCCTAGTGGTGTGTGCAGAAGTATTGATAAAATAAGCAGGGATTTCATCTGGGGTGATGAGGAGAATAAGCCTAAATTTCACCTTGTGGCGTGGGAGCGTTTAACGGCACCTAAAAGCCAAGGGGGTGTGGGGATCAGGCCGACTCGTCTAGCTAATCTGGCTATGCTCGCGAAAGGTGGTTGGCGACTCCTTAAAGACAAAGAAAACATCTGGCAGCAGTTGCTCATATCGAAGTATGGCGGGCAACGGAAGGGCTTGGATGTTCTACAGCAAGTAAAGGGAAGTTCCTTCACCTGGCGTAGCTTCACGAAAGCTGCGGATCTCCTCAAGCGAGGGTGTGCTTGGAATATTAAAAACGGGAAAAGAACTAAGTTTTGGATTGATCCGTGGATTTTGCAGGTACCGCTTAAGGAGAGGGCGCTTGGAGACATTCCAGAGGATCTGAAGGAGGCGGCGGTGGCTGATTTTGTGCAAGAAGACGGCGCTTGGCGTACCGAGTTGTTCGAGGAGCTCCTTCCACCGGACATTTGCAGCAAGATTACGAGCATGGCGGTGGATACCATTTCACCCCACGATGACTCGATTTTCTGGACGGGGACCTCTGATGGGCGGTTTTCCACAAAGTCGGCCTTTGAGCTTCTCACGAACCAGGCGGAGCAGATGCGTGATGAAGTGTGGAAGGTAATTTGGCATCTGCCAGTTCCGGAGAGGATCAGATGCTTTGTTTGGCTGGCCTATCAAGGGAAAATTGCCAGTAATACTCTTCGGTATCAGAGGAAAGCGGCCGACTCTCCTTTTTGCTTGAGGTGTACAGGTTGTCCTGAGACGGCCCTTCACATCCTTCGGGATTGCGCCCCTGCTATGTATTTTTGGGCGAGACAGGTTCCTCAGCAGCAGCAGACTGAGTTCTTCAGCGGTAATCATGATGAGTGGTTTAGGAGGAATCTGCTGAGTAAGGAGTCATCTGACTCGGGCATAAGTTGGCCGGGTTTTTTCGGGATTGCCATATGGTTATTGTGGAAGAACCGGACCACTGCGTCTTTCAAGGGGGTGGGTTCAGCTCTATCGGCTCCATCGCTGGCTCATTCTATTATTCAAAAGTGCAGGCTGTGGACGGACTCTTGGAATGCGCCAGACTTGCTGTACAGTCACAGAAATAGAAGGGCGGAGCGCGTGGTGGCGGACGTTGGTTGGATTCCTCCTAGCCAGGGGTGGGTGATGGTGAATACAGACGGGGCTTCGAATGGCAACCCTGGGCCGGCCGGCGCGGGGGGTGTGATCAGAGATGCGATGGGGAACTGGCTTGGTGGATTTGTCGTGAACATCGGCACAGCAACGGCAGCTCTGGCGGAACTTTGGGCTATTTTTCATGGTTTAGAGCTGGCTTGGAAGCTCGGATTCCGAGTGGTGAAGCTCGCTTCGGACTCTCAGCTAGCGGTTCAGCTTATTCAGGATCGGCAGGATCCCATTCACCCTTATGCTACTCTGTTGGGTCTCATCCGTAGGAAGCTCAGCCAGGACTGGCTGGTCAACCTGTCTCATACATACCGTGAAGGGAATAGAGTCGCGGACTGGCTCTCGAAGCACAGTCTCGTCTATCCCTATGGGATGCATGAGCTGGTTGATCCGCCTTTGGGAGTGATTCCTATTATTAGAGACGATTTGATGGGGGTTACCTTTGAGCGCCGGGTTGTGGCGAGTCCCTCTTCTTCCTCTTCTTGATTTTCCTCCCCTGTTCCTTGTTGTTCTTCTCTCTGGCTTCGGCCTCCTTGCTATGCAAAAAAAAAAAAAAAACCATCGCCGGCATTGGTGGGGTTGCTTATATTTATTTAGTGGGGATTGCTAAACGTCGCCCTAACTTTTATTAAATCGCCCTAATTATAAAATTAAAATTACATTTTTATCCTTTTATTTTTTATTGTTAGAATATATTTTATCCTAACGAGCACAACTCATCACCGAATAAACAAAATAAAACTATTGACCCGAGAATCTGATTCACCGCTGCCATTATTCATCATTGCCGTTACCGGATGCCGCCACCATTACCCACCTCCAGCAAAGTGCAAAAGGCAACCAACGTCTTTCATACAAAGACAAAAAAGCCTGATTACAATTCCATCTAACACGCAATCATTATCACCTAAGTGACCTAACACACAACAAATCAAACTCTCATTACAAGTTATTATAACTGTTACCCTAATTATCAAACTTAAAGGAAACCATGCCAATTGCGGCAGTATAGAGGAGGAGCGGGGCGTGGTGATGGAGGACGATGACAACAAGAAAGAAGAGGGACTTCGGAGTAATCTCCGTCCGCGGCGAAGGGTCGGTTGGAGGTGGTCGCCTCGTCGGCAGTGAAAATCGTTTAGTGTAGAGGATTGCGCGGCGGAGGGAGTTTAGCCGCTTTCTTCTAATGAGGATGAATAATTAGGGTTTTAAGGGCGGTTGGTTTTGTTAATTTTATTTAGGAAACTAAAGGATAATTTAGTAATTTTATATTTTAGATTAGGGCGATAACAGTAAAATTAGGGCGACGTTTAGCCTTTCAGTATATTTATTACTTAGTAGCCTCTCTGGTGTGAACATGAATCCACACACAACGAGTTTAAAACAATTCAAATTACTCCGATCAAATTGACATCATCCACACTAAGATGATCATCTTCTTTTTCTTAATCGTAAAAGTCTCATCCTTCCCATCCAATAACAATCATGTAAATAATTTGGACTTTGCTACGGTGACATGCATGTCACGGTGACATGCACTTTCCGGTCGACCTCATATAGGATTAGGTCGACCTAATATGTTGTTTTAGTGTAAAAACCGTTTCATGGTGCCTACTTTGGAGATTCATATCTTACAATTGGCTAGATGAAAATTGGAGATTAGTGGCTTGTTTTGAAGCTGAAGTGTCCCTCTACAAATTTAAGTACTTGGGAGCTAAATAGAAAGTCTAGAAGACCATTTTTTAACCTGATCAAAAGGCTATTTCAAAACTGGGAAACTGCCTGAAAATGGCCAAGTCTGGGGACGTGTTTGTGAAGCCTACTTTGGAACTCAATTTGAGGAGTATGGTTGTGATTCGAGTCTAGGGGCCTCTACCACGTTAAATTAGGCATGTTTGTCTACAAAGGAAAGGCATTGGATAAAAGATTGGATATCTTTAAGGCATCAAACAAAAGGCTCGAAGTTGCTACAAAGGCTGTTTTTCTGGCAACTTGCTTGTGAGGTCGACCTGATCCTAAATGCGGTCGACCTGATCCTAAGTGAGGTCGACCGGATCCTAAATGAGGTCGACCTGATCCTAATTGAGGTCGACCGAAAAGTGCAAGTCACCGTGACATGCATGTCACCATAGGCGCACCCAAATAATTTTGGTCTTGCTTGACAGAGAAAAAAAGCTATATAATTAGCTTTGTCAACTGATGGTCCACTGGAGTGATTAGCCCAGAAGAAAAAGCCTATCATGAAATGGTGGGCCAGGTGTGGATCTACATCAAATTTGGGCCTGAATTAAAGCCTAATTACTAATTAGTACAAACCAGGGACCCAATTTCCCCCACCGAGTGCGACTTCCTTCTTCTTCTTCTACTTCTACCAAACTTTTGACCATTTAATCCTTGAACACCAATAAAGTTCAATTTGTCAAGTGGGATTTGTGCAATTCGTGAATTCAAAAAAAAAGCACCATGCTCTCTCCATCAACCCACTCATCCACCTCCACCAACAATACCACCAGCAGTCGCACCGAAGAAGACCCATCAATTATCTCCACTCTATTCGATACTTCCCGAAATAAATCATCCTATTCATTACCATTTCCAGCTGCCGAAATCGGAGCCTTCAATGTCAAAGAAATCCCCTGCGTCAAAGAGATCCCCTGTGTCAGACCAGGAATCACCTGGGGGGGAAGATACAGAGAAGTTAATGGAGGGCTACCCAGCATTAACACCGCCGTCCACCAATCAAAGATGCTGGCGAGAGGAAATAGCCGTAAAGAAGTGGCAAACCCAGAGATATTAATGAAGCCACCGCCCAGACCACCTGAGGAAACGACCATTATTCCGCACCTGAAGACAGAGATAGGTGCAGGCGTGAGAGGAAGAAGGAAGGGAACTCGGCACGAGGTAGATATGCTCAGCACAACCAATAAACCCAGTCACTGCAACCAGATCTCGGGAATTAAGACTTCAATCATTAAATCCTTCAAGAGAAGGAAGGTCAGACACCCAGTGCAAGGGCCACGGCGAATTAAATCGAGGGCAGTTAAGGAAGGTAAAAGGAAATCCACCCCCCACAGGTCTGCAGGAGTGCCAGAAATGGCCAATACAAGGAAGAGCGAAATTAATGCGAATCGCAGGCGGACTAGGGGAAGAACAAGAGGAAGAGAAGGAGAAAAGCAGAATAGAGCCCATTTAATTCTATATCAGAGAGAAGCCAAGACTCTCTACCCAAAGGAAGGCCTGAAGATCAGCCATCCCCAGCACTATATAAAGTGGTCAACTACGAGCATACAACCACACTTACCTCATTACTATCCCCAACGAATGAATCATATCCCCCTCAACCCAGGAAAAAACAAAGAAACCCAGATCAATACAGTTTGCACCCTACCCCCTCACCCCCAAATGGCAATGGAAAACAACCAGCTGAATCTGCGAGGAGAGAGGAGCCACCTAGTCCTCAACGTCAAGCCAAAGGTGATAGGAGCCAGAGGAAGCGGCATGGCCATGCTGCTCTGCAAATGGGTCACGGACACCAACATCAACCTCCAGAAAGCCAAGAACACGGCAGCAAGCAAGTGGCGTGCTTATGGAGATGTCCAAGCTACCAAAGAGGCGGAAAACCTATATGTCTACTCATTCCAGAGCACTACCCAACGTGATGCAGTCTATGACGCTAGGCCATGGAATCTGGGAAATACGATGATTGCTCTCAAGAAGTGGGACGGGGAGCAGAAGGCGGAGCCAGCTGACATCCCAACTATCACACTTTGGGTCCAGATGCATGACTTGCCACAGTCGCTTAAAGACGAAGAATCTATCCAGGCGGTTGCTGAATACATCTTTCCCCACTACTATGGGATCGACCAGTCCAATTTCGAGTTCAGGGGCTGGCTTAAATTCATTCGAGCCAAGGTTGAGGTGGAACTTGACAAACCCATCCCCATAGGATTCGAATACCCACAGGGGGAAAGATCCATCTGGGTTAGCTTCAAATATGAAAGGATCCTCGATCTCTGCTACTTCTGCGGGAAGCTGGGTCATCTCATCCAAAACTGCCTGCTGAGGGAGGAACACCGTAGAAGGGGTCTAAACATTGACCCGTCTGAGGTATACACACCAGCACTCAAGGCAGGACATGATTCGCCGGCGAATACTCCACCGGCGTCGTTCCGAGAGAAGGTTGCAAGAGAGAGGCAGATGGCATTGTCAGGAGCCAGGTCCCACCGAGCAAGGGGATCCCGAGGTGAATCCTCACTCCTGTCGCTGGTGGGGCGTACCGGTCAGGGAGCAGCCTCATGCCCACCGGGGTTCCCTGCTTTGTCAGGAGAAGAGTACCCACAACCCACAGGCCCGGTCTGGATACAGAGAGAGAAGCCCAGAAACCTCAACAATCCGGTGATGACAGGCCTACTGGAGGAGGAAATGGAGGCTACAACACTGGCGCTGCAGAGGAATCTTGACCTAACTGGCAGAGACTTGAGCAGGATGGAGAAGGCAGGCCTGAAGGAAATGGGTCAGTCGCTGACATTAGCAAGCCCACACTACTCCCAAAATACCCAGGATCCGGCCCATTACCTGGACGCGATTCAACAAGCCCATGGAGAACAGTTGGCGAGCCCAGTCATGGACGCATACACCCAGTCACAAGCCCAAGCAGCACAGCCCATCATCCCAACAGAAGAGGTCATCATCCAGCCCAAATCGGGAATCCTGGCCCGTACAATTTTCTCATCAGCAACTATCATGTCCACCACAGAAGGCAGTGGGAGTAGCAGCCGACCGGAAAAGAAAAGAAAGCCAGACACGAGGGACATCCCATCTTTATCCCTCCCTCCGTTTTTCAACCCCACTAACAACCAAGATGAAGCTCTGTCCTTTTCACCAGGAGGGACCAGGAAGATATACCAGAGGAGAAGAAACTCAATTAGAAGAAGGAGTATTGCAGACATCAACAACGATGGCAATCAATCGGCGGAAGGAGAATCAGCAGTCCCGAAGGAAGCGGCGGCGCACCTTAAGCCGCCAAGCCAGGAATGAGGATGATCTGCTGGAATTGTAGGGGGTATGGCCAACCCCTTACAAGGAGCTATCTCGGCAGACTATGCCGCAAATATGGCCCTTCAGTGGTTTTTTTGATGGAAACGAAGAAGGAGGACTCCTTTCTCGACAGCCGAAGAAGAACCCTGAAGTTCGATCATTCAGAGTATGTGAGCCCTGCTAGTGAAGGAAGTGGCCTTGCGCTGTGGTGGAAGGAAGAAATTAGTGTTGTTATTTTGGATGCGTGTAAGTCTTATGTGGATGTCAGTATTAAGAAAGAAGGAGTAGAGTTCTTTTGTACCTTCATCCATGCTCCTACCACGGTGGTGGAGCGGAGAATGCTCTGGGAACGACTTACGAACCTAAGAGACATTCAGGATGAAAAATGGCTAGTGATAGGGGATCTGAATGTAGCGTTGGTGCCAAGTGAAAAACAGGGGAGATGCCCCTTAAGGAATGAAAATGTTGCCCCTTTTAAGTATTTCATAGAGAGGAACTCTCTGCTGGATCTTGGGTTCTCGGGTCAGCCATTTACCTGGACCAATAAACAACAGGATGACAACCTAATCAGGGAGAGGCTTGACAGAGCTATGTGCACTGCAGCATGGAGAATCAGTTTCCCCTCAGCGACAGTGATTCACGAGGACTTCGTTGAGTCCGACCACTGCCCCATCAGGCTTGATCTCAGCCCAAGACGAAGAAGGATTGCCACCCCTTTCAGGTTTGATAAAAGATGGAAAGAGGAAGAAGAATGCAACCAGATCATTTCAGAAGCAGTGGGGGACAGGAGGTCTATTAATCAGGTGTTATCGGATTGCAAAGATAACCTCACAAGGTGGGCAAAGAATGGAAGAGAGATCAAAAGCAGGAGGGAAAGCGAAATCAGAAACAGAATCCAGGTGCTACAAGGCCCTGATAGGTCCCTTGCAATGACGCAGGAGGAAAAGGATCTCCAACAAGAGCTCCACCTCCTTTGGTCCTCAGAGGAGGAATTCTGGGCTCAGCGATCCAGGAACTCGTGGCTGCAGGAAGGAGACCAGAACACAGGCTTCTTCCATGCCAGCACAGTTAAAAGGAGAAATTCGAACAGGATCCTAAAACTGAAAAATGACAACGATGAGTGGATTGATAATGAGCAGGAACTGGGGAGCTTGGTCACTGATTTCTACCAGAAGCTATTCACGTCCAGAGGAGGATCCTTTGACCACACTATTATGCAAGGGTTCCCCTCGTTGGTCTCTGCTGACCTGAACCTGGCTCTCACTGCCCCTCTGCTTAATGAAGAAATCAGGAAAGCCGTCTTCCAGCTTGGAGCCAACAAAGCACCGGGCCCCGATGGATTCCCAGGTTTTTTCTACAGGCGTTTCTGGAACACCCTAGGGGGTCCATTGTGCGACGAGATCAGAGGTTTTTTTGACTCAGGAACCATGCCAGAGGAGTGGAATGAGACTTTCATCACCATTATCCCGAAAGTGGCCAATCCAGAAAGGATTACTCAATTCAGGCCTATCAGCTGCTGCAACTTCAGATACAAAATCATCACCAAGATTATGACCAGTAGGCTTCAACAATGGCTACCTGACCTGGTCAACGAGCTTCAATCAGCTTTCACAGGGGGTAGGCAGATTCAGGACAACATTGTTATTGTCCACGAAGTACTTAACCATTTTAAGAAACACAAGAAAGGTAACAGGAAGGACATGATGATGAAGCTGGACATGAAAAAGGCATACGACCTTGTAGAGTGGGACTTCCTACTTGAGCTTCTCAAAGCGTATGGTTTCAGCGAGACATGGTGCCTTTGGGTCCGAGCTTGCATCTCCTCTGTTCGCTTTCAGGTCCTCTTCAATGGAGAACCCTCTCCTGCCTTCTTTCCGTCTAGGGGATTAAGACAGGGGGACCCCTTATCACCCTTGCTCTTCATCCTCATGTCTAATGCACTCTCCTTCCTTATTGAGACTTCGGCAAGGAATCGAGAGATTAGGGGCCTGAGGCTCAACAAACATTGCCCCCTCCTGACTCACTGCCTGTTCGCCGACGACACGGTCATTTTTGGACAGGCCTCGACGGAGGAAGCGGAGATCATCCTGAAAATTCTCAATGACTATGGAGCTATCACTGGCCAAGAAGTCAACCGGGAGAAATCATCGGTCTTCTTTAGCCAGAATGTGAGCAGAGATGAGCAAGCTATTATCACAAATACTATTGGTTTTACTGACTCAGGGAGCCATAACAAGTATCTTGGGGTCCCCACTGCTTGGGGAAGATCGAAAGCGGAAACATTTCTCTTCCTAACACAGCGGATGGAAAGTAAGGGAGAAGCATGGAAAAGCTTGCTTCTGTCACCAGGGGGGAAAGAGACACTACTGAAAGCAGTGATTCAGGCCATTCCGGCATTCATTATGTGCCTGTTTCTCCTCCCCCTAGGCACGGTGAGGAAGATGGACTCTCTGCTTAAGCGCTTCTTCTGGGGAGGCTCGATCACAAAGAGAACCATCCACTGGAGAGATGGGCGAACCCTGTATGCACCTAAACAGGAAGGGGGAATTGGATTCCGACCGTTCCATGAATACAACCTGGCGCTCTTGGCCAAGCAAGCATGGAGGATCCTGACTTGCCCCAATGCCCTCTGGGTTCGGTTGCTAAAGGGATTATATTTCCCAAAATCGGAGTTCATGGAAGCAAGAAAAGGAGGGAAAGCATCTTGGATATGGGCAAGCCTTTGGGAAGCGCGAATTAAAATGGAACGAGGACTTATCAGAGTAATTGGGAACGGGAAAACAACGAGGATCTTCCAAGATCCATGGTTGATCGAGAGAGCTGGGAAACTTTTTCCGGACCAGTCAACGTTCCCAGCTACTGTCGACAGCTGGATTGATGAAGTGGACAGAGTATGGAAAAAAGACCTCATTGCTGAATTCCTCCCCGATCAGCAACTTCATCATGTCCTGTCTACCCCGATTGGACCGGATAACATGAATGATTACTGGGCCTGGAGATTTACTGACCAGGGATTGTTCTCAGTTAAGTCAGCTTTCCACTCATTTCACAATCAAAAGAGAAGGGCTCAAAGGGACTTCCAGGAAACCCCTGATAGCACTAAGGAAAAATGGAAGTGGCTTTGGAGCATTTCACTACCTCCGAAGTTGAAATTTTTCGTTTGGAAGTGTAGCAAAGGAGCAATGGCAACAAAGGAAAATCTGCACGCACGACGCTGCTCGCCATCTAATGGCTGCCCTCTGTGCTTGGGAGAGATTGAGACCATTCAACACTGCCTTTTCTTCTGCCCGCTAGCAGCAGAAGGATGGAAAGAGGCCTGGCCCTCGCTCTACCTTCCCCAACAGCATTCCAACACCCTGGACTGGCTCTTCTCCCTTCGTTCAAGGTATTCGCAGGCAGATATGCAAAAAATTGTTTATCTTATGTGGCACACTTGGAAGGCCAGAAATGAATGCATCTTCAGGGATAAAAGGATTTGGCCACCAGAAACAGTCAACCAAGCAGCCTGCAGTTTCCAACAGTGGGCGTCGTGCCCTGCTTTGAGAAAGCTCCCTCGTGTTCACCCTCAGCCTATTCCACACCCGGAAGAAGTTTTACCACCGCCAGGTACTCATGATTTTGAGATACACTGTGATGGATCGTTCCTACACGATTCCCAGGAGGCGGCATATGGCGTGGTCATCACCAATTGCCATGGTCAAATTGTGGACGGGAAGGCTGAGCCCTTACACTGCTCTTCACCAATCGAAGCGGAAACCAAAGCCCTTCTTGAGGGAACTCGGTCTGCTACCCAGCTAAATGCGGCTTGTATTATAAAATCTGATTGCCTCACCCTGGTCAGGGCTATTCAAGGATCACTGGATCCATGGCCTTGGCGAGCGGCGGCATGGATCGGCATCATTCGACAGCTTTGCTTCTCCTTCCCATGGATTAGGATTGAGTATATCAGTAGGAAGCTTAATGCAAAGGCAGATTGGGTGGCCAGGTCTCGAGCCAGGAACCAGCTCCCTCAGGAATGGCTACAAATTCTGGACATTGTGTCCCCCCTGTTGTAATTCTGGTGTCCAATTCAATGAATGAAAAGCGTGTCTTAACGTCAAAAAAAAAAAAAACACCAATAAAGTTCGTCTTCCCCAAAGATCAAATTCCCTCTCTGGCTCTTTTCCTTCAATCACGCAGCCTTCACCGCATTACGTGCTCCCCTCAAAGCAACGCCTTCTTTTTTTTCTTCTTCTGCTTCCTGGCACGATTTCTTCCTACCGCTCTCTCTCTTTCCCTCCCTATCCACAGTACCGTTTCGTTTTTCTTCCCTTCTCGACTTTATGTACCTCTACCAGCTCACCTCATTCTTCTTCTCCAAACCATTTAAGCCACCCGGACTGCGGAGCATTTTTCCTCACTTGCCTGCTTAGTCAGACAACGCCGTCGTTATCGAGCATTAGGAAGCCACAAGGGCAGCCCCTCTTGTGCTCGTTGGTCGATGGGGCAGCTGGGTTTTGCAGCGTAGAAGGGTTTCTTACCTGGGAGAGAGGGAGAGGGAGAATCAGGTTAGTCCGATTGATTATTCACTGCCTAGAGCCTCCCAATTGGCTCTGTTTTCTGGTTCTGCTCGTTGGGTTTTAGGTGAAAGCAATCCCTTTTGGTGTACCCTTTTGATCGAGGTGAATCTGCGGGAGACTAGATAGTAGTTTTCTCCAATTCATGGTTGTTGCGTTTCATCTAGGAACTAAACAAGGGGGAATTCCCGGGAAATGATTATCTTCTCCCCTTTTTGGATGTACTTAAAGAATTGGGCGTCGATTACTTTTATGGTTTGTGAATTATATTAATACTTGGTTTGGGAAGGAGGAGTACAGTTGAAGAATGCAGATGGAGTTTACTTATTTAGGTCTCTTAAGGAGGAGCAAAATGCAGTTGTTGGGAGCGTTTGGTGTGATTCTCTCCCTCCCTGTAAATATATATTCTCCCTTCTCTGAGCAGTCTCAGAAGCCTGTCTAATGGCTGAAAGTAGGGTATGGATTACAGAATTAAAATTTTAGTATTTGCAGAATCTTGAGCTCAAGATTGTTGCTTTTGTCTCTTTTCTCTTGTTATCTTGTCGTTAAAGTTTGTTTCTGTCTCCTGCCATTTGATTCTTTCTTGCTTTTTTGGAGTTTGAACGTTTGCATTACATACTTGATGCAGCTCTAGTGGAGCGTTTCTAGTTATTATATTAGCTATTGTAGTCCTCAGTTTCTTATCCATTTCAAGCTACTGGGGCTCCAGCATTCTGCAGCAACTTTGGCTTATCTGAGTTGTAGCTTATGATTCAATGCTGAATAATGTTTTCGTCTTGATCTTACTTCTCCAGTGAGACTTTTGGTTGCGGCTCTAGCAGGGAGAGGAAGGGCTTGGTTCAAGAAGTAGGTCTCTTCCATGGTTACCATGACCGCATGTTCGGTCTCTCGAGAGGCGTCAAATTATGATGAGCTCTCTATGCAGCAGAGCTTGCTCTTCGCAGATAGTCTCAAGGTACTTCTACTTGTTTAAGCATTCACATCAATACATTAGCTTATGCTTGGTAAGAAAGAATGGCACAATTGCTTTTTTTGGAGAAGATACGAAGTTTCATGATGTTAGATTTGATGCGATAGCCCAATGGTTGCCATGTCTCATAGGCTTTCTACCGCATTCTAGTTTTAGTAGGGTACCCTTCTGTTACTAGTTCGCCTTCTAATCCATTGAAATTCTATTACACACGCTTTTGGTGCTTTACTAGAGTCCCGGTAAGCCAGAGTGTTAAATGTTGTGCTGTCTCTGAACTTCAGGATTTGAAGAATTTAAGAACACAACTGTACTCGGCTGTTAAATGTTGTGCTGTCTCTGAACTTCAGGATTTGAAGAATTTAAGAACACAACTGTACTCAGCTGCTGAGTACTTTGAGCTATCTTACACGAATGATGACCAGAAGCAAATGTATGATGATGCAGCCCGGTTCAGTTTTTCTTTTGTTTGCCTCTTTGGTTTCATTTACAAAATTTTGCAGTGCTGAATTTGCAGAGTGGTGGAAACGTTAAAGGATTATGCAATCAAAGCTCTGGTGAATACAGTGGATCATTTGGGTTCAGTGACGTATAAGGTTAATGATCTCCTGGATGAAAAAGTAGACGAAGTTACTGGAACAGAGTTTAGAGTGTCCTGTCTTGAACAGGTATGCATATTTGTTCACAGCTGGTTCCTTTCATACATTGTGTACTATATTGGCCACTTTTTTAAGATCATAAATGCAACTTCACGTTTCTCTGGTTTAGAATAGGCTTCATGGAATGAGATAAGATTGATCTGTGCTGGTGACAAAATGGTACAGTATGGTAAAGAAGCATTATGTTGAGGATGAAAATGAATGCAAACAGACGTTTGTGGCATTGTGAAAGAAACTTCTTGGCTGTAGTCCCATGAATGCCAATAATTCTAGAATATATGGTGCCTTCTTAGCAAATTGTTTGGTAGAATCCTGCAGCTGCCAGATAGGATTCGGTTTAGTTTTAATTGGGTTCAGTAATCTGTGTTTGAACATTCTGAACCTCAATTCCTTGGTTTCCCTGGGCCCTAGTCACATGTTCATTTGCACAGTAGAATTCAGATCATCTCTGTTTCTGGATTCTGCGAATGAACGACTAGGCTGGTTTGAAAGCTATGCATGCTTTCATTTGCTGTTTCTTGCTTAAATGTTCATATCCTGCTAAGCTTTTTCCCTCAAGGATGTCTGACAATTGATGAAATGTGCGCTGACATTGGTTTGCTCCTTTCTGGTGTGGTGTGTTAGAGATTAAGGACTTGCCAAGAGTATATTGATCATGAAGGCATCTCTCAACAGTCACTGGTGATAAATACGCCAAAGTACCACAAGCGGTACATTCTGCCAGGCAATAATGCTAATCTTATGTTTCTGTCTTCCAGAAAACATATTTTTTTTGTTCTATCCTTGTGGATTTTAAAGGTTCAGACATTTGGACTCATACCAGATCTCTCAATTCTTTGTCTTCAGTTGGGGAGACAATGCAAGGTTCCATCCGCACTAAAGCAAAATACCAAGGATGCAGTCTTGACGATGAAGATGATTGGCGCCAATTTAGTAATGGTATTATGAGGATTTTGCTTTTCTTCTGCTTGCTATTCGTTTGGCATATACTATTTCAGTGTCTTATTGTTTGTACACTTCTTTCGTGCTTGGCAAAGCTGTTCGAGCTACCATTAAGGAAACACCACCAGCTTCAGTAAGGTATTGAGATACCCTTAGCCCTTAGGAGTACAGAAAACTGTAATAGTTGCATCCTATAAATAATGAAGTTAATTCATTTGAACTTGATGCAGCAAAGCGAGCACACCATCACCATCTCCTCGAATTCCTCAGCGATCTTCAACCTTTTCCTTTACAGGCACAGCATCAAAGAAAGAACAAGGTCAGAGTCCACTTTTCGGCCTTTTAGATTGAACAATTGTTTAAGTGTGCTTGTTTTAGCTTTTAAGCCAATTTTACTTTTTTCTAAAACAAGCACACCCTTACTCTAATTCTTGGTTTTCTGAACTGAAGTAATGTCTGTTGCCACTGAATCAGATAAGCGAACGGTTTCACCACACCGTTTCCCTCTTCTGCGCTCTGGTTCTGTGTCAAGTAGACCAACAACACCAGGAGCAAGTAGACCTACTACTCCAAGTGCTGCTTCTGCAGCAAGACGACGGGTAATAAGCACTGATTATGCTTCTCTGGATCATTTTAATGATCAGGATAACTAGTTAACCAACTTGCGTTTCTGGAAGAAACTCTGAATAGCTCTGTTTTCATTTCTGATTTTTATCCTCTCCACAGTACCCATCAGAGCCACGGAAATCACTGTCGATGCGAGTCCCAGCCGAGAAAAACTCTAAAGACATTGAACAATACCCAAGCAAAAGCAAGCGCATCCTCAAGGCTTTGCTTAGCCGAAGGAAATCGAAGAAAGATGAGATGCTTTATACATACTTGGATGAATATTGATGGAAATAGAGAGAATACCATTGATATAGGGTCAAAGGATCAAAAGTGTGCACCTGCAACATGAAGTATTTTCTTTCGACAGCTTCAAGTGTGGCGGTGTGAATATCTGTCTCACATCTTTAGCTTTCCTTTTTCCTATGTAATATAGAATCAGTCTGTTCCCCTGCTATATATCATCAGTGGTCTGCAAAAGATCAGCGCTGCTTCATAATTCATATAGTTCTGCAGAGGTTGAACTCTTGTTTCTTTAGTTCATTTCATTCAAATCATCAAATGTGCAGTTCTTGTTACGAACTGCCTCAGTTGCAGACAAATTAACCCAATTTCAACGTTATTATTCGTTATTCGCTCTTTCAGAACTCTCGCATCTCTAAGCGGTTCGGTCCACATGGGCTTAACTGAATCGACCTGTGAATCGGATTGGACCAGATTGAATATTGTGCAATTCAATTTCAATTCTATCTGGAGTTTAAACACATTTTCTCTAGCTCTGGTCATTAGTGTTCCTTGATGTTGGTCCGGTTCTATCTCAATTTGGTATGATTTGGATTGAACCGGGCTGCTGCAGACCTCTAATCCTGACAATACGAGGAGAAAGAACAAGGGAAGGAATATTCTGTAGAGGAAACCAACAGGCAACAAGAGCACTCACTCTTAGTCTTATCTTCGTTGGCGGCAAAGCAGGGGAAAGGGAATATAAACGGTACCCAGAAAGGAATATTACCTGCCCGATTCCTCTGCCTCTTCAAACTACTTTCCTTCTTCACCGAATGGTCTGACAACTAACTAAAGACAACTGCACTTCTTCTCCTACCCAAATTCATGATTGCCGCCGCCGCCGCCGCCGCCACTGCCACTGCTTCTTCTCCTGCTACCAGCTTCGCCAGCCATTCATCGCCCTCTCAGAATCCGAAGCAATTCACAGCTCACCTGATGCACCGTACTGCAAATGGTCAGTGCAGAGTAGAAAATACAGAGAGTAGCCACCGTCCGCAGACGAATTAGAATTACTTCAGGGCTCAGGCACGTTCCCTCTCTCTCTCTGCTCTTCTATTGTCTATCTTATTGTTGTGATTGAATTGAAGTGAATTGTGGCGATATCAACATTCTTCTTTCGCAAAGGAAAAACAGAGTAACATATATTTCTTTCGTTGGAAACAAACATGTTTCGTTCACTATTTTCTCAAAGATGGTGTATTCGATTTCCCTCCGAATCCCAGCGAAGAATTTAGTTTTCTCTTGTCCTCTAAACGTACTAGTTGCTAAGTTGTGGCTTTTTTTTTATCTGCGGTCAGATGAAACAGGCTTTGAAGCTAACAGAGTGTAGAAAGCATTTCAGATATTGGTTGTGGAATCAATCTGATTAACCAAACGCTTCACAGATGTTCTTCCACCATCGAAAAGGAATACACAGTCGATTCACTCAGATAAACATATGCTTGATGCGTCCCACAAAATGATCAGATACATATAGTTGTTTCATTTAATTCTTTCACACAAAAATTCAGCAGTACATAACACAGGGAGTGTTCTGTCAATGTCTTCCACAAGTTTCAACTTTGCATGTACATTCCTCTGCTTTCCCATCTTGTACCTCTCTCGTCACTGTGTTTCAATTTATGTACACAAAGTGGAGGGCGTCGGAGCTTTACATCTGATCTCTGCATTCACTGATGGCTTGAAGCATCAGACCATAGCTCCATTCCATCACCTCTTCCCATTCCTTCTTCTCATCCTCTGTTTCCGGACTAACCACCCGATAAACTCACGAGTTGTCCAAGCAAAAACAACACAGGTTCCGGTTTTAAACCCCTCCTGCACAATATTAATGTATGAGTTACATTAAGATGATCGTTTGTTAATGAGTTGAAGAATGGAAACAGCAGAAGCTAGCCAAAGGTATAAACTTTACCTGGAAGGTTAAAAATATTTGGAAAGAGGGGTCTCATTTGGCTTGTCAAGCTCTGTTACGTGAGGGAAGATCCAACTTTGGCTGGTCTTAGGCTTCTATGAGCTTTCCTCATGGATTCAAATGCCAACACAAATAGACTGAGTAAATATACAAGGGACGCATATAGTCTCGTTGTAAAGATGCCAGATGATGTTGACCGGGATTCGGCTACCCGACCTTCTTTACTCTTTTTCCTATCTGCTGATTTCCTCCCCACCAACCACCCTGTTTGCCATAACCAAACCAAACTAACAGATTAGATTAATGTTTGTTGCTGTGGACTATGGATTCAGGAAAGTAGCCCTCTTAGATATCTCGGGACACAAGCAAACGCTTGAGTAGCTGAAAAATGTGAATTACCGGAGCGTTCCTGGACTATGTTTGTCCAGTCCTCGGGGCTGGTTCCTGCTTGTGAAGCCTTGATCAACTCAGCAAGAGCTTGGTTCACCTGAAAAGACAACATCTGGAAGGATCAAAATTACTATCAAACATGTTCGATTTCGCACAGTTTTGTGACCCTAATTTTGTTACTTACTCAAGCAAGTATATCTGCATGCATTAGGATGATATCAGTGATTTTAGCTTGACCAGTTTTGGTTCAAAAGATACAACCCTTCGTATGCTAATAGTATATCTCTTGATTTACAGATCTGCATTCCCTGGAAGAGCCAACTCTATTCGAAGAAATGTGAACATACCTCTTCAGTCCTCTCATGACTCACTAGATGGCCACCATGGAGATCAACCATCCTAGCAATTGGATGCAACTTCTCAGCGAGTCTCCTTGCGTAATATATTTGTGCGATGATGTCGTACCTATATCATTTATAGGTCCATGGATTAGTCTTTAAGCAGGTACACGTACGCTTAGTGTTTACATACTGACAAGTAGTTCTGCAAGCTGACCCACACATGAAAACCTAACCTTCAGAGTTCAGTGTTCACAAGCAATAGAAAATAGAACTTGCAGTAAAATCCAAGTCATCATATACCTACATCCTATATGCTAACAAAAATTCCACACAGTTGGGATAAAAGGCTTCAACTTAAATGAAGCAATGTAAACCGCATAGTATGATCTTCTTGTTATGTCTGAAGTCCTCAGTAGCTGAATTTCGTGTTTTAAGTAATCGTAGTTGCCATATGTTTATGATTATATGATTATCTCCTTTCCACTGGTACAACCTTGGAGCAGTTTGGTTGTAGGTAGGAACAAGCACATAAAACCCCATTGCTACCAGAGGTAGACAAAGAGGGAGAGCAGCAGAATAGGGTTAGAGAGAGAACGCCATTTCTCACCTGCCGTGAATGACTGATACGAGAAAACCACCACTCCGGATTGCTTCTACATCTGATTTTGTCACCTTATGTGTCCAACATGCGTTGATTTGACCATCAAACCCGTACTTCAACTGCATCCCAGTAGATGATATACCTTTAACATACTCCTGCGAAAAGCAGCATCACTTTTTAGATAAGGTAACATTTTTATGAGAATCACTACAGGTACCTTCAAGACCAGTTACGTGTTTATGTGCATCAATGTCTAATAGTAAGGTTATGAAAAATATTATTCTGGATCATGCAAGAAAGGTGCAGAAAATGTTGCTCTTCTTACTTGATACAGAATCTGTCGTCGAGTGGTGGAGCCAATGCATTCGTCCAGATATTCCTGCACACATCAGATTTTCCTTTTTCAGTTTCTAGGTGGCCATCCAGCAATCTGCATCTCTCGTGTAACAGAGAGGGAGAATTCAACTTGAGTTGTCGGTACAAAGTTCCGGCAGGGTTTCTTTCGTCCCATTACCTTGGTGTAATGGGTGTCCAGATCAACAGCAGCTCTTTGTTCTGGAGTCTTTGCCTTCAAGAATCGGATTGCTACCGACATTGTTCGGCGGTCAAGCTACATCATGTGAAAAGAAAGTTCACATCTTGCTACCCCCCTACAACTTCCTCAAATCCTTGAGCAACCTTATACGATATACAAGAGCCATGAAGCTAACATATCGCATCTATTCAACAGTTGCGCTTAAAATCGAACGTTGTTTACTGTTGGTTCAGTGTATTATTTGTAACATAATTAAGCATGCTCTAACAGCGGAGCTGACCATCGAAAGGTTTGAGCTGCTACGGCATCCATCATTTTCATTCAATTCTGAATGGACAAGTAAACTCCATTCACATTTCATGCACTAAAAGAGAAGAAATGTCAAAATTGTTGGCATGCAAATCATCACAAAAAATGTGTAGGATAAGACAAAAAAGGGGTTCACCACAGCCACACACGGTAGGCAAGTTAAAAGAATCATATGCCCCATCATCCCTATCAACAACCCCCAAAATCTGTTCCACCTCCAAGTGGCTTATTTTGTGAAAAAAGGAACAGAAACAGAGCATTCTTCAATGACCCACACGTACAAAAGAGATCTTATTGAATTTGACCGGATCTCAACCGCTCCTATTCACTTGACTTCTTCAAACCTTGATGCCAACGCCACAAAATTTGGACTTTGACCTTCTACAGCATTTGCCCCGAGGCTCAAAATGTGTCCTTTTATATTCCTGCGTTCCTAATTCTACAGACCAACTCTTCGAGCAAGCTAAGGCTGACTCCAATGCAGCCTGCATTTATGGAGTTCTCGCCATTAAAGGCGATTTTGGAGCTCCAACGCAGACCCGAAAAATGGCGAAAATCGGCATTTATGGAGGGCATCGGCATCTGGGTCGCTAAATATGGGGGAGGGAATGCCGAAGTCGGCATTTATGGGGAATGCCGAAGTTCTCGCCATTAAAGTCTTGTTTTTTGTTCGTTTGAAGATACTAAAGTGAACAACGCAAAAAGCAAAGACAAGAATATAACCCTCAAGAACAGCAGAGGACTGTAGCAACTAGCAAGGAAAACTTGGAATGAAGTATTCAAGCATGTGAATTTGACATTTCATGGTCATAACTGCACCGTCATAGCGACAAGTGATCTCATTGTTGCTTGATTAGATGACAAGAATTCTTCTTAGGGATAGGAAGTTGTACAATTAGAGTAGTCTCCTAGAACAGCTATTTTCTAACTGCCTCTTTTGACTTCAACGTGTACTTATATCAAAGTTCTCAGAGAATATTCAAACAGCAGAAGTCGTCTTCCTACTCTTAAGAAATGAAGAAAATTACTCGTTTTGCCATTCTCCACATCAACCAACAACAACAGGCTTGACATGGTTAGCAGGCCATGCCGACCAGCGTGTCACGTTTGGCAGTTCATACAGGCAACAAATAAAAGGTAGATCAACAGTGCAACAATCGGAACATTGGCATAAGGATACCTTTGGTAAGCATTCATATCCTCCACCGGTCGTGTTAAGCAATGCCAACGAAAGGACTCGCTTTGGCACCATTGCAGCCAATTTGCAAGATATCATAGCCCCTGTTTCATGTTGTTGATCATCATGAGAAACAGTGATTCCCACATACTGAAAGTCGCAGTAAGAAACAGTTTCCATTTTAACATAGTTGCAGGCTCAGCATCACTTTGGTATAGAGACATTTAGATCAAAGGTTGTGCAGTCACTACTTAAACCCAATTCTAATAATGTTCATCATAAACATCTCACCCATTGAGTGACCAAAGACGTGAGCTTTTTCCCAGCCTAGATGATCCATTAACGCAATAGCATCTTTCGCCATTATTGTCGTCCTGGGGAGGTGAAAATGAGCACAACAAAAGCAATCAGATGAGGGTCTTAATCAAACTTTGAACTCCTAAAGTCCTAATCATTCGTATGATGAGCTGTTAAATCATAATAACTATACAAGAAATGCTACCAACTAAAAAAACATTGCTGAACACGCTTCCATTTCCTTGAACTTTACTGGAACGGAAATCCCATATTATAAATTAGCAGTCTTTCATCCGTTTTCTACATCTTCTAAGCGATTGAAATTAGCCCAAATGGCGGAATCATATTAAAGCCATCATATTAAAAAATTGACTATAACCCCACCACTTAAAAAGTTCTAAATTATATATTAGAATGAAGAATTGCCAAAAAAGGAGAAATTGAATAAAAGGGTTGTGAACGAATGATTTCATATCGATATCATCAATGAAAATGACATGACGGAAAAGTCTGAACACACATTTCTGGTGCGGAAATTAGGCGCAGGAAGAAGAACTCTCACGTATATTGGCCTCGTTCAACGGGGATGGAGCTCTGACCCATTCCACGATTATCAAAAGCACAAACCTCAATACCATCGCCGTCGCCGGCAAGGTCAACCGGCTCCGTTTCGTTATTGGGGATGACAGTACCGGCGAGGCTCTTCATCTGAGGACCCCAGGAATCATGCGTCCCCGCCAATCCTAAATCGAATAAACCCCGCCTAAAATCCATCAGCGAGGATGAAAAAAACAAAGAGGGAAATATTGGGCGGCCAAGTCAATGACAAAAGAAAAAATACCAATGATGAGAAGAACTTTGGTTGGTCCGCGACCGTACGTCCTGTAAAAAATCTTGACGCCATTGTCGTCGGCGCCGGCGGGGGAGGGGGAATCCTGGCGATACTTGGAAATCTCACAGAAGGGCATGATGAACGATCCGGGTAACTCACCAACTGTGTTGAATTAAACAGAGCTGTAATCGCCGGCCGGAATCCCGGGAACAAGGGGGTAAAATTGGGATTTGGGGAATCCGGGAGGAGAGGAAGAAGAAGGGGCCGGAGGAAATGGGAGAAGGATCGAGGGAGAGGCGTCTTTTGGGTCTAATTGTCTGTATATGTAAGAAGAACAAAAAACAGAGAGAGAGAGAAGGGAAAGAACGAGGAAGAAGAGTTGAGACTTGAGAGGGTGAGGGCGGGGAGTGTGGACCAGAGAGATGGTGTGAAGAAGGCGTGGCGGACAAATCTGGCTGATGGTGAAACGGTGACGGTTTTGGCTTGTGTTTCATTCTTTACTTTAAGAACAGAAAATGGTAAATTAAGTTTTTATATACAAAATGTTGGAACCACCCTTAATCAAAGTCACAACTCTACAGTATACACATCTTTCAAACAATATTGAAACAACAATGTTTGATATTTTGGGAATTGAATTTGAATCATAGAGCCTTTTCTTATATCTCGTTATCAGGGACGAGATAATCACTACTAATAAAAGTCAATAGTAAAGAGGAGATTGCCGTATTAGTAGTTGGGTGTTTTGTGAGTCAATTTTGTAATGCAAGAGGAGATTCATTTTGTGTTTGAGATTGTGATTGACTAGTAGTGCTTGGGCTGACTTTTGCGAGTTATTTGGATAAATTATAGTGAGATATGTATTGATCTATGTGTGAAGAGAGTGTTGTAAGAATTATATAGAAGTGTAAGTTACTTTATTACTAATCTTTTACAACGGACTAACCTTGGAACGAATTTTTAGGTGTTGGTTGGAATTCTGGTAGTATTACCGATTTATCATGTGTAAAAAATAGACTATAATATTCGTTTGGTTGCTGTTTATAGACTTTGCATATTATCTTTGTTATTTTTTATTCAAAATTCAATTTAAAATTAAAATTTATATTCAAAATTTGGACCTCTATATAGTGATAGTGATCACCTTCTATCCTCCAAACAATATATAGAGGTTCTTCTTAGCAACCCATCTAATTTGTTTTTTCCCAGCTCCTGCGCAAAGCAAGGGAGGGTTATTTGGTCTTTTTATTGATCCGATAAACAGGCAATTTTGGTGGGCTTAAATCACCTAACTCATTTACTACAGAAAGGATTGGACTTCAATTGAAAAACTGGCATTGATTTTTAGTTGTTATGTTATGCTATATTTATATATTAATATTAGGGTATATACAATTTAATATCCAAATCTTTCATTTTAAACAATATAATAGCCAAACCTTTTTGAAAACAATCTAATATCCAAATCGTCAACTTTCTGTCCATTTGACCGTTAGTTGATACTTCAAAAAAGTTCGAAGTACGACACTTCATCAATATCCACCGATATCTTCTCTGAAAAACCACCAACATATCGTGGTTCCAAACTCGAAAAGTCCATGACTCCACCATGATGGTATAAAATATCTAAATATTCAGTCATATGCAATACCAAAACAAGAAAACAAAGTTGTATCGTGACAATTTCCCATAAACAAAGCTTTTTTGAAGTGTCAACTAACGGTCAAACGGACGGAAAATTGACGATTTGGATATTAGATTGTTTTCGAAAAGGTTTGACTATTATATTTTTAAAAATGAAAGGTTTGGATATTAAATTATATTTACCCTTAATATTATTAGCGATTGTGATTTTATTGCAGTGTTTGTGAAATTGTATCATATCGGTGGTTTGATTGTAAAAAACTCTAAAAGGAAATTAATCTGGTAAGTGGGTTTTAGCGCTATGAAATGATTGAACCACGTTAGCTATTTTGGTACAACCTTCAGTACAGTTTCGTAATCCTTTATTTACTGTATCCATCTAGGTAATTCATATTAGGTGTGTAATTCGAAAGCCCGCATAACCATTCGTTATTAGTTTTGAATGAATCATTTATCATTCAATTTAATTTTAATAATCAATTTTTGAGATAAAAATTAAATTAGTTATGCTCTAGAAAATTATATTCACTGGAATATTTTGGAAAAAAAATATATATGTCAATCGAGAGTCCTATAACATCATACAAAATAACATTATCTTTTTTATAATGGCGACCGAATTGCATTAAACAGGGAAAAACATGAACAACAATACACTGTCCGATCTATATTATTTACATTTCATAAATTAACTCACATAAGATAGAGTTGAAGAGAATTTTCAATGAAGAAGAAAATATGTTCTTTATATAAAATAAAATGGTACCTGTTGGAGAATTTCCAACACTCCTATGGGTAATTCATTAAGTTTTCAATTTATAGGTTATCAAAATTTGTTAGGACTAGGTAGCTTACAGTGTTAGAAAGAGAAAATAAATATAAAAAAAATGATAATGACTAATGACGTAAATTCTGCTTTGTGAAAATGATGTTTCATATTTCAAACATTTTACCATTAAAAATTGGCTTTCAATGAAATGTTTAAAAAGAAGGAAGAGCTATTGTGAAGATAAATGTTTCATTAAGGAAGACAAAATCATTGATACTGGTGGAGATGATGATTTTTTTTAATGGTAAAGCGATCACCAAGAAATCGAAAATAAAATTTGCACTTATTCTTGACAACGAGGTGCAAATAGTGTGGTTTGATTAAGTTTTCTAGAGCCGATTCCATTGCATGAATTTTGTTGTTTAGTTTGGGTAAGGACTTTTGTTAGTGAATCTATTGGCACATCGAAAAATTCAACGAGTATGGTACTTTTTTATATTTTTAATAATTAAATAATTTGAATTTTTATGGTATCAATTAAAACATGTCTTATTTGGGATAATTATTGATGTTTTTTACTTAGTGTAAGGAACTTTATTAATAAATATGTTAGCACGTCAAAATTTTTTACGAGTATAGTACTTTTTCATATTTCCATTAATTAAATAATTTTAAATTTTTTATGGTAAGAAATAAAAAATGTCTTACTTCAGACCACAGTTAGTAAAATACGGTAAGGAAAAGTTACGTATAAAATACATATGGGTGTTTTACTTCATCTCTAAGCTAATATTACATTCAATAGTACGTCAATAGTCATATATATAATTAATTATTTTAAGAAGTTAAAAATATATAAATGATAGAAAAATTAGCAATTTAATTCATTAAATACATATATTAAATATGTATATGGGTTTTATACGTATTTAGTACGGGAGCCATCAAATAAACGGAAAAAATGAAACGACTTCACAATAGTACGGATACAGAAGTTTTAAACAAATAAAATATATACAGGTACATATACGTGTATTTTACTAACTATGTTTCAGACAATTGCTATTATTATGCGTATCATTGATGGAATTCATCCACCTAACGGTCGGGCTCAGATCTACTAGTCAATTTAAGAGAGACCAACTCGAGTTAAACTTAAATCTTGAAACTTTTTACCTCTTCACACTTTGGGCATAGCTTGGAGAAACAAATACTTGGGCAAAGGGTTCGGATGCGACCCAACCGCTTACTTTTCCAGTCACTTGCTTGCTCGGTTGCTCCCTCCCCTGCCCCAGATAGGGAAAAACCCTCTGCTTTCCGCTCTTGCGCGAACCATCTACTCTGGCCGCCGCTCGCTCCATAGGTGAACGGTTTATCTCTCTTTGCTTTCCCTTTTCCCCTATGATTTGTTTCAGTCGGTCTTCGTACGCTATCTTCTGGGCTCTGGTTCTGTAGTTATTCTTCAGGCTGTTTCCATCCTTCTCCCTTTATTCCCCATTCTAATTTTACCGTAACTCTTTTGGGTTCTGTTTAAAGGCAGGAACTTTTCAATCCGATATCTAGAAATGGAGGCTTGCGCCGGAACTGCAGTTATGGGTTCTCTACAACAGCCCAATTGGAGCAAAGGAACAGCTTTCGCTCCCAAGAAGCCTACTTTTGTTCTCTTCCCGCGCCAGGTTAAGCTCCAGTCATTGAAACCCTGTAAAGCGTCTCTCGAAGGCAGCTTGGTGACTGGCAGGCCCCCCTCATCCGTTTCTGTGCCGATTCCAGAAGCTGAAGGTTCGAAACTTTATCTAAAGACTCTCAAACACGAACTAGAAGGAAATGATTTAGCGTTAGTGGCAATTTTGGTTTTACGTAGGCGATACAAGTGGCTTCCAGGACCATGCACTTAATGATGCTGATCCAGAGGTTCATGATATTATCAGAAAGGAAAAAGACAGGCAGTTCAAAAGCCTTGAGCTCATTGCCTCCGAGAATTTTACATCTCGGGCAGTTATGGAGGCTGTTGGTTCTTGTCTGACTAACAAGTATTCTGAAGGTCTACCTGGTAAAAGGTAAAAGCTTAACTCGGTTTGTGGCTCAAAATCTCTACCTTTTGTACCCCCTTTTGTGCCTGAAGCTCTTTCCCTGGATGTGTTTCAGATACTATGGTGGAAATGAACATATTGATGAGCTTGAAACTCTATGTCAACAAAGAGCTTTGGCCGCTTTTCACTTGGATGGAAACAAATGGGGTGTTAACGTGCAACCATTGTCTGGTTCTCCTGCTAATTTTGAGGTTTACACTGCAATTCTTAAACCGCACGACCGAATCATGGTAACCTGTCTAGTAGCTCTATCTTCTGAATGCTATGCTGTTAGCTGTTAAGCTTTCGGTCTTATGGATTGCACACTCATATTTTTTCCATTCAGGGTTTGGATTTGCCACATGGAGGACATTTGTCTCATGGATTAATGACTCCTAAAAGACGGGTGTCTGGCACTTCAATATACTTTGAGTCTATGCCCTACCGCCTTGATGAGTCCACAGGTAAGGCATCTAAAAATACTAACTTCGAACCTGAAGATATTGTTCTGTATATTGTCTTACTTATCTAATTCTGCGTGAACATTTGATCCAGGTCTTGTTGATTATGATATGCTTGAAAAGACTGCTACTCTGTTTCGACCAAAACTTATCATCGCTGGTGCCAGTGCCTATCCCCGCGATTTTGATTATCCTCACATGAGGAAAGTAAGTTTGTTTTTATTTTTCTGCACACTACATTCCCCTTTGCCTTGAGTTGCAATAAGGAAGTTGATTAATGATATCTTTTTAATTCCAAAAGATAGCAGATTCTGTTGGTGCTTTCCTCATGATGGATATGGCTCACATAAGTGGGCTAGTCGCTGCCTCTGTGGTTGGTGATCCCTTTGACTACTGTGATGTTGTGACAACAACAACACACAAGGTAAACTCTCTTGACAATCTTAATAATTCAATTTTATAGTTTATACATTAAAGTCAGTCTTGGTAGTTTTATTGTTTAGTTTGAAGTAGCTCAGTTGAATGCAAGTGCCTAACAACCCTGCATTTGTTTTCCTTCAGTCTCTACGAGGTCCAAGAGGTGGCATGATTTTCTTTAGGAAGGACCCTGTTCTCGGTGTTGACTTAGAATCTGCCATTAACAATGCTGTTTTCCCTGGATTACAGGTAAGCAAAACCCCAACACACAGGAGTATTCTCTTTAGGGTTTCCAAGCCATTCTCTCACTGGGTTGTTTTGCTTTCTACAGGGTGGTCCTCATAATCATACTATTGGAGGCCTAGCTGTTTGCTTAAAGCATGCTCAATCCCCTGCATTTAAAACTTACCAGAAGCAGGTAGTACAAATTTGTGGACACCGTTGGCATGTGAAGAATCAAGAATTCCAGTATCATCTCATTCGTTTATGTCTGTCACGTAGGTCATTTCCAATTGTAGGGCGCTAGCAAAGCGCCTGGGCGAATTGGGATATAGGCTTGTTTCTGGTGGGAGTGATAATCACCTTGTTTTGGTAGACCTGAGGCCAATGGTAAGTTTCTTGCTTCTTGCAAACTGGTCTACTCTTGATGCCCGAGGTTTGAGCTCCCAAACAGTCTCTTAGATTTACATCCATTAACAGGGAATTGATGGAGCTCGAGTGGAGAAAATCCTGGACTTGGCTTCCATCACTCTCAACAAGAACTCTGTCCCGGGTGATAAAAGTGCCTTGGTCCCTGGTGGAATTCGCATTGGTTCGCCAGCCATGACTACCAGAGGGTTCAAGCAGAGCGAATTTATGGCAACAGCCGAGTTGATTCACGAAGGGGTGCAAATATCACTGGAAGCTAAATCGTTAGCTTCAGGGCCAAAGCTGCAGGACTTCTTGAAGTTCGTTGCATCGCCGGAGTTCCCTCTACAAGATAAATTGTCGGAACTCAAGAAGCGGGTCGAAGGGCTGGCAACCCAGTTCCCCATCCCCGGGGTATGAGCGACGAGGATGAAGGCTTGGTTGGGTGGGACATGGGATGGGTTAGGTTTAGATGATGCAGAGTTTAGGTGGCAAGTCTATCAATGGAGAGCTACTCTGAGAACGAATATGGTAACTGGTGAAAGAGAATATTGCTGTTATCTAAAATGGCAAACTTTTGCAGCTAGTATGTGTTTAAATTTAACACACATGGCCTGTAATAGCACACCCTGTATCTCTCAGACTGAGGGATAGTATGTTTGAGTAGATCTTAGCTAGGTTTGGTTTCATTTCTGGTTCTGCTTTTACAACTTCGTTATGATTAGGGAAAGCTGGAGCTATGTTTGGCTTGGACAGATAAGTATCAGCAAAAAATCAAGAGGGAAAAGACTACTCAAGTCTTTAGTCTGGTTTTTCTCTTCTGCCTGCTGCAGAACTAACAGAATGGCGGCTCTGACTTTTTTTCTTCTTTTTCAGTGGATTGGCAGCTCGACTTTAGAACACAAGGAAATTTAGTCACAACTTTTCATTTATGACGACAATGCTACGAACCAGGGCAGAATTAACAATTTCACATCACTAAGCATGTCATATTCAAGCATTATGCCTGCCATTCAACGTTCCATTTTTATACATATGTTCTCACTAGTTCTACAAGTCCTGTTTGATGCACTCAAAATTAGAAGTTTTCTTTTATACATTCACGTCACGTGGAGAGTTATCTGGAGCAAAATTGGGAACATTCCATAAACTACAGTACACCAGGAGATCTCATGTTCACATCTACAACATAACTATCGCTTCCTTCCCATGCAAACCTGGGCATGGCAGGCAGCCATGACAAGTGAAAACACCCAAATTCAGACGAAAAGAAACAAGTTGCGAGTTAAGCCACGCAATACACAATACTCGTCTCTCACTCTGATTACACAAATCAACTTGTTACTGAATGGATTAGCTGATTTAGGTACAAACAGCTCCAGCTACCAATCCAATACCATGTTGTATAGCTCTAGCTCCCATTTCTGGCAGTCAACGGAAATCCAAACAGCCCGGCTTAAATAAGGTCCATCTTCTTGTGCTGGGGGGAAAAATCGAAATGATAAGCAAATGAACAAGAGTTGACTTGTGCACGTCATACACGAATGGAGAAGCGTGATACAAGGAGTCGGGACACTCACTACTAAGCCTAGTCACAATTGTCATAGGAATTCTAAACACCACAAGGGAAGGTTAAACAGGGAAATGAACTACAGAACCAGGATTCGAAAAAGGAAGTGCCCTGAAAAAACAGGGAACCTAAGGTACCTGTTCATGGTAGCTGGTACATCTTCACGTCGTTCACTTTCATTTGGTCTTGCTGTCTCAAGAACTGATCCACCAGGATCCTATAACAAATGGTTATGCCAAATTTTAAGGAATCAGCACTAAAAGACATGTAAAAACAGTTTGCTACCTAAAACTTCCATTTGTCTTTTCCTGATTATGCAGTTGCTTATGTGTGCATCAAAGGTAACAAATGACAAGAGATGGAAAGCAACCACAGAATTCTCATTAACCTTGGACGATGGTGGTTCAGCAGGGCTGAAAGTCACATTATTCGATGAAGCTGCTTCCACTGGTAAGAGCATATATGAAAAAAGAAACGTTCAGTAACAAATTAGACCAGTCTATAACAGTATCATCTTAAGAAATCGGGCTTCCTTTATTCTCTTGTACCACTATAAATTAGCCCAACCTTAACAAGCTCATTTGTCCATTATATAAAGCCAGGAACTTTTTCCTTTGCCATGGGGACAAAGAAATGCTTGGAAGACCAAGAAGCAGCCGAGATGTGTTGTTTCACCAGATGATTTGAGCAACAAAGAATATGCGTTGTATTTTTAGAAAATGGACAGACAAAGTGAAGTAGCTGTTCTGCGTGACTTGTAGTTCAATCCAACAAAACAACTAAGAGCAGACTGTTGGTCTCATAAAAACCAATTGACAGAAAGCTGGTTGGTACGGGAGACTACTCTAAGGAAAATATAACTTTAAAATTTACCTATTCCATATTTAGCAGCTACCGAAAACGTAGCGATACATACAACAAAATTCACCTATCAAGAAAGAGCTGTGGGGATGGTTGCAGTACGCAAATCTGCAACAAAGAGGGAGTCCACACAAGGCAAATTCTCCCTCAACTGACTCTTAAGGACTGCTTCATAACCATTGAGATGCACATATATACTACAACAAAGATCCTAACAATTTGGTGTATGCCATATAGTTTGACAATGATCCTGTAGTCGCACAACTTGCAATTACATCTAGAGATACATGATATGATTGAATAAACATGGTAGAATAAATACATTAACGAACCAGCTATCAAGCACTGAAATGATCATACTGAAGTCAGTTTTACCACGGAAGTCAGTTTTACCACGGAGAGTGCTATAGATTCAATGAACACCTCAATCCTCATATTCTCAGCCTGAAGAGGATATTGAAATTGGAAAATATGGCCGAGAGATGTAGGGTTGCTGTGACTACATTTGCTTCAAGACCGTTCTCAGTAGAGAGTACCATTCGAAGATTTATCAACATTAGGGAAGGACACTATCACCAGGTCCCCCATCCACCAAGCTCCTGCAATCACTGTGCATCAAATCATTAATTTACATAAACTCGTTAATCTCGTTAGTACATGGTTATGCATCGACTCATTTAGTAAGCACAACCTCATTCATTCATGTTGGTCAGTAAGTTGACTGGCGATAGTGTCGACTGCCTTAAACTCCACCATCACCTGAATCCCATGGGGAATAACAGCTTAAGCGAGTCTCTGAGCCGGTGAGTTTCGCATTTGGAGGCAAAGCTTCCCTTCCCTATAATCCTGCTCCACATATAGTAAACCAAAAACATACAAGCTGGTAGCAAAACTAAACACAGGCAGGGCACCCAGTTTCAAAACAGAGCGATTTTGCTTTGACTATTAGGAACTTCAGCTTGTGATCTGTTTATATATGTGTTTGTGTCTAGTGCTTAGACCGAAGAAATGAAGTGGCTTCAATCTTCATTACCCTGCTAACCTCTTAATCCATTTTCATCAGCAAGATAGATAATAGAACGAACAAACAAACTGCAGGATTAGTGCACCAAGTCAGCTTCATTGACTGTATATATAAGAGACATGCACTCTACTAGGGTAGTCCTATGCACTATTACTTAGAAGAAGAGAAATGGCTTCAACTACAGGACATGTAAACCAAGCCTGAAGGGTCGTTGACTGTTGTTGTCATCAAGAGAAAATGTCCTCTGCTAAACACTTAAAATCACGGATAGCCATTGTAATTCCTTTGAGAAGGGTTCCCAGTACGATCAAGACGATGAAAGTAGATCAAAAGAAAATCAGGACAGCTTCCAGTCCTATCAACAATCTCGCTAATGCATCGTGCCTGCTTTAGCATCAATAAAAACTTGTTCACAATCAAACTTGGCCACCCTAATTGGCCCGCTTCCACAGTTAAAATCATTTCAAAGTTGTTCAGTTTAGAATTAAAACCCTTCGACAACTCATAACCTGAAAAGCAGTTCACCTTCTACATTCATTGATATGAGGACAATAACAAACTATAATAGTGATCACCACCTAGCAGCACACTATTAGATTAGTCATCATACCTAACAGCAACCTACATAAGACCAGTCATCATCACCTCAGAAAAAAACTCCTTAATACTCTCTCCCTGTTCCTCTCTTACAACATTCTGCCTTCAATTCCCCGGATCATTCAGCAATTCGTCCACATCAATCAAAAATCTCTCTCCAAGAAGAGCTCCCTCGTCTAGACCCTCGAATGGATCTTCTTCAGCATTCACAACTGGAACTCCTACAACGTTGGCTGCACTAATCCCTCCACCAACTTGTTCCACGTGCTGCTCACCATTCCCCCCACCAGGTTGTTCCGGGTGCTGCTCCCTTGGAGGTTCCAGGTGCTGCTCCTCCCTTGGAGGCTCCTCCATTTGAAGTTCCGGATGTTGCTCGTCCTTTTGGAACTCCATATTCTGCTCAGTTGTTGCACGTGGACTGCTGCGGGAGCGGCTTCTGCGACCACCACGAGACGGGCTGAGGGAGAGGTCAGCACTAGCACGACTGCGTGAGCGACCACGGGAGCGATCTGTGCTCAACGACTCATCAAGAGGGCGGGCACTTTGCGGCCCCTTTGTCAACTCTAAAGAGGACTTTCGAAGTCTATCAAGGGAAAGAAGGTCCAGACGCTCATTCAGTCCCTCGCTTAAAGAGAGCAGCTGCTGGGAAAGTGCCCATTTCTGGATGTCAAAGGCCGCAATATCGTGATTAACTTCATTCTCATCGAGGCGGACTTGGAGACCGAGCATAGAAAGCTTCCTCACATTGTCGATGTGATCTTCCTCCTCAACATCATCAGCATCATCTGTGCTATATTCAAGTTCGCTAACTTTCTTGGTCTGTGCTCCCTTCTTATCCGTGCAAATTTTTAACTGCGACAGATTGTTGGATAGGTTGTCCAATTTCTCAAAGAGGATGTCCTCTTGCTCACGGAATTTCTGGAACTCCTCCTCGATGAAAGGTGAGAGGGGGCATCTGGTTGTACTGGCCACATTACCTTGACTAGAAGCAACTTCAGATACCGGATTAAGCTCCTCCAGCGGTTGAGTAACCGGAACATTAAGGCGGCGGCCACTTAGTATCCCCCGAAGGGTTGGTGACGGCGTTGAGAGTTTGTTGGCCGCAAAGTTCTTCACCTCTGAAACCACAAAGTTCTTGAAGGAGATAAGCTCTGAGCAGAAACTTTGCTTCTGACAGTCAAAGGTGGAAATATAATAATTGACTTCATCCTCAAGATATATGATATCCGAATCTAAACTCAAGATCTCCGCCTGCAGCGCTTCTATCGATTCTGTCCTCGATTGATCCTGAGACGCACCTTGCTCAGCTTCGTATTGGTTCAATACATCGACACGTGTTTTCTTATTCTTGACAAGGTCCTTCAAGTCCTCCAGCTTCCGGTGAATGTCGTTCAGTGTTTGAAACGCCATATCCGCTTTCGCTCGGAACGAACCACGGGAACGTTCGGGCACATATGTGCTGGTATCCGCCATAATTTTAGTCTAACAAACAGAAAGGGAAGAGAGTCAGGGGACTAATGGATGAAATTAGTGGAATTACAGCAAGGAATCGACAATGGGACTTACCGGAGCAGAAGAGCTCGAGGATGGGTAAGGCGGCTAGTGACTGAGACGGGAAATCTTACGTCGAAAGAGGCGAACAAACCCTAGTCAAACGCAAGGAATCCTTTTCATCGGGGCCGTTTGGTTGCTACTTGCTAGTGCTAGTAAAAATATTTCCCCCAAATCCTAGTTAACAGGAATGGCCCGGGTAAATTGCAAGTTTGGCCACTGAAATTACTAAAAACTTTCACGTTTGTCACTTAAATTAGTTTCATAGTTCAAGTTTAGTTATTGGCCATTAATCTCCGTTAAATTTTGCTGATGTGGCAGTCAACTCATACAGTTGACTGTTAATGTGTGACATTGTCACAAAAAAATAATAAAATAATAAATTTTAATCATTTAAATTTTCCACCTCATTTTTACATTAATAAATATAAAATAAATTTCTTTTCTATTCTTTTAATCCCATACGACCGGACCGACAGTCGAATCGGGCTCCCGACCACGCCGCCGCTGGGGGCTCCACTGACTTGCCGTAGCAGTTGTTCGTCAACTCTTTCGGCCAGTTCAAACGGTGGCCCAACCACGCCCCCTCGCTGACCCATGGGGATCAGAATCATCATCCGGAGCATCCTGTTTTCCGGCGAGGAAACTTGCGTTGAAATGAGATTAATGCACCTTTGACTTCTTTGGGCAACGATTACTAAGACACGGCTCACGCCTCTTCAAACAACGTTCGAGCGAGGGTGTTTGATTGATGGTTTTTGGGAACGAGATCTAAATTAAATTACTTCTACTCCTATGGAGGTTCGGCGAGAGCTCCAAACTACGAACTACATCTATGGCTACATGATAGAGAAAAGGTAAAGGATAAACTTGACATGTGTGTCAGAGTGTTGGTTTTGGAACCTTTTGTCTCTGTCGACCCCTCCTCTTATTTATAGCCCCGAGGAGGTAACCGCCATAGAAAACCGCTTGTTGGATAACTGCTACAAAGAACCGCTCCTCCTTCTTCGGTAGAAAACCGCCTCTTGGATAACTCCCAAAAAGAACCGATCCTTGCTTCATCGGAGTGATGGTTACTCCTTCAACCGCCTAAGTGCCTCTCTTGGAACCGTCGTGGGTTTTGGAGTGTAGCTTGCCTCGCCTGGTCTTGTTCTGAATCTCGTGCCATGCTAGTCTTTTGATGAGCATGTAGTGTCTCGCAAAGGGGGTCATGGTTCTTTTGTCTCATGGCCATGGACTTCTTACCCATGTCCATGGCCCACTTGGGACTTAGTCATTACTGATATAGTGCTCCATCACCTCGCCCTTCTCATTCGTGTCCATGGCCACTCTTGTGAAGTGGCATGGACTTCTCAATCATGCACAAGGCCCCTCTCATGAGGCGGCATGGCCTTTCCATACTTAGTATTTTCAATCATTTCTAATGCTTCTTGCTTCGCGTCCCTGGCCATCACATGACACGGTCATGGACCTCTTAATCATGCACATGACCCTTCTCGTGAGGCGGCATGGCCTTCTCAGACTTAGTATATTTTGGATCATGAGGCAACATGGCCTCCTTATTCGCGGCCATGGACTTCTCAGTCATGTCTGTGGCCCTTCTCGTGACACGGCATGGCCCTCTCATACTTAGTATCTTTTCTTGCGTCCATGCCCCTTCTCGTGAAGCGGCATGGACCTCTCGTTGAAGTGGCACATGCTTCTCCTTGAAGCGGCATGTACCTCTTCTAGACTTAGTTTATTTTTCAGTCATTCAGTCTTGATCTTGGGGCGGCATGTGCTCCTCGATTTCTAGATGGACATGGCCCTATTCATGAGGCGGCACATGCTTTCTAGATTTTAGATGGACATGGCCCTCTTCGCTGAGGCGGCATGTCACTCTCCAGACTTAGTGGCTTGGGCTTAAAATCAATATCCATAAGGCCCAACTTAAACAATATTAATTGTTATAATGGGTGGACTGGACTTATAAACTCATTGATTATCTTGTAACTCACCAATGTGGTACAAGACAAATTTTATGGTGTAAACAAATGCCCCCCAACTACTTAGTGCATAAGGATTATGGACTAAGTAGTTGAGACCAACTTGACCACTTATATCCCTTCTCTAACTGGTCCTCGAGTAACAAGGCTTGTCTCTACTCACCCATGACCACAGGTTCAATAAAACTTGAATTTTCCCCCCTCTAAAACAACACCATGGTACCTACGCCTTTCAAGTGGCTAGCTATGCCGCCTAGTTGTCTTCATTCATGTGTAGCCACGAGAAACCCTTGCCTTGTTGGCTTCTCGTCAACAATTCAGTGAGGCCCCTACACTTTTCTTATTTTACATGCTCAAGCTGGCCATCACTCATCTCCAACCCACGACGCCCTTAGGTCGTGGCCAACATCCAAACCGGTGGCCACTTGGGACAAGACGACATAGCATGGCAAGACGCAATCTACGACTCGGTATGCCAAGTCATCACTACGACTTGGTGGTAAGATCTTCACATCAAAATCTAATAACTTTGACTCAAAATTTCCACTTTGTTATTTTCTCTCTATTTTTTCTTATATAGCCATGATTGGTTTTTATTTATTAATTAATATATATGATATTTATTTATTTAAGATAACAAGGAGTGACAAACGTCACTGCTCTCCATCGCCTCTGGCAACAACTAATGCGCCAAAGGTGTACACCCACTTCCAAGTCCATGGATTAAAGCATGCAAGCCATCCATATAACACATGCCTCTTTTCCTCCATGGAACATGATTCTCCATACATTAATTTTGAATCTTCTAGCTTACCAGTGGGTGGTATATGATCAGCATGTCTAGCCTTGGTGGCCTTGCATGGGGTCTCATGCTCATATGCTTTAGCCACATCACTTGACATGTCAAGACGACCATGGGTTTTCCTCTGCCTTGGTTTCCTCATGGTTGAGACATGCTTACTCTCCTCATGTTGTTGGAGACGATGTCCAGTCTTGACAAGTTGGCGACCACCCATATGGCCCACTTGACTTTGTCTTTCAACCTCCAAACCTTGTTGGCTCCTACCCTTAGCACACGACCATCTTTGGTTTGTGAGGCCATGTCTGGTTTGTGCGTATGATACCTTCTTATGCATGCCCCTATGTCCATCATTCATGATTGATGGCATGTACTTACTACTCATAAACATGGACTTGCCCCTCTGTCCACACTTAGCCAAACTTGTGTACTTATCACAAGCATGTGTAGGCTGGAATTCTTTTAGCTTCTTGGACATGCCCCCTACTCCATTATTGATGGCATGTACTTACTACTCATAAACATGGACTTGCCCCTCTGTCCACACTTATCCAAACTTGTGTACTTATCACAAGCATGTCTAGGCTGGAATTCTTTTAGCTTCTTGGACATGCCCCCTACTCCATTATTTATGGTGTGTGATATGCCTCCTTTCCTATACTTAGCTAAATTTTCAAGACTACGAGAACTCTTTTTGGCTTTCCCACATCTTTTCTTGTTGGACTTGACCTCATGTCCACTGTTGATGATTGGTGGCATGCCCTCTTGTCCAGACTTAACCATAGTTTTACACTTATAAAAGCCATGGGTGGCTTGGAGCTGTTGTGTCTTCCAACACATGCCCCCTACTTCATACTTCAGGATGGGTGACATGCCCCCATGTCCAGGTTTAGCCCGACTAACATGCTTATCATATGCATGTGTGGCTTGGATTTCACGTGGCTTCTTGGACATGTCTTGTCCATAATTAGCTAAATTTTCACATCTACAATAAATTTTTGTGGCTTTATCACATCGTGTCTTATTGGATACGCCTCCATGTCCACTTTCTGTGGTTGGTGGCATGCCGTCATGTCCAGACTTACCCATATTAGTATGTTTATCACAAGCATGTGTGGCTTGGACTTCATGTGGATTCTTGGACATGCCCATTACTCCATTATTCATGGTGGGTGACATGCCTCCTTGTCCATACTTAGACAAAAAAGATGGTGCATCATTGGACACACCCCTTTGTCCACCTCTTTTTACATCAACGTGCCCCCCAGCCTGACATTTCACCTTGTCAGATGGTAGGCTTCCATGCCCCCCTTGTTGCCCCCTTGACGGTTTGCATGCACCAGACTCATTAGGCATGGATGACAATGAGGTCGTTATAGTTTCCAAAGCAAGCCCCTTTACAAATGGTTTCTTGAGGTGGGCAGTGAACGTGGGGGCAAAATTCTTGCCACAATTGCTACGTTGAAGAGGAGGTTGAGTTGTCACCAGTGGCGACAAGTTCATCGGCCGTGATTGAGCATTCCGACCATCGTCGCTTAAAAGACTTGCATCCTCGGTGGCATTGATTGGTGGTGAATCTATATCATTTTTTGGTAAAGACATCTCTTGTACCACTGGGTCTATAAATTTTTTCTTACACTCATCCAAGCTACTTTGATTTTTTAGGATTGCTTTAAAGACTTGATCAAAACGTCCATCCAAAGTGGAACTAAGACGTTCGAATGATTCATTAAGAGACAAAAATATGAGGCTGGTCTGTTGTGAACTTTTAACAAGTCCATCCAAACCCTCCTCCATGGCTTGGCAGTTCTCCACCACCATCTTGGGGTTCTCCTCCACTATCTCGTGAACTAGCATGACGTTGGTGGTTAAATGAATGCCTTGTGTCGCCGGTGGCAAAGTCTCCGCCATGCCATTGTTTCCGGCAACAACTTCTGTATCTTGGCCAAATTCAAACTTAGCCACTTGCTTCATCACAAACCCAGGTGAGAGATCACCTTCTTGTTGCCTCTGTCTTGGAGCCATCAGATCAAACACAAGGTCCCACCAGATGTGCCAAATTTGTTTTCCGGCGAGGAAACTTGCGTTGAAATGAGATTAATGCACCTTTGACTTCTTTGGGCAACGATTACTAAGACACGGCTCACACCTCTTCAAACGAAGTTCGAACGAGGGTGTTTGATTTATGGTTTTTGGGAACGAGATCTAAATTAAATTACTTCTACTCCTATGGAGGTTCGGCGAGAGCTCCAAACTACGAATTACATCTATGGCTACATGATAGAGAAAAGGTAAAGGATAAACTTGACATGTGTGTCAGAGTGTTGGTTTTGGAACCTTTTGTCTCTGTCGATCCCTCCTCTTATTTATAGCCCCGAGGAGGTAACCACCATAGAAAACCGCTTGTTGGATAACTGCTACAAAGAACCGCTCCTCCTTCTTCGGTAGAAAACCGCCTCTTGGATAACTCCCAAAAAGAACCGCTCCCTGCTTCCTCGGAGTGATGGTTACTCCTTCGACCGCCTAGGTGCCTCTCTTGGAACCGTGTGTCAGAGTGTTGGTTTTGGAACCTTTTGTCTCTGTCGACCCCTCCTCTTATTTATAGCCCCGAGGAGGTAACCGCCATAGAAAACCGCTTGTTGGATAACTGCTACAAAGAACCGCTCCTCCTTCTTCGGTAGAAAACCGCCTCTTGGATAACTCCCAAAAAGAACCGATCCTTGCTTCATCGGAGTGATGGTTACTCCTTCAACCGCCTAAGTGCCTCTCTTGGAACCGTCGTGGGTTTTGGAGTGTAGCTTGCCTCGCCTGGTCTTGTTCTGAATCTCGTGCCATGCTAGTCTTTTGATGAGCATGTAGTGTCTCGTAAAGGGGGTCATGGTTCTCTTGTCTCATGGCCATGGACTTCTTACCCATGTCCATGGCCCATTTGGGACTTAGTCATTACTGATATAGTGCTCCACCACCACGCCCTTCTCATTTGTGTCCATGGCCACTCTTGTGAAGTGGCATGGACTTCTCAATCATGCACAAGGCCCCTCTCATGAGGTGGCATGGCCTTTCCATACTTACTATTTTCAATAATTTCTAATGCTTCTTGCTTCGCGTTCATGGCCATCACATGATACGGTCATGGACCTCTTAATCATGCACATGACCCTTCTCGTGAGGCGGCATGGCCTTCTCAGACTTAGTATATTTTGGATCATGAGGTGACATGACCTCTTTATTCGCGGCCATGGACTTCTCAGTCATGTCTGTGGCCCTTCTCGTGACACAGCATGGCCCTCATACTTAGTATCTTTTCTTGCGTCCATGCCCCTTCTCGTGAAGCGGCATGGACCTCTCGTTGAAGTGGCACATGCTTCTCCTTGAAGGAGCATCTCTTCCAGATTTAGTTTATTTTTCAGTCATTCAGTCTTTGATCTTGGGGCGGCATGTGCTCCTCGATTTCTAGATGGACATGGCCCTCTTCATGAGGCGGCACATGCTTCTAGATTTTAGATGAACATGGCCCTCTTCACTGAGGCGGCATGTCACTCTCCAGACTTAGTGGTTTGGGCTTAAAATCAATATCCATAAGGCCCAACTTAAACAATATTAATTGTTATAATGGGTGTGGACTTATAAACTCATTGATTATCTTGTAACTCACCAATGTGGTACAATACAAATTTTATGGTGTAAACACATCCGCAGCACAAGTCGGTCTCCACGCCTGTTCTGCACAAGCCTTCCCCTTCCCCGCACTGAACCCCTTCCGAACAGTCGTATCGGGCTTCGCTCAAGAACTGGAAGACTGAGGATAAGAAGGTTTTTCAGACGGTGAATCTGGGATTAGGAGGACGTGCAGCTGAGGGATTGACAGAAAGAAGCTCGCCTAAAGAGAGAGGGTCGATACTCGGGATGGAATTGGGTTTAGCGAATTAGAGATTGATTCGGTTGAAGGGGAAAATATAGAAAAATGGAATTAGGTTTAGTCGATTAGGGATTGAAAATTTATTGCATTCAGCAGTGGCGGAGATTGGTAGTGTCGGAGCTCAAACTGGGCTTGGGTTGGCGGGAAGTGGATCGTGTTCGGGCAGGATTGGACAAAGAGTGGGAGGGTAAGGAAGAAATAAAAAGAAGGGAGCAAGGAGTCCCGGCGACACCTATCCTATAGCGTCGTTGGTTGCGCCCGCCACCAAATATCTTCCCTGAACCCTGTCACGACCTTACTCTCGATCGTGCGGCCCTAGCTCTCAAATCCGTTAGAGCGCTAGGCAGCCTTTCTCTCAACTCACTTGAAAGCAAAGAACAAGAACAAAGACAAAGGAATTGGGAGAACTCTCTAGTTGTGTATTACTCTCAAAAATGATGGAATGAGTTACAAGTGAGGGAGATGGCTCCTTATATAGGCCTCTCCTCATACAAGGCATCAATGCCCCTCATAATGGTCCCTCTACATCAATACACCCCTATTAAGTCCCCCCATAATGCACTCTAATAATGCTACCCATAATGTAGCCCATAAGTGCACCATTAAGCTCTCATTTAGGTGGAGAATCCTAGGAGCATCTCTATGCTACTAGTCTTCCATACATGCCACATGTGCAGCCGCCTTGTTGTCACCTTGTTGGCGCCATGTCATCTGCCACATGTGACATCCTCCCCCACCTATGCTCGCGACACCCTCGTCGCGTCCTCTTAATGGAATGCCTCGATCAAGTCCTTGTTCTTCCAAAGCGTGAGCTCTTTCTCCCAAGTTGCTTCACTTTCCGGAAGGTTGCGCCACTTGACCAAGTACTCCACAAAGCTTGGATGTACGCCACGACGAGGAATGACACGACGCGCCATGATTTCTTCAACTTCATGGTCGTGTGTCTTGGTGATGAGTGTTGGCGCACGCTGCGACTCTCTTCGCTGCTCGTCCTCCTTGTCTTCGTGGAAAGGCTTGAGTTGGCTCACATGGAAGACCGGATGGATCTCCAAGTGCGTCGGCAACTCAACCTTGTACGCCACCGCGCCAATCCTCTTCACGATGGGGAATGGCCCTTCATAGCGGCGAAGCAGTCCCTTGTGCACGTTCTTGAGATGCTTGAAGCGATGAGGGTAGAACTTGATCATCACCATGTCTCCCTCTTCAAACTCCAAGTGCCGCCTCTTCTTGTCCGCCCATTTCTTCATCTTCTTACTAGCGCGGGCTAAGTAAGACTTGGCCAACTCCATCTTCTCGTGCCAGCCTTTAGCGAACTTGTAGGCTGCCGGACTGTTGCCTCTATATCCCGTTGCCACCGTCGTAGGCGTCAAAGGTTGCTGCCCCGTCGCCAACTCAAATGGACTCGTGTTGGTCGACTCGCTGCGGTGCAAGTTGTAGGAGAACTGTGCCGTGTCCATCAACTTCACCCAATCTCGTTGGTTTGCACTCACGTAGTGTCGCAAGTACACCTCCAACAAGGCATTCACCCGCTCCGTCTGTTCGTCGCTTTGAGGATGAAATGCCGTTGAGAAGTTCAAGTCTGAGCCCATGATCTTGAACAACTCTCGCCAAAATCTGCCCGTGAAGCGCCTATCTCTGTCACTCACGATGTTGCTAGGAACGCTCCAATACTTGACCACGTTCTTGAAGAATAGTCGCGCCGCATCCTCTGCCGTATGTCTTTTGGCCCAGGAATGAACACTCCATACTTCGAGAATCTGTCCACCACGACCATGATGCAACCGCATCCATCGACTTTGGGAAGTCCGATGATGAAGTCCATGCTTACACTCTCCCATGGTCGTTGAGGCGTGGGCAAGGGCTCTAGCAAGCCTGCCGGGCTTCTCTGCTCCATCTTGTCTTGTTGGCACACAAGACAAGTCTTCACATACATCTCCACGTCGTCTCTCATACGCGGCCAGAAGTATGCTTCTTCGATGAGCGCTTGCGTTCTCTCGATGCCAGGATGGCCCGCCCACTTGGAATCATGGCACTCCTTCATGATCTCCTTCCTCAAGTTGGCCCATCTTGGCACGAACACTCGCTCTCCCTTGGTCATGATGATCCCATCATTCATCCAAAACCGTCGAGTCTTGCCTTGCTCGATGTACTCCGCTACGGTTTTGGCGAAGGGGTCATGGCCAAGGCCTTCAATGATCCGCTCCTTCAAAGGAAACATGGGCTGGCTGATGCTTGCGGCGGCACTCTTGCGGCTAAGAGCATCGGCAACGGAGTTCGCCTTGCCTGGGTTGTACTCCATGACGAAATCAAACTCGGCCAAAAAGTCTTGCCACCTCGCTTGTAGGGATGGCAATGGGGCGGGTTTGGGGCGGGTTTGCCTAAACCATCCCCATCCCCGCTTTCAAATATCTATACCCATACCCGCCTCATACCCATGCGGGGGAAGGTTTTGTAAACCCATCCCCATACCCATGGGTTTCGGGTACCCATGGGTAATACCCGCCCCGTACATCCAGCATTATAATACCGAATATTTACATGTAGATTTTCAATTATAACATTAAACGCACCTACTATATCATGAAGCCGACAAAGAGACAATCATTTTTAATACGATTCAAAACATTTTATCCTAAAGCGTCCATTAATCCATATCAGAGTATAGTACAATGTCATCCAAATCATTATTCTCTACACTAATACATCAATTAAGTAATAATTAACTAACATAATTTTGTTAAAAGGGGAAAAAGTGAAAGAGTGAAGGGAAAACTGAGAGAAAGAAGTTACATTTTGATTTGGGTGGTCACTCAATTGCATTTCTGCTATATATTTTTCTTGAGTTATACTCACTATTATTGATAGGTTGCAAATTGATTCATATATTTTTCATATATGAAGAAATATTTTTGGTGGTGCGGGTATGGGTATGGGTATGGGTATGGGGCGGGGGAGACTAAAACCATACCCGCCCCATACCCATCAAACTTTTTGCGGGTTTTACCCATACCCGCCCCATACCCGGTCAATGCGGGGATTCCCCACGTTGACTGGGTCGGGGGCGGTCGGATACCCGTGGGCATGGGTATAATTGCCATCCCTACTCGCTTGCTTAGGGGTGAGCTTCTTCTGCGTCAGAAAGTAGCTCGTTGCCACATTGTCCGTCTTCACTACGAACTTTGACCCTAACAAGTAGTGCCTCCATGTGCGCAAGCAATGCACCACGGCCGTCATCTCCTTCTCTTGAACGGTGTATCGCCTCTCCGTCTCGCTGAGCTTCCAACTCTCGAAGGCAATGGGATGCCCATCTTGCATCAACACCCATCCAATCGCGAAGTCGGATGCATCGTCTGCACTTCGTAGGCCAACGTCGGGTTGGGGAGCACGAGCACGGGCTCCTTCACCACTGCTTGCTTCAAGGCCTTGAATGCTTCTTGGCACCTTTCCGACCAATCCCACGCCTTGTTCTTCTTCAAGAGATCCGTCAAGGGTGCTGCAATGTTGGAGTAGCCCTTGATAAACCTCCGATAGTAGTTGGCAAGGCCGAGGAATGACCGCAACTCTGGCACCTTCGTCGGCGGGTCCCAATCTTGGATTGCCTGCACCTTCGCCCCATCCATCTTCAACTTGCCTCCACCAATGATGTGCCCCAAGAATGGAACCTCCGTGGCGGCAAATGTGCACTTCTCCCTCTTGACATACAACTAGTTGTTGCGAAGGACTTGGAAGACTTGGCGTAGATGCTCGGCATGCTCATCGAGTGTTTTTCTATACACGACGATGTCATCCAAGTAGACCACGACAAACCGGTCCAAGAATGGCTCGAACACTTGATTCATCAAAGTGCAAAACGTGGCTGGTGCGTTGGTGAGACCGAATGGCATCACAAGAAACTCGTAAGAGCCATACCTCGTCACACAATCCGTCTTTGGCTCGTCGCCCTCTGCTATCCGCACTTGATAGTAGCCTGAGCGAAGATCAAGCTTGGTGAACCACATCGCATCTCCAAGCTGGTCGAACAAGTCGGCAATGTGGGGAATCGGCCACTTGTTCTTCACCGTCAACTTGTTGATGGCTCTATAGTCGATGCACATCCGCAACGACCCTTCCTTCTTCTTTTGGAACAGCACCGGTGCTCCAAAAGGTGACTTCAATGGCCGCATGTAGCCTGCGTCCACCAAGTCCTTGAGCTGCCTCCGCAACTCCTCTAGCTCCGGTGGCGACATGCGGTATGGTGCTCGCGAAGGGGGCTTCGCTCCTGGCTCCAACTCGATCTTGTGGTCCACCTCTCTTCTTGGTGGCAGCTTCTTGGGCAACTCCGATGGCATCACGTCATCGAACTCTTCGAGGACGCCTTCGATGATGGGATTTGTGATTCCCGTTGAGCCTCCTTCTTCCTCCATTTTCAAGGACACAAGAAATGTTGGTTCATTCTTCTTGAACCCCTTCAATACCTGCATGGCCGATAGAGCACTATGGGGGCCATCTTCTCTCAAGAGATGGACCTCATGGAAATCCCCCTCCTTCTCCAAGCACATCGTGTTGGATTTGGGCTTCAAGTGCACTCCCTCCTTGTCGAGGAAGTTGATGCCGAGGATGACTGGGTGATCGTCCATGGTGACGACGGAAAAGTCGATGAGGCCTTCCCACTCGCCAAGCTTCACTGGTACATTATGAGCAACTCCATGGATTGGGATGGACTCCGAGTTGATCGTCTTGAGCCTCCCTTGCCCCTTCTCGTAAGCAATACCCAGCCGGTTTGCCTCCTCGATGCGAAGGAAGTTGTCCGTGGCACCGGTATCCACCAAGGCCTTTGACTCGCCTTGCATGAATTGCGCCATAACATAGCACCTCCCACGCTTGCTCTCCTTGACGTCGGTCTTCACCGCGCCAAGCTTGCGGATTGAGCCAATCTTGGCCTCCGCCACCTTGGGCTCCTCTTCTTGAGCTTCCATGGCCGCCAATCTCTCCTTCCTTGGGCAATCTCGCACTCGATGTGGTCCGTCGCAAAGGAAGCAAGACATGGATTTTGGCTCGTACTTACCCCCTTTGCTCGAACCACCTTGGTTTTGTTGAGTGCGAGCACCCTCCTTGAAAGGCTTCTGCTGCTCTCCACCCTTGTTGGGCTTCGAACTCTTCTCTTTGCCGCTGCTCTCTTGCCTTTTGTACTCAACAAAAGACTCCGGCGTGGCCATGGCAGTTGCAAGGTCTTACACTCCTCGACGTTGCATCTCCATCTTGGCCCATGGTTGCAGCCCATCAAGAAAGCCGTGCATGGCCTCCTTGTCCGTGATGTCCGGGATCTCTAGAAGCAGTTCCGAGAATTCTTTCACATATTCTCGAACTCCACCCCTCTGGGTGAGTCTTCTCAACTTCGAACGGGCTTCAAACTCCACGTTCTCCGGGTAGAACTGCCTCTTGATTTCTCTCTTGAAATCTTCCCACGTTACCATCACACAAGTACCTCTTTCGACGTCCGCTTCACGTCGCCTCCACCACACCATGGCAACATCAACCAAGCAGAGAGGAGCGGTACGGAGTTTTACCTCATCCTCTTGGATGCCGGACGCCTTGAAGTACTGCTCAAGACTCCAAAGGAAGTTCTCTAACTCCCTCGCGTTCCTTGAACCTCTGAAGTTCTTCGGTCTTGGAACATCAGCACGTGGGATGGATTGCACCGGGGCTGGTCCGCTAGCCATGGCTCTCTTCACGAGAGTGACCTCACTCTTGAGGTCTGCAATCTCCTCCTTCACGCCGACCAGCTTAGCCTGGACATGCTCTTTCACAACTTCAATGGCGTTGTTCATGGAGGCGGTGATGGTGTTGTTGATGAGGGCCACAAGCTCTTCCCGCATCCCATCATGGTTGATCTCCAAGCTTGTCAACCTACCGGCCATTCCTTGAACATCGTCTTTGACTTGGGCGAAGTTACCTCCCAAATCCTCGATGGCAGTGATGTCTTCCGCAATCTTCACTTCCACTCGAGCGACACGCCTCTCTAGCGCCGCCATAGGATCACGAGTGCTCGACTTGTCACCCTTTGGCTTGGGATTCTTGGTGTGATCCCTTCCACGCTTCTCGTGCTTGGTAACGCCGCTATCTGATCCCGACATTTTTGGTGAGGTTCTTCCTTTCCTTCTGGCTCTAGGTTCAACTTTGCTAGCACAAAGCCGAACCAGGCTCTGATACCACTTGTCACGACCTTACTCTCGATCGTGCGGCCCTAGCTCTCAAATCCGTTAGAGCGCTAGGCAGCCTTTCTCTCAACTCACTTGAAAGCAAAGAACAAGAACAAAGACAAAGGAATTGGGAGAACTCTCTAGTTGTGTATTACTCTCAAAAATGATGGAATGAGTTACAAGTGAGGGAGATGGCTCCTTATATAGGCCTCTCCTCATACAAGGCATCAATGCCCCTCATAATGGTCCCTCTACATCAATACACCCCTATTAAGTCCCCCCATAATGCACTCTAATAGTGCTACCCATAATGTAGCCCATAAGTGCACCATTAAGCTCTCATTTAGGTGGAGAATCCTAGGAGCATCTCTATGCTACTAGTCTTCCATACATGCCACATGTGCAGCCGCCTTGTTGTCACCTTGTTGGCGCCATGTCATCTGCCACATGTGACAACCCCCGCGGGCGGCGGCACCTATCCTAGATCTCGAAGTTATTGATGGGGCCTGGTGATTGACAAGGAAGTTCAGAGGGATTAGGGTGATGTTTTTTCTTTATTTTTAGTAGGAGAGTGGTGACGTTGGGTAGTATGGGATTAGAAGAAAAGAAAAGAATTTTATTCTTATTTTTTAATTAATATAAAATTGAGATGGAAAATTTAAATGATTGAAATTTATTATTTTTAATGGCCACGTCACATATATAACGGTCAACTGTGAAAGTTGATTGCCAATCAGCAAAATTTAACGGAGACTAACGGAGGTGACCAAACTTGAGCTATTGTACTAATTTGAGTGACTATTAATGAAATAAAATAATTTTAGTGACAAACGTGAAAGTTTTTAGTAATTCCAGTGACCAAACTTGCAATTTACCCGGAATGGCCCATTCTGAAGGTGTATATTTCTAGGGTTAGGTCAGGAATGAAAATAGTGTAAGGACCATAATAGGGAATGCTCTATAGTTGAGGAGGTAAAAAAAACTATTAACTCTGTTTTTTAGGTATTATTATTAGTTGCTCTAAACAAATTTATTAATCTATCACAAATCCTTATTAAATTATCCTATTGTTCTTAATTTATTTTTTTCTTTCAAAAATCATAAACTGTAGATAAGGGTCGGATTGGTTATGGTGGTAACAGTTTTAACCTGTAGTATTTTGATAATTTTGATAATTGGTTTGGTTTGATTAAATTTTTTAGCTTGTTTGGTTTAGGTGGTTTGGTTTGGTTTCATACACTCCTAGCCAGTCAAACCAAATTAACCGGTTAAGTAATTGTCATATATCTAATATATATTATATACACATACTTAATACTATGCATAACCACTCAAGAGTCAAATGTTCCTCTCTTTTAGGCTCATAGAAAATAAAGCTCAATATTATTCATATATTATATATTTGTATTTGTAGAGTGCAGACCACAACATATGGCTGCCTAATTTAGATAAAATCATACATTGTGTTGGATGAATACTTGAAAGGAACGCCTTTTTAGCCTATGATAATTGCTAAGAGACTAAGTCAATTCATACAAACACAACAATTCATTAATCTCATACCATTGGTATATATTTTGTTAGGGGAATACTTCTTTGACCATAAGATAATAGTATTAGTTACATGTATTTATGTTAGGGGTTAACTATAACTATGTGTTGATTGTTACATTTTATTAATTATATGGGTTAATATTTTCGTATGGCCTGAACTTTGACCAAAGTAAACATCCTGGCCAATCTTTTCGATCTATAACATTATGGCCCGAACTATACACCAAAGTAAACAATTTGGCCAAATCAGACTTTTGACCGTTAACTTCGACGGTCAAACGCGTTGACTAACGGTCAACGCGCCATGTCACCGCCAACTCAGCAATAAAAAAAAAAATTTAATTTCCACCTAGGTCTTTTCTCAATTTGAAGACGAAAAAAAAAAACCCACAAAACGCAGCGGGTGCCCTAACCCCTGCCCTAACCCCCATTCTTCATCTTCTTCGTCCTATCCTCTCCTCCCTTCCTCCAGCCGCCAACGATGTTGTTGAGAAGGAAAGATTAGCCCAGCGCCTCCGCCGCCGCCTCTGCCGCCGCCTTCGCCTCTGCCGCCGCCTCCGCCGAAGTCGCTGTCGCTGTCGCTGCCGAAGGGAGAAAGAAAGAGACATGTCGAGGAGATCTGCGAAAAACGCCGACGAAGGTTCCACTTCTTCCCGTTCGACGAACACAGGCACCATTCGTTGTAAAGTGCACAAAGCCCCTTGTGTGATCAATACATCTCGCACTAGCTTGAATCCTGGAAGAATGTTCTTCTCTTGTCCATATTGGAAGGTAGGTTGAAATCCACCTTTAAATCTTTGTTTCGACCAACTTGATCTCGATTCACCTCTTCCATTTCTGTAGGATGACAAAAAGAGTTGCCATTTTTTCCGATGGGTTGATGACGAGCCGGATAGTGACTCGAGGGTTGATGGATTGATGGAAGAGTATCATGAACTGAAATTGAAGCTTGGTGATATGGAAGCTCTAGAAGGCCGTGTTCGTAAAGCAGAAGAGAAGGCCAGGAAACGGAAAGAAGAAAAGGCTGTGATTTTAGAGGACTTGGCCAAGCTTGCCGAACTGAATTCTGCAATTTGTCTCGAACTGCGAAAGATGAGACACACGGTTTATGGCCTTCAAAAGAGGATGAATTTATGCTGTTTTTGTGTGCTATTCGTAGTCTTTGTTGTAATCGTGTGTGGACCACTTCGTATGTAATGGAGATTTCATGAGGAAGAGGAATGGTGTTTGTAGTGGAGATTGAATAAAGCGTTTCGTTTTAACCGAGTCAGTACATCAACCAAACTTGCAATCACCATCATTATAACATGTCATAGCAGTAGCATGTACAAAATAAGGATTAATCAACAAGGTGTGCCATAAGTTGGGATTCTGAGTACCTAGCAAAAGAGTCACTAGATGCTTTTAACATGTCCTAGCATGTACAACATGTACAAAATAAGGCAGAATCGTTGGTGTGGCATAAGTTTTGATTCTGACAACCTAGCAAAAGAGTGACTCGAAGCTTTCTGCATGTCCTAGCATGTACAAAATAGGTTCCTACTACTCCACAAATAAAACATGTGCTAACATGTGCAACCATGTACAAAATTACAAAAGTTGTGGAGTTTCCTACAACCTAATCTACCAACATTCTTCTAGTTTCCTAAGGCGTCTCTGGCTGAGTAGCAGGCGGCTGTGTAGCACCTACCGCAGGCACATCTGGTGCAGTAGCTTGCACATGTCCACCAGCCCCTTGAACCCTCGTACTCATCTGCCAAAAACAACCAATTAGCATCTTACTAACTTAAAACATTAGATGAATGTAAAATGTTAATAGACAAACAATTAACCTTACCCTAGCATACATGTTGCCTGTCGCCTCATCAATATAAGTTCCAATTCCGCGCATTGCCATCCTCATTTCCCTATCTGTTACATGCCTACTGGATGATCCAACATGAGGAGCCTACATAAAGCCAAACATTCCATGAAAACCTACATTTCCCTAAACATTCACAGGTTCACACTACATTCAATCACCATAATTGATGCGAATCATACACCATTCACTCACCTGAATACCAACATTCATAGGACATCTTCTTACGTTATGAAACTCTGATCCACACTTTGAGCAGCTATTCTTCTTCCTTCGCTTGGGCTGAATTTATACGAATCAACATTAATGAAATGAAAACATGACTGTGAAGGAAAAAACTTGTGTAGCGATTAAGTAAAAAATGCAATTACCTCGTTGGTGGTGTTTTGGTCAGCAGCTTGTGTCCTAGGTGCATTTCCTTGTGTCCTAGGTGCATTTCCTTGTGTCCTAGGTTGTGCTGCTCTTGACTTCTTTGGAGGTTCTGGTGGCTTCCTTGGATTCTTGCAGGTCCTTTTGTTGTGACCATCCTTTCCACAGTTGGTGCAAGTGATCAAAAGGCTATGTCGAGTAGCAATTTCCCCATTTCCATCCCTAGAAGGTTTCCTAGTTACCTCCCACGTCTCCCTCTTCCGCTTAGTTTTTGGACGTCCAGGCATCCGACGAATTCGTGGTGGATACACCTTGTATCCTTCCACTGGAAGCCATGCTTGTCGACCCTCTGATGGTGGGATAGGGTACATGTAGGCACATTTTACTCGATTCAGCGAGAAATACTCATCCACAAAATCCTCCGGATGCCCTCGCAAGTAAGTTATGGAAGCAAAGGCATGGCAGCAAGGTATTCCATTCAGCAACCAGAAACCACATGAACAGCTACCATTCTTGATATTAACCACAAAACCTTTGTCCCCTATGGTTACCTCATGCTTATCTTCTGTAGAAGGGCGGCTGGTGCACATTCGAGCCAAATGCTTTGCCTTTTCTAGTTTTCCCCTAACCACTGGTGGAAATTTATCCCTCCAACGCTCCATCATTCTTCTGTTCTTGACAATTCGTGTCATTACAGCCACTCGGATACCCTCCAACATTGCAATTGGTCTCAATGACCTAAACCGCAAGATCCAGTTGTTGAAAGACTCACAAATATTGCTTTCTACTGAGTCACTCTTGGAGAATGTCTGCATGAAACATCTACAGAACCTTGCTGGTTCCATGGCCATGAAGTCTGTATCAGCACCCTCTCCAAGTTCCTTCAATTTATCAACAGCAGCCCTCCAGTCAGGTTCATTTAATGAATAAACCGCCTCCCAGTATAGATCAGAAGCTATGGCACTCTTGTGTTTTTCTCTGAAGTGCGCGTGGACATGACGAGCACACTTTCGATGTTCTGCATGAGGCATACAGTCATTTCTCGTGAAGCGGCATGGACCTCTCGTTGAAGTGGCACATGCTTCTCCTTGAAGGAGCATCTCTTCCAGATTTAGTTTATTTTTCAGTCATTCAGTCTTTGATCTTGGGGCGGCATGTGCTCCTCGATTTCTAGATGGACATGGCCCTCTTCATGAGGCGGCACATGCTTCTAGATTTTAGATGAACATGGCCCTCTTCACTGAGGCGGCATGTCACTCTCCAGACTTAGTGGTTTGGGCTTAAAATCAATATCCATAAGGCCCAACTTAAACAATATTAATTGTTATAATGGGTGTGGACTTATAAACTCATTGATTATCTTGTAACTCACCAATGTGGTACAATACAAATTTTATGGTGTAAACACATCCGCAGCACAAGTCGGTCTCCACGCCTGTTCTGCACAAGCCTTCCCCTTCCCCGCACTGAACCCCTTCCGAACAGTCGTATCGGGCTTCGCTCAAGAACTGGAAGACTGAGGATAAGAAGGTTTTTCAGACGGTGAATCTGGGATTAGGAGGACGTGCAGCTGAGGGATTGACAGAAAGAAGCTCGCCTAAAGAGAGAGGGTCGATACTCGGGATGGAATTGGGTTTAGCGAATTAGAGATTGATTCGGTTGAAGGGGAAAATATAGAAAAATGGAATTAGGTTTAGTCGATTAGGGATTGAAAATTTATTGCATTCAGCAGTGGCGGAGATTGGTAGTGTCGGAGCTCAAACTGGGCTTGGGTTGGCGGGAAGTGGATCGTGTTCGGGCAGGATTGGACAAAGAGTGGGAGGGTAAGGAAGAAATAAAAAGAAGGGAGCAAGGAGTCCCGGCGACACCTATCCTATAGCGTCGTTGGTTGCGCCCGCCACCAAATATCTTCCCTGAACCCTGTCACGACCTTACTCTCGATCGTGCGGCCCTAGCTCTCAAATCCGTTAGAGCGCTAGGCAGCCTTTCTCTCAACTCACTTGAAAGCAAAGAACAAGAACAAAGACAAAGGAATTGGGAGAACTCTCTAGTTGTGTATTACTCTCAAAAATGATGGAATGAGTTACAAGTGAGGGAGATGGCTCCTTATATAGGCCTCTCCTCATACAAGGCATCAATGCCCCTCATAATGGTCCCTCTACATCAATACACCCCTATTAAGTCCCCCCATAATGCACTCTAATAATGCTACCCATAATGTAGCCCATAAGTGCACCATTAAGCTCTCATTTAGGTGGAGAATCCTAGGAGCATCTCTATGCTACTAGTCTTCCATACATGCCACATGTGCAGCCGCCTTGTTGTCACCTTGTTGGCGCCATGTCATCTGCCACATGTGACATCCTCCCCCACCTATGCTCGCGACACCCTCGTCGCGTCCTCTTAATGGAATGCCTCGATCAAGTCCTTGTTCTTCCAAAGCGTGAGCTCTTTCTCCCAAGTTGCTTCACTTTCCGGAAGGTTGCGCCACTTGACCAAGTACTCCACAAAGCTTGGATGTACGCCACGACGAGGAATGACACGACGCGCCATGATTTCTTCAACTTCATGGTCGTGTGTCTTGGTGATGAGTGTTGGCGCACGCTGCGACTCTCTTCGCTGCTCGTCCTCCTTGTCTTCGTGGAAAGGCTTGAGTTGGCTCACATGGAAGACCGGATGGATCTCCAAGTGCGTCGGCAACTCAACCTTGTACGCCACCGCGCCAATCCTCTTCACGATGGGGAATGGCCCTTCATAGCGGCGAAGCAGTCCCTTGTGCACGTTCTTGAGATGCTTGAAGCGATGAGGGTAGAACTTGATCATCACCATGTCTCCCTCTTCAAACTCCAAGTGCCGCCTCTTCTTGTCCGCCCATTTCTTCATCTTCTTACTAGCGCGGGCTAAGTAAGACTTGGCCAACTCCATCTTCTCGTGCCAGCCTTTAGCGAACTTGTAGGCTGCCGGACTGTTGCCTCTATATCCCGTTGCCACCGTCGTAGGCGTCAAAGGTTGCTGCCCCGTCGCCAACTCAAATGGACTCGTGTTGGTCGACTCGCTGCGGTGCAAGTTGTAGGAGAACTGTGCCGTGTCCATCAACTTCACCCAATCTCGTTGGTTTGCACTCACGTAGTGTCGCAAGTACACCTCCAACAAGGCATTCACCCGCTCCGTCTGTTCGTCGCTTTGAGGATGAAATGCCGTTGAGAAGTTCAAGTCTGAGCCCATGATCTTGAACAACTCTCGCCAAAATCTGCCCGTGAAGCGCCTATCTCTGTCACTCACGATGTTGCTAGGAACGCTCCAATACTTGACCACGTTCTTGAAGAATAGTCGCGCCGCATCCTCTGCCGTATGTCTTTTGGCCCAGGAATGAACACTCCATACTTCGAGAATCTGTCCACCACGACCATGATGCAACCGCATCCATCGACTTTGGGAAGTCCGATGATGAAGTCCATGCTTACACTCTCCCATGGTCGTTGAGGCGTGGGCAAGGGCTCTAGCAAGCCTGCCGGGCTTCTCTGCTCCATCTTGTCTTGTTGGCACACAAGACAAGTCTTCACATACATCTCCACGTCGTCTCTCATACGCGGCCAGAAGTATGCTTCTTCGATGAGCGCTTGCGTTCTCTCGATGCCAGGATGGCCCGCCCACTTGGAATCATGGCACTCCTTCATGATCTCCTTCCTCAAGTTGGCCCATCTTGGCACGAACACTCGCTCTCCCTTGGTCATGATGATCCCATCATTCATCCAAAACCGTCGAGTCTTGCCTTGCTCGATGTACTCCGCTACGGTTTTGGCGAAGGGGTCATGGCCAAGGCCTTCAATGATCCGCTCCTTCAAAGGAAACATGGGCTGGCTGATGCTTGCGGCGGCACTCTTGCGGCTAAGAGCATCGGCAACGGAGTTCGCCTTGCCTGGGTTGTACTCCATGACGAAATCAAACTCGGCCAAAAAGTCTTGCCACCTCGCTTGTAGGGATGGCAATGGGGCGGGTTTGGGGCGGGTTTGCCTAAACCATCCCCATCCCCGCTTTCAAATATCTATACCCATACCCGCCTCATACCCATGCGGGGGAAGGTTTTGTAAACCCATCCCCATACCCATGGGTTTCGGGTACCCATGGGTAATACCCGCCCCGTACATCCAGCATTATAATACCGAATATTTACATGTAGATTTTCAATTATAACATTAAACGCACCTACTATATCATGAAGCCGACAAAGAGACAATCATTTTTAATACGATTCAAAACATTTTATCCTAAAGCGTCCATTAATCCATATCAGAGTATAGTACAATGTCATCCAAATCATTATTCTCTACACTAATACATCAATTAAGTAATAATTAACTAACATAATTTTGTTAAAAGGGGAAAAAGTGAAAGAGTGAAGGGAAAACTGAGAGAAAGAAGTTACATTTTGATTTGGGTGGTCACTCAATTGCATTTCTGCTATATATTTTTCTTGAGTTATACTCACTATTATTGATAGGTTGCAAATTGATTCATATATTTTTCATATATGAAGAAATATTTTTGGTGGTGCGGGTATGGGTATGGGTATGGGTATGGGGCGGGGGAGACTAAAACCATACCCGCCCCATACCCATCAAACTTTTTGCGGGTTTTACCCATACCCGCCCCATACCCGGTCAATGCGGGGATTCCCCACGTTGACTGGGTCGGGGGCGGTCGGATACCCGTGGGCATGGGTATAATTGCCATCCCTACTCGCTTGCTTAGGGGTGAGCTTCTTCTGCGTCAGAAAGTAGCTCGTTGCCACATTGTCCGTCTTCACTACGAACTTTGACCCTAACAAGTAGTGCCTCCATGTGCGCAAGCAATGCACCACGGCCGTCATCTCCTTCTCTTGAACGGTGTATCGCCTCTCCGTCTCGCTGAGCTTCCAACTCTCGAAGGCAATGGGATGCCCATCTTGCATCAACACCCATCCAATCGCGAAGTCGGATGCATCGTCTGCACTTCGTAGGCCAACGTCGGGTTGGGGAGCACGAGCACGGGCTCCTTCACCACTGCTTGCTTCAAGGCCTTGAATGCTTCTTGGCACCTTTCCGACCAATCCCACGCCTTGTTCTTCTTCAAGAGATCCGTCAAGGGTGCTGCAATGTTGGAGTAGCCCTTGATAAACCTCCGATAGTAGTTGGCAAGGCCGAGGAATGACCGCAACTCTGGCACCTTCGTCGGCGGGTCCCAATCTTGGATTGCCTGCACCTTCGCCCCATCCATCTTCAACTTGCCTCCACCAATGATGTGCCCCAAGAATGGAACCTCCGTGGCGGCAAATGTGCACTTCTCCCTCTTGACATACAACTAGTTGTTGCGAAGGACTTGGAAGACTTGGCGTAGATGCTCGGCATGCTCATCGAGTGTTTTTCTATACACGACGATGTCATCCAAGTAGACCACGACAAACCGGTCCAAGAATGGCTCGAACACTTGATTCATCAAAGTGCAAAACGTGGCTGGTGCGTTGGTGAGACCGAATGGCATCACAAGAAACTCGTAAGAGCCATACCTCGTCACACAATCCGTCTTTGGCTCGTCGCCCTCTGCTATCCGCACTTGATAGTAGCCTGAGCGAAGATCAAGCTTGGTGAACCACATCGCATCTCCAAGCTGGTCGAACAAGTCGGCAATGTGGGGAATCGGCCACTTGTTCTTCACCGTCAACTTGTTGATGGCTCTATAGTCGATGCACATCCGCAACGACCCTTCCTTCTTCTTTTGGAACAGCACCGGTGCTCCAAAAGGTGACTTCAATGGCCGCATGTAGCCTGCGTCCACCAAGTCCTTGAGCTGCCTCCGCAACTCCTCTAGCTCCGGTGGCGACATGCGGTATGGTGCTCGCGAAGGGGGCTTCGCTCCTGGCTCCAACTCGATCTTGTGGTCCACCTCTCTTCTTGGTGGCAGCTTCTTGGGCAACTCCGATGGCATCACGTCATCGAACTCTTCGAGGACGCCTTCGATGATGGGATTTGTGATTCCCGTTGAGCCTCCTTCTTCCTCCATTTTCAAGGACACAAGAAATGTTGGTTCATTCTTCTTGAACCCCTTCAATACCTGCATGGCCGATAGAGCACTATGGGGGCCATCTTCTCTCAAGAGATGGACCTCATGGAAATCCCCCTCCTTCTCCAAGCACATCGTGTTGGATTTGGGCTTCAAGTGCACTCCCTCCTTGTCGAGGAAGTTGATGCCGAGGATGACTGGGTGATCGTCCATGGTGACGATGGAAAAGTCGATGAGGCCTTCCCACTCGCCAAGCTTCACTGGTACATTATGAGCAACTCCATGGATTGGGATGGACTCCGAGTTGATCGTCTTGAGCCTCCCTTGCCCCTTCTCGTAAGCAATACCCAGCCGGTTTGCCTCCTCGATGCGAAGGAAGTTGTCCGTGGCACCGGTATCCACCAAGGCCTTTGACTCGCCTTGCATGAATTGCGCCATAACATAGCACCTCCCACGCTTGCTCTCCTTGACGTCGGTCTTCACCGCGCCAAGCTTGCGGATTGAGCCAATCTTGGCCTCCGCCACCTTGGGCTCCTCTTCTTGAGCTTCCATGGCCGCCAATCTCTCCTTCCTTGGGCAATCTCGCACTCGATGTGGTCCGTCGCAAAGGAAGCAAGACATGGATTTTGGCTCGTACTTACCCCCTTTGCTCGAACCACCTTGGTTTTGTTGAGTGCGAGCACCCTCCTTGAAAGGCTTCTGCTGCTCTCCACCCTTGTTGGGCTTCGAACTCTTCTCTTTGCCGCTGCTCTCTTGCCTTTTGTACTCAACAAAAGACTCCGGCGTGGCCATGGCAGTTGCAAGGTCTTACACTCCTCGACGTTGCATCTCCATCTTGGCCCATGGTTGCAGCCCATCAAGAAAGCCGTGCATGGCCTCCTTGTCCGTGATGTCCGGGATCTCTAGAAGCAGTTCCGAGAATTCTTTCACATATTCTCGAACTCCACCCCTCTGGGTGAGTCTTCTCAACTTCGAACGGGCTTCAAACTCCACGTTCTCCGGGTAGAACTGCCTCTTGATTTCTCTCTTGAAATCTTCCCACGTTACCATCACACAAGTACCTCTTTCGACGTCCGCTTCACGTCGCCTCCACCACACCATGGCAACATCAACCAAGCAGAGAGGAGCGGTACGGAGTTTTACCTCATCCTCTTGGATGCCGGACGCCTTGAAGTACTGCTCAAGACTCCAAAGGAAGTTCTCTAACTCCCTCGCGTTCCTTGAACCTCTGAAGTTCTTCGGTCTTGGAACATCAGCACGTGGGATGGATTGCACCGGGGCTGGTCCGCTAGCCATGGCTCTCTTCACGAGAGTGACCTCACTCTTGAGGTCTGCAATCTCCTCCTTCACGCCGACCAGCTTAGCCTGGACATGCTCTTTCACAACTTCAATGGCGTTGTTCATGGAGGCGGTGATGGTGTTGTTGATGAGGGCCACAAGCTCTTCCCGCATCCCATCATGGTTGATCTCCAAGCTTGTCAACCTACCGGCCATTCCTTGAACATCGTCTTTGACTTGGGCGAAGTTACCTCCCAAATCCTCGATGGCAGTGATGTCTTCCGCAATCTTCACTTCCACTCGAGCGACACGCCTCTCTAGCGCCGCCATAGGATCACGAGTGCTCGACTTGTCACCCTTTGGCTTGGGATTCTTGGTGTGATCCCTTCCACGCTTCTCGTGCTTGGTAACGCCGCTATCTGATCCCGACATTTTTGGTGAGGTTCTTCCTTTCCTTCTGGCTCTAGGTTCAACTTTGCTAGCACAAAGCCGAACCAGGCTCTGATACCACTTGTCACGACCTTACTCTCGATCGTGCGGCCCTAGCTCTCAAATCCGTTAGAGCGCTAGGCAGCCTTTCTCTCAACTCACTTGAAAGCAAAGAACAAGAACAAAGACAAAGGAATTGGGAGAACTCTCTAGTTGTGTATTACTCTCAAAAATGATGGAATGAGTTACAAGTGAGGGAGATGGCTCCTTATATAGGCCTCTCCTCATACAAGGCATCAATGCCCCTCATAATGGTCCCTCTACATCAATACACCCCTATTAAGTCCCCCCATAATGCACTCTAATAGTGCTACCCATAATGTAGCCCATAAGTGCACCATTAAGCTCTCATTTAGGTGGAGAATCCTAGGAGCATCTCTATGCTACTAGTCTTCCATACATGCCACATGTGCAGCCGCCTTGTTGTCACCTTGTTGGCGCCATGTCATCTGCCACATGTGACAACCCCCGCGGGCGGCGGCACCTATCCTAGATCTCGAAGTTATTGATGGGGCCTGGTGATTGACAAGGAAGTTCAGAGGGATTAGGGTGATGTTTTTTCTTTATTTTTAGTAGGAGAGTGGTGACGTTGGGTAGTATGGGATTAGAAGAAAAGAAAAGAATTTTATTCTTATTTTTTAATTAATATAAAATTGAGATGGAAAATTTAAATGATTGAAATTTATTATTTTTAATGGCCACGTCACATATATAACGGTCAACTGTGAAAGTTGATTGCCAATCAGCAAAATTTAACGGAGACTAACGGAGGTGACCAAACTTGAGCTATTGTACTAATTTGAGTGACTATTAATGAAATAAAATAATTTTAGTGACAAACGTGAAAGTTTTTAGTAATTCCAGTGACCAAACTTGCAATTTACCCGGAATGGCCCATTCTGAAGGTGTATATTTCTAGGGTTAGGTCAGGAATGAAAATAGTGTAAGGACCATAATAGGGAATGCTCTATAGTTGAGGAGGTAAAAAAAACTATTAACTCTGTTTTTTAGGTATTATTATTAGTTGCTCTAAACAAATTTATTAATCTATCACAAATCCTTATTAAATTATCCTATTGTTCTTAATTTATTTTTTTCTTTCAAAAATCATAAACTGTAGATAAGGGTCGGATTGGTTATGGTGGTAACAGTTTTAACCTGTAGTATTTTGATAATTTTGATAATTGGTTTGGTTTGATTAAATTTTTTAGCTTGTTTGGTTTAGGTGGTTTGGTTTGGTTTCATACACTCCTAGCCAGTCAAACCAAATTAACCGGTTAAGTAATTGTCATATATCTAATATATATTATATACACATACTTAATACTATGCATAACCACTCAAGAGTCAAATGTTCCTCTCTTTTAGGCTCATAGAAAATAAAGCTCAATATTATTCATATATTATATATTTGTATTTGTAGAGTGCAGACCACAACATATGGCTGCCTAATTTAGATAAAATCATACATTGTGTTGGATGAATACTTGAAAGGAACGCCTTTTTAGCCTATGATAATTGCTAAGAGACTAAGTCAATTCATACAAACACAACAATTCATTAATCTCATACCATTGGTATATATTTTGTTAGGGGAATACTTCTTTGACCATAAGATAATAGTATTAGTTACATGTATTTATGTTAGGGGTTAACTATAACTATGTGTTGATTGTTACATTTTATTAATTATATGGGTTAATATTTTCGTATGGCCTGAACTTTGACCAAAGTAAACATCCTGGCCAATCTTTTCGATCTATAACATTATGGCCCGAACTATACACCAAAGTAAACAATTTGGCCAAATCAGACTTTTGACCGTTAACTTCGACGGTCAAACGCGTTGACTAACGGTCAACGCGCCATGTCACCGCCAACTCAGCAATAAAAAAAAAATTTAATTTCCACCTAGGTCTTTTCTCAATTTGAAGACGAAAAAAAAAAACCCACAAAACGCAGCGGGTGCCCTAACCCCTGCCCTAACCCCCATTCTTCATCTTCTTCGTCCTATCCTCTCCTCCCTTCCTCCAGCCGCCAACGATGTTGTTGAGAAGGAAAGATTAGCCCAGCGCCTCCGCCGCCGCCTCTGCCGCCGCCTTCGCCTCTGCCGCCGCCTCCGCCGAAGTCGCTGTCGCTGTCGCTGCCGAAGGGAGAAAGAAAGAGACATGTCGAGGAGATCTGCGAAAAACGCCGACGAAGGTTCCACTTCTTCCCGTTCGACGAACACAGGCACCATTCGTTGTAAAGTGCACAAAGCCCCTTGTGTGATCAATACATCTCGCACTAGCTTGAATCCTGGAAGAATGTTCTTCTCTTGTCCATATTGGAAGGTAGGTTGAAATCCACCTTTAAATCTTTGTTTCGACCAACTTGATCTCGATTCACCTCTTCCATTTCTGTAGGATGACAAAAAGAGTTGCCATTTTTTCCGATGGGTTGATGACGAGCCGGATAGTGACTCGAGGGTTGATGGATTGATGGAAGAGTATCATGAACTGAAATTGAAGCTTGGTGATATGGAAGCTCTAGAAGGCCGTGTTCGTAAAGCAGAAGAGAAGGCCAGGAAACGGAAAGAAGAAAAGGCTGTGATTTTAGAGGACTTGGCCAAGCTTGCCGAACTGAATTCTGCAATTTGTCTCGAACTGCGAAAGATGAGACACACGGTTTATGGCCTTCAAAAGAGGATGAATTTATGCTGTTTTTGTGTGCTATTCGTAGTCTTTGTTGTAATCGTGTGTGGACCACTTCGTATGTAATGGAGATTTCATGAGGAAGAGGAATGGTGTTTGTAGTGGAGATTGAATAAAGCGTTTCGTTTTAACCGAGTCAGTACATCAACCAAACTTGCAATCACCATCATTATAACATGTCATAGCAGTAGCATGTACAAAATAAGGATTAATCAACAAGGTGTGCCATAAGTTGGGATTCTGAGTACCTAGCAAAAGAGTCACTAGATGCTTTTAACATGTCCTAGCATGTACAACATGTACAAAATAAGGCAGAATCGTTGGTGTGGCATAAGTTTTGATTCTGACAACCTAGCAAAAGAGTGACTCGAAGCTTTCTGCATGTCCTAGCATGTACAAAATAGGTTCCTACTACTCCACAAATAAAACATGTGCTAACATGTGCAACCATGTACAAAATTACAAAAGTTGTGGAGTTTCCTACAACCTAATCTACCAACATTCTTCTAGTTTCCTAAGGCGTCTCTGGCTGAGTAGCAGGCGGCTGTGTAGCACCTACCGCAGGCACATCTGGTGCAGTAGCTTGCACATGTCCACCAGCCCCTTGAACCCTCGTACTCATCTGCCAAAAACAACCAATTAGCATCTTACTAACTTAAAACATTAGATGAATGTAAAATGTTAATAGACAAACAATTAACCTTACCCTAGCATACATGTTGCCTGTCGCCTCATCAATATAAGTTCCAATTCCGCGCATTGCCATCCTCATTTCCCTATCTGTTACATGCCTACTGGATGATCCAACATGAGGAGCCTACATAAAGCCAAACATTCCATGAAAACCTACATTTCCCTAAACATTCACAGGTTCACACTACATTCAATCACCATAATTGATGCGAATCATACACCATTCACTCACCTGAATACCAACATTCATAGGACATCTTCTTACGTTATGAAACTCTGATCCACACTTTGAGCAGCTATTCTTCTTCCTTCGCTTGGGCTGAATTTATACGAATCAACATTAATGAAATGAAAACATGACTGTGAAGGAAAAAACTTGTGTAGCGATTAAGTAAAAAATGCAATTACCTCGTTGGTGGTGTTTTGGTCAGCAGCTTGTGTCCTAGGTGCATTTCCTTGTGTCCTAGGTGCATTTCCTTGTGTCCTAGGTTGTGCTGCTCTTGACTTCTTTGGAGGTTCTGGTGGCTTCCTTGGATTCTTGCAGGTCCTTTTGTTGTGACCATCCTTTCCACAGTTGGTGCAAGTGATCAAAAGGCTATGTCGAGTAGCAATTTCCCCATTTCCATCCCTAGAAGGTTTCCTAGTTACCTCCCACGTCTCCCTCTTCCGCTTAGTTTTTGGACGTCCAGGCATCCGACGAATTCGTGGTGGATACACCTTGTATCCTTCCACTGGAAGCCATGCTTGTCGACCCTCTGATGGTGGGATAGGGTACATGTAGGCACATTTTACTCGATTCAGCGAGAAATACTCATCCACAAAATCCTCCGGATGCCCTCGCAAGTAAGTTATGGAAGCAAAGGCATGGCAGCAAGGTATTCCATTCAGCAACCAGAAACCACATGAACAGCTACCATTCTTGATATTAACCACAAAACCTTTGTCCCCTATGGTTACCTCATGCTTATCTTCTGTAGAAGGGCGGCTGGTGCACATTCGAGCCAAATGCTTTGCCTTTTCTAGTTTTCCCCTAACCACTGGTGGAAATTTATCCCTCCAACGCTCCATCATTCTTCTGTTCTTGACAATTCGTGTCATTACAGCCACTCGGATACCCTCCAACATTGCAATTGGTCTCAATGACCTAAACCGCAAGATCCAGTTGTTGAAAGACTCACAAATATTGCTTTCTACTGAGTCACTCTTGGAGAATGTCTGCATGAAACATCTACAGAACCTTGCTGGTTCCATGGCCATGAAGTCTGTATCAGCACCCTCTCCAAGTTCCTTCAATTTATCAACAGCAGCCCTCCAGTCAGGTTCATTTAATGAATAAACCGCCTCCCAGTATAGATCAGAAGCTATGGCACTCTTGTGTTTTTCTCTGAAGTGCGCGTGGACATGACGAGCACACTTTCGATGTTCTGCATGAGGCATACAGTCATTTAGCGCTTCCACCAGCCCCTGCAATCACCACAAGTAAACACATAAAGTCAATTGCATAATTATAACAAATCAATCCTCACTTAACCAAAAACAGAATTGCATACCTTCTGTTGGTCAGAGACTACTGTCCAACCGCCACCATCCTCGATCCGAAGAATGTCTTGCAATGCTTTAATGAACCAGGTCCAGGAATTTTTGTTCTCCGATTCAACGATTGCCCACGCTATTGGGAACATATGATTGTTACCGTCTTTTCCAACTGCCGACAGTAACATCCCTTGTACTTCCCCTTTCAAGAAACAACCATCCAAACAAAAGAATGGCCTGCACCCTTCCAAGAACCCCCTTGCCAAACTAGAGAAACCAATGAACAAACGCTTGAAATATACCTTCTCCGAGTTAGGTACAGAATCAACCTCGAGCAGAAATGACCCTCTCTTGTCAACTCTCAGCAAATGACCAATATAGTCTCTAAGCTTGTGGAAATCCTCAGTAAGCGAACCATAAAGCAGTCTTCGAGCCTCGAGCCGTGCCTTATAACATGTTTGGTTAGAGACGTAGATATTGTGTTTGGTCTTCAATTCAGCTGCTATTAAGTTAACATTCCATGCTTGATTAACACGGAAAACATCCAGGTACTCAGATGCAATCCACTTATAACCCGCAGCACGAATCCGAATTGCTCGAGGGCAAATATGATCTGGCCCAGAATATTTAACCATGAATGCTTCTTTTCCACGAAACCAACTACCATAAACCTTCCACATGCAACCATACTCTTCCCTTTGTGCACACACAGCTTCCTTCCTCGTCGCACTGCTCCTAACCCATCTAATATCAGCTCCCATTTTAATTGCATTCTAACAGCAGCTTTAAATTGATTACCATCTAAAAACCGCATATGTGTTTTGAACTTCAAAGTGTTATGATCACACTTGGGATCATAACACAAGCTCTTGTCGTAGCTTGTAGCACCATCTTCTTCAGCAATGTTCCCTCTAACATGGGCAGAATCCTCAGAGGCCCTATACTCCGTATCAATTGATCCATCGGCATTGATCTCCTCGTCCACGTTGACTTGTTCTGCACCCCTTTGAATACCCTCATCAATCTCGACACTCTCATCAAATTCCACACTCTCATCAAGCTCTACAGAGTCTGTTTCAGCTTCCGCTTCAGCTCCACCCTCAATAGTAGCACTATCCAAATCAAAGTCAGCATGATGGTTGACATCCCACGCAAACAATTGATTCACTGAACTACCTTCACCATCAAGATCTGCTACCATTCTTCTATTCCTTCTCCTAGCTTCAGCTCTTATCTCATGGTATTCCTCGTCGGATGTCTGAGCATCATCATCCTCTAGCCGAACAAACTCAGGTGCTGCTGAATTGTCGCCAGATGCATCTTCCCCTTCAGGAAAATGGCCATAATTATCTCCCATATAACCCAGCTCTCCGAGATCCCTTGTTGCCTCAAAGTACACCTTTATATCTCCAGTTCCAACCAAAGGCAGCAACCCAGTTAAAACCTCCACATCCGACACAATTTCATGCAATCCTGTCGCCATACTTTCCCCAGGTGTCAAGTACCATAGCCTCTCGACGGAAATATATTCCAAATCTTCAATCAAAGTCTTCGTCAATTCGAAGTAGGACAGGACATCACGATTCACATTGACGACATCGACAACCCCCCCAACGTACTGTGGAACACCCCCCGACATATTCATCGCGCCTCCATGATGCAGAATAAGCTCAACCATATCGTCCATTCTAGCAAAGACAAAAAAAAATGATACGAGATTAGTTTAATCTCAGTTTCCATTACTTTAATCTCAGTTTCCATTACTTTAATCACAGTTTCCATTACTTTAATCTCAGATTCCATTACTTTAATCTCAGTTTACTAGAAAACCCTAATCCTTGGATTTTAGCGAGGATTAAAAAAGAATGGAAATGGAGAGAAGAAAGGGATCGATTGCTTACGTTTCTGGTGGGGAATGCGATCTGTTGGCTGTGGTCCCTTTGAAATGTGGACCCGTCGTCGTCCTTTTCACCAAGTCGTTATCGATGCACAGAGAGAAGAAAGAAATCGCGAGAAATCGCGAGGGATCAGAAATGGCGAAGGAGGAGGGGGGAAATCTGGGCGAAGGTAGAAGGGAGAAGGGTGAGATCGATGGCGGCGGCGGCGGGCTGAGAAGAACGCCCGCCGCTGCATTTTTCAGTCGGTGAGGTGATTCGACGATGAAGGAAGGAGAAGGTGAGGTGAGGTGAGGTGAGGTCGGCGGGTGATTTATGTGGATGGGGATGGGAACGATATGGATAAGGTAGGGTTAGGGCAATTCGCTGCGTTTGGTGGTTTTTTTTTTTCGTCTTCAAATTGAGAAAAGACCTAGGTGGAAATTAAATGGGCTAGGTGGAAATTAATTTTTTTTTTTTGTTGCTGAGCTGGCGGTGACATGGCGCGTTGACCGTTAGTCAACGCGTTTGACCGTCGAAGTTAACGGTCAATAGTCTGATTTGGCCAAATTGTTTACTTTGGTGTATAGTTCGGGCCATAATGTTATAGATCGAAAAGATTGGCCAGGATGTTTACTTTGGTCAAAGTTCAGGCCATACGAAAATATTAACCCTATTATATATGAGAAAAGAATAACTTTGATTAAAAATTCAACCACAAATTAATAGGCCAATTGGGGCCATCTGCTACAACTCTCAAGAACGGGCACATCAAACACATCAAACTAATCCCCATCAATCAATCCCTTGAAATTCATTGTTCTTCTCCCTTCTTCCTGCTTCATTGGTCGGAAGATACCTTTGACAACCTATTATTGGAGGCACTTGAAATGACTACCGAGTACTGAGCGGCGACGAATCCCCAATCTGAAAATTCTCTTCCAAACCTAAACTCTTTCTCCTTCGGATTTGCATCTGAAGAAGTGCTCGAGATCAATGGTAACAGCAGTCGACGGAGTGGATCCAATTCGGGAAAGATGTGGCGGCAATGACCGAGATTTGGCGGCGAGAGGCACTACACGATAGGATGCACAACTAGGGATGGCAATGGGTCGGGTCGGAGACGGATAGTGCATATTCGTTACCCTATCCAAAGTAGTTCGGGTTTTACCCAAACCCATACCCACATAAGAAACGGGTAAAAAATCCAAACCATGCTCATACCCATTCGGGTTTCGGGTATCCACGGTTATCCATGGGTAATAGTTTATCTTTATAAATCTAACCAATATGTTAATATTCACACGTTTTCTCACGTTATGTAAGACAAAACATACGACAATAATTTACTAGAATGAAGAAAATTAATTAAAACAACACAATTTCATAAAAATATTATATTTATATGCTAAATATAAAATATGTTAGAGAAAAATATTAATTATTTCTAGACAAAATACATATGCATGAGTATAATCGGGCGGGTTCGGGTTGGATAGTGAGAAAACCATGCCCACCCATTACCCGTAATATTCGGTTTCGGGTTTTACCCGTACGCACTAAAAGTCCTTCGAGTTCGGTTTTTACCCTACCCAATTAGGTCGGATTCGGACGGATATCCACGGTTACATATATTTTTGTCATCCCTATGCACAACTGGAAAAGAGCGTCGTTTCATATATGTTTACTTTGAGGAATCTCATTAGGTTTCCGATACCCAAATCTACACAATAAATAAAAGCCAAATGAGAAAACTTGAAGCCCCATTTCAAATTTCCTGCATCCAGAGTGAAAGTAGGAAAGACATTTTGGTCTTCACAATTACTTTTTTTTATTCATTAAAAAGACACTTATTAGGATTCGAACCATGACCACTTTAAAGAAAAACAAAGATCATAACCAACCACACTACGTACATTTATTGTATCTTTTTAAATTAAAAATATATAATTGCAGAGAGGAAGAAACCATTCCCCCATTTCAAATTCCCTGCTCCCGGAGCATTGGTAGGAAGGGTAGAATAGTGAGTGTCAATTTTTTTCTTTTTCCTCTGTGGAGCGGGCCAACTTTCCGTACACATGCGGATTTAAACGGGTACAGGAGTGTCAATTTTTTTCTTTAAGTCCTTTTATTTCTCCGTGGTCGTAAAATATATATGAAAAGGCAAAAACAATACTCCTTTTTATTGCTAAAAAGAAAAAAATTTAACAATAAACTAATGCATGGATTCTAATGGGCTAACCGCTAATCATAAAATAAAAGAGTTGAATGGGCCTGACCTACACGGGATTTGCCCATCAAGTAAAACAAATGAACATCATGGGTTTGCCATTCTAAAACAAGCTATTTTCTCTAGCATAATATATATTATGCTATTATTTTATATCTTAGTGGCTAAAATATAATGTATTTTATAGTTATTCAATGGTTCAACCTCGATCAACCCAATTAGTCCAATTTTTATCATTTCAAATATATATTATGTAATTATTTGATATCATAATGATTAAATTATAGTGTATATTATAGGAAATCGTTTGGTATTTGTTAGTAAAAAACTAAACAGAAAGATCTATTTGGTTATTTTTAACATTAAAACGATCCTAAACATTTTCAGTTTCCTTTCGAAATTCTATAGTTTTATTCCCGAATCAATGATGTGCAAATGGCGAATAGCAGTCATCTCTTTTCTTTCATTATTTTTTATTTTCAAATAGAAAGTTTAAAAATAAAGAATAATTAGAGTTTGGCATGGGTCGGTCAAACAGGCCGAATTTCAAGTTTTGGCCCGTTTTGATCAAGTCTAATTTATAATCACATGGTTCCCTGATACCCGATAAAAATCTCAATCCAAACCAGTTTGGCAGGTGAGTCCGTGTTTACCACCATTTTCTAGGGATACAGGAACGGTGGTTCCTATCCCAAATCGTGTTGTTCATTCTTGATTTCTTTAGATTTTATCATGGCTTGGCGAAAAACCAGAAAACACAATGATGACAAGATGAAAGTTTTATAAAGCAAATTAATCGGCCAACGGGCCGAGTAAAAGCTAGCAACGATTGTGAGATGCTCATTTCCCAAAAATCGGGGGGATAGGCGATTTTTATTCGATTTTCTGGAATTCGGTTTCTATAAAACTTACTCCACCTCATCATATTACCAGAAACAATATTGTTTCACAAGGTAACATGTACTTGATTTTGGTTCATAAGGCTGATTTTTGATTCGTTGCATCATTCATGTCTCTTTCCTACTAAAATTCACTATTTTTATCACGTGTTTAAAAAAAAAAACTATACAACAAAAAACTATACACCCCATTATATTATCAAATTTCATACTTTACCTTCCTCCGGCCAAATGGCCGGGGCCACGCTAGTTTCTATATACTATTCTCGCATCCTGGAAAAAGAGTCCATGATAGCAACATGGAGGAGTGAAGCGGCAATGGCTTCCCATTTTCACTTTTGAAGAAAAGATCAACTGAGAGGCTTTGACGATGGTGGTGGCCGGTGTGGGGTTTTAATTTGATTTTGTTTTTATTGTTAGTTTTTCCCCATAAATTATTAGGGGTAATTTTGTAATTTCATATTGGTCATACCATGGTTTGACCGAGTTTAACGGTTTTTGGATGGAAAATCTAACGGAAGGGCATGTTTGAGAAAATTACATAGTAGAAGGGCAATTTTGATGTGAATCATAATAGAGAGGCATGTTTGAGAAAAATGCATTGTAGAGGGGCATTTTATACCTATAATCTAATTATTAATGATAAGTTAATGTTTGGCTAATTATTTGGATTTCAATTGGTTTGGCTAATATTTCAAAATTGGAAAAAGGTTTGGCTAAAAAATAGTATTTACCAAAGACTTTACTACTCCGCCACTGTTTGCTTCCTTTTTCTTATATTCTTTCAATTTCTTCATAACCAAACAGGTGAATGTAATGGGGAGTTTAGCTTTGAAGTTCATGTCGATCATGAACTAAAAAAGAAGAGTGGGAAGCATTTTCTGAATGAGAAGGACATTGTTTACTATGACCATGTTGATATTGATCAACTATTCATCCTCAACTTGCTAGACATCTACAAGGAGTGCGGTGGGAAGCTTACAAATCCTAAAAATCTATTAGAAAGCTCATTTGGATGAATCAATGTCGGAGATTACTAAAGATGAAGACTTGTTGTCAGCTAATCAAGCTCCTAGGATCATCGAACTTTATATCATGGGAAGAGAGAGTGAATAGAACGGTGGATGGCTAAATTGCAAGTTTGGTCACTTGAATTACTAGTAAAGTTCACGTTAGCCACTAGACTTACTTTATTCCATCTGTAGTCACTTAGATTAGGTTAATAGTTCAAGTTTGGTCACTGGCCGTTAGTCTCCGTTAACTTTTGCTGATGTGGCGGTCAACTCTTATAGTTGACCGTTAAATGAGTGACATGGGCACATGACAATTAAAATAATAATAAAATAATTTAATTTTTAATAATCTCCACTTTATTATTACAATAAATTAAAAAATAATTAAAACAAAAAAAAAATCACAAACAACGTCTTTGTTAGGACTTTTTCCAGAAATACCACTGTTCAAAAAAAGAATTCCAAATATACCACCCAACCCCAAAAAATTCCAAAAATACCACCTTTTTCAAAAACCGCCACCCCACCCTGCAGTTTACACGAAAACCGCTGGGCGGCCAGAACTTTGTGCTCTAAAATCTGAATATCATGAATTTGTTTTTGATTCCGCATAACTTTTCAAGATCTACAACTTTTAACATAATCATAATTTCAAAATGTACATGGATTTGTGAAAAGTAAAGGTAAAGTTATTCCCAAGGTCCCGTATATCCACAACTAATTCCTGTTTTGAAAATTTCATCCTAGTAAAAGTTGCAGATCTTGAAAAGTTATGCGAAATGAAAAAAAAATCGCTACGATCGGATACCCGAGTGCAAAATTACATTCGTTTGAAGTTTCGGCCGAAGTTAGGAGTTGATCGAAAAAAGAAAAAAAAAATTTGGACCAAACCGTTGGGTGGGGTGGCGGTTTTGGGCCAAACCGCCACCCCAGCCAGCGGTTTGGTCCAATTTTTTTTTATAACCGCCCCCTAGGCCCGCGGTTTGCATAGAAAACCGCGCCCCCAACAAGCGGTTTTCGTGTAAACCGCAGGGTGGGGTGGCGGTTTTTGAAAAAGGGTGGTATTTTTGGAATTTTTTGGGGTTGGGTGGTATTTTTGGATTTCTTTTTTTAAACCGTGGTACTTTTGGATTTTTTCCTCTAACAGTGAACCTCCGATGGAAGCCGAAGAGGAAAGGAATTCAATTCCCCCAAACCTCGCTTCTTCGAAAGGAGAGAACCATTCTGCTACCCCTGCAACGGCCACATCGACAACGGAGTGCAAGCCAGAGGATTGCACCGTCGAGCCTGAGTGTCGGACGGAGGCGGAACGGTTGTCGTCAGAGTCTCATGAACCGCCTCCCGGCGGGGCGGGAAGTGAGGCACGACCTCCTGGGATAACAAGTTGAATAGGGGGCTGAAGGGGTGGATCCGAAGATGAGTGAAGTAGCAGAAGAGGTTCAGAAGTTGAGTGAAGCAGTAGAAGAGTTTGTCGACGACACGCTTGCCTCTGTAGACGATGCCGTAGCTACCGGCGCCGATCTTGTTCTCCGCTGCGAACCCGTCGGTGGCGGCTGCGAGCTCGGAGAGAGTGAATTCCTCAGCTCTGGGCTCGGCGTGTTTGGATGAGGTCCCGCTCCTCTGCCGCCTCATTGCTTTCGAGCTCTGCCGCCGGATGGTTGATGGACTGGTGGTGATTCCGCTGCCACTGTTGTTTGAATTGTTCGATCCTCCACCGTTGCTGTTGTTTGTGACTTTTTTTGTTTTAATTATTTTTTAATTTATTGTAATAATGAAGTGAAAATTATTAAAAATTAAATTTTATTATTTTCTTAATTGTAATGTCACTCGTTTAGCAGTCAACTATAAGAGGGAGAGCTGATCCAGTGACTAGGGGGGGTGCTTAGTCACTTGACTAAGCCCCTCCCAGCCCTTAGATCTGTACACTTTAATCCAATGGTTAAAAAGTGGGAAAGGCTATTTAATTAATGACAGGGGTAGTTTGGGTATTATGGAAAATTACGAAGTATACAAACCGGATTTACAATCAGTACAAACCATACAAACATACGAACAGTACAAACTAGAGCGACAAAACATACAAACATATTTACAAACATTACAAACATATGAACTGTACAAACAATACAAACTAGACCGACAAACAATACAAACCATACAAAAAGAAAAAACAACCGGGTTGACTTTGGAGGCTGCATCCCTTTATAGAGGGGCTCCTTCCCAAAGTCAACCCGGGTGTTTTTTAGACATACAAACAGTACGAACATGGTGGACAAAAATGACAAACTAGACCGACAATCCATACGAACGGGAAAAAACACCCGGGTTGACTTTGGAGGCTCCATCCCTATATAGAGGGGCTCCTTCCCAAAGTCAACCTGGGTGTTTTTTAGACATACAAACATTACGAACATGGTGGACAAAAATGACAAACTAGACCGACAATCCATACGAACTGGAAAAAACACCCGGGTTGACTTTGGAGGCTCCATCCCTATATAGAGGAGGTCCATCCAAAAGTCAACCAGGTTGTTTTTTAGACATAAAAAACATTACAAACATGGTTGACAAAAATGATAAACATGGTGCACAAAAATAACAAAGTTTACAAACATTACAAAAAAACCAACAAATATTACAAAATAACAAAGCGTACAAACATTACAAAATAAACCGACAAACAGTACAAAGCATACTAACCGTACAAAATGTCACTAAAAATTACAAACAATACAAAATGAATCTATACAAACATTATAAAATAGGTCAGTAAACATCACAAATCCAACACTGTCGCCGGAAAATTTTCTCCGGTCACCGAAAAACTCTCTCCCTCTCCCTCCCTCCCTCTCTCTCTCCTGGGACAATTCCCTTCTCTCTGTTACGTAGGAATTGGGAAAATTCCCCCTGGACAATTTCCTTTCCCCGCAAAACCATTGGCCTCTCTCTCGGCCAGGATTAAAAATCCCACCGCCGACAAATTGCACCACCACCGGCGGGAATGCTCCCAGAAATGGACCGGCCGCGGGAGAGCCGTGGCAATTTTTTTATTTTGTTTAATTGATAAATAAATAAATAATGTAATTACTATCTTATCCTTCATTAAACTAGATAAATTTGAACCATTAGATTTTAATGAAGTTCAATGGTTGAGATTGGCTTAGTCATGTGACTAAGGGACCCCCCCTAATCACCTGATCTTGACCCCTATAAGAGGTGATCACCACATCAGCAAAAGTTAACGGAGAGTTGGGACTAATGGTTAATGACCAAACTTTAACTGTTAACCAAATCTAAGTGACTACGGATAAAATAAAGTAATTCTAGTGACTAAAGTGAACTTTACTAGTAATTCGAGTGACCAAACTTGCAATTTAGCCCTCTTTTTATCTTTCTCATCTCATACCAACGACTATGAGGGCGACATAGGTCATTTTCAATTTATGCACACAAATCTAATTAATCAAATCCATCATGAAGTCAATGAAACAAACGATATTTTACAAGTACAAGTACATAACGAACCCAAAACCTTCATATATCCATGATTTTACAAAATCCAAACTTTACCAAAATCTTCGTTTTTCATATCCATGAACAAACGACCCGTTAGTGACCAATGAAATAAAATTTATTTAGTGACCAATGTTTACCAAACTTACACTATCTCATTATTCCTTAATAACATTTGGGCCAGCTATATATATTAATCAATCAGACTCCTCATAAAAATACCTCAAAGAATACTTCCAACCAGATTACAATGTTACAAATACAACTCAATTGCATACCTGTAAAACAAATATGCAACTGAGACAAATAACCTTTATCTTCAAATACACGCAACTAAACATTTATTTTCAAATACATCAGTAGGATGATAACTTAGACAAGTGGCATGCCGTCGGAGATGTTACAGGCGAAGCAGTGTCCTCTGCTCAACGGAAAAAGCACTGTTGCTTTCTCATCATCATTATTTGGATTAAATCACAAGCATTCCAACGAAAAAAGTTCAACGCCGGCGTCGGGCGGGATGCATCAACAGCGCGTACCTGTTGAAAAGAACCATAACTTTAATTCACAGACAATTTTTCCAATGACATGATCATCCTGCTTATAGAAGGAACTAGCCATTCACTCCTTAGGCTTCTTAACACCACAATTCCACTTGGGGGGCGATGCTGATCTCTTGCCCTTCCTTCGCTGGGCAAATTGTGCAACTCCGTCGTCAATTGGTTGGCATTCTTCTGTTGGTCCAGCGATTACACCACAGCCAACAACAAATGAGAGAAGCGCAGTAAGACTAGAAAACCAGACAATTGGAAAGGGGAAAATGAGAGAGATTATACACATACAACAATGCATCCCTGTTCATCTTATCAGATTGCAAGGTTGCAAATACAACATTATTCTCAAACGAATAGATTAGCAAGGAAACGAGACATGCATGTATGTGCTAACTTAACATGTGATACATGATAAGGAAGTAGCCAGTTAGGGGGGACTAGAATTTATGATATACGATTGCAATATGTTTCTCTTGGGGAAAAGTTTTCTTTCTGTGTTGCTTGTTTCCAGTAGTGAATTCCGAAGCCTGACACATGTAACACATAACAGAAACAAAGTAAAGTTTCAAGAGCAGAAGCAATTACCAAAGATGGAGAGAGTTGTTGCTTCGTTGTTCTGAACCCAACAGCTGTAGCTTCCATCGTACATGTCTCGCAGTTCCTCATACCTAGGAATCTGAGTAGGCCAACAAGGGACCCTGGACTTGACCATCTTCCAACGAGGGATACCTCGTCTGAATCCTGCAAAGAACTCTATGTCTTCCCCTCCTGCCATCCTTGATAAATCAAAGGAGTAGATACCAGACCTCTCTTCACGGGGATCCCGATATTCTAAGAAGACAATTTCCGGCTTGTCTGGATGCAGATAACCTGGGAAAAATTTGTCAAATTCAAATTTACCCCTTATTGGTGCGTTGGCCAGCAATTCATATTGTTTCCTCCAAGACTTGCAACCTTCTTCCAATCTCCAAACCGTTAAGCAACCAGGAGTTCCATACTTAATTGCAAGCAAGTGCAAAGCACCTTGCGAGACAATAATGTTCCAAGCAGTCTTATGTGCTATCAGGATTGTTGAAGCATCCACATAATGAGTAAGAGGCATATCAAGGCGAAAAGGATCGAGGGAAACAAGGAAAACTCCAGCCCTACCAGCATGCTCTTTACCAGTCGCCAGAAACAAAGCCCCATTGTAGTAAGCCAATTTACCATCAAACAGTCCGTAAACTCCATCATGAACAACAACTTCCTTCCTCCATTCTCCAGACTCAGAACAAAACACGTCTAATCTAAGAGAGCCGCGATATCTATACAGTACAACCACCCTGAACTGATACTTAGAAGAATAAGCAAATACCTGGCCATCTCCTAGATCAAGGTCAGGAGAAATGAGGGGCTTAAGAACTAACTTGGCAACCGATGGATCGTACCCCGGTCTCTTTTTAGGCGCCAAAGGAAGCGCAACCCATTGCTTCGTAAACGGATTGCAGACAATATATGTTCTGCCCAATTCGTTATTACGAAACCCTGGATCCGTAAACCCGCACAAGACCAAGTCGTTGAAGGAATCACAAACAAAGAAACGCCGTCCAACTTCTTCATCAGGCATGGCGGGGAGAAAGCTCTGGATGACCGATTGTGAGTCTAGATTGCTAAATAACAGAGGTTGGTATCTGCTCTGGTGGTGTGAAACGAACCGGCGATTGAAGTAGTGACTGGAGATCAAAGAGATCCACCGCTTGCAGACGGATTTACAACGGCCGGCGTGTCTAGGATTCGGCAGCCGAATCAGAATTTCTACCAGGAGCTCGTCTTCGAGGTTGGTAATCGGGCTTACCTCCGGAGGTATCCGAATCATGAAATTGGAAGTGGCAAAGATAGAAACCGAGCTGCAGTTCTCGGCCGCCATGGCGGAGGTAGGGCTAGATGGAGTAATGGGCAAACATGTACACAGAGAGGAGAAACATGAAATCCCCAATCCGCCTCTTATTAGGGATGGAACTTAGGTAACCTAATTCGTGGGTTTAGACCCCACGCTCCCCGCTTTGGCGCGTCAAATCGCGAATTTCAGATAGAGCGCTAAGAATTCGCGAACTTGTTTTTTTGGGAGCGCGATTTTCTTGGGTGAGAGCGCGGATTTGATTGATTTGGGGAGAGAAGGTTTAATGGGAGAGAGAGAGAGACGCCATCGATGACGGATCTGGCCGTCTCCGTTACATTCACCGCCGCGAGAGAGAAAGAAATAGAGTAAGGTGCTGAGAGAAGAAAAAGAAGACCGATAATTGCGTTGGAGTAGAAAGAAGAGGCGAATGAGAGGGAAGCCTGGAAATTGGGAGATAACGTTTCCCCGTTGGGATCTCCTCCGCGACCTTTCTTTGTACTTGTCTATCCCCAATTGAATAACAATCAAGATAGCAGTGCATGCAAAAGGAGAAAGTAGGAAGAAGGTTGAAGTGAAACTTTGAAGCTGATTTCTGTAGATTGGGCAGCGACGGAAGCAAGATCAGTTGTCTCTGCAAGCAAATTAATTCAAGGTTTTGGATAATTGAATTTTGCAGAAGAGCAAAGAGAGGAAGATGGAAGGAGAGAAGACGATTGGAGAGGAACAACGGATAATGGAAATTGTGTGGCTTTCCTAGTTCCTTCGTCCAAACCCTCCTCCTAGCTTGTTTATTGGGTTGATAAAAGAAAGTAATATTATTATTAATTTCTGGAAGCCCAATAGAACTTAAGCCCAACTATACATTATACAATTCTCATCCTCCATGAAATAAACCGCAGCAGCAAAAGTTTTGTGTTATTTCTAGAAATACTTTAATAATTCCATTTACCTTAGTCTTGAACTCTTTTTATTTTTATAGTCCTTAGTCTTGAATAAAAGGGAGAAAATTAATAATGTATGTTAGCATAATTCTATCAATTGCTTGTAATGATTAGATTTTAGATTTTATATAATATTTAATTTAAAATAATATTATAATTGGCGCTCTCGTCACGCTCTGAAAATTGAATTCACAAAGATTCAACGCTTTGACGCTCTCGCTCCCGCTCCCGCTCCCGCTCTCGCTCTGCGAACTGGTTACCTAAGATGGAACTAGTTCGGTCGGCCACCAGGCAGAGTCCGATTTTACACGTACTCATAACTCATAAGTCATATCCACACACCACGAAAATTGAATAAAAAATTAAAATTTATGGTAATATTAAGTGATGCTAGTCGGTTCTAGTATAGTCCAGTTTAGGGGTGTTAGTCGGTGCGGTTTCGGTTTAACCGCACCGAAATATCGGTTAACCGAAGTCTCTATCGGTTTCGGTTTCAATTAGTGATTTTAGGACAATTTTGGTTGCGGTTAACCGATATTTCGGTGCGGTTAAACCGAAACCGCACCGACTAACACCCCTAAACTGGACTATACTAGAACCGACTAGCATCACTTAATATTACCATAAATTTTAACCGAAAACCGCAAACATCGGTTTCGGTTTTCCCTTGCGGTTAACCGAAACCGCAGTTTCTGGTTCACTTTCTCAGTTTTCGTTCAGAAACCGACCACCCAAAACCGAATTTCAACCACCTTTTTTAATGATTCACCCTCAATTTTGAGTGACCTGCTTTTGTTTCAGCCTCTATAATCACATACCATAAAGTCATCTAAATCAATTGAACATAAAGTCTAAAGCAACCACACAATTCAACCACAACTCCACAACATAAAGTCTACATGCCCACAATTCAACCACAAGTCACAATCACAACTAGACACAAATAACAAGTTCATTATCTCCAAATCATCAACCTAAATGATCCGAGGATCTCGCTCCAATTCATCTAGCCCATAGTCATCATTTACTCCAAGATCTTCATCTAGTCCATAGTCATCAACCTAAGGTTCACTCTATCGAGTGCAAAGGGGAATTAGAGAGGGGTGACTTACTGACTTTCGAGTTCTAACTCTTAAAAATATTCGAGACTCTTGATGAAGGGTTGTTTGCAATAGGTGAGAATTGAGTTGTTTGGAATTGCGACTTTGATTGGTTTTGAATCTTCCAACTTTTTCCCTTAGCCAAAGTAAAAAACCATGTGCTCGTTTGCTTGTTGGATTTGAAAATGAAGGTTTGGAGTTTTAAAAACCTTTGGATTTATGATGGATTTGTTGCATCATGGATTTGGAAGAGTACATTGTTTGTTTAGTTGATTTTTTATCATGGATTTGTGATGGATTTGTCTCACATTTTTTCCTTCTATTGTCAAATCCCAAATAAAATGTGGGATTTACAAATCCGTGGGGTCCACGGATTTGGATCTAAAAAATGGGTCCAAATCCGTGGACCCCACAGATTTGTGTCCCTCAACAAACAAAGGATTTGTGTCAACTCCATGATGCTTGGGATTTGGGTTCCAAATCCATCACCCAAATCCCACAAGCAAACGACCCCGTAGTCACACTAGTAGGCGGTTATCGGTTTTCTTATCGGTTAACCGCTAACCGATTAGTCGGTTAGCGGTTAACCACTAACCGAAACCGAAACCAATAAGGAAGTAGCGGTTATCGGTTAACCACTAACCGACTTTATCGATTATCGATTAAAACCGATAACCGACTAACCGTTTATCACCCCTAGTCCAGTTAGTCAATTATCTATTAATTTCTAAACTAGCTTATAGTCCGACTCGTTGGCCGAAATTAGTTATGAGTGAATAGTTCAGTCGACCTCTAGTACGTCATCGCTGGTAGTTTCCATCGGGAGCTCTAGCACCAACTGACTCCTTACTAATCAGTAGTCTTGTTTAGTTAGATTGAATACAAAGTTCTCGAACTCGCACACGACGCTACTGTAGTTGATGATTAAATTGGTTGATTAATAAGAAATTTGGCGTCAGCAGAAATTGAGCCAAATTTGTAAATTATTCAGACATGTATCTATCTAATTGGAAAGCGAAGAATAAGAAGAAATGGAATGGGAAATGGATCGGCGGTTTATATAAGTGGTTTGTGTGACCGCTGATATATATATATATATATATCGTTTATGTTAGAGAACATAAACAATTCTATTAACGATTAACAAATGGTTCGATAACGATTAACCGTTGAACTAAAACCACTAATTTTTCGCATTCAACATTCATTTTGAATATAAAAACAGAGCATATATGTATTTCACATTTTAGACCAAAACAAAAGTAGTGGTCTGAAATTTTATGACGTTTGTTATCTCTTATTTAGTCATTTATACGTAATCGATTTACTAGTCTTACGAATAACAGGGTTGTATATTTAGTGACATGTTGAGCTCGTTTAGGTAATCGATTGGTATAATGGAACTCTCAGCCTATTCACAGAGAACAAACTATGAACATCTACTAACTTGTTGATCACGCCACAACTTTCCTTCTTATTACAGTAAGATTATATTTCATGTGTCTCTCTGCTATAGACTATACATCACATAATTGTATATAATTACCGCCTCAAACGTATCATCCCTTGGCAAGCCAAGGTCCCTTCGAGATCCCCAATGATTCGCGCGATTCGAACCTCGAGACCTCTCTGGACTTCCTGCAACAACGCCTTCACGTTGTCCGCGAATCTCCTTATGTTGATGGTTCCTCCTGATTTGTTCAGCTCTTCGGGTACCTCCACGAACCCTGAACCAATCTTCGACTGCACATCCATCAGTTTCTGCCCTGTTGACACCATGTACCTCTGCACCTGAAACGTCTCCTCCAAGTAATGCTCCATTCTCTTCATCTCTCCCTTGCTTCTCTCTTCCCTCTTCGAAGAAGAAGAAGAAGAAGAAGAAGAAGTCTCCACATCACTGTCATGCTGCAAACAAACATCATTTCTGACATTAGTAATATGAATGACGAATCTTGATATCTTACCGAACACGTTGCTTCGTTACTTCTTCTGCAACTAAAACAAGTCACTGTCTTTGAAAGAGTACTAACCATGCGCTGGCAGAGTTCGTCAGTTTTTGCTTGGAGGGTCTGGTACCTACTGATTTGCCTGTTGAGCAGTGATATCAGCATCAAGAAGTCCTTTACCCCATTGTCTTGATCGCCTGAATCTTCTTCACTACTCTCTTGCTTTCCTGTCAATCTCTCCAGCATCAGGAGCTGCTGCTTCAGCCTCTTGATCTTGTAAGAGACTCCAAGGGCATGGAGGTCCATCCTCCATGGATTATTACTGCTGCCATTTGTGCTGATCACCAATGCATTGCTGGTTGTTGCTAAGCTTTTCACACTCTCAATCTCTTCCATGGAGCTTGGGCTTCCTTCGTTATTCGTAGGACCCTGTTCGGTTACATGCTTCTCTTCTTCAAACTCCTTCTCAGGAGACTCCACAACCACCATTTCCCCATTCTTGGGTTGGTTGGAAATGGTTACTAGAGACTGTTGTTCGGATTGAGACCTTGTTGCTTGCTGTTGAAGACAACTCACTTCCTCCTTACTCTGCAGTAGTGAAGCTTCCAGTTTCATATTCTCATGCCTTAGCCGGGATAACTCTTGGTTCAGTGATTCGAGGTGAGATTGCAGTCTATTGGATTCAATCTGCGTGCTCAGAAACTTCCTTCGAAAAGCTTCGAGCTTTTCATCTTTCAGCCTCAACTGCTCCACGAAAGCATCAATCTCCACATGATGCCTCTTCTCAATTGCTTCTGCGTATCTTGCTGCTTCCATTCTAATCCATCCTTCCAATCTCCTTACATCGGCTGCCATCATTACACAGTTTTATTTTTAAACATGAAGGACATCAAAGAAAGTTTCATTACCATTTCATCAGTTCACTTTATCATGTTTGATACTTCCCTATACGATTATAAGTGCACACAGACTTTAGATTCACAATCCCATCACAAAAGGCCCATTAACCAAACTATGTCTTATATCCGTCTTAGGTCTCAAAACCCACCAACTTAAAATAACATCTGCCAACCTATGATAATCAACAACTTAAGGTGGTGCTTAGGACTTACCTAGCTCAGCAGCCCTTCCAACAGGCGAGTAGTCATCAGGGAAAGGGGAAGAAGCCATATCCGGGTCGTTCAAGAACTCAGGATTCTCATACTCAATCACATAATTATCGCTAGAATGTGATGATCTACCTTTCGTAAGACCATCATCATCTTGCCTCGCGTTTGCAAACATGCTTCTCAATGAATGCTGCTTCTTCTCATGCCTAGTCTCTGATGCAGCTGCAGCAGCCCTCCATCTTTCTGTCTCCAATTCAGCCTGCTTCCTTCTAGCCTTGGAAACCCTTACTTCCTTGACCAGCATTTGCTTGTCACTCACATCAGCCTTCATTCTCCTCAAAATTGCAGATAAGATCTTCTCTTTCTGCTCCAAATCCATTCTCAGCTTCACAACTTCTGCAGCTGATTCCTCCTTCTGCTCCATAGCCGAATTCAACTCCTGCCTTTTAACCTCAAGCTGCCTCACCAATCTACCCATCTCAGCCTCAACCTGTCTCTGGTTAGAAACAAGCTCGAGAAATGCAGTCTTGTGCTTCCACAGATCCGCAGAATGCTCCTGAGCTTCCCTTCTCATGGATTCCCTCAACTCTTCCGCCAAATGCTCAACTCTAGTCAGCTTCTCTTCCAATTCTTTCCTCTTGTTCTCTTCTTCCTCAAATGCCTTATCCTTCGCCTGCAACAAACCCTCCATTTCCCCAATTTTGTCGTGCAATTCAGAGATGGCTTGTTCTTTCTCGTTCTGGAAAAGATTCAATTGGTTCATTAGGGCTCCAATGTGCAGCCTGAGCTTCTTCCTCTCTATAAACCAGGTTTGCTCCTGAGAAGCAAAAATCCCGACGACTTTCTCGTTGGCCTTCCCGTCCTCCTTCCTCATTTGCTTCAACTCTTCGATCTCCATCTCGGCAGCCTTCAGCTTGCCGAGAAGAAGATGTTGGTGGCGTTCATCACTTTCTGCCGCCTCCCTCTCTCCATCATCGGAGTTCACTACATCTCCCATTGCAGGCAGACGAGGAGAAAGAAACTGGAAATAACTGGAATTGAGTAGGTCAATGCGAACCCATTACGCAAAATCCACAATTTATCACAAATCCAGCGGAAAGATTGCAACTTACAGAGGAAATTAGTGGAGACTCGGCTCAAATTGGGAAACTGAAGCAGAAACCAATCACCCTCGGAGAAGAAGAAGCTCTGAACGTGAAGGAAGAGAATGGGGAAAGCATGCTTCTTTGGCTGGCTTCGGAGAGAAGGAAAAATGTAAAAGAGACAACCAAGCTGCCAAACTGGTGCGTGGGAGAGGGAAGGAAGCTGCTGGTGAGCTGAAGTCACAGTAACCGAAACTGGAAACAGAGGCTGACAGGGAAAACGATGAGGGACAAGAAGAAAAGCTGGGGAAGAAAAGGTATCTTTTCCTTCCTTTTCCCTCTTTTCGGGTGGCCTGGTTTTCAGTGAAAGACAGAGTCTGACCCGCCCGCTATATACACTAGTATCAATACCCGCGGCTACGCCGCAGGAAGTATTTAGCAATTGCATTTCGAGCTACGCCTAGTATCTTTGAGAAGCAGTGTATTTAAAAAGTTAGAAATTGTATAAGAACGCACGTAAGATATGTCTCATTCAACAACTTGAACATTTCAATAGATAAAGACTTACGTTTTCCTTAAAACCATGCAAATCTAAGCTGTTAGCCTACTCATCATTATTATATATTTAAATTGCATACTGAATTATTGTTGCGGATGTGAAGAAAAGCCCATATGGGAAAATATACTGGCCACTGCCTGCAAGCTATACCCTTGTTTGAAACCCACCATAGCCATCAATCATCATCATGACATCATCTGCCTGCTACCTACTGGCCATATCGACCGACTTACAATCAAATGAAATTGGGGATCGAAAATTGGTTCTCTTTCGGCCATGTCCTAACTACACAATGACTACATCAAATAACCAAAACCATGGATCAAACTAATGCAACTTCAGTTAAGAAACGCAACATCACCTTAAAGCAAAGATTAGAGCCCACCATTATCTATCATGTGCTTCAAAACTCGATCATTTTCCATTATATTTCTTTGTTTTGAAAGGATTTCTGTTTGGATAGTCACCCACCTATTGACATTGCTTCATAATATAAATAGTATCAGGATTTTAACCAGCACCATCAAGCGCCCAAATGAGACAGACTAAACAAAACCAAGGTAACGTGATTATTAGGTTGTGTCATACCTTTACTTTTGCCCACGCAACTTTCACCTATTAGCAGCATTGAAGTTCCCAAGTCAGCAACAGCATCATCATCGAGCAACATTAGTTGAGCCATCCATTAGGTGCTGATTGATCCCAAAAATGCAGCTTCCACCTGTTTCTATTTATATTAGCCATTCAGCAGTCCCATAGTTCCCGCTCCCAGTGTACTAAGCTTCTTAAGTGGCAGTCTTGCCTCCTGCAACTTGTAATTTTCACACATCCAAGTAAGCCCACACCCACATTATCTTGTTAAAGCAAGTGAAAAATTCATCAAAAAGGAAAAGAAAGGGGCCAAATTCTCTACCCATCAATATACAACATTTATTTATGGTGCTTCCAGTAAGAAGCTTTTCTTCTCTTTAGAAATCTCTAAAAGCTGGATGATTGAATAAACTTACAGGTGAAACAATAGCTCGGATGTCATAAGTCTTAAGGACTCTAAATAGTGAAAATGAGCAGGCTAACGTATCAGAAGCAGATATACTGATCTCGATAGCATCAATATCTACTCGAACCCCTAAAATAGATTAACATTAGCAAGATAAAGAGACTTCCCAAGCCAAGTGAGACCACAGTGGGGAGTTCAACACCACCTGGTAGTGCAATCTAAGGGAGAAAACATTAAACATAAAACTCTTCAGAGGCCTACCTCAGAGGAAATAAGGAAGAGTTTCTTAACATCAGTAATCATGCAAGCAAATGAACCATCCATCCTATCACTAAGAATGTAAACAAAGACACACTTTCTCTAAAAGGCAGACCCCTAAGCTGATCTCTATCATTTGTTTGGATTATTGTGGACTGTCATTGAGGCACTCAATAAAGTAAAAAGAACCCAAGAGTTGTGATTATATGAGATATATACTTATACGTTCTTGGCCTCACTGCATCAGCCCACCCAACTGACATTAAGAAGATATAAGCATAATTCCAAATAAATGGCTTGTCAAAATTAGAGCAGCAACAGAATATACAGTAAGCACAAACATGTCGTAACAAATATTCCACAATAGCATCGACGCCTTCTAATAGTGTTTAGGCTTACACATTAATAGGGTCACTCTAGTGAGCAAAGACAGATCCCTAACATGTAAATTATACTGCACAAACCACCCCAAAACATAAACTATACAGAACAACGAACCTGGGCAAGCATCATCTGAGGTCATCACTTGATTACCTTTTTTTGCCAAGACATTTGTAATGTCCTCCATAAATCACCCCAAAATGCACCTGCAACAAACAATCATTTCAAACCAATAATCTAAAATGATTTAACAGGATGGTACAAACTACAAACAGATTGAATTGAAGCAATCAAATAATTGAGGAGAGAAACCAAACTGGATTCCCATTACGCAGAACCGCTTTCAATTAGTCTCCTCATGTAGCTAATCGTAGAAAGGTGTGAAATGGCCTCCTTGTACTGAAACTCCATGTGCTTCAACAGAATCTCGTCCATTTTTTGAACTGAGTGTAGTATCCCCTCACTCAGATCGCCATGGGAGCAGCTCTAAGCTCCTCTCTGCATTTACATGAAAATGTAGGAATGGAACCGACAGTTAATTTTGGACCATTTTTTACATGAAATCTATCATAATGTTGGGAAAGGAGTACATACAACACCAAAGGCCAGTGCTCTATAATCAGAACTGTTTGGTTGTATGTCTCTAATGCTTATTTGGGTTGCCCCTGAGCAACCGGAAGGACAGCCTTCAACCCAAGAAGCTCCCACCGACCATTCTTTGCTTCCCAATTTGGTTATCAAATTCCAGATTTGCTTGTTTATCGACTTCCAAAGCCTAGCTGCAAAGAACAAAATAAATGACATAAATCAGTTTCTTTTTAACAACAAACATGAGCAAGACAAACCAAAAACACAGACAAAGAGTGGAAATAGTAAGTAGTATCATGTTGGGAAGAGCACCAAAGCTTGTTGTATTTGTCAAATAAGGCATCTTTTGTAGACGGTAATCTTTCTGATTCACACAAAAGAGCTAGCATACACACCAGAGCAACATCAACAACAATGGCCTACCAGGCGCAGCTGCCAAGCGAGAAAAAATAGGAAATCCAAATAGACCAAATCGAAAACAGAAGACCAAAAAGTCGAGAAAGAGAAGATTAGAAATAAGACTTACCAGGCGCAGCCATCGTCGTCTCCACCCTAGTTTTCCTCTTCGTTCTGAAACTCGCCTTCACCGTGTTCATCGGCCACCAATACCCCGTGAACTGCTCCCTCTTGTTTCAATTCCATTTGACCCTTCTGTCTGTCGATTTGGGGGAGATTGTGGCAGGTCCAATCCAAGAGGGAACAATTCGACAGAGGGAGGGAATGGGGATTGGGTGTTGGGAAAGAAGTATGTCAGGGAGATGTGGCATGGTGAAGATGGGGATAGGGTGTTGGTGAAGAAGCATGTCAGGGTGAGGAGGTATGGTGAAGTGTGCTATGAGTGGCAGACCGACGTTTCCGGGAAAGAGGCATGGTGAAAGGATGGAAGGACAAAGAGCGTTCCATTGTTGCAGATTTGGCGCTAAGGTCGACTGGGTGCATGCGTACGGAGAGTATGGCTGCTGATTGAATCGAGGCCAGGCGGAGCTGAATGGTGATTTGATGCAGGCGCAGCGGCAGCAACACTGGAAACAGAAGCTGACCCCGTGAGGAGCCGCTGTCTTGAGAATAGCTAAAACACCATTTTCGCTAGGCGACAGAAAGTGAAACAGTAGTAAGAAGTTGAGGGTAATAAAGCGTACCCAGTTTTTATCTTTTAAAGAATTTCCAGTTTTCCACTCCTAAAGTTTCTCCCTTTTTGGTTTTATAAACAGGGTATCAATCTTGACTTAAAAGGGTTTACAAATTACAACAACGCCATAGTGAGTTGATATGCTAAAAATTGGATATGAAGTAATGGTAACATGTAATCCAAAGAAAGCATTGCAAGTTACTACATGAAGCATTGCCATGATTAGTGGAAAGTCTGAGCTATACGAGTATTTCGGTTAAACGAAAGTATTTAATGAACTACTGTGACATGGATGTAGTTTGGATATAAGTGGTCAGCTTGTAAAACGAACATCTCAGTCGAACTAAGGGATATGATAAATGATTATATAACATGAATGTGAGTGATCTACCTCTTGAATTAACGAAACCAATGCAAGAATATCATTGTCTGTAAAACTACATTCTTAATCTCTAACGCTCAGACCAACTTAAATAACGTTTTACCTCTCATATCAAAATTAAAGACCTGCCTTCTTAATGATTTGATTGGATAGATACCTTGCATTCTGTAATTGGAAACAAGAGCACCAAGATTCCTGGTGCCTTTGCTTGTGTGGGGTTTGTGTTTGTCACCAAAAGCAGAGAGTGGCTTCCCCTGTCCAATCAATTCAACTACCTCAACATAATTATGCTTTCAAGTGTTGGAAAATATCTTATATATTCAAAATCCTTTCTTTCTGGTTCTTGTTTCATGATTGACACCAAAAGTGGGGAAAGGGGGGAAATTGGATGAGCTTTTTGGCACAAACAAGGGTGGATTCACTGGATTGTCATGTTATTGGGCCTGTATGGAATCAATAAAAAAGATTCAGCATTGTTATGTAATTATGGTTCATCTAGAATTTTGGCCAGTGCACACATTTGTAAAGTTTGAGGACTAATTACTACTGTGAGCATAGTGTGGGTATCAAAGTGATAAAAGCAACACACGGGAACAACTAATAACAGAATATTAGTTCGCTCGTTTTCTGGATTCCTCTCTCAGTCTCTCCTTTCCTCTAAGTCTTTTCTTCCTCTAGTTCTCACCGGGAAGATCTCCGGCGGCGAAGGTCACGAACGTGGCATCCCCGTTTCCCACCAGCGGCGGCTTCTCCCTTTCGCCTCGTTCGGCCTTAGCTAGGTTGCCTCAGTCGATAAAGAAACCTTACAATTTCCGCATCGCTTACTAGTTTCTCCATGGGGGAATTGAAAATGGAGGATGTTACGCTCCCGGCACTCTTCGAGCAAGCTCGGAAGATCCATTCGACCGCCACGGAGTCCTGTGCTGATCAGGTAATCGATCGCCTGCTGAATTTTTTGATTGTTCGATTGAGCGGTTCCTTTTTCTTTTGGCTTTGAAGTGATTTCGTTCCGTTTGCGAGACCTAATTTCGGATTTTCTGTCTGAGAACGTGTTATAGGAGACGCTGAGAAGAGGGTGCGAGGCACTTGAGAAGTGCGAGGAAATGGTGGGCAAGCTGGGTTTGTTCTCCGCTAATGAGACCAAGGAAGATATCAGCACCACCAATCTGAAATATATTCTGGTAATTGATCCTTTTCCCTTTCTTTCATTTATCACGTTGGCATCGCCTTACAGACAGTTCCTGCATATATGGAAGCTGTAACAGTTATGGAACTCGAGTATTGTTGGGTAATGGATGACACTTGTAGGACTTTGGTTGTAGCTAGAGAATGTTGCAGTAACGTGTAGCATTAGTCGCTAGAAAAGAAGTGTTGGTATAAGCCAGTTTATGCTGCGATTTTCTCGGTGTCCTGTGGTAGAAGAGACGCGGGCTTTGGTTGTTTGTCCTGTGGAATCAGCTACTTTTCCTTTTCTCTTAGAAGTATATACTATGTCTGTAATAAAGATAAGTTGGCAAGCTGTAGATGTAAGAATCGCCGAATGTGTGCAATTGTTAGATTTTCTGGCTGTCTGGTAAGGAATAGACTATGTGGTTGGCATTAATGGGTTGTGTGCAAAACGTAACAGCACTGCCGGTCTTTATGCTGCTCCTTCAAATTCGTAAATGCTTCCTTGTTCGTATCCATAATTCACATGGTTGTGGTTGCGCAGGTTTCATTTTACCTTGCTGAGCTGACTGAGAAAATTACTCAGGATGATAGGATTCCGATACTGAGAGCATCCCAAGCAAAATTAAAGGTAACTTCTGTTCATTAGCAGTAGTCTCTTATGTCTGAATTGAACATTGGGCTTTTATGCGCGTAGGAATAAGCATTGTTGTTGAAAAGATTCATTTTTAATTGTTGATGGAAAAAAGATACTGGTTTTCGTTTTTTATCAGAAAAATGGACTTAAAATTGCTTGGGGAACAATATATATACCCGGCCAATTGAGTTGGAGCTGATTGGCACCAACTTATAGAGTTGTAGTCCTAAAAGATAGAACCCTGCAGGAATTCATTGCATTCTGTGAGGCGATGGAACTTGCACCTGAGGAGGAGCTGCAGGCATCATTACAAGGAGGTCCAAATTCAGTTGTGGATCGTAGGGCTCAAAAGGTGCTTTGATTTCCTGTTAAATTTTCTCGACTTTTCAACAAACAGATTAATTTTTGACAATTGATGTATGGGTTTGTTCAGATTGCTAGGTTCAAGCGCCAAAAAGCTGCAGAGGCGAAGTTGCTGGAAATAATGGAGCGGAAAGAGAGGCGTGGTCGTTCGACTAAGGCTTCTGCACTGTCTACTCCTGTTGAAGCTGGAGAAGAAGATTTGCTGGATGATGATGGGGAAGAAGAAAGGGAGGTATGTAGACAGGGCTATGATTGTTATATCTCCCTTGAAGATATTAAAGATTTTGAAGCTACTTGTCTGATTCTCTATCGCTGGTATGATGCAATCTGCATTATGGACTTGACATCTCTCTGCTGGTGCCTAGATTGTGTGGACCAATTCTCTGTGTTTTGCGCTTCTATCTCTCTGTATTACAATTTACAGTTAGGAAACTGCCATATCCTCCTAAGACTGCAATAATACTTGATGTGATGCCTTTCATTATCTTTACTCTAGACATTAGATTATATCCTATGACTTAAGGAGTTTTTGTTTTCTTTGAAGAGATTTCAAAGATGCTAACGTCATTCTACATTGCTGCGGGGAGCTTTGGTTGCTTAGTAATACTCATGTTTTGATCTCTTTGTGCAGGCTTGGCTTACAACCATATCGTTGGCTATCTGTAAGGTTGGTGTTTCATCTCATTTGATCTGCTTGAAACGTCAAAGTAGTATTGATAAGCATCAATTCACCATCTGACCATTTCATATAACCACAGGCTCTTGATCTATTGGAAATGTTGAAGAAAGAAGACGAAATGCTTTCTGCTGTTAGAGAAAGACAATTGAAGGTAACAAATACTTAGAATCACAGTTTGAATGGTGTTTTCCTTACTTGCCAAGTGCTGATTTTATTTGATATTGCAGGAAGGAGATAATGAGTTTTCTCAGGCAGTGCTTGATGAACGAGCGAAGAAAGCAGAGTCATGGCATCGCGGTGCTGCCACTCGAGCGCAGTTTACAAAACCTTCCCCTCCAATCACATGTGCTACCTTTGCTCAAGATGTACTAGAAGGACGAGCAACTGTTTCCCAGGCACACGATCACAAGCACCAGCCCATGATATTTGGGCCAGCAAGTCTCATTAATTCGCGCCCAACAAACGAGAGAGAAAGGATCGCTGCGCAGGTCTTCCAACCTGGTCACAGGTACATCTATCTCGACATATTTATCCGGTCCTTACTGGGGTCTTTAGCGTACTGATCTTCTTTACTGACATTTGGAAACTTTAACTTATGTGTAATAAGGTTGCCGACAATGAGCATAGAAGAAGCTGGGCTGGCAGAGATGGATATTATGAACAAATGGCAAGAGAGAAATGTTAAGATGATGGAAGAAGCCAACTCCGCCTGGTACAAGGACAACAACAGTGGTAAGCCGAGATCAGGTGAAGAGGAAGAAGATGATGAAGACGATGATGATGCAGTTGCACGGGCTAGAGCGTTTGACGATTGGAAAGATGAGAACCCTCGTGGTGCAGGCAACAAGAAGCTTACCCCTTGCGGCTGATTACTCCCTCTCTGAGTGTTCTTTTCGTTTAGCTGAAGAACAACGGAGCCATAAGCCTGGCTTATATGTATTGTATTTTGTGAAATTTTGATGTGACCATGTATTTATGTTTTAGAAGTGAAGATTACAAAAGTTATAATCTTAAGTACTCTTTATTTATGTGTAATCCTTTAAAACAGTTTAATCGATCATAAAAACTTTCTCAGTATCACAACTTCAGGTGTCGGATTCGAGTCTCCATAAATTTCTCTGCATCTCTGGTCATCAATGCACAGTTTCAAAGACCAGTATGCATGTATGCAATAAACCCTATCTTGCTAGTTCTAAAAGTTTGTCAATGAAAGGATTGAAATACACAAATCGCATTTGCATTCAACTGATAAAGAGAAATTCACAGGGCATGGAAAAACAGCCCTCTGATATTCATCTCCTCCCCAACCCCTATACACTAACATTTCACAGAGGAGGATCAATAGTTCAGAAGGATGAATGAAGGAATCCATTCAAAGGAAGAAAAACTATGCATTTGCAGTAATCCCCCAAAGGAGGGGGGAAAAACCCACCATGAAACTGAAAGAAAAACAGCTTCTTTTGTTCTTCCTTCTGTGAGATCAAACAGTTCCTGTTTTCATGTATGCATCTCTTCTTCCAATGTACAAAGCTCATGTGTAGAGAAAAAAACAGAAGGATAAAAACATTGAATCAGGATTCTTCTTCTTCTTCTTTTTGATTCAGTCTTGATCATCTATCCATCAATACAGGTGAAGCCTCTGCAAACCCACAACCAAACGAAGAACAGAACAGCACAAATCACCAAATCCAACGTCAAAACCACCCACACATGCTTCCTCCACATCTGCTTCGCCTTCTGCCTGCTCTCCAGCATGTAAAGCCCGCCGCTTTTCGGCGTCATCGCCACTGAGAACTCCCTAGTATGGTGCCCACTACCATCAACGCTCCCATTCTCACCCACCAACACGCCACCACCACCATTCATCATCATCTTGCCGCCATGATCGCTCATCCCACCGCAGCTCAAGCCGCTCCCGTCTTTCCCCCTGTGATGCCCACCGCCGCCGCTGCTGCTCTTATCCTCCATCCCCCCAATAGAACAAACCCCCGACGACCTCTTCTTCTTCTTCATCAGCAATGGCCGCGTCACCGTCTTCTCTTTCGTCGAGTCCATGCTCGGGTTCCGGCTGTCTTTAGACGTGGTCTCCGTCAGGGAATCCCCGAGGTCCAAATCCAGAGCCAGGATTTCACGGAACAGAGGGTAGAACTCGGCCTGGAAGCAGAGGGAGGCGAGATTGTCCAAATCCCTGAGGGAATTCGACGCGATGAGCTCCAAGAACGAGACTTTCACCCGGTCGATGAACCAGGAGGACTCCAGCTTCGCGAGATCGTGGTGGAAGACGGTGAAGTAGACGAAAGGGTCGTCGATGAGGAAGGTGTAGGTCTTCTTCTTGGCGGTGTGGGAGAAGGTCGTGTGGTGCGGCGGCGCGATCCCGATGCATTTCTGTGCGATCTCCTCGATCCCCGGCTCCGACGGGGAGGCGAACTCGGCGAGGATTGTGGATCCTTTGGCAATGCAAGCGTAGAGGATCAGATCTGGATTCGAAATCATTTGTTCCCCTTCTTTTTTTTTTCTTTTTCCAATTCCCTTTCCCCTGTTTTTTGTTGATGGAACGAAACAAATCAAGATACTACCCGCCAAAATTGGCGGCGGCGGCGGCGGTGAGAGCAGAGGAAGGGATTGAAACGGACGGGAAGAGATCAGGCATTTGAAGCAGAGGGAAAGAAGGGGAGGGATGTATTAGGGAACCAGAAATTGATCGAAGAAGTTGTTTGGTTCCCGGGAAAAAGAGATTCTTTTCTCAATCATGAACTTCTGTTTGACCTGTACAGAGAGGCATCTTGATTCGTTTTTTCTCCTGTTTTTTTCTGTTTCTTCTTCTTTTTCCTTTCCCCTCTTTCCTTCTCTCTCTCTCTAGGGATTGAAATGGAGGGAGACGAAAGGAAGAGAAGGGAAAGGGGAAAGGAAATGGGGTTTGGATTGGACTTTGGGATTTGCTCAAACCAATTGTTTAAACGGCTGCCCATTTTGTTGCTTCCAACAAACCATACTTTGTAAAACAATTTTCATTAGGAAATTGGACATGAAACAAATCGATGGTAGATTGTAAGCTCTCGAATGAATACAAATATAAATAGAGTTTTTCCTCTGAACACAAATACTAATCGATTATGTATAATGAATGCACAAATGAACCCGTTGAAAGTTACCTACTTTATTCTGAGTGAGAGACTGAAGCACCGATCCTTTCTAGTTCTGACTTCTTACATACATGTACATGTCCTCTAATCTTTCATGTAAGAGGTTGTTGTGACGTTCATCTCTTATAATCTTTCATGTAAGAGGTTGTTGTGACGTTCATCTGTCATTTCGTAGTGATGATAATCATTTGCGTTGATGACTAATCAAATTTGGATCGATTTAAACCCCGATTGATGTTCCGTTGAGGATAACCACATAGCGGTTCGTGTTGGTTTTCTTATTGATTGTTACCTATGGGATTTACCTCTTCTTATTATGATTGGTTGATCAAAAGGAAGGATAAATACACATAAAGAAACTGGCATGTGGAAGTGGTGGAGATGATGGAGATGATGGAGAGCATATTATACTCTACTCTCTTATTTTATGGCAAAGCCAACCTAACAATACTTTTATTATGTCATCTTTGTATCTAGTAATATCAAATGTGTACAGCTTGAAACTAACAACCACGTACAAAACTTGATTAAAATAGAATCACATGGTAATGGAGCTCACAATCACATCACATTGTGCTGCTAAAACCAGGTCCTACCATCTAACAACAATATAAGAACTACAGCAATAAAAATAGGAAGTGATGACTGGTGAGTAATGGAAGCATGGCTGGCCAGCAAAAGAGGGTTCTGTGAGGTTTTTTCTTTTTCTTCTGAAGAAAGCTAGCTTGATGCAGCGGCAGTAGTAGCAGTAGTCCTCTGGTTTCTAGCAGTAAGGGGGATCAATGAAGGCCCATTCGAAAACCTGCTCGTATTGGACGGCAGCATTCTCCCATGAGTAGTCCTTCTCCATGCCCCTCTTCATCATCGCTTCCCACGACTCTTTGTGATCTCTGTATGTCGATATCGCAGTTCTCAATGCCTGCAAGAACACCATTTCCCATTCATAGATAAAGGTTAGAGTGGAACCAACCAGGCTCAGGAGGAGTGGAGGAGAAGGCACTTGCTTAAGAAGCAGTTTTCACGCGAATTGTAAGAAACCCAACTTACCCATAACATGCTGTCTACTGCTAAAGGGGAAAATGTCCACCTGTCAATACATCGGACTAGTCAGGACAACCGTAGGACAACATTAGGAGCTGAAAGATCAGCCAGGAAACAAGGCCGAAATGGGAAAACACGTACCCTGTGCCATCACCTTTACCGTCTTTAGCAAATGGATCGAACGTCTGCACTGTGTCCTGAGACAACAATGACCACATTATTTAGTACAGCATACAACAGATTTCTTTTCTTTCTTTTACTTTTCCATATGGACATGACTTACTCGAAGTCCTCCTGTGCCATGAACCACCGGGATAGTTCCATATCTCATAGCATACAACTGATTCAGTCCACAGGGTTCAAATCTCGAGGGCATCAGCAGAATGTCGCAACTGTCACAATTCCACACGAGCTCCATCATTAGTCTCACTGGTATTTCTAGCAACTAATTTGTTTATGAAACACAGAGATAAGGTTTGATTATTACCCTGCAGTTATTTTGTGGGAAATCGGAACATTGAATCCAACCCAACCTCGGAATTTGTCTTTATGGGCTGCCTCTGCTTCTCTCATCCAGCCTTCATACATTTTATCTCCAGACCCAAGCATAACCTGATGCATAATGGAGAATTTTTCAGTTGCTTCAAAGGACATCCACATTGTAATCGGTCAACAATCATATGACCTCAACTAATAGTACTATAGTAAATAAACTTGAAATATGAACTCACTTACGAATTGAACATCATCATGCAGAAGCTCAGGAATCCCCCAACGAATAAGGTCAACACCCTTTTGGTAGTCTAATCTCCCTATAAATCCAATCTACAATGCAAGTGAAAAATTCAATCAGCAACAGAAGAGAGAGCTTCAATGTTCCACAATAAAATATCCAAGCTTTATCGCCACTTTACCATGGGACATTCAGGTCTAACAGGAAGGCCCAATTCCTTTTGCAAAGCAATCTTACATTGAACCTGCAAATTGTAGAGAAAGTGGTGAGAGGGCAAATTTTCATGACAACTACTCAGCAGAAAAATGGGAAGATATTCAACCCAAAAGAAGGAAGGAAGATAGCACCTTTCCAGAAAGATCATCAGCAGAATAATGGGCTTCTAAATGTTTATCGCTTGATGGATCCCATTCGTTAACATCAATGCCATTCGTGATCCCTAAGAAATCGATTGCAAGTGAGGAACAAAAGGCTTAAATTTGGCAGAGATTAGAGATCAAATGTATCAGATGATCATAAAGTTTGAGTGTGTACCATTCAAAACAATCCTTCGAGTGCTTAACAACTCATTAAGACCATTTCCACCTTCAACGGTCGTTATTTCCCACGCATACCCCTGAGAGGTTATCATATTACCACAACATATGTGAGCATGATATTCCAGGTAATACAGAAGCAAAAGTAGGCATATAATTTAGAAATTATTCTACCTTGCTAACAGTCAATATCCGGTCTGATGTCACAATAGCGCCCTTTAGCACATTGATCGCTTCACCTGTGTCAAGAGCATGGGCCCTTGCCCATTCAGGGAAAACCCATCCCAATGCCCCATACCACTCTGGAGATAATCCTAGATTACCATAAGTTACTGCTGGCTCTACTCCCTTCAACGCAGAAGAACAAAAAACTTGGTAATGAAGCTAACAAATTGGTCACCAAATAGACCTTTTGCAGACACAAAAATGTACAGCTCCTGAAACAAACTTGCTGCAGAAATTCAACTACCAAAAATACAGCTGAAGTAAGCCTACCTGATGAGCAAGATTGTGTATCACAAGAATACATCGAGCATCCTTATAAACACCATATGGACGGTACTTAGCAGCCAAAAGTCTGAACCAAAGGAGGAGCCAAAATCAATATCCACAGTAATTGTCTAGCATCGTCCTTCCTCTAGGAAGAACACATTCTTCATCCAAATTAATGGAGAGTTCATATTCCAAGAGAAACAACAATCCCAAGCAAATATCATACACATCTTACTTGGTCAATAAGGAAAGAGCACTTACACAGGAACCAAGCCAGCATGCCAGTCATTGACCATGAACAGGCATTTCTGGCCATAGGTGAACCCTCCCAGTGGGAGCACTAGCGGTGCTTCACACGCTGCATAGCAGAGTAAAGCGAACCGAAACTGCATATAACCAAACAAGAACGCTTACCAAATCGGGATCCAAAACTAGGCAGCATTATTAACAGTCAGCACTAGTGGTGATCACAAAAGTACCTGGTTATCACCAAAAGCACCATTGATGTCTCCATAAGGATTCCCAGGCCTGTGGTAAGAAGGATGGTCTACGAACACCTAAATGAAACACGCCCATCCAAGCTACATTACTACAAATTCACCAACTTTCGAAGAGTTTTAGACTATTGAACTAAAAGGGAGACAAAAAGAAATTTACCCAATCAACTAGGTCCCTGTACTCATGAAAAAATGCCACTTCTTGCTCCCCTCCAAAGCAAGCAATCTTAATCCTACAGTCAGCATCTAGAGCAGCGGCAAAGGTATCGTCTTCAGGGCTATGTAGATACCTTGGAGAGACAACCATAACACGGTGTCCTCGAGCAGCCAGTGCAATCGGCAATGAACCACAAACATCTCCAAGCCCACCGGTCTTTGAATAAGGCGCCGCTTCAGAGGTCACGAAGACAATACTGTGTGCCACTTTCTTCGGAGCTTCGTCTACCCCTTCAATGTCGCCATCTGTCTCCTCTACGTTCTCAGAAATGACTTCAGCAGGACTTTCAATTGCCACCTCACCTGTGAAGAAGAATTATCAAATTCGCAATGGTGTAACACAGGAACGAAGAGATCAATCCAATTGAGTCGAATTTCGAAAGTGTGGTGTTTACCATTAAGGGAGTGAGAGGTGGACAAATTGAAGCCAACGACAGAACCAGAATCATCTGTCTCGGGGTCAAGCAAGAAACCCTTGTTGTCTTCTACTCCTTCTTCCTCCTCCTTCTTCCTCTTGCCAATTCCATCAGGCACACTTGATGTGATCGAAGACGAACTCTTGTCAGAAGCACGGGCAACCAGCTGCTGCGGGAAGCCGCCATTGCGGCCACGGCTTCTGCTGCGGGAGAAGTGAGCGAAACCCAGATGGTTAACCAGCTTACCTTTGATTTTGACGGGTTCTCCCTTGGGGAAAGGTTGAACCCAGTATCTTACTGAAAGGGTCTCCATTTGAGAGAAATTGGAAACCTTTTTCGTTCCTAAGAAAACAGGGGAAAGAGAAGGTACAAGTGAAGTAAGCACCGGCAGAAAGAAGGGATCAAGGTAGTTGAAATCACAAGGAAAATCAGGGAAAAGTGATAGATATTAGCGGGTGGTATGTGAGAAGGAAAAAGGAGAAAAAGAAGAGAAAAAAGAATTATGGAATTCTCGGGAATGGGAAGGAAGGAGTGAGAAACGGAAGAAGAAGAGGAGGGAAGTTGGCAGAAAAAGCGCCAAAGTCTAAAACTGATCCGTTCCTTCTATGGCGAACGAAACAGAAAACACCATGTGAGATTGTGAGTGAATAACATTTCAAGCCGTCCATTTCCTTCGTCTCCTATGCTCGTGCTTACCGCCTCTCATCGAAGATCAACCTCACTAAGGTCCGTCCACGTGGCAACTGTCAACCAGCGGCATAATAGGCTGTGGAAGTTTTGGAGTCTTCTCTCTCTCTCTCAATTCTCTGCCTTCCATATATGTTGGGTTGGGCCTCCTTATTCCCAAACTTTGTCGACAACACAAAAAATCTTTTTATATTTTTACCAACCTTACTAAACACTAGTGTTAACCAGCTTACCTTTGATCCGTCACGTTCAGGATAGAGCTGGATCGGGGAAAATTTTAGGAACGATCTGGTTTGTCATCCTATTGACACTCTAGTGAATGCCTCATATCTTTCAAATTAAGATTAGGACGACTTTTTGAGTTGTAAGTTGTAACCAAAATACGTATTTTGCTCGAATGGTAGTGATTGATTGGACGAGTTTTGGAGTGTAAGTACTTGGGTTTTTTTTTTATCATAAACGCACGCATATACTACATCGAAATATTTGAATGTTGTTAAATACGTATTTCGTTTTGGATCGGGAAGCTCATCATCGAACTTGGATAGGTTTCTTTCTAGTATTGTCAACCGCGCATAGAAGAGCTTCATCATCACAATTCACAACTACAACATGACCATTTTGATGCGAGATGAACAGCACAAATCATATAGTAACATTACAATATTTAACAGACTGAACATTTTATTACATAGCCTTCTGGGCTTTATGACGTCACAAGAACCAAAAAAAAACCGTTTTTCTTACAGGACAATAAAACGTTAATGAACCAAATTATAAATAAAACCACACACACATACATAGTTGTCTATATATTTATATGCATGGTATAATATGTCCTCGTCACCCAAAATCATGCCTCCACCCGCCGTGGCCATCAACCCCCGGCAGCTTCCAGTCGTCGGCGCCGCCGCTCGAATCCGGGCTGTACCCTGCCGGCAGCCTTCTCGAGTGAAACCGCATCGGGTTCGGGCTCTTGGGCACGTGGTAGATCGCCGTGCCACCGCCGGAGCTGGAAGAGTCGCAAACCGACGACGACCCGACGACATACCCTCTCTTCGTCGACGAGTTCCACTGCGGGGTGTATGGGCTCACCTGCTTCACCGGGCCCATGTTCGAACGGGCCTTGGCCTTAGCGGACTGGGTCGGGGCCATGTAGCTGGGGACGTTGTTGGGCGTGGGCGGGGCCTGCTGCCTTCTAGTACGGGCCGAGTACACGTGGCTGCTGCCTGCTGGGTCCATGACGCCGATGCTTATGTTGCCGATCCCGCTGCCGGCGGCCGTGGTCGGAGTGGCCACGTCCATTTCCACCGTTTTCTCTGACTGGTCGTCGGTCGTGGTGGTCGTGGTCGTGGTCATGTAGGAGTTGTCGGTTGGGCCGAACCGGCCACCGTGGTATGGCTGGGAAGACATCCAGCGTTCTAGCCAGTTCCAGCCCCACTGGGCTTTTGCTTGCTCTTCGCTGTACAGGCCCAGGTCCATTCCGTTTGGGCTGGGCTGCGGTAGGTGTTGTTGCTGCTGCTGCAGATCGATTGTCATTTTCAAGATGGTATACAAGACATTATTAAATTTTTTTTTTATAAAGGTATACAAGACATTATTAGATCAGCACAAAGTGTAGATCAAGTCTAGGGATGTATACTTCAATTTGATTATCATCCAAAATTCGATTGATTTTAGACCGTATCAAATCAGTAGTAACCGTAATTACGCATTATAGAATGGGATGCATACCAAAGTGAAGCGGAGGTTTACCTGATAGGCGTAGGCATAAGCGAGGGCTCTCTCCCTCTGAACCACGGCCTCATGTTTCCTCACCGCATTCTCCTTCATCTTACTGGAGGTCTGATGCCGGTTATCCCAGCTCTCCACCACGTAGCTCTTCTTCAATGGACTCCTCGAATTCATCAAGTGATCTTGAAAAGTCGACGTTTTGTGCCCGTCATACTCCTCCTCCTCCTCCGGTCCATCCTTCGTGTGCAGCTTCTCGTGAGTCAGTTGCATACGCCGAGCTCTAACCCTCGCTTGAACTCGCACCAATGCCTGCATGCACCTCATCGTCATCTGCGCCTGCTTCCTCACGTTGTGGCCTCTCACCAGTGCTTGCAGCCTCACCAGCCCCTTCAATGCCCGCAACGCACGCCTAGCCTGCACCAAAAAGAAGTGTCACTTCTGATGCCCTCATTTATTTTGGAGCGCGAGAAAATTAAAACTCGGCTCGAATCAGCTCAGCTTAACAATGAAGGGACCATCGACATTGAACCAGAAAGCAAGGGAGGTGGCAACTAAATGAATAAGGACAAAAAAAAAGTACACAACTAGACCTAATTAAAAGCTAGTCACGCATTGCTTGGTTCAGAAGGCATCTTTTTCCTCCCTCTCTTTTATCTTTTTGTTATCGTAGCTAGGATGCCCTGAATGGCACGGCAAATGATGAAAGTAAACACAGAAAGGGACATATGATCGTCGTCAACCAACCCTCTGGTGCAGTATTCATTATAATACTAAAGATAAATTAAATGTGGTCAGGGGTAAGTAAAAATTTACCAGGTAGCCTCTATAGTGGGATTGAATTAGGGTAGCGGCTCGGTCGTCTCTGGACTGACGGCCATATCCGGCTAGTCGAACGACTTTGGCTGCGGCCTGAGCAGCTGCAACGGCCGCTTCCGCTGCAGCAGCAGTCGCCGCGGCGACTGCAATGGCGTGATTCCTGTCGCCGGAGACAGGGGTCGTCGTGCCGCCGGTGTCGTCGTTAGTGACATGATCAGGGGAGCTCTCGGCCGCAGGGAAGTGCTCGAACGAGACTACCTCGGGGGCCTCGTGCTGCCGCCATTTCTCACCACCACCACTAGTATTCTCCTTCTGCAAGAAAACAACAACAATTCGACAAATTGACAAATTTAGCAGCTACCGTGTAATTCAGAAGGGGTTGCAATCGACTTAATGTTGGGTCTCGAATGCTATGCTATTTATGTACATACGCTGAGCGAAACATCGAAAAGTTATAAAATGATGAATCGTTAGTCGTTGATTCTAGGTCGTACTCGATCGCTCTAAATCCTGATTAGTTAAAAGTGTGGGGTTTGTGGGGGGAGGGTTGATGGTGATGAAACAGGGGAAGGGGGGGGAGAAATTGCACATGGATGTTAGGAATCCAGCCATGGTGGCATGACAAGAATGTGTCAAGACAAAAGGGAAAGAGGAGGGGGTCCTAATTCAGGAACAAATTTTAATGGTGGTGGCCTAGTGGTGGTGATGGACACAAAGGGACCATCAGTACAACTAACTTGCATATTGGAAACAGAGCTTGCTAGCTTACACCAGTAAAATATAGCATAAAAATGCCATCTTTGATCTTGTATTTTACCTATTTGGATGGTTCTTCTTCTGGGATTTGTATAATTAGATAATCCCAGAAAGAAAGTGACAAAAGAACCAAAGGAAGAGTCCAAATCAAGACACATACACACATAAGACCCATGAGTTCATTAATGACACAAAGCTCTCTCTGTTTTCTTTGTCACGACCTAATTAAGATTGGTGGGGGGAACACTAATGAATGATTGAATACCCTGTTCGTCAATTTTGAACTACTACAATTGGGGAAGAAGATGGCGGTTACCTTTTTCTGGGGCGAATCCTTATTGGAGTTAGATTTGAAGACTTTCTTGACTGAAGAGAACCATCCACCACCGCCGCCGCCGCTCTTCTTGCCCATCTCCTTCTTCCTCCGCGCCCGCTGGTCCGATCACCTTCAATGTACAAGAACCCAAAACTTCCCTAAATGGGAAAAAGGCTGAAACACCAAAACCAAAACAAACACCAACACCAACACAAGGAGCTAGCAAGGGCACCTAGAAAAGAGGAAGCGACTAGGACCCAGAAGTGGATTTGGCGAGAGTGAAGGTTTGCTGAGTGACTCTGCTCTCACATTTCCTTCTTCTTCTTCTTCTGGCTTTGCATCCTACTCTGTTTCGTTTTTGCTAATTCGTAACTGATCACCTCATTGTTTTTCCGAATTCCGTCTTCCCCTCTCTGTGTGGAGAGAATCAAGCCGGAGACAATGCTCTGTTTCTCCGGCCTCCAGAGGCGAATCGAGAACTAACGGGAGAGAGAGAGAGAGAGAGAGGGTGGGAGTGGAGAAGAAGAAAAGAATACTATGGAGAGAGAGAGAGAGAGAGAGAGAGATGAAGGGAGGGCGGTGGTGGTAGAAGTAGAAAGGAAGGAGGAGAGTGGGAAGAAGGAAGTAACTGTCAAGCGGCGGGATCGCCGTTACCGTATTTATCAGAATCACGGTCGCGCACTTTGCAAACCTACGCCTTTAATTTCCCCCGTCTTCTCTCTCGCGCCAGCGTCACCCAATTGTGTTTCGACACCTGTCCGTTATGATCTCCGATATCCGATTTTTGTTTTTATTGACTTTCTCGGTGATTTTTCCCTCTGTTTTTACTGAACAGAAATGGTCACCGAGCTTATGATTTCTGACAAGTTAGTCACTGAATTTGGTTTTTTGGTAACTTTGTCGACCTAAATTGAGGGACCAATTTGTCAGTGGTCCCAAGCCCAGTGGGTATTAATGTAATTGACCCACTAGTTAATTTGCCATGGCTAATTGGCTATCATTTCTTCAACTAGCACAGGGCCCCGTCCGTTGGCCAGGTTGTTCTTGTTGTTGAAGTATTTCTTGATTTTATTTTTGTAGTTGTGTGTTTCTTTCTTTTTTGTGTAAGTATTGGATGGATTACAACTCTACTTTTTTTCTAATAGGTGCGTCGTGTTACTTTATTTCTTGCGTAAGTATTGGATGAATTGCAACCCTACATTTTTTTTCTAATAGTGAAACCAAAATGTTGGTTTCACTCGTGTCGTAGATTCTTGTAGTAATTATTTTGTTTGGTTAATTTCCTCATTGGGAAAGCTTGATAAATATGAGTACATATGACTAACTTATATATGTTTGTTTTCAGTTTTCACCATGTTGTTGATGCTCGTTAGGGATGGCAATGAGTCGGGGCGGATAGTGCTTATCCGTTATCCTACCCAAAGTAGTTCGGATGTTACCCATACCCACATAAGAAACAGGTAAAAAATCAAAATCATGCCCATACTTGTTTGGGTTTCGGGTATCCACGGTCATCCATGGATAATAATTTCTCTTTATAACTCCAACCAATATGTTACGTACCATTCACTCATATTCTCGCATTACATAAACGTAAAAAGTGCGACAATAATTCATTAGGGTGAAGAAAATTAATTAAAACAACATAATTTTATGAAAATATTATAGTTATATGCTAAATATAAAATATGGTAGAGAAAATTAATAATTATTTCTAGATAAAATGCATATGCATGTCATAATCAGGCGAGTTCGGGTTGGATAGTGAGAAAACCATACCTACCCATTACTCGCAATATTCGGGTTCAAGTTTTACCCGTACCCACTAAAATTCCTTCGGGTTCGGGTTTTACCCTACCCGATTCGATCGGATTCGGGCGGATATCCATGGTTACAGACATTTTTGCCATCCCTTTCTAATTGGCTATCAATAATGTAGGAAAGTACTCAAGTATTTGACTAATGAAGTTTTAAGAAATGTATTTGAAATCTAATTAAATATAATTGGGTTATAGGTATGATATTGCCATTTACTATGCAATTTTATCAAATATGCACTATTTTTTACATCATACTCTTATACTTTAGAAAAATATCAAACATGTCCTTATACCCAAATTTCCATCCAAAAATCACCTTAACCATGACCGAATTGTGGTTCAGAGACGACCTAACCTCGATAAAATGGGAGGTACCCATTCTCTAATAGTAACAACTTCAACTTTGATTAGAAACGCATCTAACTTGGTGTCATTGTAAAATATAAGATATGACTCATGCAAGATAAATTTATCTCATGCATCGATGTACTTAAAAAATAATAATCTAAATCACCAAAACACATGCAACCATATCTTGCATCACGAAAGAACCCAACAAAATGATACTTCAATAATGGATGTGAGAGTTTGACATGGCAACAACAGTTAATCAAGTGAAGAGGAGTGCAAGAAAAAAAGTATATAAGTTTTGTACATAACATTTAAGAAGAATGAAAAAAATGCAAAAAAAAAAAAAAAAATTACTAACAATTAAAAATTGAAAATCAGTTTGCATCTAAAAAGAGTGAACCTAATATCGACTATGAGAAACCATATTTAACAAAAAAGAGGGCAAATTCTATTCGCTAGTGGATTGGTTACATGCATCACAACAAATCCCATTTTCAAACAACCCCATAATAAATGAATTCAAGTGTGTGTCCAAAAAGATTACCAAACTAACTACCAGACGGCTTAGTTTGGCCAAATTGGTATTGCATTTTAGCCTCCACCTCCGGCATCACCAACCATCTCCGTTTTACCTATAAATATTATGTACTTATCAATATTGACCCAATCGAGGATCTGTAGGAAATGCTCTTGTATTGAAGAAATAAATCACATCCAAGATGGAAGGGTGATTTTGCACACCTCCCAAGAGGAGAAAGTGAATTCCGTAGAGGACTCCAATGCAATCGTCTTCCCGGGGTGAGTGCGTTCTTGCCCAATGCTAGGTAGTAGGGATAGGTCCGAGTAGAGATGTTGTTGGTAGATTTTCTGGAAGAGGAAGATGACGAAATCTGGCGGTTTCTGAAAATAAGGGATTGCCTCCCAAAATCGGTAAAATTTGATAAAAGATTAAAATTAAAAATATAAATTAAAGTTAAATAAAATTGCTCAAAGCTTGTCGCTAGGGCTGACAATTTGGTCCAGAATTGTTTGGTTTTACCCGAAACCGGACCGCATAACCCGGAACGGGATCGGTTTGGGATCGGATAGCAAACAATCCAATCTCATATTCGGGCTTAGATTTGAGGTAAAAAAACCCAGATAAAGACCGGATAAGAGACCCCAACACTCAAATCCCCACAAGTTCAATCTAAAATCAAAATCAAATTGGGACAGGACCGGGTCAAGACCGGACCGGATCAAGACTGGAGTGTATCCCATCCAATCTTTGATCCTTATATTCCCGAAAAGACCGGACTGGGACCAGATCAATTTGGTCCAATTTAACGAACCGGACCGTATAGACACCCTTCCGTGAAACACTCACATAACAACATTTTTAAAATGGAGAAAATTGGAGATATGAATCTCCATCATAAATTTTATAGATATGTTTGATGTTGGATCTACAGAGGTTCAAGAGAGCTTGGTTGTTCTCATGTAATTTCAGTTGCTGCTAATAAAATTATATAGGGGATTATAAATAAATTAAAAAATATACCCAAAATTACACTGCGAACGAATGCCTCATGAACTGAAAATCGGTTTTGTTCGGTTATAATCTGAATCGATTTTCATTTAACTGTTTAATTAAAAAAAATTGCTTAACGCAAGCCGTACCGTTTATATTTTTTGGTTTACCGAAACCACGTAATCGGTTCTCGGTTATTTTGTCAGTTAGTCATATGAACTTTAAATTAGTACTTCCATAAGGTTATATTTTAAGTAAACCAGATTGATAACAGAACTGAAGGTCACATTCATTTTTTCATTATTTAATCTTATTATTTTTTTGCTAAACACATATTGGGTTTTTTTACATTTAAAAAACATATTAGTTTTTCTAAAATATCATTAACTAATAAAATTAAATCTTTTTTAAAAATGGTCCATAATTTTAATTAATCTTATCATGTCACTTATTTTTGTTCTTTCTTTTGCATTTTCAGCCAATTCCCCTTATCTCTCCGCTTGTTTACTCCCACCCACCAGTGATACCAACACCATCTGGAACTTTCTTTCTTCTCTATCTCCTCTGTCCTTTCCCATCTCGAGACTCCCACCACCAAGATGAGCAAGATACAAATTTGCATGTATGTTCTTCACTCTTAAATCTCAAACTTAAAAAGCGGTCACTTTCCATCCCCTTGCGCTCCATCCTCTTCGACCGAGAGAGCAAGATAAACTCTGTTTTTTTTTTAATATCAACTTTGTTCTGTTTTCTTCTGGCGATAAGAGGAAGAAAAAGTGGTTGGGTTGGTGACTATCGATTCACATGACCATCAATTCACGGCGGAGGAGGGCGATAGAAACAACGGATAGCGTTAGTGACCCTCGATTCACGGCGGCAGAGGGGTGGTAGAACTTCCGACGAAATCCCTAAAGCTCCTGAAATATTGCTCCCATGCTTGTCGCTTGTTTTTTGGTCGGAGTCGCAAGAGGAATTGGTGGATAATAACACGGCGGCTGGTTTACAGCAACTCTCTGCTGGGATGAAGTGAGTGGCGGAGACGATTTGATGGCCAGAGTCAAAGGTAGAAGAAGATTTGATTGTCGAAGTGAGAAGGAATTGCAGATTGAAGAGGGAGGCGAAGGGGTTTTTTTGTTTGGTGAGCGACGGAGAGAGGATGGAGATAGGGGTGAGTTTTGAATTTTGATTAAATTGCAAATACGGTGGAAAAGTGGAAAATCCAAGAATAGGCCCAGATGATGTCCGAAGGCATTCCGTTTGGCCCATGTATGATAAAAACAATGGGCTCAGTAAAACAAAAACGCAGCACTTCAATTAAATGTGCAGAACCGTGAAATGTCTAATCTGCCCTTCCGTGAAGCTCTCAGGAGCCAGAGTTTTTGAATCCCTGCAAACTCAACCCTTGTTTTGGCTTCATATATCTTATAGATTAATTATAATCGTGTGCATGATCGATCTAGTAAAGCACCAAGAGGATTATGCAATAATCAAAACCCATTTACTAATTGAATATTGATCGGATTTTTAAGGATAGAGATGCTTATTATGATTGAATTAACTAGATAACGTGTACACATTAATATTTTATATGAGTTATGATTCTATGCATAATCAAATATTCTTTCAAAGAATAAAAAATTCTTGTAAATTTAGGAGATCCCAAAAAACAAAAGTTCATACTTAGGTTGAGATTTTTTGTGTTTGCTCCAATGTTTTTTTTTTTTACACTTGTATGGAGTATTTATCCAATCTAACTTGTGTTATTGTTAATTAGTAGTACAAATTGGTGGTGTGCTTCAAGTGGAATACAATGAAAGATGATGGATGTGTCAAGAATCAGTTGATTTTTACAAACTCACAATAACTCGAGTTGTTGGTAGAGATTCAGCAATGGATCTTACATCACATATTAATTAGCACGGTCTTTCAAACGAAAGTCACTCATATGAGATTGAAGTCTCCACAGACATCAGGCATCATGTGCTTGCCAATGTCAAAGAATACAATCTCCGCCACTTAAGATTTTAATATCACGTCAAGAACCAGCTGGTCCAGGGGCGGAGCTAGGTGAGGGCTCGGGGGGCCCCCGGCCCCCCCGAGAATTTTAGAACCTACGTATAATTTGTACGATATTTGAAAAGTTACGTATAAACATAACGCTACGGATAAATACATAAGCGTGCAAAATGTAATCAAATGCACACTGCCAGTCTAACGGTGAAGTTTTAAAGCTACATCTCCATTGACCCGAGTTCAATCCTTCGAAGGTGCAGGTTTTTAATTTTCTCCTATTGGTCACCATTCACGTTTCTTTGTGTTTTCATTTACCAAAGAAATAATTTTGTTTTTTTTTTATTTCCTTATAAGTTCAGTCATTGATTTTATATAATACCAATTTATTTATTCAACTTTTGAATTCTTATTTATTGTGTCATTAATTGACTTCAAACATTAATATATACATATATTTATTTTCCAGTCATAAAGATATTGAAGGACGTGGTATACATTGGAATGTATAATTTATTTTTTATTCATATAATTACCTTTATTTGGAACATAATAACGTAGAAATTTATTTTTTTGTCATATAATTTAATAACGCGATCATATAATTCACATTTCACTACTAGTAAACGAAACAAATTTCGGCCCCCCAAACATCAAATCCTAGCTCCGCCCCTGAGCTGGTCACAATAATTCGAGTTGTTATCAGAGATTCAATAATGGAATCTCATTACCATGTTAGAACAAACAAATTAATAATTAGAAGCAATTAGACTCCATTACTAGCGTAGTATTTGGTTGGTTGGTACGTATATAGGTGGCTTAAAACACAAATGAAAACTAAGCAACGTAGCCATTAATTAATCCCGATTTTAAGGCTAGGTTTATAGAGCCTAATTAGTTGGCTAACGACGGCATTATGTATTGCTTGGATTGAAAGTGATGATGACTCGTACAAAGATCCGGATTAGTTGTTGAAGAAGAGAATGAAACGAGGATGGTGGTGGTGGTGATAATAAGGTGGAGCAAGCGGGAGGGTCAATATATTAGTGGTTAGGTCTGTAATTGCAACTTTGCTTTACATGGAAGGGAAAGGGATCCACACAGTCACAAACGACATTCAATCAATGGTCTCTTTGTTTTCATGCGGTTTGGTGTTGGTGATAGGTAGCTTTCACCCAATTTATTACTCTTTTTCACTTCAACCACACCACCACTACCGATCGCCTTGTACACATACTCGATATCGTAAGGAAGTGGTTAAAATTTATATATGGATGTCTTCTAACAACAATTCGAATGTAAAGACCAGTTGGATTATGATTTGGTTGACGGTGCAAATCCAGGGGAGGCCTTTCCCGGGCCAAACCCCCAGCTCTCCTCCGGGTAAAGAGCTGGTATAGCAAATGAGATCTGCATGTTTCCAATCCTCGCTCCGTCTCTTTAGGGCCAATGCTAGCCGGTCGGGGTATCTAATTTTATATTCATATGAGGCACAATGGTCTATTATGTCCTCGATTTGTCCTTGATTTAGTATCATGGCTGATTTGTTATTGAGATCATGTGTTCAAGTCCTCACGCCCCCCCCCCCCCCCCCAACAAATATCAATCATTGTCTTAAAGAACACGGTATGACTGGTCTGTACAAACTTTAAACTCATGAGTTGACTTTCAATGGAACATGTAAGGAAGTGGTTAAGATCCATACACTGACCTAGAACGTGATATGACGGGTCTATGCAAACTTCGAATCCACGGACATTCATGTACGCCTATTTTTGTCTTTAGTTGTGGGTATGACTCGTATGAGTTATGACGATGGGGCAAAAAGTTTGGTGGGTGCCATTGCAGCCATAGGTAAGTCTCTTTCAATGATGACTCAAAGTTTGGGACCAACACAACTACACGAGTGGTTTTCGGACCCTTTTTTATTGCACTTGCACAAGTGTTGGGTCATAGGTGTGGTTTCAAGGTCTTCAACCTTCCATGCAGAGACGAAGAAGGAGACACGATCTGTAACTGTAAATAGTTAAGTTACTGGAGAACTAACAAGAGATGGGTATAATCTAAATGATAGCCATAACATTTTGTTGCTATAAGTATCACGAATAGGTTTTGTTAAGGTCAAGCAAGGGTTGAGCGATTAGTGTTGTTGATTCCGTATAGTATTTTGATTCCCATAGTATTTTGCGACCAAAAGTGTATAGAATGGTTACTAAAAGCTTGTATCTATATTTACGGGTTAAAGACACATTTGGTCACTGAGATTACAAAATTGGGACATGTTTAGTCACTAGAAAAAATTAATATCAAATTTGGTCACTACAATTACTAAAACTGGACACATTTAGTCACTCGCCGTTAGTCTCCGTCCAACTCCGTTAATGAAGTCCGTTAAGTGATGATGTGGCAAACAGAAATGCCTAATCAGCCGGATATAACCCAACAAAAATAAAACCCGACCCGCCACGTCATTATAACCCGCCACGTCATTAAAACCAACCCAACCCAACCCAATCCATGACCCAACTCCACCCAACCCTTCTTCCTCCTTCCTCTCACCTCCTTCTTTCCCAATATAACCTGATAAACCAACAAAGCATGTACAGCCATTTTCCACCATGTAAGGTAAAAGTCGAATCCTCGCAAGAGTTCCCTTCCCTGTTAGCAGCCTCTAATAAGAATATTCTAACCTTTCATGATAACTGGGCCTCTCAACCAAAGCTCCGCTCTCTGGCCAGGACCCAGAGCCTCCCCTGTTTCCGGATCCACAACCTTGGCCTCCAGATTCTCCGAGATCCGACCCGCCGACCCGTAGTTCTTCATTTCCTCCGCATCCATCATTCTCGTTCCCCCTCCCCCGCTCTCCGTCAACCCATATCCCTGTCTCCCACAAAATTTCAATCACACCAACCAGAAAATTTCAACAAAGCTTCTTCAATTCAATTAGACTGTATATATATATATATACCTGGATGATGTCCATGTTGGGGAATTTCTCCTTGAACTTCTCAGCGACATCCTTCTCGAGCGGAGCCCCGCCGCAGCCCAGTACCAGAAGCGAGCTCAGATCGTACTTGCTGGTCAGCTCCGACTTCACCATCCCCACGATTAGCGGCGGAGAAACCGGCATGAATCGCCGACTCCTCCCAGGAGGTATTGTGATTTGTCGATTTTCGGAGGTCCCCAGGAGATTTGAAGGGTTTGGTATATATACACGTCGGAGGTTCGTTCAATCGAGGGAGGATGGAAGCAGCAGCTACGGCTTCTGTGGTCGTTCAATCGTCCGGCGTCGGGTACTCGACGCAGTCGGCTTATGTCAGTCGATTAGGGTTTCAGTGTGGTTTGCGGGAGGAGGTGGGAGGAAGGAGGAGAGCGGCGGCGGTGGTTTTGGGGAAAGAAGGAGGTGAGAGGAAGGAGGAAGAAGGGTTGGGTGGGGTTGGGTCATGGGTTGGGTTGGGTTGGTTTTAATGACGTGGCGGGTTATAATGACGTGGCGGGTCGGGTTTTATTTTTGTTGGGTTATATCCGGCTGATTAGGCATTTCTGTTTGCCACATCATCACTTAACGGACTTCATTAACGGAGTTGGACGGAGACTAACGGCGAGTGACTAAATGTGTCCAGTTTTAGTAATTGTAGTGACCAAATTTGATATTAATTTTTTCTAGTGACTAAACATGTCCCGATTTTGTAATCTCAGTGACCAAATGTGTCTTTAACCCCTATATTTACCATGAACAATTACCGTGAAAGACCTTTTTAGCGACCAAAAGGCAGGGGCCGAATGAAATGGTCCCAACTCCTAAAGATGCTCTCTTTGGTTGCAATAGGAATTGGTGAATGGTGACCTCGTTGATGACACTGATAATAATAGCATATAGCTCAAGACATGTTCATGTTGCAATGAAATGCTTTAGGCATGCAGTACAGTTATAAGCTTGAACTGTTACACATGGGATTGACATCGATATTAACCGGTGGTGATTGTACTGAGGAAGGGAGCTTGTGGATGCTGCTGGTTCAAAAGTTTGGTTGTCACACTGAGCAATCTCCATTGGCCGACCTGATGACAGCGGTTAAAACTTCAGCAGATCAATCAAACCAAGTTTACACTTTAAGACAGAACTAGCTAGAAAGGCATGTGCTAGCTCAAGATTCTGTTGAGAAAGAGTAAGCCAACCTTTGGAGGATCGGTAATACACGAGGGTAGGGGCGGAGAACCTGAAAATGTCCATGCTGCCATTTCCATTTGCAGAGTTCAGCAGCAATCCATTCTTCTCCAAATGCTAGGCGAATTTACATACTATCCAAAGCGTAGAGGTATATCCTAAAGACATGAATTACTTTAAACAATCAAAGCTTCTGATGACTCACAATGACAGAACATAAAACTTACTATTCTCCACAATGAAATTCTTGGCTTCCAGCAACAGCGCACCCGAGAATCTGATTTTGCTCATTGCTTCTCCAGGTCGTGCCTTTTCGTTTCAGTATCCCAAGGCCCAAGCATACCCATGACTACAGGTTGATATGGCAATTAACAACGAAGAGTAAATAAAATAGTAATATTCAGGAATTCAGATAGAGTTGATCAATGACTAAACTAATTGTCGGTTACAATGTCGTTTGATAAATGCTTACCATCAGATGAGGAGCGATGCCACATGCCTCCTTCCTTGTAACATACAGCCAGACTGAATTGCCCTTACAGAATTCAGTCTCCTAAGTAAAGGTCATGCTTGACAGGGTTCAGTTTGTTGTGAGCATTGATTGTCAAGACTGCAAAGAGAAGTCTTTGCAGAACAATCAGAATCATGGCAAACTTGTTTTGGTTGCTTCAACAATGCACATGGCCTAGGAACTGGTGAGACTCTGGTCTCCTTTCCCTATCGCCTTTTGCAATGTAATGCCTTTCTCCTCTATAGACTGATCCTTATGCTCAATATCCAACACAAGAAAGTTCAGTCAGTTTAAGAGGATCCTCAACTGTAGTCCTCTGTGCCTTACGGCTAGTTCTACAAAAATAATCATATGTGATATACATGAGGAAATCCAGAAAGAGTGTCTTTTCATATGTTCCTCGCACAAGTTCCACCTTATTCTGGATATTGCTGAAAGCTCTCCCCATAATCTTATAAGAAATTTCATCCAGAACAAATGGAATCTCACTCAATTGCTTGACCCACATCAAGGCCCTCTCAGGCATTCCTTGTTTGCAAAACTGAGACAGCAATATATTGGTGGTGACAGCATTTGGCGCAAACCCCATTTTAATTAGTCTGGCACTCAAGATCACCGCACGATCCAGAACATCTGTACATACTCCACTTATCAAGGTGTTGTATGTTACCGTGTCTGGAGTAATCCCCATTGTGATCAACTCATTCAGCAGGATCACAGCTCGATTCATTTTTTTAGTATTACAATACCCATGAATTCGGATGTTATACGTGTTGATGTCTGGTTCCCATCCCCCCGCATACATTCTCTGCACTAGCTCATCTGCATGAACCGTTTCAAATGCTTTGCAATATCCACTGATCAAAGTGTTGTATGTGACAATATCAGGAGGGGTTAAACCAGAACGAAACATTTCTGCAAATGCATCCTCCGCCATCTTCATGTTTCCTACTTTACAGAATCCGCGAATGATGATATTCATTGTAAATGTGTCAGGAAGAAGGCCTTGTTGCCTCATCCCTTTCTCCAACTGCAGAGCATGACTTAGATTCCCAGAGTTGCAAAACCCAAGAATCAAGGAGTTGTATGTAAAACTATTGGGGATGCAGCCTTTCATTGACATTTCCAAGAATACATTATATGCCTCTTCCATCAAGCCTGCTTTCGAAAGGCCATCAATGACAGCTGAATAGGCAACAACATCAGCATGCATACCCATCCCTTCCATTTCATCCCATAGACTGCAAGCCCCATCAACATCCCCTCTCTTGAAACACCCATCCACGATAATCGTAAAAGCTTTTCTGTTGATACGAAATCCCTTGTCAATCATTTTATGCAAAAGTTCTGTTGCTTCTTGCACTCTACCTTTCTTGGACAAACCCATAAGTAAGGAACTGCATGTCAGAGAAGAAGGAGCTATACCGAAAGTGAGCATGAGTCTATAGACTTTATAGGCATTCTCTTCTTGTCCTAATTGGCTACAGGCAACAATAACAGAATTAAAAGCAACACTACTTAGACATACTCCCTTCTCCAGAACATCTTTCAGGAGTTGAATTGCTTTGTCCATGTGCCCTGCCCAACATAGCCCTGCAATGGAGATATCATATAGTGAACAAGGTGGAAGCAACCCTGATACAGATACATCTGTCAACAAGCGGTCAACATCCTCTCCGCTCCCATACCTATAATATCCAGCGACTAACGTATTGAATGTCACACCATCTGGCGGTATGCACTTACTTTTCATTTCTTCATAAAGCATCTTTGCCTGAGTGACTTTCTTTGCCTTCAGATATCCATTCAACATCGTATTGTATGTTGAAACAGTAGGCGAGAGACCGAATTGCTCAATCCCATCAAATATCTTTCTCGCTTCTTCTACATTTCCTTTACTGCAGAATGCATTAACAATACTGTTTAATGTAGGTATACTTGGTTTACAACCATTTTGAATCATGAAATCTAACCAACAAATTGCATCTGAAGTCTGGGCCCTCATGCAGCATGCATTGATCAAAATGTTGTACGAATACACATCTGGTTCACACCTAAATTTCCACATTATATGCAACAAACTCTCGGCAACTCTAACAAGTCCCTTCTGACAAAACCCATGAATCATAGTGTTGAAATTGTAATTACAAGGATGATACCCTACGCGAACAACGTCCCTGAACAACTTCCACGTACCAGCGAAATCACCAACTTTGAGCAGAAACTTCAACAGAATAGTGATAGCAGATGAACTTGGCCTAACTCCTGACTCCCTCATCCTGCCTAAAATGTCAAGCGCCTCATAACCCATATTTGCATTCAAGAAACTGCGCATGATAGTGTCAAGAACTGAGAAATCAGATTCAAATCCACTGTGCTTGCCCCACATAAAATCCACCAACTCTCTACTCCTCCGAGACCCGATTCTCCGAAACACCAACGAAACAACATCCTGTGCAAGACACCTGAAATTCTCCGCAGCCAAGGCGTGGGCCGCAATGCAGCAGGACTCAACTGTATCCTGAGAATCATCATTCTGAAACGCAAGTTTGAAGAATGCAAATGCGGCTTCACGGGATTCCAACAGTTTCATGGTCTTCACCAGGAAGTAAGGGGAAAACTTGAGAGAAAATGCCTTCAAGACGAATCCTTTCTTGCTCTTTATCAATCTAGAAAGTCCGACAACTAATATCCGGCATTCGTTCAAGTTCAAAGGATGCGCACCGGAGCAAGGGGAAGAAGGGCAGAACTGATGGAGGTAATACAAGCTAGAAGAATGAAGCCGCGCAAAATGGAAGTCAAGGGGCTTAGGCGAGTGAATTGAAAATGAGTGCACCTTAAAATGGCTGGCAGCAATCCGAAGCACTCTGGCAGACATCCGCAAGATTTCCAGACCCACCTCTGCCCCCCCTTCAACTTGGCTCAAGTCACTGTGGTTATCGGTGAACAATATCCAGAGGCTAACCAGTCCTCCATCCACAGCTGACTTGGTCTTCTAGTACATCTTTTCTCCAGCGCACAAACATGAAGCGTCTGATTTTGAGGCTCCACCATGAATATAAAACAAGTTGCCACAAAGTATACTCACCGGGAGAAACGAATTTTTGTTGTAGAATGAGGCGGACGGACAGAGGTTGGTCGGCGGTGGAAATTGCAGCAGTGGGCGACGGGTTGTGGGAGCTGGGGAATTGGGTGTGGGGATGGGCCGTGATCTTGGGCTTGGTGGGTTGTACGGGCGGGCCGGGAGAGCGAATTAAACTAGTGGGCTTTTAAAAGGCTGCTTAACATAGATGAGATCATTACATCGCCAGGTCACCAGTTCATAATGGTAGAGTACAAGAGCTGCAATAGCTTATTCTTCTAAAGCTGAATGAACAAATCTTCAGCAGATTACATCAACCAAACCAAATCGTGCGTACAAAATGACACAACCAAATGCAAGAATCAATGCCACACCCACACAGGGGAATGGATACACCGAGCCGCACAAGCCGAAACCAGGAAAAGCTTCAAGATCCCCCCATGTTGTCGTCGTCGTCAACCATGAGTGTTGAGAGCTTCCCACACCAGATTCTTTGGCACAGGGTTGGAGACGTCCCTGGCTTGCAACGCGACGGCTCTGAGTGTGTTGTAGGTGAAGACATTCGCCATCCAGAACGAGGCACAGTTGTAGGGCAAGTTGTGCTTCTTGCAGAGCTCCTGAACAAATGGAGACACCTTTCGAAGCTGGCACCTCGGCAGGCGAGGGAACAGATGGTGCTCCACCTGAAACTGCAATCCGCCATGGAACCAATCCATCCAAGAAGGGGACGATATGTCGAGCGTCCCGTTCGCTTGCTTCTCGAACCAATCGTGACCACTAGGAGGCCCGGCGTAGACACTGGAGGAGAAGTGGTTGAGACAGAACTGAACATGTTGAATCCCGGTAACCGCGAAGCTAACCACCACGAACATCAGCCTCTCCCCGAAATTGGGCAGGCAAGAAACAAGCAAAGGGTACCAAATCCAGAACACAATTAGGCCGACGATTTCTTGAACCCTGTTGGGCACCCTTCTCTTGGAGAGCAGCAGCGCGAACGACTGCGCAAACAGATTGATCCTGGCCAAGCACATCACAGGGTAAAATGTCAGGTGCTGATAACTCACCAGGAACCTCGCGGCGGGGTCGAAGCTCAGCTTCCTGTCATAGAAATGAGACGTCATTGAGCTGAACAATTTGGAAGAGACGGCGAAGAATGGAATGTGCTGCAGATCCGGATCGAAATCGAGGCTGTTGCAAGCAATGTGGTGGGCATTGTGGTTCCATTTCCACCATCCGATGCTTATCCCAGCTAGGCAATTGCCCGCCAGCAGCTGAGCAACCCGATTCAGCCGGCGGGTCGCCATTATCTGGTAATGTCCAGAATCATGGCCGAGCCAGCCGCTCTGTATCCACATAAACCCTAACATCCCGGCTGAAAGCAAATGAACCCAAGTGCTGTCGCTGCAGAGGATGCCGTAGAGACTCATAGCAAACAGCACCGCCATTACGACGAACGAAATTAGGACGCCGTGCCCTTTCTTCTCGAAAAGACCCAATTTCGAGAACTCAGCTACCAGCCTCCTGTAATCTTTGGAGACCTCAGAGACCGTGTAGTCTTGGAGATGTTGCCCAGTGAAGAACCTGTCGAGGTGCTTCCAGGCGGTGCCCGGATGGAAAGCGAGGAAGGCGTCGGAGGCGTCCTGGCCGGCGAGATTCATCAGCGGGAGCTGGCCACCGGGGTGGGATTTGGTCCAATCGGTGACATTGTAGATCTTGCCCTGTATAGAGATCCATAGATCTCCCGCCTTGTTGTGCTTGGCGAGCTCCTGCTGCGAAATGTACTTCTTCGGCTCCGCCATTTGCAAGCCCGGAGAGAGATCTGATGTTTAATTAACAGCTACACAACTGCGTCACTCTCTAAACTTTCTAGCTCTTCTTTATAATGGGAGCAGATGGCAATACAAAGGTTTCAACTTTTTGTAAGGGTTGAGCTAATTTTTTCGATTATCAGCTTCTCAAGGGTACAGACAGACTCTGGTAGTGCACTGCAGAGTACTGAGTGGGAGTGCGAGGAAGAAGATGAAGGCAACGATCGAAACGAGTGGTTGGTGCTGCCCATGGTGTGGGGCCTAAGCTAGCAAAGGATTGGGGGAGCGCCATAGAAAAACAATTTAAAACCAGCAGAAAAGCGGAATCTTTCTTTTTTGATGCGGAAATATCCACTCATTCTAGCCACTGACCCGGCGGGGACGACAAACTGTTACAGAGTACAGACAGAGCAAAATATAAATATCTTGCAATCCTCCGTGATTTTAATTAGGTTTGTCTCGGTTATTGGTTTTAACTGATAATTGAACAGATAAGAACGATTATTTGTTAATCGATAATCGATAATTTTTTAGTGGTTTGGTTTCAATTAATTGAATTTTGTTTAGTGATTAACCGCTAACCGATTAATCGGCTAATTGTTAATCAATAAAAAAAATTAATAACCGCCTACTAGTATATTGATATACTTTGAGCTTTGGCTAGGGGGGAAGTCTCCAGACTAAAACACAACCAAAACAACCATTCCTAAAATTCCAATTTACACCTATTGCATACAAGCCTCTCGCACTCTCAAATATGTTTAAGAGTTAGAATCCGAAAGTCACCCATCTCTGAATCCATTTTGCAGTCTACAAGGGGACGCGGCACAAGGCCAACCTATCTGAAGCACTGCTTAACCCGAGTCGTCCTGACTTTAAGCAAGAAAGGTGTGACCCACTTGCTAGTAACAACTAACACCCGTCAGCCTCGAGGCTCAGGCCTAGTCGCCTAACATATAATCGAATTTGAACCTATTTTAATGTAGAAATTGTATCATTATAATTTTGAGTAAGTTTCCCACAAAAAAAAATATTATTTTTGGTGCGAATTTGATACCTTAAATGTCTACATTAACATATAGAACAAGTATATTATAGATCCCCGGTTCCCCACATTTCACAACTTCAATCATCCATATCCTTCATGTATCGCAAGCTAATTTATGTACAAAACAAACTGACATCACAATTAATCCGACAATTGAAAAAGCACATACAAGAACAATCCAATACAAAATAGGCCAAATACACTTGTATAGCCAAAACTTTGACGGTTTTGCCAAATATAGCCACTTTTGGAGAAATACCAATAATAGCCAGTTTTTTAAAAATTTGATGACAATAATAGCCATTTCCGTTACATAATTTAACGGCGTCAGTGACACCGTTAGTTAAATTAACGGAACGCTGACTTGGCTGCCAACTCACCCTCTATTTCATTTCCAACTCAGCACTCACACGACACGTCATTTACAAAAATAAAAAATAAAAAATTCGCCCTATCCCTATTGACCTAATCTCTTCGAACCCTCTTCTTTCTCCTCCAGCAACCCCTCTTCTTCTCCATCAAAACCAGCAGCTGCCGCCGGTCAGTCCTCGCCACCGCTGCCAAGATCGATTGTTTCAGCTCCTGATTTTGCAGAGTTCTCTATCATTGCTGCCACCTTCAGCAGGCTTAGTTTCTCGTTGGAATTCACTTCACCTGCAAATCAGTGAGGCAAAAACACAAACAGTTGGCATGCATCAAACTCTACACGAAATTTTCGACCCCATAAAAAATGAAATCTGAAACCCAAGCTTCCCACAAGACGAGAAATCTGAAACCCAGTTTCCTTGGCAATTTTGGCAACTAGGTCGTCGAATCCGGCCGATTTCTCCAACTGGGAATCGCCAGAGACAAGCAAAGAAGCTCGCTGGATCAACCCACCGAGCATCTCGAACATCTCGTTCGAGTTCCACCAACCGAACCGCCTCTCTGCTCTGCTCACGGCACTGGTGAACAGCCACCGTCCTCCTCACTTGCTGCAGCAGCGCGAAGAGCTCCTCTGGCACATCTGGCAGGCGCTGGTGTTTGGAGATTTCTTCTAGCTTCGCTTGCTCTTCGTTTTGGATGGACTTGACTACGGCGACGGAGGCCTCCACTTCGTCGATAGAAGGCCTCGGCGGGAGGGATCTGTAGAGCCTCATGATTTCGGCGACGGTATCCACGAAGGCTGGCGACGGAGCTGCTGGCCCGCCGCCATCGTTGGATTTCACGGCCATGGCTGCTGCCTGGGAGAAGAGATGAGGATGTGTCTGTGACCCGGTCGGGGCGGCGGTGGGGCAGAGGCAGGGGAAGGAAACGAATCGGATTTTGAATCGGATTTTGAATCCGGTGGTGGTGGTGGGATTTGGGTAGTTTGGAGAGCTTGTGGTTGTGGTTATGGTGGTGGTTTTTGGCGGCGGCGGTGTCGATGACGTCCTTGATGCTCTGAGCGGATTTACGGCAGCTGGAGCTGGCGATGAGGTTTCGCGGAGCTGGGCTGAACACGTCGTCGAATGCTCTGGATTTGCATTGTAGGGATTTGAATGGGGCGGCGGAGGTAAGTGGAGCTAGGGATTTGAACGAAGGTGAACAGGTGGTGGTGGGGAGAAAGAGATTTATTTTTATTTTTTTTTTAATTTAATTTGATTAAAATTATAAGTATAAAATTTTAATTATTTTCCATCTAACATTATTTTTTAATAAAATATGCCACGTCAACCACTGCTGTTAGTCCAGTCAACACGTTAATTAACACCGTCAAACAATTGGATGGAATTGGCTATTATTGATATTTCTCCAAAAGTGGCTATATTTGGCAAAACCGTCAAAGTTTTGGCTATGCAAGTATATTTGGCCTACAAAATAAAAAATGTCATCACATTCAATCAAACGATTGAAAGAGCGCACATACGAGAACAATCCAACAGTCTCATTTCAATCGCGTATGAGAACAATCCGACAGCCTCAACACGTGGTCGATTGCCCAACCAACTAACCCCTTAAACCTTGGCACTTCAATATCTCGAATGTGTGAAACCAAGAAGTAGCAACAGAGATGGAGGAAGACGAGTAGAAAAACCCAAGGCAACTGTAAAAAAAAAACGAACTTTCTTCTGCTGTCAAACAAATTATTACACAGGCCTCCGTAGTTGTGGCCTCTGCCCATTACATGAAAAACAGGCATGAACACTTTGAAGCTTTTATATGCAGCTAATTAGTCTACAGCCCAAATGATGAACATGGTTTTAAAACTTGACGTATATGTACATACACGTACGTATGTTATCTCCAGCTCCAGAGCATTCGCGACGTCAACCAGCTTGGAAGAAAGCTGCAAACTTGAAAAAGAACCAGGCTTCAGAAGTTCCAGGGTCTCTGCGCCAGCGAGGGGAATTCTGATCTTTGTCCACTGTCAAAACATTTTTTGTTCTCATATATAGAGGCATACAGAATATCATTTGCAGCATTACACACTACTGATGTCGACGCGGCCTTTCTGGAGCTGAAAAGCAGGGGTGATCCAGCTCCCGCAACTGCACTGTATGCCCGACCAATTGAAGTAGCCCAGTCGAGCGTCACAGTGCGCACATGACAACTTCCCCTCTAATCCGCCATCCTCAACTGGACAACAAAAGGTGGGGGCTACAACCATTACTTACTTGAAAGAGTTTCCAGATATGTGTACAAAGCTAATGTGCGAAGCATAGATCAAATATTGAGCTATCTGGATAGGGTATCACAATAACTCGGGAGCACTATCCTTACTCGAAAAGGGAAGAAAAAAGGCACAAGGGAAAAGTCCTACACTAAAATGTTATGCATCCTCATTTTGATATGTTCTAGCAATTAAAAAGATTGTACTAGATCTTAAAGCAGTGGACATCACTATAATATTATGCCTTACAACCTGAACTTATTGATGACCTCTAAGCCGATGTATCTGCCTTAAATTCTTCTCTCGAAACAGTGGCCATATTCCTAACTACTGTCTCACCATCAAGGGTGCCAAAATGTTTTGGCCACTAATTTGAAGAATGCCCTCATTATAATCCAAGTTTTCAAGCTGGATGGAGATCAATAGAAGGGGTGCGCACTATTGGTTTCAGAAAGATAAAGCATATGTTGCTTATCATACAATATTTAGATCTTCTAACTCGATTAATTTGGCATGTGCTTCTAAACAGGGAACACAAGCTACTAGTTAGCTTGTGGCATTAAAAATCAGGAGAATAAGTATTGGCATACCTGCTTTCATCCACCGTAGAGGCTCAATAAAGATAGATGAACAGTCAGTTTCATCAGACTTGCTAAATGGATTGCCACTTCTTCGCTTGTTCCATGAGAAGGATGACTCGCCCTCTCCCGGAATATGACCAACAACATTACCCTCTAATGCAATTAGCCTTCTGCACTTCTTGCAACGATATGCTTTTACACGCTTTTTTTCTCCATTTAGTGGTGCTGCTGTCTGTGCCTGAACTTCTACAGCTATACTGGGATCCGCAGCAAACTGATCGCTTTCTATCTTCTCTCCCCGGTTATAGCAGTCACCTGGAAGCACAGGCCGCTCAGTATTTTACACAATACAAAAGCTCGTCCTCACTTGTATTTCGTATCCACTAGGTATATTGAAGCAACCCGAAAGCATAAACTACTATTAAAAAAACAAGAATCGGTAACAAGCAAAATGCATCTAATCTCAAGCTTAGCCTCCAATAAGGTACTCATTCAACTAATATTTGCATTCAAGTTTCTTATAAATATATACCATCAGTGCAGCACTTCCCCACTGAGTGCAGATCCAGTAGAGTGATGTTCCTATTTTAACCGATTTCTGCCTCGGCATATATCTATCCCTTCATAGTTGATCCATCAAAAAGTATGATAACCTACACTATGATGCATGAGAGACACTCTCTCAACCTCAAAACTCCATGGTTGATACTTGATATCTCTGTAGAAGTTTATCCTGAACTAGGTAAGACTAGCCAAACCAAATATCACACAGGGAGCTATTAAACCACAGATGACAGATGAATCGAATTATTTTGAATTCCTAGTTCATTCTAAAAACAACACCAATCAATCAGCACCTTGCAACTAATGTGGGTTGGTTCCCATGAGATCAGGGGAAAATGCATACCTAATACTTTCACATGGAAGCGCTTGTATATAGAACTCCCATGATCAACCTTGAAGCCCATGTCCTCAAACATTTTCAACTGCAATGAAGAAAAACGAACAAGCTGAAAAGTTTGATTCTTTACAACCATGAAGAAACTAAAATTATACAACCACCAAGCTATACAGTCGTTTATAAGTCTGATGCACAGTGTCCTGCATCACCTGATCTAGAAAGCCATCATTGGGGCAAACAGACTCACAGCTTTGCCTTAGTGATTCAAGGGCATCTGTTGGAGTTCAAAAGATTTATGGGAAAAGCAGGCCATTAGCAAATGTTAAAAGTAAATTGAAAACAATTGGAAGACTGGTATTGCCCCAGCCCCCTATAGCATATACAACGATTCCTCCTAACCTTCCAGAGTGAGCTGTTCAAGTCTCATCAAGTATGCTGTAATGATAGCTGCACTGAAACAAAGACGAGAAATAGACAAATTCAACAATTCCCAAATACAACAGCGAAGCAACGGAAATGCTCAATCGCTTGGGGTTTACGTACCTCCTGGACACACCAGCAAAGCAGTGAACAAGAACGGAGCCTTCTTTCCTACTCCGATCAATGAAATCCAAGCACGGCTCCAAATAATCCAACAAATCCGCACTCTCCGTATCCCTAATCGGCACCGCCATCCTCACCAGCTTCAAGTCCTTCCCGGCGTACTCCAGCGAGTACATGAGCTTGCTGCTCCTGGAACCATCCTCCTCCTCCTCAGCCGCAGCCGGGCCGTCGCGCTGGCGATTGAAGTAGACCTTCTTGATCTCCTTGGCCGGGATCGAGACGCCGGAGCGCCACTCGGTGAAGAAAGAGATGGAGGCGGAGCTCAGGACGGAGAGCACGTGCGTGATGTCGGAGGTCCCGCTCTGGAGGACCTCCGCCGCATCGGTGATGTTGCCGATGAACAGATTCTCCCGGACGAGGTGCGGCATGTCAGAGAGAGAGGAGATCGCCGGTCGTCGTCGGCGGAATTGAGTGGGAGGTGTGCGCACGCAGAGAGAAATCAGGATTGAATTTCGTCTGCGTTCGGAATGATGGGCGAAAAAGCTTTACTATCGATATTAAATTATATTATTAAATTTATTATTAATTGCATTTACTACTGCAAAGTGCAACGGTGGCCTGAGCGTGTGTGAAGTGGAAACTTTAGAGCAAACTGAGAATAGAAGAAAGGCATCTTTCTTGCTGGCTAACTTATACGGGCGGATCACGGTCGGCATCTAGTTCGGTAAACTTGAACCAAAAACTATTATAACTCGCTGAACCGAGCTGATTGTATATGATTTGAGATTCGGACGCTTATCTTTAAATCCAAACTGATTTTAAACACCCTCATACTAGAGCCACAAGTCGTCAGTAGCTGATGATTTGAGATTCAGTCGCTTATCTTCAATCTAAACCGAATTTGAACACACTCGTACTAGAGCCACAAGTCAGCAGTAGCTGAAGCCCACTTCTAGCTTTGTCCTTCTTACTTCTGGCACTGTTGTGATAGGTTGTCACATTACACCGAACTTTGATCCATTTTCGATTAAGGGTAAACTGGGAAAAATATTTTGGTTGGAATGGCAACGAGGATGTGTTTGGGTTGGTTGTTTGGTTTGGTTTGTTCTGCCCAAACCGACTTAATGCCCACCCCTAGAACGATGAACAATAATTCTGTCCACATCGAAGCAAAACGAATCTTAAATTGATAGTTGGATCGAATCGGATTGGATCAATATAATCTGATATTTAAATTTCTATTTATTTTCTTCCTAAATGCAGAGAAAATAATGGAGCGAATATGAAATTGAACCAAACCGAACCAGAACAAATGAAGCATATACGCTTTTGGCCCAACTCTGATCCTCCATCTTCCTGTATTTTTTCGGTCCATTTTTTGTTGTGGTTCGTTTCAACTCTGAATCTGACATGATCATACTCATCCCTAATTCAGGGATTCTATCTCATAAGTCAACTTCTTTCCATTTCTATTTCATGAGAAATGGTGACGAGTCTAAAGATTAACAAAAGCCTTTGTATTAGCATATGAAAATAATGCAATGTTCTATTTCCTCTCTTCTTAAAGAAGCTGATGACTCGTATCCACCAACCATCCTTGTTTATGACTATTGTCTCACTGTTGTGGAGGATCTGGCGATCTCGTAAGTGGGTGGTTTTTGAAGGTAACAATACGGACGCTCGGCCTTGATGCGCCAGTTTAATTAGCAATATGCGGAGTGGGAAAATTTGCTGGTGGATCAGGTTCTCAGTTGTTCTGCCCCCTGGTACAACAGTGGAGTCCTAGTGGGGCTCCCTTTGCTGTTTGTATGTAGGATGAGGCAGTTAGGAGTGGGTTTCATTCGGCAGGCAGAATGGTTATTATGAACCAAGAACGTCAGATCCTTTTGGTTCGGGCCTCGGGGGGTACTGTTCCCTTTCATTGATGACCCTATGGTGATAGAATTACTTACGCTTCGTGAGGCTATCCTTTGATGTCTGGCCCATGGCTTCACAGAGATACGTTTTGAAGGTGATGCGAAAGTAGTCATTGAAAAGATCATTCGTGCAGATAGCGGCAATAATTGGATGGGCGCGATTCTTGAAGAAATTGTGATGTATTTTGCCAATCATAGTGGGTTTGGTGTGTGATTTGTAGGGCGGCGTAATAATAGGGTAGTCCACTTGGTGGCTCGAAAAGCCCTTTTTTGTATCCAACTATGTGTCGTGTGTTTGATTTTCAGACTTGACTGAACTCCATAATGTAATTACTTACCTTTTGAATCAATATATGATTATCTTTTGTAAGAAAAAAAATCATTTACAAATGGTATATATAAGCATTTTCATCTATAGAAAACCAATTTATTTTGTTTCCCGAGTTACCATCTATACCTTCATTTGTTTTTAAATGTTCCTACACGCCAAAGTGGTAAAAAAAACCAATACAACCAAACAATTTCCCAAAATCTCACATAAAACCCCTCAAATTCACACATAATTCCAAGACACTATTGAAACACAAATAAAATAGCGTTAATCAAACAGGGTATGTCTATGGTAACTTAAAAGTCAGTGTGACTTGAAAAAAAGGTCAATCGCTCTTTACAATTGGTAGATCGCTTCACACAATTAGTCGACCGCTTCAGACAACCAATTTACCTCTTCCGTAAAATTGATCGACCACTTCAAAAAACCAATCCATCGCTTCCAGCAAACGATCATCCATTTTCAAGCCAATTCATATAACATACAAGAGGGTGCATGGAAAAGACCTTGGCATGAATTCAAGTATATCCTTTTTTATAAGCCAAGTAGCTAGAAACCAAGTGGCCTAAGAGAGAGTTTAATTAAGCAAGTCGTTGACGATTATGATTTAGTAACCAACCGAGCTGTTGCTGCAAGTGGCGGGAAGGATTAGGTAATAATTTCATAACGTTAAAAATACAAGTTCAACTTGTACTATAAAAAAAACTAAAGCATCTTTGTAAAATTTCTCAACAAATTCACTCGAAGTTTTTACTTCTCAGAGAACAAATTAAATAGAAATGGCAGATTAACCACGCGGTGGGAATGAGTCCAAGAATAACATGGAATCTACTTTGCAAGAAAAGGCGCCAACATGAATTAATCAATATATTTTTTTGATGAACCAACGATGATTTGATTATTGGTAGCAGGTATTGCTGTTGAAAATTCAATTTTATTCAACCCAATTAGAACCACACTGGTCAATCAAAGAAACAATCAAAACCCCGATAATAAGTCTTTCTTTAATTAATCAAACCAACTTTATTTTTCCACATGAAGTCTTCGTCAAATTTCACTTAACCCAATATAAATATCCCTCTTTCGCTCTAATCCAGATTAACCAGTTAATTACAAAGGTTAAACCAAACAAAAAAATGAAGAAAACCACTCTGCTTCTCCAATGGCTACTCCTTCTTCTACCACTAACAGCTTCCCTCTCCCCGTCTCCCTCCAACGTCGTCGACGGCGACTGCTCCGACAAATGCGGCAACGTCACCGTCCCCTACCCTTTCGGAATCGGCGACCGGAAATGCGCAATCTCCGCCCCCTTCCTCCTCAATTGCAACTCCTCCGCCGTCCTGGTGTTCGGCAAGAACATCCCCGTCACCAACATATCCGTCGAGGAAGGCACCTTCTCCGCCGTTATCTCCGCCGTCGCCCGCTGCTACAACAGGACCGATCCGGCGAGGAACCGCACGACGATGGGGCGGTCAATCAAGCTCGGCGGCGGGCCCTTCCGGCTGTCCAACGTCTACAACAGGCTCACCGCCTTCGGCTGCAACACCCTGGCCTTCATGACCGACAAAGCCGGCACCTTCGGCACAGGCTGCGTCTCCTTGTGCGGCCGCGGCCGCGTTCCCGCCGCCGCCAATTCGAGCTCGGAGCTCTGCTCCGGGATCGGGTGCTGCCAGAGCGCGATTCCCCAGGGATTGAAGTTGAGGACTCTGAATTTCACTGTTTCCAGGGCGAGGAGCCGCGGCAGGAATAATTCGGCGTCGAATCCTTGCGATTACGCTTTCCTGACGGATGTCAGAAGCTTCGATTTCGGCGGGGTGAAGCTGTCGGAGCTCCCCGAACGGAATCCGAGGAGCTCGAGGGCAGCGATCGAGTGGGTGGTCGAGGAGAAGACATGTAAGAAGGCGAAGTCGAAGTCGAATTCGAGCTCGAGCTCGTACGCTTGCCGCGAGAATTCCAATTGCGTTTACTCGGAGAATGGGAATGGTTACAGGTGCTTGTGCAAGCCCGGGTTCACAGGAAACCCCTACCTTGGCTGCCAAGGTAAAAATTTGAACTTTACCGCGCGCGATAATTGGTCGTTGACCTCAAGGTTCGAACTTTTTTTTCGTTTCTTCGTCGTCCAATCGAAATACTGATTACGGGTGTGTTGATGTTTTTTATTTTTTATTGATCACAGACATCAATGAATGTGAGGAGGCAGAGAATTACCCATGCCATGGACGTTGCAAGAACACAAAGGGGAGCTACAATTGTAGTTGTCCATTTTGGATGCGTGGCGACGGCAAAGTTTCTTGCCAAGTATCCAGCGTTACGGCCATTGTTGCAGGTAAAAAGAAGTGCTTAAAAGTGAAAACAGTTCGTCTTCATACCTTCAACATATCAAAAGCTTACCCAAGTTTTTACTTTTTACTCTGTTTTTTTCCTTCGCCAGTAACTGGATGCATCATCTTGCTATTCACCATCATTCTTCTGACCTTCATCATCTACAAGCGAAGAAAGAGAGAGAAGAACTTCTTACTGAACGGGGGAATGCTACTAGAGCACCAAAGGGTGAGAATCTTCAAAGAATCCGAGCTCTCCAAGGCCACCAAAAACTACGACCCTGCCCACTTCCTCGGCGAAGGAGGGTTCGGCCATGTCTATAAAGGAATCCTGCCCGACAACACCCTCGTCGCGATCAAGAAACCCAAAGACTCAATCGACAAGGCACAATCCATCAACCAAGAATTCCAGCACGAAATCGCCATCGTCTCGCAAGTGAACCATGTCAACGTTGTGAAAGTGGTTGGGCTCTGCCTCGAGACCAAGCTCCCGCTATTGGTCTACGAGTTCATCCCCAACGGCACGCTCTTCGACCACATTCACAAACAGAGGTCGAAAGCGATGTCTACGTGGAAACACAGGCTGAGGATCGCGACGGAGATCGCTCAAGCGCTCGACTACCTGCACTCGCTGGCGAACCCTCCAATCATCCACGGGGACATCAAGTCGGCCAACATTCTTCTCGACGAGGGTTTCAGGGCCAAAGTCGCCGACTTTGGCGCCTCTGTTCTGATCCATCCCGACCAGACTACGGCCGTGCTTAACAAGATTCAAGGCACGCTGGGTTATCTCGACCCGGAGTATCTCGTGACGGGTGATCTCACTCCGATGAGCGATGTCTACAGCTTTGGAGTGGTCATGGTGGAGCTTCTGACAGGGGAGAAGCCTTATGGGAGCTCGAGCAGAACAGGGGAGAAGGTTAATTTGATTCAGTATTTTTTGAATTCGGTCGGGGATATGAATTTGGGGAGGATCGTGAATTTCGGGGCGATTCGAGATGGGGAGATGGAGGAGATTGAGGCGTTTGCCGAGGTGGCGCGGCGGTGCTTGAGTTTCAGCGGGATGAAGCGGCCGGCGATGAAGGAGGTGGCGGAGGAGCTTGAACGACTAAGGAAGTTGAATGAGAATTCTTCTTGGGGTTCTAATCGGAAGGGTGAGAATGGTGGAGAGGAGACGGAATATCTGTTGAGGAAGGATGGCGGTGAATCTTGTTCTTTATCGTTCAGTGGGTTCTCGGAAGTTTTGATAGGGACGACGGAGGAGCAGCCGACGGCGGAAACTCATAGCAACGTTTCAATGAATATGGAGTCGTATGAGTTTTGCCGATGATGATATCATGGACTCCATTTTGCCTTTGTTTTTGTCTATTTTGTTTCTCAAGTTCCAATTCTATTTTATTGAATAAAAAATATTTCAATAAATACACATCTGATTTGACCTACGAACAAATACGTAAAACTACTTTTCATCAAATGTTTGAAAAGTAGCAAAGGACAAATTGGTCCAAAAGGCATATTTAGTGACAAAATATTCTCTTGTTAATTCTTGTTTCATTTGCATTTCGGCTTTTTGTGACGAGTTGTCCCTTCTCTAGTCATTAGTCAATGCATATTTAATAAAAGAGTTCGGGAAGACTGCCTCGTTGGACGACAGATGGCGGATTGGTGTACATACCCCGGGTCATATCAGACCATTACGATACCGATTACACTCTAACCTGCAACATACAGATCGGTCTAATCTGCAATTTTTTGTTGCATTCCGCTCTATATTCCCGACATTACTAAGATTTGTTGACATGAACTAATATCGCTATAATTACGAATTATAATTTCATGTAAGAACACAGAAGCCACACAATAGTTTCCACCATACCAACCAAAATTTACCATTTCCTTGTGCTATGAATTTACACGCTTGGGGAATGAGTCCAAGCCAAATAGACTATGTTAAAGAACCGGACAACCATGGGAAAATAGCGCCAAAACCCTAATTTAATTATTGGAAGTAGGTATATTTCTGTTGAAAATTCAATTAATCCCAATTAGAACCTAGACTAATTACATTTTGGTCAACCAAAGAACTGATCAACCCCTCTAATGGTCTAATCTCATATAAATCCCTCCCTCTGTTTCCCCTAATCCAGATTTTCAGTTAATTACTTGCAACACAAAACAGAGGAAAATGGCAGAGACAACTCTGCCGCTCGTAACCGCTACTAATCTCTTCCTCCTTCTGCTAGTAACTTCCCTCTCGCCGTCTTCCCCCAACGTGATCGACGACGACTGCTCCGACCGATGCGGCAACGTCACGGTGCCGTACCCTTTCGGAATCGGCGACCAGAAGTGCGCAATCTCCCCTGCTTTCCTCTTCAACTGCAATTCCTCTGCCTCCCTGGTTTTCGGCAGGAACATCCCCGTCGCCAACATCTCCGTCGAGGAAGGCACCTTCACCGGCGTCATGCCGGCCGCCGCCCGATGCTACAACCAGTCAGGTTTGATGGCGGAGTACACCAAGCGGCCGACCATCACGCTCGGCGGCGGTCCCTTCCGATTCTCGGACGTCCACAACAAATTGACAGCTTTCGGCTGCGACACCATGGCCTTCATGAGCGACAGAGCGGGCAGCTTCGGCAGCGGCTGCGTGTCCTTATGCGACCGCGTCTCCGCCGCGAACTCGTCGCGGCGGATCGCGGACGCGAATTCGGAGGTCTGCTCCGGGATCGGGTGCTGCCAGAGCTCGATTCCACAAGGATTGAAGACGATGAACTTCACGGTGGCTAGCCCGGGGAACCATAGCAGGATCCTGGACTCGAATCCTTGCGATTTCGCTTTTTTGGCCGACGTGAGGGTTTTCGAATTCGGGGAGGTGGAGTTGGCGGAGTTTCCAGAGAGGAATCCGAGGAATTCGAGGACGGCGATCGAGTGGGTGGTGGAGGAGAAGACTTGCGAACAGGGGAGGTCGAATTCGAGCTCGTACGCTTGCCGCGAGAATTCGGATTGCGTTTACTCCGAGAATGGAGAAGGTTACAGGTGCTTGTGCAAGCCCGGGTACAGAGGAAACCCTTACCTTGGTTGCCGAGGTAAAGTTCGAAGCTTTCGTAGATGAATTCAAGATTTGGAAATCTCTACCATGGATTTAAACTGATTCCTCTCATCCTCTGTTGTACGTTGTTGTTTATTGATCAGACATTGATGAGTGTGCTGAGCCAGAGAAGTTCCCCTGCCATGGAAGTTGCAAGAACAGAGAGGGGGATTACAGTTGTAGCTGTCCAGTTGGAATGCGTGGTGATGGCAAAGTCGCTTGCCAAGGATTTCGTGTTACCGCCATTGCTGCAGGTAACCAAGAAAATCAAGTCAACCATAGCCCACCAATTGTTTCCTTTGACGAATTTTACCCTATTGAACTAGTCGATGCACCTTACCTAAATTAGATGACAAATCAGTTACTCTGTTTCTCATATCCGTTTTCCCCTGCCTGCAGTATCCGGAGGAATCATCTTGTTGTTCACAATCGTTCTTCTAGCTTTCATCCTCTACAACAGAAGAAAGAAGGAGAAGAACTTCTTACTCAATGGAGGAATGCTACTAAAGCACCAAAGGGTGAGAATCTTCAAGGAATCAGAGCTCTCCAAGGCCACCAAAAACTACGACGCCACCCATTTCCTCGGCGAAGGAGGATTCGGCCATGTCTACAAAGGAATCCTCCCTGACAACACCCTCGTCGCAATCAAGAAGCCCAAAGACTCCATCGACAAGGCTCAGACCATCAATCAAGAATTCCAGCACGAGATCGCCATCGTCTCGCAGGTCAATCACATTAACGTCGTCAAAGTAGTAGGACTCTGCCTCGAGACCAAGCTCCCGCTCTTGGTCTACGAGTTCATCCCCAATGGCACCCTCTTCGACCACATTCATAAACAGAGGTCCAAGGCGATGTCTACCTGGAAACATAGGTTGAGGATCGCGACGGAGATCGCTCAAGCGCTCGATTATTTGCATTCCTTGGCGAACCCACCGATCATCCACGGGGATATCAAGTCGACCAACATTCTCCTCGACGAGGATTTCAGGGCCAAAGTCTCCGACTTTGGCGCCTCTGTCCTGATTTCGCCCGACCAAACGGCCGCCATGTTTAATAAGATCCAAGGCACGTTGGGCTATCTCGATCCGGAGTATCTGGTGACAGGTAATCTCACTCCGATGAGTGACGTGTACAGCTTTGGAGTGGTCATGGTCGAGCTTCTGACAGGGGAGAAACCTTACTCTGGCACCTCGGTGAGAACAGGGGAGAAGATTAATCTGATTCAATATTTTTTGAATTCGATGACGGGGATGAACTTGGGGAAGATTGTAAAATTCGAGGTTGTTCACGAAGGGGAGATGGAGGAGATGGAGGCGTTTGCTGAGGTGGCGCGGCGGTGCTTGAGTTTCAGCGGGATGAAGCGGCCGGCGATGAAGGAGGTGGCGGAGGAGCTTGGACGGCTGAGGAAGTTGAACGAGAATTCTTCTTGGGGGTCTAATCGGAAGGGTGAAAATGGTGGGGAGGAGGAGACGGAGTATTTGTTGAGGAGGAGTGGCGGTGTTGAGTCTTGCTCTTTGTCGTTTAGTGGGTATTCGGAAGTTTGGACAGGGACGACGACGGCGGAGCAGCCGCCGACGGGAACTCATAGCATCGTCGCGTTAGATATGGAGTCGTACGAGATTTCTCGATGATGATGATAGCAGGCACCCACTTTAGAATTTTGTTATTGTTTTTTCTTTTCTAGTTCTCATTTTTTATTTGTAAAATAAAAAGGCAATAAAAACCAGCAAATTTTCTCCACGAACAATTTTAATCAGGATGAGATGTACCTTTGTTTCCTTGAAATATCCTTGTAAAAGATTTCAACGTATGGTTGTTTCCTTTGCTTTCCTCATGATATTGCCATGAAATATTCACAACCACAATGCCAATTTGGGCTTGTTTAGTCATGCATATCCCAATCGGAGGACCTCAATTTTCCCCTAATAGTACTTTCAACTCCAACCTTTTTATTTTCCACAATGAGAGTGACTACTATGGGTACTATTCTTCAATTCCATACCTTGCTCTGCCCCCACTCTTTGCTATGTTTCTCAGTTCCGATTTTCATAACTTCCATGTATTCGCGCGCACTCGTATGCACATGCGCGCGGCGGTTCAGGTATGGCTATACCCTTTCGATATCCAGATCAGGCTTTTCGCTATCGGACGGGTAAATCCTTCAAAATTTTGGATGCACATAGCTAGGAAGGTACATATTTTTGGTTTTGATGTGTTTGGACGTTCCCTGCCGTGTGACCTATATACTATATGATAACGACTGGCGTAATTCTGGAGTACTCCAATAATATGATCGTAAATAGAGGTGGCAATTAGGATCCAAATCCATGAATCCAATCCAATCCATCCACCAAATTATCCACCTAATCCAATCCATTTAAATCCAATCTATTTGATCCAAATCCAATTGGATTGGTGGATTCATGGATCCATCCATGAATCCAAATGACAAATTACAATTTGATACCTATATTTTTTATAATTTACATTTTGGTACCTAAAATTTATATTTTTATACAAAAAATATCATTGGAAAATTACATTTTGGTTCCTACAATTTTTCATTATGACATTTTAGTACCTAAACTTTTCAAAATTTACATTTTGGTCCAAGCCTTGGATGTTATTTGGATTCATGGATCAATCCACCAATCCATTGGATCCAATCCATTTGATCCATGGATCGACGAAAAGAATCCAATCCGCGAATCCACGAATTCGATCCAATTGCCACCTCTAAATCGTAAAGGAGGTTCCGTGGTCACCATCGATGTAAATAAAGCCAAAATGGCCGGGGTTCGTGGTCCTGGGTTGGTCGGTTGGAGAATGGAGGATAAGGAGCTTTGCTCATCATTGCTCAGCCATGTCCTTTTTCCCATTGTTGTGGAGCTGCGCGCAGCAGGGGGCGTCTTTACTTTCAAGTTCAAGTAGTACTAATTATGGCCGCGATTGTGACAACAGGGAAGGGAATCAGAGCAGGAGAGCAGTACTCTTTTTTTTGAATAAAGCTTTCATTCATTCAACCCGAAAGAGGAGAGTAGTACTCTTTGCTTGCTTTCACAGAGAGGGGAATGAAGCTTCGATGGTGGTGGAGAACAGCTTTCCGATCATGCACGAGAAGAGCCGGACAATTGGGTGAATTGGACGGTGCAGAGTGATTCGAGCTCTACAGCACGGAATGTAGAAGAAAGACGACAAATATTGAAGCACAGTAGAAAGTTACGTACTCTCTCCGGCGACAGGTTCATGTGACTTGGACTGACATGATGAACAGAATAATTTTTTTTTTTTGTTCTGATGTTGACCCGATATTCATCCTGGTTGTTAGTTCGTACTAGGGATGACAATGAGTTGATTTGGATTGGATTTTTCCAAATCTAATTTACCGAGTGCATCTGTACTTTTTATTTTATTTTATAAAAATTGAGTTTTGGAAGAAAAAATGTAACCAAATATAACGGGTATTGTCATGAATTTATTGTTGAACCTTGGGTGTGACAATATTTGTGTGTGCATGGGGTACTTATGGTCCACAAATATAACCGTGAATAATATATCTGAACACCCAAATTTTAATATTATAAAAAATGTATAATTATATTGCTATGAATGGCAATTAACATCAATAATTATCTGTATTATTATAATTATTATCGTGAATGACACTCATATATTATTCATATTATTAAGTTGCATACAGAATAGAGTTCATTTTTCTTTCCAACAACGATGGATAACTGATTTGATTTTGTATATGACTGACTATTTGGTCCGGGACTGTTTGGTTTTACTCGAAACCGGACCGTATAACTCGGACCGGGACTGGATTGGGACCGGATAGCAAACAATCCAATCTCATATTCAGGCTTAGATTTAATGTAAAAAACTGGATAAAGACCGGATAAGAGACCCCCAACACCTAAAATCAAGATCAAATTAGGACCGGACTGGGTCAAGACCGGATTGTATCCAATCCAATCTTTGGTCCTTATATTTCCGAAAAGACCAAACTGGGACCGGATCAATTTGGTCCAATTTAACCGGACCGGACCGTATAGCCACCCTAATTTTGTCTAAACCTGCATTCAATCAAAACCATGAATTCAGACTTTGACCGGTTTGAATTGGATTGGTTACGAGTTTAATTGTCTATCCCTGGTTCACTGGCTTGTTATCTTCTCTCCTCTGTTTTCCTTCTACAATTATACTCCAGAGTTTTCAGTGAATAGCTCACAGCAGAAGCGACAACAATGGAGAAGAACACTCTGCCGCTAATAACCGCTGCTAAGCTTCATCTCCTTCTTCTCCATCTTCTTCTTCTTCCTGCAGCAACTTCCCTCTCCTCCTCGGCACATCCCAACGCAATCAACGACGACTGCTCCGACAAGTGCGGCAACATCACCGTCCCGTACCCTTTCGGAATCGGCGACCCCAAATGCGCATTCTCCGACGCCTTCCTCCTCAATTGCAGTTCCTCTGCCGTTCCGCCTGGACTTTTCTTCGGCAACATCCCCGTCACCAACATCTCAGTCGACGAAGGCACCTTCTCCGGCCTGATTGACGGCGTCTACAGCTGCTACAACCAGACCGGACCGATGGCGGACTACTATTTCCATCAGTGCGTCACGCTCGGGGGCGGACCCTTCCGATTCTCCAACGTCCACAACAAGCTCACGGTCTTCGGCTGCGACACCGTCGCGTACATGAGCGACGCCCGGGGAGTCCGGTTCGGCAGCGGCTGCATCTCCCTCTGCGACGCGGCTTCCGCTGCCGACGACACCGCTTCCGACCCGTCGGCCTGCTCCGGAATCGGGTGCTGCCAGAGCTTGATTCCACCTGGAGTGAGGACGCTCAACTTCACGGTGGACAGCCCGACGAACCATAGCGACGTCTTGGAGTCGAATCCTTGCGATTTCGCGTTCCTGGCCGATGACAGGGTTTTCGATTTCGGCAGGGTGAAGCTGGCGGAGTTTCCCGACCGGAATCCGAGCAATGCGAGCACGGCGATCGAGTGGGTGGTGGAGGAGAAGACGTGCGAACAGGGGAGGTTGAATTCGAGCTCGTACGCTTGTCGCGAGAAATCGGATTGCGTTTACTCCGAGAATGGGAATGGTTACAGGTGCTTGTGCAAGGCTGGGTACAGGGGAAACCCCTACCTTGGCTGCCAAGGTAAAACTTGAACCTTACATTTGGTAGTTGACTTCAAGATTCGAACTTTTTTCGGTAGACTCAAATACTGATTCGATTGCGGTTTATGGGTCTGTTGTTGTTTGTTAAATCACAGACATCAATGAATGTGAGGAGCCAGAGAAGTACCCATGCCATGGACGTTGCAAGAACACAGAGGGGAACTACACTTGTAGTTGTCCAATTGGGAAGCACGGCGATGGCAAAGTTGCTTGCCAAGTATCTTGTGTTACCACCATTGTTGCAGGTAATAATGACAGATTTGCAAGAATTAATTCCTTTTCTAATGCCACACTAGTCCTTTTTTTTCATCCAACCCAAGTTCATCTTGATTAGTTACTCTGTTCTCACCCTGTTTTTACCTTTTCCCCCTCTGCAGTAACTGGAAGCATCATCTTGCTATTCACGACCGTTCTTCTGACCTTCATCATGTACAGACGAAGAAAGCGAGAGAAGAACTTCTTGCTGAACGGCGGCATGCTGTTAAAGCACCAAAGGGTGAGAATCTTCACAGAATTGGAGCTCTCCAAGGCCACCAACAACTACGACGCCACCCGCCTCCTTGGCCAAGGAGGATTCGGCCATGTCTACAAAGGAATCCTGCCCGACAACACCCTCGTCGCGATCAAGAAGCCCAAATACTCTCTCGGCAAGTCTCAAACCATCAACCAAGAATTCCAGCACGAGATCGCCATCGTCTCCCAAGTAAATCACATTAATGTTGTCAAGGTAGTAGGGCTCTGCCTCGAGACCAAGCTCCCGCTCTTGGTCTACGAGTTCATCCCCAACGGTACCCTCTCCGACCACATTCACAGGCAGAGATCCAATCTGATGTCTACATGGAAGAATCGGCTGAGAATCGCGACGGAGATGGCTCAAGCGCTCGATTACTTGCACTCGCTGGCGAACCCGCCAATCATCCACGGGGATATCAAGTCGACCAACATTCTCCTGGACGAGAGTTTCCGGGCGAAAGTCGCCGACTTTGGCGCCTCTGTTCTAATCTATCCCGACCAGGCAACCGCCATGGTTAGTAAGATCCAGGGGACGTTGGGCTATCTCGACCCGGAGTATCTGGTGACGGGTAATCTCACTCCGATGAGCGACGTCTACAGCTTTGGAGTGGTCATGGTCGAGCTTCTGACGGGGCGGAAGCCTTACTCTGTTTTCTCGCCGAGAACAGAGGAGAAGGGTAATTTGATTATGTGTTTTTTGAATTCAGTGGGGGGCATGAATTTGGGGGGGATCGTGAATCTTGAGGTGATTCGAGAAGGGGAGATGGAGGAGATTGAGGCGTTCGCTGAGGTGGCACGGCGGTGCCTGAATTCCAGCGGGATTGGACGACCGGCGATGAAGGAGGTGGCGGAGGAGCTTGGGCAGCTGATGAGGAAATTGAACGAACATGATGTGGGGTCTCATGATCGGACGGGTGATAATGATGAGGAAGGTAATGGTGGTGAATCTTTTTCGTCTATCATTGGGTGTACGGAATTTTGGACAGGGAGGACGGAGCGGCCGGCGGTGGAAACTCAGAGCATCGTTGCTGTGGATGTGGAGTAAAACGAGATCTTCCGGTGATGAAAGCATGCCGGGGCACAAGACAGAGCTATTGGGCTTGATACGTCAGGCCCTAAACTAATTGATAAAATGGGCTAAACAATGCAGCAGCCTACATTCTTCTTGATTCACGTGGCATAGGGCCCACTTATATTTCTTTTCTTGTAAACCGACCATCAGAAATTGAATTTGTGAAATGTCTACCAGAATGGCGTAAGTAAATTTAACATTTTCGCATATCTCACATTGTCACAAGTCTCAATAAAGTCATGTTAGAGTCACTAATATGGTAATCGAAGATTCCTCATATTTCATGTCAACTAGCAACAACAAAGAGATCATAACAAACCCTATTGAATTTGTGAATATAAATTTGAGAAAAACATTTAGAGTCAGTAATTTTTTTTTATCAAGAATGGTAAGATACGAGATTTTATAGTTTTTACGTATTCGAGTTTTGTATAGTAATCCAGAACATGAATCCGCAATCAAATGTACCTAATCAAGTATTCAAACATTGCTTTTCTTTTCAGCCAAATTCATGAATCTTGGGAAAGTGAATCAACACATGATAAATACCAACATTAATATTCCCTTATTTTACAATGTATCGTGCAAAGATCCCAAAAACCAGTAACCAATCATGGAATCTACACAGAATCTGGAACAAAAATAAATAATCAGCTAATTTCACATAACATACACGGCAAATTAATTAAGGAGCACCGTATAAGGAAAGGATTTTCTTATTTGTTTCTTGTAATAAACATTCTGTACTACTCAATTCAATGAAGGGCACAAATTGGGTAAAAAAATATCAAATTATGGCGGGTATAAAAGCGCGTGGAACTAACACACATCTATCGTCTTTCGTACCAAAACACGAGTGTGATCGTCGATAATTTTCAAGTGCCAGCTAAGTACTAAAAATGGTGACAACATTCAAACATTTGCACCTTCTTCATGTTCTTGCTTGCTGCATTCTTCTGTTGATGAACTCCAATTATCTGTTATCTTATGGCAGTGAAGATCATGGTGATAGAAAGGTGAGTGTCAACTAGTATTGTTTTTTTTTTACTTAATCCTTCTGTAATTTGTCATCTCTATTAAGGCTTCCAAAATGTAATATTGATGATTAATTCTTTATGATTTTCAGGTGTATATTGTTTACATGGGAGCATTGCCTAGGGGCATGTATTCTCCTTCATCTCACCATCATAGTTTGCTTCAAGAGGTTGTGGAGGATAGGTATGTATACCTTTTGTCAAATTGTTGTATGACTAATGTGGCTATGGTGACTCACTAGGCCTTCATTTTCCGATTCTGCTAGAGGTTCTCGTAAGGTTTCTCGCTAACCGAATCCCTCGAGCATAATCATAAAATGACGACCTAGTCATTTTCATAAAGAAGCAGCACGTGTAGTAGAATTTACACTTATCAAGGATTTAATCAACAAAAAGTTGGTCATCGATAATGAGTGTCAAAATTTTGGTTACATCCAGTTTTTTAACAGGTGGATTTGGAACTACTATGAATTATGTTGTTTGGATTTTGGTTGTGAATTTTGATGGCTGGATCTCGGAAATGTTCACAAATGATAACAAACTATTTCCGGGAATTTGTCAGATCCCACCATCTTGTTGCGATTTTTACAAATCTCATAATTAGTGAATTTTGGTGTCTAGGTTCGAATCTTACCAATATATGGAACCTACGGATTTGATCTCTAAAAAAGTAGACTACCATACGATCAGGACTTTTGTGATCGAGGATAAATATCGATCGACAACAAGTATTATATCAACATTTTGATTATATTACACAGAATAACACCATAAATACCCATGTGTTTTTGTTTTTACCAGTGAAGGATCAGAGCATATGATTAGGAGTTACAAGAGAAGCTTCAATGGATTTGCAGCCAGACTCACAGACAACGAGGCCACAAAGCTTTCCAGTATTGTGCCCTAGCTCTATAGTTTCCTCTCTTTACCCACCATCGATTTTGTCTTCTATAGTTTCTGGATCCGTCACAAATAGTTTCGTCACTAAAGTTCGAATCCATGAAACCGTTCTCTCGCAGGCAAAAGCGAGGTCGTTTCGGTTTTCCCCAGCACAAACCTAGAGCTCCAGACAACCAGATCGTGGGATTTCCTGGGCCTCCAACAACCCACCGGAATCACGGCCGGCAATTCCACCGCCGGCAGCGACATCATAGTCGGAATGATCGACTCCGGTGTCTGGCCGGAATTACCCAGTTTCAACGACCATGGCCTCGGTCCCGCGCCGGCAAAATGGAAGGGCGCTTGCAAAGGCGGCGCAAACTTCACCTGCAACAAGTATACAGATTTCATTCTCCAATTAATCAATCTCCCCCTCTGGCCTCTGAATCTTACATTTTCATATTTGTTTCTATTTCTCCAGGAAGCTGATCGGAGCTCGGTACTACTCCAGCTCGGCGGCTTCGGCCAGGGACGCCGACGGCCACGGGACCCACACGGCGTCGACGGCGGCGGGGAGCGTGGTTCCGAACGCGAGCTTCTACGGTCTGGCGAGCGGGGTCGCAAGAGGAGGACTTCCCTCAGCGAGGATCGCCGCCTACAGTGTGTGCGACCCTAGCGGCTGCTCGTCGGAACAGATCCTCGCCGCCTTCGACGACGCCATCGCCGACGGCGTCGACGTCATCTCCATTTCCATCGGCGCCAGTTCCGCGCAGGATATCGACACCGACGTCATCGCAATCGGGGGATTCCACGCGGCGAAGCAGGGCGTCCTGACCGTACACTCCGCCGGCAACAGCGGCCCCGATCCCGGCACCCTGGCCAGCGTGGCTCCCTGGCTGCTGTCCGTGGCGGCGAGCACCATCGATCGGAAGTTCCGCACCAGGGTCGTTTTGGGAAACGGGAAGAAACTCGTGGTATGGTTTCTTTCCCCCAATATTCACAAACATACTCTGTTTCTCTGATTTCTTGTTCTGATCGGAATAATAAAACAGGGGAACTCTGTAAATCCATTCCGTCTGGAGGGGAAAGATTTGCAATTGGTGTACGGCGGAACAGCGACAAGCTCTTGCGAAGAATCCGAGGCTAGGTGAATTTGAATTCAAAAGCAAATCTCCTTACAATTTTTTGCAATTTTTGCATCTATGAATTCTGAATTTGCTCTGTGTGGCGTGAAACAGAGCATGCAGCAGTGGCTGTCTAGAACAGAGTAAGGTGAAGGGGAAAATAGTGGTGTGCGATTACAAGTACGGGCAGGACGAGGCATTGAAGGTCGGCGCTAAGGCAGTAGTGTTTCCTGACATAATCCCCGATGTGGCTTTCCTCTCTGTTTTGCCGGCGGCCCCATTAGATCCGACGAGTTTCGATTCCCTCGTCTCCTACGCGCGCTCCGGTGGCAAACCGGTGGTGAAGATGCTGGTGGGAGAAACCGTGAGGGACTCTGGAGCGCCGGCGGTTGCTAGTTTCTCGTCCCGTGGTCCCAATACGATCATACCCGATATCTTGAAGGTATGTATCTTCTCCTTCTGCATCGAATTAATTTACTCTGTTTTTTGTTGCTTCGCAAGTAATTGGCATTAAGGGTTTTTTGTTTATGGAACAACAGCCGGACGTGAGTGCTCCGGGGGTTGACATTTTGGCCGGATGGTCGCCGGAAGCTTCACTTACCGATGGGGACAAGAGGCGAAATGGGTTCAATGTGATCTCAGGAACTTCCATGGCCTGCCCCCACGTCACCGGCGTTGCAGCTTACGTCAAATCCCGGCATCCCGATTGGTCCCCTTCCGCCGTCAAATCCGCCATCATCACCACCGGTTAGTATCGAACAAACAACTCAATCGAATAAACAATTAGAAGTTATGTCATTAACCATCCGGTCTAAATCGACTCAAAATTAAAATTGGGGAAAACTTAATAATAGATGTTGTACTACTTTTTTATACGAATTCGAAGTTGATTCAACTGTGAATATTAGAGATGGTGAATATTCGAATACAGAGTAGTCAAATTAATCATGTTACCGTATCATAATCAACCGATCACACTAACTCAAATTCTCAATTTTATACCATTCTCTAACATAGTTGCTTCTTACTCCTGTCATAGCAACGGCTATGCGTCCCAACAACGGTTCGAATGATCTTGCTTATGCGGCGGCCGAGTTCGCTTACGGGTCGGGACAAGTTGACCCAATAAAAGCCACGAATCCCGGGCTGGTGTACGAAGCGACGCCGGCCGATTACGTCAGAGTGCTCTGCAGCTTGGGCTACGATACCAAGAGGCTCCGGGCCGTGACCGGCGACAAGAGCACTTGTCCTGCTAAGTTAAACGGCAGCGCGACGACGTCGTTGAAGGATTTCAACTACCCGTCGATTGCAGCTGCGGTGGATACCAAGAAGCCGTTCAAGCTCGCGTTCACGAGAACCGTGACCAACGTCGGCGGAAAGTCGACGTACAGAGCCAGAGTCGTACAGGTGACGAAGAAGGGAAACGCGGCGACGGCGGCGGCGGCAATGAAGATTGGGGTGACGCCGGAAGTCCTGTCGTTTGGGGCTGCGGGCGAGAAGAAGTCTTTTAAGGTGAGCGTCGCCGGCGGAGGGATTGACGAGCAGGGGTTCGCGTCGGCGTCGTTAGTTTGGACGGACGGCGTCCACAGCGTCAGGAGCCCGATCGTTATCTACACCAGTATAGCAGCTTATTGAATTTCTAATTTTCCACCGTGGAATTTAGTTTCAAATTATTAATGATCCGTTGTTTTTCATTTGTCCGTTGTGCCATTGGTTTATATTTGTTTGATTTATGGGGGGGAAAATCAGTGTTTTTTTTTTCTTTGCTAATTGTGGGTTTGTGCCTGATGCATTAAGGATGGAATGTATTACAAACATTGCTACTATACTCCGAAATATCGATTAGGCCGATGATCAAAAACATTTCATCTCATGTCGGTTTGGTTACATTTATCGTCAACTCTAGAATCTAGATAAACCACTCATAAGGATCTCGAAGCGAGGACATTGTGCTGAACAATGCAAGCATTGTCAAGCTATGCATGGCTAAACAACCTTATATATATATAAACTGAATAAGTTTTTAGAACCAACCGCGAAGACATATTTTTATGTAATTATTCGTCCATCGTAAGCTATCAAGTGTAAAATCAAATAACCATAAAGAAAGGGTTTGAACTTTCAACCATCATTATGATTTTTGTTAAACTTTATGTTTGTACTATTCGTACTTAGAGTGACATGATATCAGTCCACGGGAGAGCCGAAACCCTCCAAATCAATCTTATTCCACACTCCTTACTGCTGATACGGTTACAACTCATATATATAGATAACGTTCCTACGTCAAACCCTAATGACAACAAAAATGACTAGGCATTTATGTACAACTACAAACAGGTACCTAAAGTTTAACAGGTTGCACCTTAAGTGCTTGTTTGTGACCTTTATAATAAGTTGCAACACCTTCCCGGGAAGTGGAATTTCGGGGCTTGTCTGCTAGAGAAGAAGTGCTTCTTGTTCTATCTTTTATCTGATAGCATTTACTGCTCATAGTAGTGATAACGTGATGGATACGAAGAAGCTAGAGTCCCTGATCATTTTGATGCAAACTAGCCCTAATAAATTTCTTCTGGTAGTGAACTTTCCTATTTCCTTTTCTCGTCATACCATTAATTGCACCATTGATCGAGGCTGAGCCTAACAATATAAATGATATGAGTCGTTATATATGAGAACCGAAACGGATCAGCAGCGGGACAAGTGAAACCACCAAACCAGTTATAGTAGCGACGGTTTTGTCGATTTGCTTGGACGGTTAGAGATGGATTGAACGATTTTTTGCGAGTTGAACCACCCGAGTTCGTCTGGTCCACTAGTTCACTATTTCAACCAACAAAAAACTAAGAAATATATTTTGAAGTAAATTAAGATCATCTAACGAATCTCTAATTTTATTTTTGCTTCCTTTTTTTCCCCGTGTCTCATCAGTCTATATGGTCCAATATGGATTATCACCTTATATACTAACTTGAATTTAATAAAAATCATTATGAATTGTTTTGTGTGATAGTTTGAGTGATCTGATAGAATTTTTGTTTATGGATGATACGAATTTGAAATTATTTATGGTTATTGATAAATTCATATCTAAATTAGTGTATTATATATGTCATTTATATACATATAATGCATGAACGGTTTTATCAAGGGTTCTATTATGATTAATAGCTGAACTATAAACCATTAACCTTTTCGGTTCAGTACCCGGTCCAATTATGAAAGGGGCTTGCTATTTGCCGCCAACTAAATTGCTATTTGCCGCCAACAAAAAAAAAGTATATATGTACATCTTTGGTTAAGGAGTTTCACAATCTACAACATATCCAACTTTCAGAAAACGTATTGAATCAAAAAAAATTGACGCTCGCCGGAAAATCATCGGGAAAGTCAATTTCTCGACGTAAACTGCGGACACGCATCCATGAATCATCACTAAGCAGGTGCGTCAATTTTTTGTAGTTTCGAACAATTTTTCCGACGATTTGCAACGAACAGACGGCGGGCCGAAATTTTCCGGTGGGCGGAACCACGATTTTGCGGCCGGTGCGCCGCCGAGCCAAAAAAATTGTGTGGCCGGTGCGACGCCCAGCCGAAATTCTCTTTCGGCCTGACGTCGCCCGGCCGCAAAAAATTTTCGGCCGGCCGCCGAACACGCCGTCGGAAAAAATTTGGTCGCCGTGTTCGGCGACCGGCCGAAAAAAAATTGCGGCCAGTGCGACGTTGGGCCGAAAGAGATTTTCGGCTGGGCGTCGCACCGGCCGCAAAATTTTTTCTGCCCGGCGGCGTTCCGACCGTAATTTTTTTTCGGCCCGCCGTGTTTTTCGCTGGAAAACTTGCCGGAAAAAGTAAACTTACTTGTTTTCCGACGATTGAGGGCGACGGGAGGTTGGCCGGCGACGGAGGAACGGTGCTGCCGACGAAGGCACTGGGCTCGTCGACATAAGTTTTTGTTGGAATGAGTCAAATGTTAATGGTATCCGAATTTATAGAATGAAAGGAAGGGAAAATTCAAAAATTGAATTAAAATTTTGAATTCTTTTTTTTAGTTGGCGGCAAATAGCAATTTGTTTGGCGACAAATAGCCGTTCACTTATGAAAACAAGTTACGACTATTCCCAAGTCAAAATCCTTGCTTTTCAAGGTCAACATTTGATCATATTCAGGTAGGAGCAAAGCTCGGAAAAGAACTTATCTCATGGTCGTCACTACTGATTATTTTGATGCAACCTAAACCTAATTGCTTCATCTAGTTGATTATTTTAGTTGCACCCCACCTTAACTGCTTGTTTGTGACCTTGTAAGTTGTAACAATCTTCCTGCAGGGAGGTTGAATCTCAGTGCTGGAGAAGGAGTACTGCTTCTTGTTCCATCTGATTGCATTTACTGCTCATAGTGATACCATGATGGATAGGAAGAAGATCGAGTCAATGATCATTTTGATGCAAACTATAGCCATAATAAATTCTTCTGGTAGCGAACTTAACTTTTTCCCCTTTTCCCTCATACCATTAATTGCTCCTTTAATCGAGGCTGAGCCTAACAATTAGATATGATGAGTTGTTATAAGAATCGAACCGCATCAACCAGTAGAATCGCCAAATCATGATCAGTTACAATAGCGATTCTGTCTATTTGTTCGGACGCTCAGAGATGGATTAAACAATATTTGCGGTTCGACATGAAACCAGATGAACCATCCCGGCTTGACTAGTTATCTGGTTTGCTATAGGAGGGGATGTTTTAAAGTTAATTAAGATCATCCAACATGAAATACTAATTTTATTTTTCCTTCTTTTTCTTCTCGTCCCATCGGCCTCTTTAAATATGGATTGCCACCTTAACTACTAACTTGAATTTTAAAAACAGAAATCATGATTTCTTTTGTGAAACGGTTTGAATGATCTGTTAGAATGTTTTGGTGATGGACTATATAGATTTGAAATTATTTATGGTTCGTGATAAATTCATATCTAAATTAGTGTGTTATGTATGTAATTAATGCTATATATATATATATATATATATATATAAAGCCCAAACCTTTATACATGAACAATTTTATCAACTATTCTATAACGATTAATAGCTGAACTATAAACTATTAACCTTTTCGTTTCGGTATCCGATCTGATTCTGAAAACAAGTTACCACGTATTCCCAAGTCAGAATGCTTGCTTTTGAATGTCATCAACATTTGATCATATACAGCTGGTTAGGAGCAAATCCCAAAAAAAGACCTTATCTCAAGCTGGTCACTATTGATCATTTTGATGCAAACTAAACCTAATTACTTCATATCTACAACTAGACTTGCCTTTTTGCGTGGAGACATTGCCTATGTTTGGCCCGGCTTTTAGAAGTGCTTTTCGGCTTCAAAAGCTGAAGCAGGGCCAAACACCTCTAAAAGCTCGGCTTTTGAAAAGCTGAAAAGTGCTTTTGTATAACATAAAAGCAGAAGCTCCGATTTGGAGCTTCTGCGAAAAGCTGTTCTGAAAATACAAGATTATCCTTACCATATTTTAATCTTATTTCAGAAAATATAATTTTATTTCATTTCAATCATTATAAAAATAAAATAAATTATAAAATCATATTATTTAATATAAAAGAAATCTAACAAGATCCATATTGACTACTTTTTATTGTTTATAATTTTTATTCATATTTTATATTTTAAATCCTTTATAGTCATTTTACATAACCTCTCATATTAAAAAGCACTTCTAATAGTTTTTCAGCCAAACACTCAACTGCTTTTTTTGAAAAGTACTTCTCTAAAAGCTTTTCCAGAAGCTGCTTCTGGAAAAGCTACAGCAGGGCCAAACTGAGCTATTAGCTTCTGAAAAAACTACACGTTCAAGTTTCTACAGGCGCTCCCACTCTATATATTCATAACCCCTCTCTTCTCTCTTTTCACCGCTCCCATCCTTTTCCCATCCTATCATTAGCAAAGATGGCTTCTTCTTCTTCTTCTTCTTCATCTCTCCTGCTCATCATCTCCGTTCTCGCGTGTCGTCTCTTGCTCGGATCCTCCTTCACTACTGCCGGCGGCATCGATGAACAAGCTCCTCCAGCCACCGCCGTCTACAAGGACCCGAGGCGGCCTATCGGAGCCCGAATCCGCGACCTGATGGGGAGGATGACCCTCGCCGAGAAGGTCGGGCAGATGACGCAGATCGACCGCGTCGTGGCTACTCACGATGTGATGAAGAAGTACTTCATCGGTAAGAATTATTATTTTTTTCTTCTTCATAATACATATATACTTATTATAGCTTCATCACTTTTTCTTGACGTGGGAAAATAAAAAATTTGTGATAATTAATTAATTAACCTGGCCGATTTTCTGCAGGGAGTGTGCTGAGTATAGACGACACCGTCCCCGGCATCCGCCGCAACGACCCGATGAAAGTGAACAACGCGTCGGCGGCGAGATGGGTGACGACGGTGAACAAGATCCAGGAGGCGGCTCTCTCGACCCGCCTCGGGATCCCGATGCTGTTCGGGGTCGACGCTGTCCATGGTCACAGCTACATGTACAGGTCGACCATCTTCCCCCACAACATCGGCCTTGGAGCTACGAGGTAATGATAATTCATTTAGGGTTAGAAAAATACAACAAGAAAAGTATGAAAAAACACGTGTTGTTGGTGTGTGGGGTGTTATTGGTTCTTTGATTTTAACCGAAACAAAAACTAATAAGATAGTTAAAAACTTAAAATGGTTTTTAAAACCAGAAACCAAAAACCATTAAACTCGCGCGGTTAGGTTTTGGTTTGAAACCAGAATTCAATATGACGGTCCTAAATCCTAATTGTCATGGATCGATATCCACAGTCCACTCCTCGACCTAGTCAATGAGCGAAATTCTCGAATTGATCATCGGATATGGGTACTACCTACTAATAAAATGGTGGAACGAGATCGAGGATATGTGTAAGTGTCCCCCACCCAATTTTCAAACTAATAAACATCTAACATGTAATGTTTATATACTACCTACCTACACCCAATTAGACAGGGATTAGGGGTTTTAATTTGTAAGTTCCTTAAGATTGAGTGGCAGATTAGGCTTATCAAGGTTAATTAGCTGCGCTTCATCAATCTAAGAGTTGAGGCAAATTGATGTAAGGTTTATCAATCCAGAAATGAACAAGTTAGGGTTTTGAAACGTGTTTATTCGAAGGTCAAATTTCGTCGAAAAAATTAACAAGAGTATCATTCTCACCGTTGACTTCCTCATTTGGTGGAATCATGATGACGACTATGTTTTTTTTTTTTCTTTTCCTCCATGGATGATGATTCTAGGGACGTGGATCTCATCAAGAGAATCGGCGCAGCAACGGCAGCTGAATGCACGGCCACCGGAGTGAGATACGTCTTCTCGCCGACCATAGCTGTAAATAACTCAACTCGATCTTTCTTAAACTACTTTTCCTAATATCACAATTCTAATCAATCAGTTTCAGTTTCTAATCATTGCTTCATAATTATTTTGTTTCTTTTGGGGGGGAAATTTTTTTTTGTAGGTTTGCCGAGACCCGCGATGGGGGAGATGCTACGAGAGCTTCAGCGAGGATCCGGAGCTTGTCAAGAACATGACGGCGATCATCTCAGGGTTGCAAGGTCAAGTCGTCCCTTCCAACTCCAGAAAGGGCGTTCCCTTCTTTGCCAATGACAAGTAAGTATTATTGTGCTAACTATCGATGATCATCACCTCTTTGTTTGAATTTGATATGAGATCGATGACGTTATTTATATATGTTTGTGTTGAGTATGTAGAACAAAGGTGGCTGCCTGTGCCAAACACTACGTGGGAGACGGCGGCACGAACAAGGGAATCAACGAGAACGACACCGTCCTTCCATGGAGCGAGCTGGTGAGGATCCACATGCTGCCCTACGTCGGTGCGATCGAGAAAGGCGTCGCGACGGTGATGGTCTCCTACTCGAGCGTGAACGGGACGAAGATGCACGCGAATCGCGATCTCATCACCGGCTACCTCAAAAACAAACTCAAGTTCAGGGTACGTACGTGTTTTTTTTTTTTTTTTTAACATCTTGGATGTCGACCATGTAATGTAAGGAAGTGGTAAAGCACCATACACGGACCTGTATAAAATCCAGCATAACCTTCTCCTAACAACTCGAGTTATTGGGATCAACTGGTTCATGACATGTAACGATGTTTTTGGTATGTTTCAGGGGTTCGTGATCTCGGATATGATGGGGATCGACAAGATTACCACGCCTATAGGGGACAACTACACCTACTCGATTGAGGCAGGGATCGGCGCCGGAATCGACATGGTACAGGCTATCTAGCAACTATATACGAACCTTTATTTATTTATTCAACATTTGAGTAAAGATGGTGAAAGTAGTGATTCATGTTGTTAAATATAATGTAGGTCATGGTTCCGTACAACACGACCAGCTTCGTCAACGGCCTCACTCGACTTGTGAACGAGGGATTCATCCCTATGTCAAGGGTCGACGACGCCGTCTCGAGAATCCTGCGAGTGAAATTCGCGATGGGGTTGTTCGAGGCTCCACTCGCAGATTCGACCTCGAGGAACAAAGTTGGCAACAATGTAAGTAACTAATCAAATCAAATCAAATCATAGGTTGGTAAATTAATCATGAATTAATTACATGTCGCGCAGGAGCATCGCCGGTTGGCGAGGGAGGCCGTGAGGAAGTCCCTCGTCCTGCTGAAGAACGGCCACGATTCATCCCCGGTGCTTCCACTACCCAAAAAAGCACCGTTGATTCTCGTCGCCGGCAGCCACGCCAACAATCTGGGCTTCCAGTGCGGCGGCTGGTCAATGAGATGGCAAGGCTTCAATGGAAGTAATGTAACATCGGGTAATGAATCATCCTTGTCTAATACTATATCATATTAATTAGAACGATTATAAAAAAAGATTGCTAATTTAATTAGGATTTGCTCCCCAAAAAAAAAAAAAAAAAATGGACACCAGGAACCACGATTCTCGAGGCGGTGAGGAGAACGGTGGATCCCACCACCCAAGTCGTGTTCAGCCAGCAACCGGACCAAGAGCTTGCGACACTCAACAACTTCTCCCACGCGATCGTGGTGGTCGGCGAGCCGCCTTACGCCGAGTCCAAAGGCCAGAGCTCGAACCTCACGCTACCCGCCGACGGGCTGGCCGCGATCGAGAGTGTGTGCGGGAGGAAGCGGCGGTCGAAGTGCGTCGTGGTGCTGGTCACCGGTCGGCCCGTGGCGATCGAACCGGAGCTGCTGGCCAGGATCGACGCCCTTGTGGCTGCGTGGCTGCCGGGGACCGAGGGCCGGGGTGTCACCGACGTCCTGTTCGGCGATCACGGCTTCACCGGGAAGCTGCCGCGGACCTGGTTCAGGTCCGTCGATCAGCTGCCGATGAACGTGGGAGACGAGGTGTACGACCCTCTCTTCCCTTTCGGATTCGGCCTCGCCACTTAGCCCACGACTACGGACTACCTAGCCTAGCTAGGACTAGGATGTTTGTTTAAATTTGTGTTCTAATATGTGACATGTGACATGTGATGTGTAACAACTGCTGCTCCACTATGTGTGTAACAACTTTCTGAATTAATCGTATTATCCATGTATTGCTTTCTTGTGGCTAGTTTTGGAAGCAAGATTTAAGGCAAACAGAGGAAACACATTTTTAGGGATTTTTTCTCCATGATCGAAAAGTTGGAAACAGAGGAAGAGAAGGATCGAAGGCAATCGATCTGATGAAAGTCACTTTAGTGGGCTGAAGAAAGAGTGGGCCGAAAAATAAAAGGAGTGAAAAGTTAAAAAAATAAATGGGCTTTGAAGCCAAGGCCCAGACGCAACTGAGGCAGACAGAACGTAAGCTGCTCTGCTCGTCTTCTTCCTTCCACTGAGATTCAGGAAGCAGAGCTGAAACTTTTAGAAACAGAGACGAGAAAGCAAGCAGAAAACAAAGAATAAAAAACGCAGCTAAAAACTAAACTCTTCTTTCCTATACAAATCAAGTTGACACGTTCATTACGAAATGTTAAACCTTAAATTACAAGGCAAATTTTCATTACATTTCGCAATCCACTTTCAATATATATACAAATCAATGTATAAACCAGAATCAAATTGCTAAACATTAAGATGGGAAATTGAACGAGTACTGAATATAAAAAGTATTAGCTGGCGACTTATTTTTTCTTCTTCTCTTTTTGTTGAAAGTATATTTAAGATGTCACTTTTAATTAGAAAATGAATATTGGGCTTAGGCCTAGGTTCAGATGGGATGCGGCTTGTGGGCTGGACTGGCCAATTGAGTGTGGATGGGGGGAGAGTATTGGGCTCAGCCTTCAGCCCAACATAATTCGTTTTATTGGTTCGGAATTTGGAGTCGGTCAACAGGACCCTGAGTTTTGAATTAAACATATTTCTCTTGGGAATTCCGAACCGAACAATATGTAATTCAGTTTCAGTTCGGTTCGGAGACTTGAACCCGGGCTGGATGCCCACCCTTACAACAAAGCACACTTTTTCCCCTTTTGGGTAGATTCTATGTTTGATTACTGGGTTTACTAAAAAGTGTCATGTTTAGTCACTAGAAATATTTAATTTCAATGTTGGTAATTCAAATTAATCAAACAGTCCATATTTGATTACTCTCAGTTAGTTTCCATCCAACTCCGTTACTCAGCCTGTTATGTGCTGATGTGACAAACAAAATGGCCTAATCAATGAATGTTTACCCTAAGAAATCAAAATACGACCCACCACGTCAGTGAGACCAACCCACCAACCTAATTTGATAAAAAAATAAACTAAACCCAAGCCTATTAATCTTCCTCGTCGAAACCTACCTCCTTCCCATCTCTTAGGGGTCGGATACTATGCTAACCCCTAAAGGGGTAGTGATTTTCGACACCCCCTTTATGATTGGCCAATTTTATTTCTAATCATTGGCAAGTATTAATTAAACTGGTTTATTATTTTTTTTAATCTTGTAATTTGGGGTCTCTCACCCACATTGGAAAATGAAAGAATATGGGGAATCAGAAAAAAGCTCCCCCCCAAATGTGCAATTAATTGCCTTTTTTTCTTCCTTTCGTCTCCTTCTCTCTCCATTTGGGCCCTCTTTCCATTTTGATTTCATTTTAACCAGAACCCTCCTCTACTCTGAAACGACCAAAACCCTCCAGCGCCTTCCCCCACCACCATCCTCCTATCTCCAGCTGCCGCCATCCTGGGATCGCCTCTGACCTACCAATGGAGTGGTACGTGTACCAGTGGAGTGGTACGTGTACCAGTGGAGTGGTATTTGTATCATTGAAGTGGTACTGCATTGTTGCTCCGTTATTGTTTATCATTGTTATGAAAAATATCATTGCACTGGTATTGTTCTCACTCTAACCTACCTTGTGGATTGCTCGCACCAGTGGAGTGGTACGTGTACCAGTGGAGTGGTACGTGTAATTAATGTACCAGTGAGAGAAATTAATTATGTAATTAATGGGGGTGATTTCGTTTTTCCCCAGATTCTTTCTCTTTTCCAATGTGGTGAGAGACCCCAAATTACAAGATTAAAAAAAATAAAAAACCAGTTTAATTAATACATGCCAATGATTGGAAATAAAATTGGCCAATCATAAATGGGGTGTCAAAAATCACTACCCCTTTAGGGGTAGTCAAGCTAACCGATCCCCATCTCTTAGTCTCCAAATCCGACCACCTTCTCTATGCGCATCGTCCATAATGCCCAGAAGAAGAAAAAAAACCCCACATTTCCAAATCCCCTTAATTCATCCCAAACCCAATCCGACGAGAATCTTGGTCACTTGATTTAATGATTTCACTCTTTCTTGATGGCGCTGAATGAACAACGATGAACGGTTTCAACAACCGCTAAGAAATAGCTGACTCAGTTAACGGAGTTGGATGGAGTTTAGTGTAGGATAACTAAACATGAACTATTTGACTAATTCGAGTTACCAAATATCGACTATTTGAATAATTCAAGTGATCAACATTAGAGTTAAATATTTCTATTGATTGAACATGATACTTTTTTCGTAAACTCAGTGACCAAACATGGGATTTTTTTTTTTTTATAAGGGTGATATAAGTTTCATTTTTATGATTAAAGTACTACTTAAAGGATTCGAACATAGAACTAATGGTATTATCACTAGGCCAAATCCTTGTTCGTTACCTCTTTTCCTTCTTATTCGAGAGAAATCATATATGAAATCAAAACATCAACAAAAAAAAAAAAAGATATATATATAGATAGATTTATTTGGTTTTGATATCTCTAGCTTGCAAGCTAATAAAAAATCAAGGGGCAAAGCTTGTAGCGAACGGAAGAATTGATGGAGTCAATGTTGAATGCATCCAGCAGGCCCGCGCCATTGACAGTCACATCCTCCTGAATGGCCAGCGCGCACTTGTCGGTCAATCTGCCGCAGCACTGCCTGTCGAACCACAGGGTCTGTCCAAGCAGGAACGGTACGTACATGCACGTGCACCTTTCGCCTAGGTTGTGGTAACACTGCTTCGTCGCCTCCTTGATCTTTGTCATCCGCTTTTCCTTGTCGAAGAACTTGTTGTAACAGCGCTGACTCGGGGACGACTTGTGATCACCAGCCATTGAAGGTTCGATCATGTCTTCAGTTGTAGCGGAGACGAAAGCCACCGCGAGGAGGAGCAGGATCGTGATCAATGGCGGCCTTCCAATTAGTCTCAGCATCTTGCTTGGGCTGTGAAGGTCTCCATTCGAAGAACAGGTCTATATATATAATATGCGTGAGAGAGGTGTGTGTATTGATAATTAATTAAGGTTTCCTTTGGAAACGAGGTTTGGTCATTAATTGAACCATAAAGGAAACTGCATGTGAAAGCTACAACATACATCCACCAAAAAAAACGCTCAAAGTGGATGTTGTTTCGTGCTGGTTTTTACTAAGAATGATGATGGCTTCAAAAGTGGGTGTTGGTCAATGTTTATGGACCAAATGATAAAGGTGATAGACGAGTTTTTTTTTTTTTTGAAGAATTAACTTTCTTATTTGACTTGGTGTGGAATTTCCCCACTTGTGTGGTAGGAGATTTTAACGTACGTTGTTCGTTCTGAGCTAGCTTAGTCAAGGGTTTTGGTAACTCATAAACCGACGAACAGTTTCATGTGCAAGGAAAATGGTAAATTGTAAGTGTTACTGGGTTTACTAAAAAATTTCATACTTGATCACAACAAATATTTAATCTCATTTGTAGTTATTAAAATCAGTTTAATATTACATTTTTGGTCACTGGCTGTCCAATTCCGTTAAGTTTGTTTGATGTGGAAGTCAATTCTCATCGTTGACGGTTTAATAAGTGACTTTTTTGTCCCGGGACACTCGGAAGTTTTGACGAACCATAAAGAAAAGGGTTTCAACTTTCAATTCCATCGTTACGATTCGTGTCAAAACTAGAAGTACGTGCTTCTCTGCTACAGAAGTAGTGCTTCTTGTTCAATCTTTTATCTGATAGCATTTACTGCTCATAGTGATAACGTGATGGACAGGAAGAAGCTAGAGTCTCTCATCATTTTGATGCAAACCAGCCCTAATTAATAAATTTCTTCTGGTAGTGAACTTTCCTTTATTTCCCTTTTCCCATCATACCATTGATTGCACCTTTGAATGAAATAACAATTTATTCCTGTGACTGAAAAAAACAGGGACCACAATCCTTGAGGCGGTGAGGAGGGCAGTCGATCCCGAGACCAAAGTGGTGTACGACAAGAACCCCGGCGCCGAGTTCATCAGCTCCAACAACTTCTCGTACGCGATCGTCGTCGTCGGGGAGCCAGCATACGAGGAGTGGAAGGGCGACAGCTCGAACCTGACGATGCCGGCTGACGGGTTGACGACAATCGAGAACGTCTGCGGCGGCGGCGGGGATCTGAAGTGCGTCGTGGTTCTCATCACCGGTCGGCCCGTCGTGATCGAACCGCACCTCCTGGCCAGAATGGACGCGCTGGTGGCTGCGTGGCTTCCCGGGACCTTTTAACTGTTAAATAAACAAAAAGAGAATCTATAAATTTTTGAAAGATAAAAAATACTAGTGTGGGCCCCGGTCAGTTGGCGTGAGAAAGGTGAGGTATGAAATTTGATAATGTAATGTGGTGTATAGCTTATTGTTGTATAGTTTTTTTTTTTTTTTTGGGAAACACGTTATAAAAATAGTGAATTTTAGCAGGAAAGAGACAATGAATGATGCAACGAATAAAAAATCGGCCTTATGAACCAAAATCAAGTATCTGTTACCTTGTGAAACTATATTGTTTCTGGTAATATGATGAGGTGGAGTAAGTTTTATAGAAACCGAATTCCAGAAAATCGAATAAAAAATCGCCTATCCCGTTGGTTTTCGGGAAATGAGCATCTCACAATCGTTGCTAGCTTTTACTCGGCCCGTTGGCCGATTAACCTGCTTTATAAAATTTCATCTTGTCGTCATTGTGCTTTCTGGTTTTTGTCAGGCCATGATAAAATCTAAGGGAATCAAGAACGAACAACACGATTTGGGATAGGAACCTTCGTTGTCGTATCCCTAGAAAATGGTGGTAAACACGGACTCACCTGCCAAACTGGTTTGGATTGAGATTTTTAACGGGTATCAGGGAACCATCTGATTATAAATTAGACTTGATCAAAACGGGCCAAAACTTGAAATTCAGCCTGTTTGACCAACCCATGTCAAATTCTAATTATTCTTTAATTTTAAACTTTCTATTTTAAAATAAAAATAGTGAAAGAAAAGAGATGACTGCAATTCGCCATTTGCACATCACTTATTAGGGAATAAAACCATAGAAATTCAAAAGGAACTGAAAATGTTTAGGATCGTTTTAATGTTTAAATAACCAAATAGATCTTTCTGTTTAGTTTTTTACTAACAAATATCAAACGATTCCCTATAAAATACACTATAATTTGATCATTATGATATCAACTAATTATATAATATATATTTGAAATGATAAAAATTGGACTAATTGAGTTGGTCGAGATTGAACCATTGAATAACTTTAAAATACATTATATTTTAGCCACTAAGATATAAAATAATAGCATAATATATATTATGCCAGAGAAAATAGCTTGTTTTAGAATGTCAAACCAATGACGTTCATTTGTTTTACTTGATGGCCAAATCCCGTGTAGGTCAGACCCATTCAACTCTTTTATTTTATGGTTAGCGGCTAGCCCATTAGATACCATTCATTAGTTTATTGTTAATTTTTTTTATTTTTAGCAATAAAAAGGAGTATTTTTTTTGCCTTTTCATATATATTTTATCACCACGGAGAAATAAAAGGGCTTAAAGAAAAAAATTGACACTCTTGGACCCGTTTAAATCCGCATGTGTACGGTAAGTTGGGCCGTTCCACAGAGGAAAGAGAAAAAAATTGACACTCTCTATTCTACCCTTCCTACAAACACTCATGGAGCAAGGAATTTGAAATGGGGGAAGAGTTTTTTCCTCCTTGCTATTATATGTTTTTAATTTAAAAAAATACAACAAATCTACTTAGTGTGATTGGTTATGATCCTTGCTTTTCTTTAAAATTGTCATGGTTCGAATCCCAGTACGTGCTGTTCGGAGACCACGGGTTCACCGGAAAGCTGCCGAGGACGTGGTTCAGGTCGGTCGACCAGCTCCCGATGAACGTCGGGGACGAGGATTACGAAGCCAAGGGGTCGTCGACGTGTTGTTCGGAGACCACGGGTTCACCGGAAAGCTGCCGAGGACGTGGTTCAGGTCGGTCGACCAGCTCTCGATGAACGTCGGGGACGAGGATTACGATCCTCTGTTCCCGTTCGGGTTCGGTCTCGCGACTCGGCCGATCGGCAGCAGCAACTGAAGATCAAGATGTAGTACTATGTGTCGTCCTCTTCTTCTTCTTACTATGGTAATTACGGTTTGATTAATGTATTTACTTTAATTCCCTTTTGGGGGTTTGGGCATTTAAGTACATACAAAACGGACTAGCTATAAAAGCAAACTAGCAAACCCTACCGTTTCACTTAGTGTGTGCATTTGGATGATGAGGATTTGGTATTTATTATGTTATATAACATATAATAACAAAGTTATATATAGCATTTTACCAAAAAAAAAAAAAAAAAAGAAGAAGAAGTTATATATAGCATGGGTAACAATGGTGAGAACAAAGTAATGATTGTTTTTCTATTGTTAAATCATTGGTATGAGTATTGCATAGATGTATTGTTCTCCTAGGCCATTGTCCTCATTGGTGAGCCGCCATAGTTTGAACCTTTTTAGCAATTGGCTTAGGCACCATCAACAAAGTCTGTAGTTATGTCAAGTGTGTTGTTGTGATCCCAGCCAGGCCAGTCGTGACCCAACCCTACTTTGCATCAACCCTCCCGTGGTGACTTGGCTACCGAGAAATGAGGGTTGATGATCAGTTGCTACATTCTATTTGGTGACCGTCTAGCGCGAGATCACCATGACGACGCACTCGTCAGAGTCGCATACAGTGTCGATGGTGCTCAGGCCCGTTACAGGAATGGGCAGGTTGAGGCTGTCGCCTTTCTTCCCGACGTACGTCGGCTCCCCAACCACGACAATGGCATAGGAGAAGCCGTTGATCTTGACGAAATCGGCATCTGGATTCTCGCTGTAGACGACTTGAGTCGAGGGAGCAACTGCGACCTTCACTGCCTCGTGGATATATAGTGGTACCAACGCCTTGCCATCAGATAGTCCAGCCTCCACACTGGTTCCCCAAGTTATGCGAATGGCTGCCGGCCACAATGTGTTGGAAATTTGGTTGAACCGGACTAACCAGGTCAAACTGGTTAGGGTTGATAGACCAAACCGATTTATATCAAACAAAGTAATGTGTGGTAAATCTTTTAAGAAGTCTCAAAGTCCTCCGCAAATGAAAATTCGTATTGTTTTTGAATAAAAATAAAAATAATAACTTTGACTATCAAAATCAAACTTCAATAACACACCGATTTAATGTAGTTCAATCCACCACAACTCGATTAGATGGTTTTCACTACCACTACATTGCATTGGCCAATTATCTAGTTCAATACTTATTCTGTAAAAAAATTTCAATCTCTTCCTAATTTAGTAAATTTTTCCTATATATTATTCTAAATTCCGAACTAATGAGTCATAAAGATAAATGTAAGTAACACTAAGAAAACATCATCATTTAGTAACCTTTATGTAATGAATGCATATTTTATATAACAGTTATAAAAGATCAATAAGTGATGACCTGCATTGTCGATTACCACTGTTTTGACAATCAACGGTCTAAATCGATCGTTTTAGTATATCTTAATGGCAAAAATTCCTTACAAATTCCTAACTTCAAATTATTTATACAAATATTCATTCATAAATCCCATTACTAAACAAGGCAAGCAAGTATTCATTCACAAACAACAAGTGTAAGAAAAGCTCAAGGAAAATCCGCAGAACAGTAGTAGCCACAGAGTTTGCATATCCAAGCATTCCGAGCCCCGATCTGCCACTTCCAGTCGTCATCATCCTTCCGGCGAGCGATTATCTCTTTCACAATGGCCCTGTCCCAGTCTGCATCAATCCCGTCACAACATCTATAATCGAAGCCATTCTCGCCGAGCAAGTAACGCTTGGTTTTTTCTTTGCACGTCAACTCGCCGGCGGCCACAGGTGGTACGATTGCAGCTGCACAGAGAACGGTACTAACAATAGCCACCATCCAGATCAGCTTTCTGGTCGCTAATTCTCTTCCAGATAACATCATGCTTAACTTGTTATGGTACTAATCAAGAGATTATAATGTCAATTAATACAATCTGTTTGGATATATATATATATCAGAGCATTCAACATGGATTTAGCTATATATATTGATGGAGGGTTTTGATGACAGGCTGGGGTTTATTTCTTCTCTTCTAACAGTCGTAATTAGGGTTTCATTAGTGTATTTAATTTCCTTTTGGAAATGTGGTTTGGGCATTTAAGTAGGCACAAAACGGAAGCTATAGCTATAAAAGCAAACTAGAGAAAACCTAACGTTTCACTTAGGGCCTGTTTATTTTCATTTCTGTTTCCTGTTTTTTAGAAAACATATGTTGAAAACAGTTGAAAACAACATTTTGTCGTTTTCGAAAACAGTATGAAGTTGTCACTTTCTGTTTTCATAGTTGGAAATGAATAGAAAACATAATGAAATGTAAACATGTTTTCTCATTTCGGTTGCCAAATTTATGACATGAAAACAGAAAACAGGAAACGAAAATGGAAGTGAACAGGGCCTTAGTTTGCGTTTGGAGTATAGGAAGATTTGGTATTGTTGTTATTATATGAAATTGTTGTGTAATATAGGGTAACAACGACCTATTTCTCCCTATCTCTTTGTAACATATATTAATGTGATTGCGGTTTGCACCAAACCATCAATAGGTCTATGCGCGATTTCCCGTCAAGTGTTTTACTCATTGTTAAAAACTCTAAACTTCTTGAAAAGTAACGATCCTAGGACGTTTCTTGGATACAATCGATAATTAAAAAAGTTTAGTATTTATGATCTTATAATGGTGTCCAGTTGAAATTTGTGCATATTATTTGAGATGATGGTTTGTTTTAAAACAAAAAACTTGGACAATTATGATATTTTGATGATTTTCCTTTTACTTTTATGATGAGCATAATTTCATGAACTTTGATTAATTTGTCAACATATAAAAGGCATTCATCCTAACTGATTTCAATTACTGACATCGAACAAAATAAATGTGTGGTAAATCTTTTAAGAAGACTCGAAGTCCTTCCTGAAGGCAACGTCGTCATGTTTGTTTTTCGAGAAAATTTATAAAATTAAAATAAAAAGTAGCAACTTCGACTGTCGAAATCAAGCTGCAAAAATAAATCGTCTAATCATTTCCAATGCAGCTCGATTAAATATTTAAACCTAATTAAATAATTATCCCATATAAAAACAATTCAACCCCTTCATAAATTTAGTAAATCCACCAATCCTCTAAGCTTCTCATCTACCTTATTCTAAAATCCCAAACTAATATTTCATAAGGAAAAATGAAAGTCACACTAAAACAATAAAAATTTAGAAGAAGAAAAAAACCCAAAGCTAGAGCTTATCTAACTATCCTGAGATCCTCCAGCCTTGGCGACCAACCCAAACCCAAGTGGAAACAGCGGGTCATAATTCTTGTCGCCGGCGTTCATGGGCAATTGATCCACCGACTTGAACCAAGTCCGAGGAAGCTTTCCGGTAAACTCATAGTCCCCAAACAACACGTCAGCAACCCCCTGCCCTTCCGTCCCGGGCAGCCAAGCCGCCACGAGCGCCCTCGCCTTGGGCAGGTAGGGTTGAATCTCGAGCGGCCTGCCCGACACCAAAACGACGACGCATTTCACCCACTCGCACACGTTGTAAATAGTACCGCGCCCTTCTTCCGATATCGTCAGGTTGGCGTCGTCTCCCTGTGACCCGGCATACGGCGTCTCCCCGACGACTACGATCGCGTAGGTGAAGTTGCTGGACTCGAGGAAGTCGGCCGGCGGGTTTGTGTGGTAGAAGATCTCCGTCGTGGGATCCACGGCGGAGGTGATGGCGCTCAGGATGGTGGTTCCGGCGGTGATGTTGTTTCCGGTGAGGCCTTGCTGGGACATGGTCCACCCGCCGCATTGGTAACCCAAGTTGTTGGCGTGTGTTCCGGTCACCAGAATCCTGGAGCTGTGTTTCGGAAGAGGCAGCAACGGACCTGTCTCGTTGTCTCCGTTCTTCAGGAGCACGAGCGATTTCCTGACGGCTTCTCTTGCCAGATCTCGGTGAGCCTGAAATGTTTCAATCCGAGCGCCGAGTAAGATCAATGATATCGTAGGACTGGGAAAAATAGATCTGACCGTTAGAAGATCGCGAAGAATGGTTTGGATCTGCTGGTTCATAGTCTGTATTATGCAAAAAAAATTGATCTCTTGGTTCGGTCTGGTCCATACCGTATCATGGACCCAACCAGCTTTTCGATTCGTATTAGCAGCCCGACCCCTCGACTACTCCCTCTCACGACACGCTCCCCAGAGAGACCTAGTCTCAATGTTGATTTTGAGAATCTATTACCCTTTCCTTCATTCCGCAAGAGTGTTGAGACGATCGCATTTTCATATGGAATTATGTTAATGTAACGTTATATGGTGGAAGTTGGGTGGCTATAATTTTGTCTCGTTGTCATTTACTTGAATGTATAGTGCCAAAATTATGCATGCATGTCGGAATTTAGGTTTCGAGGCAAAAAAAAAAAATGTTTTTTCTCGATTGTTTGTTTGATTTTTTTATGTGATGGGTCAGTTTTGTTCAACATAGTGTATTTGGCCCAGATCCTACTAGACCAGACCGCACATATCTGATTTAAACTGTATAACATTTGGTCTGGTCTCTGATTTGTGTCCTAACTTCTTGATCTTAACCGTAAATCATTTATGTAACCTCAGCTCAACCATACCGCACCGTTTGCCAACTAGAAAGATCAAAATCTCATGAAGGGTGAAAGGAGATTATCAAACCTGGCTTCCAAGGTGATCCACATGGGCCTCGTCGGCCCAAGGATCCTCAAAAAGGCCCATAGCGTATTTGACCCTCAGGATTCTTCCAACAGCATCGTCAATACGCGATATGGGGACGGCCTTCAGGTTGACAAGCTCCGTCAGGACGTCGATGAACATGGTGTGATTCTCAGGATCCATGACCATGTCGATCCCTGCTGAAATTGCTCCCCTAACCGACTCAGTGTAGTTTGCATTCTTGTCGACGCCTTTCCAGTCGGAGATCACAAACCCCTGCCAAAAGTGACATTTTCACAATTGAAATACAATCTCAAGTAAAAACTTTGCATGCAAACTCGATCATTGTAAATGACAAACGGACCCTGAAATGGAGGGTGTTCTTGAGGAATTCAGTGACCAGAAACCGGTCATTGTGGATCTTCTCCCCATTCCAGCTGCTATAAGACGTCATGATCGTCGAAACGCCCTTGATCACCGACGTCATATAAGCCGGCATATGAACGCTCAGCAAGTTGTGGAAGCTGCCCACTGTGTCCTCCTTGTCCACACCATTCTTCGTCCCACCATCGCCCACATAGTGTTTGGCGCAAGCCGCAACCTTGTCCCTGTTTCCATCGTCCAAAAACAGAGCATCAGAAGAAAACCCCTGTTTTTCCTCTGTTTCGACAGTTGGTAGCTCTCGTTTGATCTTAAATTACCTTCCCCCGACGAAAGGAGAGCCTGTTTTCCAGTCGGAAGGCATGTCTCCTTGCAACCCTGGTATGATCTCTGTCATTTCTCTCACGATCGTAGGATCCTCGCTGTAGCTCTCGTAGCATCTTCCCCATCTGGGATCCCTACAAACCTGCCATGGATGCAGAGTATATATGAAAAAAAAAAAAGATGAAATCTTTAAGCAGAAACAGAGTAAAAACAGTGTAAAAAACAGAGGAAAACAGAGTGGTGGAATGTGTGTATAGGTTTGAGTAGTGTACAGCAACACAAGGAGCAAACACGTAGTTGATCCCAGTAGCTCTAACTTCCAATGCTGTTGCAGCGCCAATCCTCCTCACTAGGGCAGGATCCCTTTCAAGAATTGGAAACTGTTAGCATTCATTTTATTGAGAAAGGGTTTTTACAGAGTGGGGGGTGAAATGAAATCAGTGATACTATTACTAACCTGGTGGCGCCGAGGCCGACATTGTGAGGGAAAATGGTGGCTCTGTAGGCAGTGTTGTGGCCATGGACGGCGTTGATCCCGTACATCAACGGAATCCCAAGCCGGCTGGACATCGCCGCAGCCTGCAGCTCGTTGATCGTCTCAATCCACTCCTGAGGAGTGGCCGTCGGGGACGACGAGACGCTCCTCTCTCCGTCGCTGTAGACACTGCCGATCGAGTAATTCCTGACGACGTCAGGACTCGCTGCTCCTCGCTCGATCTGGACCATCTGGCCGATCTTCTCGGGCAGGGTCATTCGGTTTAGCAGGTCCCTGATCCGGAGATTCATCGGCTGCGTCGAGTCCTTGTACCTCATGTTGCCCTCCTCCTCTGCCACATCTAGCGCTGCCATGGCTGCCACCAAGAAATGGCATACCAGGAGGTGAGTGAGGGGAATTCTTACAGCCATTTTGGCCACTGGAGTGGAAGGTGAAGTGGTTGAAATGGTAAAAAAGAACTTGGTGTTGAAGTGTGGAGTAAGATTGGTTGTTATATATTAGGGAAAATGCCCAAGAAACTCGGCAGATCTTAATGTGAGATGCTAGAGACAGAATTGGTCAAGTAGATGGGGAGCAGGGGAAAGAATGTTCTTTATTTGGTCTTGTGGTTTGGAATTCCATTCAAGGCCGAAAATTCTTTGTAGCCACATCAATGTTTCAAATGGGAAGATGGTTTCTAGTACTCAATGGTTGAACCATCGTACTAGTAAAATCTTATACCGATTTGGGCTCCGCTAAACAATATTTTCGATCGAACTGCCGGTACGTTTTTTGCAAACCGTATTTCGACATCCATTGAGAAGCCTAATTATAACGTCATATGATTGGATTATTATCGATTAATATCATTTCTCTGAACCATCCAATAGTTATTCCAATGGATCAACAAAAGCTTCAACCCTTGCAAATTGGTGAAAGGAGGGACTTCAGTGTCTAATCCATCCCTTTTCACTCAACGACTGTTCATGGTGCTCTGCCTCCCACAAATGGGATCTCAATAACCTTCACCTTCCTATAAAATATAAATCCCTATTCCCTCACATGCATTTCCTCATTCACGACTCTTTTAGATAATGTCTCAAACTAGGCCAGGAAAAGCTTTCTAACTCTTGATCGGCTCAGTGGTCAGCCCGAATCCAAATGGAAACAGAGGGTCGTAATGTGCATCACCCACGTTCATTGGAAGCTGACTGACTGACCTGAACCAATTTCTGGCCAGCTTTCCAGTGAACCCGTAATCGCCGAACAGAACATCGGTAACGCCCTGGCCTTCGGTTCCAGGGAGCCAGGCTGCGACGAGAGCGTCGATCTTGGCTAGGTACGGCTCGATCACTAATGGCCTTCCTGAGATCACCACGACGACGCACTTGATGGAGCCACAGACATTGTTGATTGTGGTCAGCCCAGCTGCTGGAATGGTCAGGTTCAAGCTGTCACCCTGAGTCTCGGCGTATGGTGGCTCGCCAACGACCACGATGGCGTAGGAGAACTTGCTGGACTTGACGAAACTGGCGTCTGGTTGCTCGCTGTAGACGACTTGAGTGGAGGGAGCAACCGCGCTCTTCACTGCTTTGAGGATTGTGGTTCCTGTTGATTTTCCAAGGAATCATTTCCAAGAGAGTTAAATTCTGATTGTGAAATTGTAACAAAAAAAAAAAAAAAAACACAAACAAAATTGTTCCAGAACAGGAAACATACCAGATGTCAGATCATTTCCAGTTTGGCCTTGCCATGTGATGGTCCATCCTCCACATTGGTTCCCCAAATTATCAGCATGGCTTCCTGCCACAAGAATCTTGGCTGCTTTCTTAGGAAGAGGTAACAATGGCTTATCAGCAGTTTTGCCATTCTTTAACAGCACAAGTGACTTCCTCACAGCTTCTCTAGCTAAATCTCTATGCTCCTGTTAGAAACAGAGATTATGTTAGAAAGAAGCAAGGATTCTAGATACCCATTTGGACCAAGGGTTTAGTGATTGACCTGTTTCCCAAGCTCATTGACCATACTGAGATCAGCCAGTGGCTTCTCAAACAGTCCCATGACGAACTTGACTCTCAGGATCCTCTTCACAGCATCATCAATCCTGCTTACAGGAATGATCCTGTTCTTCACTTGGTAGATCATATCGTTAATCAACTCTGTATAGTTGTAGGCAACCATGATCTGGTAACACAAATAGAACCCATTTCAGGAAGAAAAAAAAACCAGTACAAAGGTGACAATGCTACTTAGCTTAGTATGTTAGCAAGCCAAGCTAGTAGTAATACCATGTCGATTCCAGCGCCAACTCCTGCTGTAATGGAAGAGCTGTAATTAGCATGCGGTGGAGAAGTGATCCTGTCGATTCCCTGCCAGTCCGAAATCACGAATCCCTGAAGAAAACAAACAACACAGAGAGCTTTAACATTAGCATTCAATCTATTACCAAACATTGGAAAGGAATTCATCAGAAAGTGCTGCAATTCCTTCTCACCCTGAACTTGAGTTTGTCCTTGAGGAACCCTGTGACGAGCTCGCGATTGGCGTGCATCTTCTTCCCGTTCCAGCTCGAGTACGAAACCATGATCGTGGCCACACCTTTGCTGATGGAGTTCAGATACGCTGGCATGTGGATGCTCATCAGTCCATTCATGGAGATAACAGTGTTGTTCTCGTTGATCCCCTTGGTCGTGCCACCATCTCCCATGTAATGCTTGGCACAAGCTGCAACCTTGGTCCTATTCAATGCAATCGTATGTCAAGCAATTTCAAATACTAAATGTTCAAAATTTTACAAAAAGAAATTTACTCTTAAGTTATTATTGTTCTGTTTAAATTCTGCATAATGCACATACATACATGAATAAAAATCACTATTCACTAACATACAAGCTCTGCATAAGTAGAACACACACAAATCGTTGGATCGAGTAACACATTGTTCAATGACATCCGACGACTATAAAGACACGAGCCCTCGATCCAACGACTGTCCTGCATTCATTGGCCTGCTAATGCATAGAGAGAGGAAGGTCCACAAAGTGTCCCTCCTGACTAGGTTTGGAACCTTCACGAGTTGAAGACCACATTTACACCACTACAGAACACAGAGAGAGGTCCCCAGAGAAGGTCCACAAAACCGGATTGCATGTCTGAAACGCAACTCCATAGCAGACCCAATTGGCCATTAAAGAAAAAAAGGGGACATTTTTATTGAAAACAGTGGACTCAAAGGTCCTACATTTCAATTTTCAACTGCAATCAAGTTAGCTAAAGTCATTGATGACACCATTTTTTTCATATCTAGACAACTATAAGGCCCACACAGCCGAATGCGACACCATTGTTGGTTTCCTCTTATCTCCGCGTTTAGCCATGGTTATACTCTTAAAAAATCTAAGAGCTTTGACTGTTCTGGAAGCATTGAGAACGTGGAAGTCGGTTAGATTCTGTCATTTTGTTAATACGTGCCAAAAGCTCTCAATCAGAGGTAAACGTTTGTTTTGGTGTATGCACACAAAGACAAGTTGTAAGCAAAGAACGACTTTGCTACCATACTGGATGATAAAGGTAAAGCATTAACATGGATCTACACATATTCAAATTGCACATCCCATGATTTCGATTGTCGAATGTATAATGACATATTCGACTCAACGATAATCCGACATTGTCACCTAACGTTAACTACAACGTTTAAATAACATCAAGATGGTAAAATTCTCGACGCAACAACACGAAACCGCAACACTCCCTCGCCATGGTTGAGTTGGTACTCTTGACTCTTGAACAAGGTGGGGAGGAAAATATGGAAATGCAGAGCATCTGACCAAAGTCAGACCAGACCATCAGCAGCACGTGGTCATGAATATGTTATAATGCTTATCTATCCCTAGGAACCCCCAAATGCACCATTGGATCAAATATTCAAATGGGAAACAAGAAGATTAACAACTCTACTTAATACTAATCAACTAAGACTTAGCCAAAGATCATCTTTTTGAAAAAAGCAAGGTATGGGGACAAAAAGGAGATCATAGATTTTACCCTCCATTATCAACAAAGGGGACACCCTTTCTGGAATTTGCAGGGAGATCTCCTTGTAGACCGGGTATGATCTCTGTCATCTTTTGAACAATGGTGTGATCCTCACTGTAGCTCTCGTAGCACCGACCCCATCTCGGATCTCTGCAAACCTAATTAACAAAACCCCCCCAAAACCCAAAAAAGGTTGATTTCACCATCATTAGTGGGTAATCAACTAATCATTAATTACCCAGTTGGGTATTTTAAGTAGTTAATGACTTACAGCAATGCATGGAGCAAAAGCATATGGTATCCCAGTTGCTCTGACTTCCTTAGCAGTTGCAGCTCCAATCTTTTTTATGAGCTGGGGATCCCTGGCAGAGGTGAAATTAACTCCAACTTATTACTAATTTGTTGATTAAGCTACTTATTGAAGCATTAAGAGAGTTAAAGTTGAGAGCTTTCATGCCTTGTGACGCCGAGTCCAACATTGTGAGGGAAAATGGTGGCGTTGTAGACATTGTTGTGGCCATGAACAGCATCAATCCCATAAATCATGGGGATTCCTAGGCGGGTGGACAGAGCTCCCTTCTGGAGTCCGTTCACCGTATTGACCCAGGCTGCAGCCGACGCCTTTGGAGATGGAACGCTGCCTCCACCGCTCAGCACACTCCCTGCAGCACAGTAATTTCCAAAGTTCAAACCATGAGAAATTTGTTTTGCATTTAGGGTCAGCTTGATTTGAAGAAGAAGAAGAAGAAGAAGAAGAAGAAGAAGAGGGTTTTTTTTACCAAGGTAGTAGTTCTTCATGACATCAGAGGATGCGACGGTGAGATCAATCTGGACCATCTGGCCGATTTTCTCTTCCAGGGTCATTCTCTTGACCAGGTCTTTGATTCTGGCTCCAACGGGCTGTTTGGGGTCTTTGTACTTCAAGTAAAGAGGTTTCGCCCCAGCTGCTGCAAATGAGCTGTTGCAGGATACTAGTACTAGAAGAAGAAGTACGCAGCAAGTAGAAAACCATTGTCTCTCCATTTCGGCGAGAAATGTAGATCTAGCAAACCTCGCCCTCGCTGAAAAACAGAGAACCCAAGTAAGAGAACAGAGTGAAACAGAGTAGAGAAAGGGAGGAGCTCTGCTTAGGTAATGGAACAGAGCAGCATTGATGAACTCACAACAACCCAATTCCTGGAAAAAAAAGTTAAAGAAAGCTACTTTTGAGATTGGCAACTGCAGCTAACAGCCTACATACATGATGGAATCGAAAGCTAGGAAATTTTTTGTACTAAAAATTGAACAAACTGAAGCTGCTGATATCACAGATAGAGAGAGAGAGAGAGAGAGAGAGAGAGAGAGAGAGAGGGCATCAATGGAGGGAGGGGAAGGGAAGGCGTCATGATTTTTACATTGGAGAGTGTGATTCTCTGTGTCTTCTTCTTCCTCCTTGGGACGAGGAAGGGCAGCTGCTTGCTTGCTTCTTTTGATACTCTGTGAGATATACTTGTTCTGCTTCCCAGGTTCACAATTTATACACTCTTTTTTTACTCTCCTTTTTGCAGTTGGTTTTGTTACAGCGCTGAGAGAGAAAAATATAGGGAAATTAATTTCCTTTTTGAGTAGAAAAGATAGGAGTTAATTGAGGGTTGTACACTTGTACTCATCAATTAGGAGCTAGAGCCATGTCCATGAGTCCATCCATGTGTACTGGTGGACTTTCCATCTTAATGATATGTCTGCTGGTCTCTTTTTTGCCACTAGTTTGTGCCTGTGGCCTGCTATGACCGGTAATCGGTCGGTCAATTATCCGTTAATCGAAAGGCGAGCCTCCAACCGACAATCGACCGAAATAGATTTCGAATATCTCGGTTATCGGTTAATCGTACCTCTTTCAAGATTAAAACCATCTCATCCAGCTTCCGATAACCGATCTAATGACGGTTATATCGATTATTGGTTAGTGGATAATCGACCGGTTATCGATTTAACCGACCGGTTAACCGGTAACCGAAACTCCATCCCTAGCTATGAGCTAGTATTTGGTTTTTCTTCCTGTTACAAAATTGTTTGACGATCCAAGTAATTGATCAGTCCGTCGTCATATTTACTTTCAATCATACTAATATCACAACAATTTGGATATCAGATACATAAATTCTTGTCTTAAAAACTCTTAACCCGCAATCTTCTTCCTCTCATGGTCTCATATCGTTAATCACTCTCCAGCTAACTGTCACCAGTATGTTCCTCTCATCTTCTTATCTCGGTTCTTGAATCAAACTAAAAGACGGATTTGTGATTCGATCGATTCTCAGATGATTCTGTTTGCTCTTAAATCTTAATAACATGATGATGTGTCTTTCAGTTTTATCGGATGTCCCGAGAGAACACATGATGTGTGCTCTTATTTTTTGGAGGAAAACATGATGTGTCCTTCAAATATTACAAGTCAAGCTTCCAAATCTTAAAGACGGCAAGTTCGTACTACTGTCTTCAACTAACAAATTCAAATATTCGAATGGGCCGGCCCAAGCTCAAAGGCCTAACCCACATCCTACGGACTCGCCTTCCTTTCCGGTTTTAGGCCCGACTTCAGTATTTTAAAGGCCCATGGACTCTTATTACAAAACGATCCAATCGATCCACATACTTAACTACGCAAGTAAGACCCAAAACTCAAACAATGGGAGAAGGAAGGAAAAGGGGAATGATGCTTCCTGTGCTAACCTGTAAGATTATTGCTACGTATCCCTTGCTAGCCAAGCAACAAATCAATCCCCGAGAAAGCCGCGATCCGCGAATCTCTACTTCCATGCATCTCAACTAAGGTTCTCAACCCGCGGGTTGACCGGACCCGGTCGAGCTAGTGGGTTTAGGGTTAATGGGTCAACTGTTTTAGTCCGGTTTAGCCTGGAAATATGAAAAAGGTCATTATATTGTACTTATCCTCATAAATTATATCAAATCTTATCTAACATATGAGTTATAACATATAATATTACGCCAAAATAACATATTGTATGTAGATCCAACATATAGTGAAAATTCACACACTTATATAACATAAATATTCAAATGTTCAACTTAGCATTTCAAAAATTGAGCTAGGCGAAAAGAAAAATCGGAAAATAGGCGCATTTCGCAAACCAAAGAAAAAAATGATACAATTTGACCTCCAAACCGGTACCTTGTAGCGGTCGACCCGGCGGGTGCGTGCGGCCCGTTTTTCTCACCGGGTCAGGGTCAAAGTGAGTCGAACCACGAGTTAACAACCTTAATCTCAACACATTAACAAGTACACTATTACGTACAAAAGCATGCACCGTCCACCATTATCCAAATTTTCCGGCGACTGTAGAGCTATAACACCAGATCAAAGTTAAGGGATTCTGGCACATGTGTATTAATTGTTACTGTTGTGTAACGCTGTCGGCAAACTCGTCGAAATCTGAGCATTATAAATCCCGGCATTGTGGAAGCAAATGAGAGAGAGACAACAAACAAAACAGTCCCACTCCTTCCTTCCTCCTTCAACCTTATCCAAATATCCAATTTATTATCCTAGCTTGTAACATATGGCTGCCGCTTCTTCTGCTCTCCCTACAGTTTCTCCACTACTGTCGTTCGTTTCTAAGGCTAGCACGACTGTGACACCAGCTCCAGCTGTTGTTACTACCAGTTATAATAGGAAGCCGATGATGATGATAAGCTGCGTCGCCGCCGTCGTCAAGGCTCCGATAAGGCGGTCAACCGGTGGCGGTGGCGGTGGTGATGGTGGTCTCATTCCGTATCCGATCTTCGGCAAAGGTGGTCGGAAGGACTCGATCGAAGGGGATGGCGGCCTGATTCCGTACCCCATTTTCGGCAAAGCTCAGAAGTGATCGTATTTTTTCCTTTCCTGTGATAAACTGATAATAATAATAACTAGGTAAGAAGCCCGCGCTTCGCGGCGGGTTGTTTTTCAAAGTGTTGATATCGGGACTGTTTGAATGATTTAAAACGGATTGTTTGATGGCACAAAAAGTGTTTGGTAAATGGCTATATTGAGAATTACTGAACTATAAAAACTCGAAGCAAAATAAAATAAGTGACTGCTACGGACATAAAAGAGTATCCAATTAACCCAATGGAACAATGAATGTGCTAACTGGCATTCAAATGAAAGTCAGGCTCTTAAATTTTGACTAAGTTCAGCATTGATACATGACCGGTTTAAATGAAAGCAAGACAAATCAAGATTATGAAGCACTATAGCGGCTGACCTAACCTTTCCTACTGATTTGAAGAGACTTCATAATTCTAGTGTCTTTTACTAATCCACCTTCCCTTGAAACTCCAAGAGCTCAACCTTCTTTACGTGGCTGTAGGATTGCAGCAAGGATTAAACCAACCACACATACAGAGGTTGTAAGAAGACTGGTTGAACATGACATGAAGTAAAAGGAAATTAATTAGTCAAACTGAGAGGTCCCGAGGCAAAAATATATGTAGGCTATAGCCCTTACCTCTTTGCATAAATCTATAATGTCAGTGAATGACACCAATTTGCTGTAGTTTTCCTTAACCAAGACATGATGCCAAAACATATGTACTTGTATTAATCCTGAATTGTAGGCATGATTGGATTAGTGAGCTCAATCCTTATTCTAAAAGCATAATATGAGTAATAGATATATGGTTAGTAAAACTATTGTTCATCTTGTATTATTACCGAATTGCAGGCATGATCGGAATAGTGAGTTCAATCCTTGTTCTAACAGCATAATATGAGCATTAGATATGTGGTAACTAAAGTTGTTCCAAGAGCTCAACCTTCATCTTGTAGAACATGTTGTAATGAAGAATATCGACACTCCTAAGAACCCAACTGACACATCAAAACCAACGAATCTTGATAAAATCACACTGATAGTGTTATAGATTACCACACAATTCATGTCCAACTGAATTCTCCAACATTCGTGCATCTGTCTACAAACCTAAATAGATTTCTAGGAAGGCTCATACAATGGAGCTTACAACAGCAAACATAAAGGCAACAAAACTTGCAAACAGTGATGGCCACCAGACTAATGTATCGAGCAAGATTTGACCTTTCAGTTCTTTTACTGTAATACTAACTACAACAGATTATGGATGAAATTAGATAAAACATTATTCATCTTTAATCTCTGTAAAAGGTTTGAGAAAGGGCAAAAAAAAAAAAAAGGTTAAGTTACATGGTCAATCTTAAAACCAAAATGGGAACGGAATAACGAAGTCAAAGTGTAAACTCTAGTTACCTTGAGCTGGGTTATTTCGGAGTCTTAAAGTCTTTGGAGTGTGGGACTAAAGCCATAAAAATGCCTGGAAGGTGCTATAGAAGGTTAAAAAGCACCAGTTGCAGGTCTTCAACTCGATCCCAATAACATGATTTGTCTGTTATGGTTTCCTTCTTTACTGAAACCCAAACTTGTATTGCTTATTTGTTTGAAAAGCAATCAAAACCTCAATGCTAAGAAGTTTCAAAATGAATCCAATCATATCTAAACAACCATTGCAAGGAAGTACCTTGTAAAAAAAAGATTAAGTTGGAACCAGTGGGTGAAGACTTTCGAAATGTGTTGTTTAGAAGGTAAGCACCCAAACTGAGTAAGCTAAACCTGTGAATCACTGAGCAATTAAACAGTTAAAGTATGGACACAGGAAAAAGGATCTAGGTTGAATGTGCAAAGCGGTAAAAGAACGTAATGTTTACAGCAAAATTTCATATGTCAAACAATTCTAGATTTGCTCTATACATAAAGCTCTCACTATACCAATGTTATGATTTGCAAGTTCATTGGTAGTAAAGATGTAACAATCAGCCTTCCACCACTATCTAAATGTAATCCTACACATTTTATTAATTACAAATCAACCCAAAGATGGTACATCTATAGATCAATTAAATCTACTAATTGCAGTAAATTTCGTATTGAGATTGTGACCAAGAATGGTCGGTTACCTCAGCATGAAGCTTGAAATCTCTTTGGAAGTGTTGTGACCTGTCCACGCCTCTAGATTTTGACCTTCTAGGCAGGATCTTCGCTTTAGAGTCTGAATTGATAACAGTTGTGTGAGGCTTCCCCTCATACCACTATTGGTGAAAGAAAGAAACTCCTTTCAGATTATGCACAAATGACTATCATCTCTGAAGGATTACTTGTCACAGCTTGATCAAGATGTTGAGTATTCCTCCAGTAATATAGTCACTGCTATAAGTTAGTCATGGTGTCCAATGCCTGCGTCAAAGCATCCTCACCAGTCAATCGCTTCTTAAATCCAGACTCAATTGAAAGAGAAGCACCATCTAATTCATACTACTAATCGACTGCAACAGAAGATGTCATCAATGAACAAAAGCTTAAACAAATACCAAGCACATTGAGCAAAATATTGGACGAAATTGCACCCTAAAAGTCCAGAATGAGATCAATAGGTAAACTCTAAAGGAAAGCAAGACAAAATTGAACAACCATAAATTTGATGATACTCAGCAAGAACATTAAGCAAGAGCAAGATATCAAAACACATAATATGATTAAAAACTAAAAGGAAATAAAATTTAAAAGCCACCTAGAACATTTCCTACCTTTGCCAGCCAGCTACGTTGGTGCTGTCGTTGCTGACAACCGTCGGGACAGCCTATAGCGACTTTTTTTTCTTCTTCCCTTTGGTAAAATCAAATTAAAGACAAAAACATATCAGAACCGGATCAAGGAAAGCAAGACCCAGAACCAAAATCCAAAAAGAAACTTACCCAGAGACCGGTGGCTAGCCCTCATCCCCTCTGCTGCATTCAGTAATATACACTGGTAAACGTTCCTCCCTTATCCTAACTCTTGACCGAACTTGAAAACCCAAAAATAAAATCTGATTAGATTGCAGAACCCAACGAATGAAAAATCCAAACATACCAAAACCGAAAAGAAAAACAAATTGACAAAAAAGAAGTCATCAAAAAAAAATATATGGTTTGCATTCGATAAAATCAAGGATCAACATATGAGTTTCTTCATCAGGTTGGCAAAATTTAAATAATAGGCTAATGAAGAAAAATAAGGTAAAAAAAAATGCTTCACCTCACCAAATAAACCATATTTAAGAAAGGAAATACAAAACTTCATCAAGAACAGAGACTTCTCCCATTTTCAAATGCGGAGAAAGACTGAAAAAGCATATAACAGTAAAGAGCACAAACGGGAAATTATGTTCTTGTTGTTGATTATTTATATCATCTCAATATTTCGTTACTAAAGGAAGCAACTAACTGCCAAGGATGAGAAAGGGCTCTTGCATTTTCAAATGCGGAGAAAGACTGAAAGAGCATATAACAGTAAAGACCATAAACGGAAAATTATGTTCTTGTTGTTGATTATTTATACCATCTCAATATTTCCTTACTAAAGGAAGCAACTAACTGCCGAGGATGAGAAAGGGCTCTTGCATTTGCCTATGATGGATCCTAATGCCTTGATTCAGAACAATGTTTCTCATTGAAGCTAGCAAGCATGTGATTTACAGTTGATGGTCAAACAATGGACAAACTTGGCCGAAACTCTGGCTCCACAGCTTTTAAGTGCTCATCACACACTTATAACCCACATTCCATAAAATTGTAAACTCCAAGGATCCTCTAATTATGTATTAATTGCAACTTATTCATCAATCCTTTTGTTACTTTAATATCAAAATTCCATATTTCTCTCATCAAGTAATATCAAACAAATATTTCTATCAAAGCATCCAACGATCATTTTCACAACCAGAAAAATCCAATCTTTACTCAAAACAATTACAAATGCAGCAGCCATGTAACATCATTGAGGTAGCTAAACCGATCATAGGCTATTTTCATGAATCAACACCAATCCAGAACATAACATGGCAGGTGGAAAGTTTGCAATATAATTACATTGCCATATAAATAGGAAGAACCATTCCAGCCACTAACTAATTAAGAAGGGCACAACTAAAAGCTGAAAGTGAATAGATTGGCAGCTGCCAAAGTTAGAAATCCATTGCAATTTGTTTTTTCAATAGGTTCTACAAAAAAGCAACTCAAAATGTACATAATAGAACTACACAGTAATTAATGGTACCTGAACAACAAACCCATAATTGTGACTACATCAGAATTCTTCATTTCATCTCAGCCTCTCTGTATGTCTGGTTGCATCCTGCAAGTGACAATCGAGATGAGTCGGTAACAAAAGCATTTAACACCCTCTTATGCGTTTTTTTAATTCTTATTTTAAGACCATATAAATACCCAAGCAAAGATATTAATGAATAACCCAATGTAAAAAGAGAGAGAGAGAGAGAGAGCTGCAAAAACTTTGAATTTGATAAAGAAAGCAGGAAAACTTATATAACAATAAAAATGTCTCGTTATGGGAGCTCACCTGACACCAACACCATCACAACAAAAACAAAAGGGAAACTTAAGCAGATTGAGCCTATCTGAAAGCACGGAAAGCGAGTAGAGGGTAAACCCCAAATCAGGCCAAACCTGAATTGAAAACAGGGAAGCAGATCGAATAGCTTCTGCAGTGCTCCCATCCCATTCATCACACCAAGACACCGCCAGAAGCTCTAGCTTCACTTTTGCCTACATCAATCCTTATACTCTCGATATCTAAGCATTTTTAGTTCAATACAAACACTTTGACTGGATTAGGTATCTACAGCCCTACAGGATACATCGCCTTTTTTTCCGATCTCTCAATCATAATCATTAGTCACTCAACACACACAACACTACTAATTTCACTTGTACAATATAGTTTCAAGATAAGAATAAGGATGGATGATATAATTAACTGCAAAATACATAAGATATGTATTAATTGAATTTTGTGGCTGAGGAAACAAAAATAGCTCCTCAAGTGTCCAAGTGAATTACCATGCTCTTATTTGTTGAAATCTGAGCTCCTTTGCAATGCTGGATCATTGTATTGTTGCTACTTCTGCTAGTTGTATGGTTCCTGCTGCAGCTGGCTTACTTGTTATGTTGTTGTGCTGCCGTTACCACTCCTTCCCTTGTTGTTATGGTGAAAGCAGTAACTAAGCATACCTTAGAACCAACTCTGCAGATTGCAGTTTGTGAAAGCAGCGAATGAGCAAGGAAGGTGAGATCCCTACAGCGGATGAACCACATATGACATTCAACTCTGTAAACTGTAGTTTGTTTTAGCAGTGGAACTGCAAATGGTTTAAAGAAACAATAAGAGTTACGACATTGCCACCGAGCAAAAAACAATATACCAAATATGGTAATGAAACATGAAAAATAAAGAAAACACCATTTCTTATATATATGATAGATAAATCTGCAAGCCATACACTACAGAGGAAAAAAACGAAGGCTTAGAACTAATATCTGATACATATAGGAAGATAGAGATAATTTGCATGCTTCCATTTCCATTCGTTGAATCTTATTATATGACAGAAAAGACTATTTACATCCTTCCATTTTCATTCAATGGGAGACTATAACAGAAAATAAACACAGAGCTAACCAAATCACGTTTAGACCATCAATGAAACCTGACTACTAATTCAACTTCAAGATTTTCATTACTTTTAAGCAGGCATTCGCTGGCAAAGAGGAATTTGTATTTGAATTATGGTTACTTTCACTATCAATGGTAGCTTTAAACATACGATCTCGTGCTTACCGTAGTTTTAATAAGGGCTTGCAGCAACCTGATTACAAATCCTTGATGACAACCACATACATTTGATGAGCACCTGATAGTGCCACCCAGAAGCTCCTGTGTTGTGCCCTCAAGGTACCTTTGTTCCGGCCTGTCCGATTCGTGGAAGCAAGCTCCACTCTGGTATTTCATTAAACACCATTCATATATATCAGTTTAAACTTTAAAAGAAAAAGGCTTAAAACCTTCTGCATTAGGCAATTCTAAAAACTGTAAGTACATACTGTTAAAAGACAATAACCAAGTATCTAAAGAATCTGGAGGCCAATAAAATCAGAACTGTGATATCAGTAATGGAATCATCAAATTCTGCAAATAAACACAAATCTGGACTATAACATGTACATACCCGCTAAACACAACCTACCCTCAATCACAACCCCCAGAAAGCACCACTACATTTAAAAAACCCTGGCTAAGCCTCACACTAAGCAGTTACAAAAAAGGATGAGTACACTGCTCATACTGAATGCATTACGGCAGCCACTGGAAATCATGGTAGATCCAACCATTATCGTTTGCACAAATTTACATTACAGAGAAGCATATTCTCAATACTAAGAATGATGATGCACCAACAGATAACTCTTATGTTGATATGTGTTGCTAAATGTGGAGATCTACTGCGCCTGACTCTTAAAATGCAAGCATACTTGCATAAGCAATGGCAATAGCCTGAAGGAAGGAATACATTGCATGTAGGAAAATAACCAGGAAGAAAAAGAAGGAAGCATAAACTAAATGGAATTCCACAGTTTACTTGAAACAGAAGGCATGCATGGAACTCTAACTGGTATGTATTTTGTCTTGGAAACTGACAAAGCGTAGCAAACGAAAATGTAAAAGGAAAACCAAAAGATAACCTTCCCAAATGAATCAACAGATATGATTGTTCAACACAGATTTAACTCTGTAGAAGCCAGCCACCAAAGACTGCAAAAAAAGCACACAAAAACACAGCACAACATAAGTTATCTATAAACAGCACAACATAAGTTTATTTGAGGAAAAAAGAGGATTCGAGTTTATAAACTTGTTGCACTGCGGAGAAGTTTGCATTCTTGATAGATCATGAGCAACCTACAAATCTTTTCAAACATAGAAGCATTGTCTCTGAGAGCTTTCTCCAAGTCAGATCATAATGATTGAAGCAATTTGTTCAGAACACTCAATTAACATGCCTCCTAAACATTAAGCTAGCCAATTGAATTAGTAAACAGATGTTATTAGACAAAATATTGCCAGCTAAAAACCAGAAAATTCAAGTACATTTCACATAGTTAACAGAAGTTGAGATCAATTTTACCAATCAATACCGAAGGTCGTTTTAAGTATCATCTTCTGTGAACAACTACTTCAGTCCCGAATTTCAATACCAAAATTTGATAATCAAATGGAATAAGGTACCTAAACATAATTTAATTATTCCTGTTTATTTCTATCAATTGTATTCGAGATGGTCATCTAAGCAAAAGTTATTTTCCACACCAATCTATCAGCAACAGAAAGGTATCCTACCAAATAGAGGTTATGCAAAAAAAATGCTCAGCACATTGTTTTGTCCAATTGTCATTTGAAAACATTTTCCCACGAGGCACAACTGCTTCTGTTTAGATTTGCAAGCTTACCAGTACATGTTAAAGAAATAAAAGCATGCAAGGGAACATTATAAATCCATTAGTACATGGATGTAAGATAGATGGGGGCACTGAACAAACAATCAGCAGGAACCATAAATAGAAATAACCTGTAAGGCATTACAACAGGAGGCATCCACTTAGTTGAAGGGCTTTAGTTATTCAAGACCTCCCTTCCGTGATTACCCTCGCCAGAAACGACCCCATAATATCTCCACCCACCTTTCCTCCGTCGTTACACTGCACACTTCCCTCCGTCCTTCCCCTGATCTGAAACAAAGTGAGAAGCTATACTCTTCGTCGTTCCAATTGCTCAGAAACGATCCTATAATCTTCCACCCACCTTTCCTCTGTCATTCCTCTGCATACTTCCCTCGATCGTTCCCTAACCAGAATTGAAATGAGAAGCGCCAGCCGACCCACTCCAGAAATGAACCCAGAACCAGCCCACTCTCCCCCTATTCCTCTATCCCGATTGCCTTTGCTTTTGAGACAAAAAATTTAACTCTATAAAGGGAAAGAATGATGGGAGGGAGAATGGGGAATGTTCTGGTGCATTCTATTGGAGAAGGGAGACCTCAAAAATTAAATCTGCAAGAAACACAAGGTATTCAGAATCCAAATCAATCAAAACCATATTACAATAAAAAAACTTGAGGAATGAAAAAACATACCATAACAAAGTGCTCTCTCTGGACATCGTCGTCATCAGAGAAGCTTAGGCTGCCGGCGGCGGCTCCTTTCTCCCTTTTCTTCCACCTCGACCAAAATAAAAATTAAACATTATGAACTCCTTAACTCCACAAACATAGAATCAAATCAACCCAAAAAAAGGTCTTGTGGACTTTCATGTACGACCGGTACCTTATTCTCCCTTCACTTTTCTGAGACGAATTCTTCTTCTTACCGGTGTCTTTTCCTCGTCGTTGCCGACAGTGAAACTTGGACTGCTGGCGCCGGGTCCTTTTCCCCTTTCTTTCACCACTAAAATAAAAGAAACACATCAGAACCCTTACGATCCCCAAACATTGAGTTAATTCAACCAAAAAAATTTGTATTAAGTGGGAGATGAGGGGCACAGCATTGTCCACAAAAACAGCTTTTGAGAAACAACAACTGAATCATTCGACTGGAGAAGATGACCTGTAATGATTGAAAAAAACCTACCAGAGTAAGGGATTCTCACCATTGCATTTCATCATTGCATTTCATAGATCCACCAAGTCAGCAACGCTTCTCTGAGCTCTCCCATGGCTGCATTTCAGTAAGAGGTCAGATACAGATTCAAATGGAACACAAAACTTATATCACATCAAACAGGCAAAGCACGAAATTCATAGCTTTGGTGGCTCTAAAAAACACCCACCAGCAGCTCTACCAGACATATTATCCAGAGAATTCGGAGAGAACAACAGCGCACAACCTTGGTTTTTGCATATCAATCAATTCAATTAGGACTGGCAAGATCTGGTTACTCTTTATTTCTTGTATATGTACACATATTTCAGCTGAAAGAGCAATTTAGACAACACATTTAAGTTTTGCCTTCTGCACCCTTCATTCTAGCCTCCAACCAACATACAACATTTGACAAACAGAGATGAATTCAAACATCGTTTCACATAAAGACAGACAGAATCTGCAAGTGGAAGGCTCTTAAAACGTATATATCCTAACCATTTGCAACTAACCAGTTCATCTAACTCTTAAGCACCTCCATGTATTTATAAATTGACAGCTGTAATCTGTAATGTGATCATGAATATCATAACCAATAAACAAAAGAACAAACAACATCGAAACAATTAACCACTACGAACCAAGAGCTGAAACGCTTGCAAGTGCTCAATGGGTGCTAAATGAGAACATTGCAGCTATCATTTCCCTTGTAATGAAGTAGTAAATATGAGCCCCCAAGAACCATGAAAAAATGTTACTACGGGGTTTGAAAGCAGTAAAATATGAGCATGACGTAAAAATGAGCATTAAAAACCAGCATACCTTGAGAAAGATAACAGCATAAACAAACCAAAGCGAAAATGGCCAGCAGGAACCATAATGCATTTGCTACAGATCCTATCCGACACCTTCTGAACCATTTAACAACTTCTTTCTTCTTCCTTGTCATGCCTGCAGCTTAGAAGCTTTAATAAGTCTAATACTGAATAATATATTTAGCATCCGTTAATGAAGCAAGCATTCACTGAATAAAATAACTGTAAGAGAGAAATTAGTGTCTTCTCATTTAGAGTTAGTATATTAATGGACCTCTAATACTCCCTTCACCAATTTCAATGACCAATTGAATCAACACCCATCATCATTCAACACAGATTAGAAGCACAACAATCATGTTCCGTAGAAGCTCTTCTACGTGTTGTTTATGTACCTTTCAGAAAACACATAACTGATGAATAGGTCATTTTCCATTCTGTATGCAATCTCTCGTACTTCTTAGCACTAATACATACAATAAGGCGACCGCAACTCAAGCTAATAGGCAAAGCATACATAACCATCAATGAATTCCAAAACTCAGGAAAAAGACTAAGCAGATCAAATTAGGAATCCTCCTTACCACAACATAATGGCAAAGGCAAGCGAGAGCTGGAAAACCCAGCAAGCGACTTGAAAGGCTTACATGAAAAATCAGTCCAAGCTTGAGCGAAGTATGCTGAAAGCACGCAAAACACCCGATGCCAAACCACCAGGAGGCGAGACACTTTCGGCATCACAGGTGCATCAAACAACACCATCACGGAGCTTGGCCACGAAAATCAAATTGCGAATTAACATAGATTCCAGCACCATTATCGAGATCGAATGCAAGAGTCAAACTCTGCTCTGAGGACAAAAATAACAGAGAAAAACAAACATGAAAAAGAGTCAAAATCACAAAATTAAAAAGAGCAAGACGCAAATCCTAAAATTAATCGAAGAACATAAACAAATAGAAGAGAAACTAACCATTCAAACCAATAACGGGTCAGAATAAAGTAAACCACGGTATGATCTTGGCACGACGATCCCGGCGTCGAGAACTTCCCCTTGCGTCGCGTGATGGCGTGAGGTGAGAAAAACAGTGGCGTGAGGAGAGAAAAACAGCAGTACTGTTTATCCTGGAGCTTCGATAACAGGAACAACTTCGTCTCTGTCACCTTTCTTCCCCCTTCTTCTTCTGTCTTCGTGTTCGCCTTGTTCGTCTTCCTAAGCTGCGAACATGAGATTTAATGGGGGGAAATCATAAACTATGCAGCTGCTTACAGCTAAGACCTTGTCTTCATCTTTGCATTATTCATATCAGAGTAAGAATGACCGGCACACGGATCAAACTAACATCCCAAATATGATTTTTTGTTCAGGCATAACACCCATAACCATGATTCGACCAAACATGGACCCATCACACAGGCAAATTAACAGAAGACCTGCAAAAGTTAAATTACCTAGCTTCTTTTATGCTAAACCAGTCCTCTCATATTCTTCCCTCTGCCACCAAATAATGAACCAAATCTATAAAGTATGCAAGGACCAAAATACGTAGAGCTGAAAATCCACAAAATAAAAGAAGAAGACTGAACACACTATTAAAAACATAACCAAACCCCAAAAAGAAAAGGAAAAGCTTGCCTTGATAGTGCTAGAGAGCAGTGGCCAGCACTCGTCTCCTCTGCTACTTCCGGAAATCAAGAACAGTAACTGCTCCTCCATTATCCTGCCTATTGTTCAAAATCCAAAAAGGCAAATGAAAATGGCTCTCACCCGCCGTTAGACCATCACCGGCGCCGTTTGCCGACCTTCGCATCGCACCATCGTCAAACAAAAGATAAGCAATCACTTTCTTTTTCTAATTGAAAAACCCAGAAACAAAAGATAAGCAGCAATAAGAACTCACGGCAAAAAAATCCAAAAAGGCAAACGAAAACGGCTCTCACCCGTCGTTGGCTCTCACTTCTTCTTTGGCTGCCCCTCCTCTCTTCTTTCACGTTCTTTCTTCTTCTTCTATCACTTAATCAGTTTTCAATCACTGAGAGAGAAGGAGAGAGGGAGAGTAATCTTCCATCATATCTTTCCCCACAAAATCCAAACTGTAAAGAATGAGCAAAAGTGATGAACAAACCCATCAAAAAACAGAATCAACAAACAGGGATGAACAAAAACCCTGAAAACTAAGAATCTAAAGTAAGAAGGGATTAGAAGCTTACTCTATATCCATGTATGATCGATATTATGATCAAGGCAAAGAGATTACAGGTTGGTGCGGGATTGGAAAGAGGAAGAGAATGGAGGGAAAATATTAAATGAATGGAACACCAAAGTAGCTTTTTCTCTTATTCTTCTTCTTCCAACAGAGTGAGGAGAGTGAGTGGCTGAGAAATGGTATGTGAGAAGTAGGAAAAGGATAGGAAGAGAGAGTTGAGGAAGGAAAGTCTTTGTTTGTCAGATGGGAAGTGACGGGAGCAGGCCAAGTATTATGGGAAAGAGGACCCAATGGAAGAGACCAAAAAAGCAAACCAAGTCACAGAAGGCAACCAAGAATTGATTAGGAGAACCAAAAAGCAAACTAAGTAACAGTAGTTGGATGTGACTCTACCAAACAGTAAAGTTGTAACTTGTTCTTTTAAAGAGATAATATGATGTGTTTGTAAAAGGATTAGTTTGGTGACAACATATACGGTGATAAAAATTCATTGTATCCTAGTGTTATGCGTACGTTCTTCATCAGTAACGAAGTCTTTAATTAATTTGCTAATTGTATGCATGTGACCGTGACGTGTACTTCTGTACTTCTGTTGTATTGTGTTTGTACCAAGTATATTATGTTGTCTTATTTTTAATTAATGGTCTCCTTTTAATCTTATTACGTATATACGTTGCAATATTGTATCGTGGGTCGAAAGTTGTTAAGAAGTTACTAATTGTTAGTCTCTTTGTATGGTTTACATTCAGGTGCGTTACTTTGTCGATTGATGATGGGATTTTTTTTCTTTTTTTGGGATCGGTACGTTGATCTTCAAACAACGCTGTCAAGTTCAGTTGATGACATAGGATCAGGCAACATTGTCAATTGAACTCGTTTGCCCAAGTGGTCGCGTGTGTTCGAATTTCCACAAACCCAATATTGACAATTGATTAAAGCACAAGGTATATATATGATGAGACTGTGCAAACTTCAAATTCATGGATTGACTTTCGTTTGAGAACACGTGTGGGTTAGAGAGTGGTTATGATGACAGCTGGGAGAGCAGCAGCAGAAGCCATGGTAGTTAGCCGCTGCGTGTGTTGCTTACGTTGAGCACTTCTTTGGACATATATGAAGAAAGAACAAACAGGGGGGAAAAGTAAGAATCGCGGCATGCAATCCAGACAGTGTGGTTTGCATGCATGTGAAGTACGTGGTGATGCTGCATGCATGTGTGAGTGAAATATAAATTGGTGTTGGGTATTTTTTTTCTCTCCATTAAAATGCAATCATTTTGTCTCATTCGTTTTAATTTGAATCTCAAATTTTTTTTGCACACTAAAATAATATTACTTATAACTTATACTCTATGAAACGACATCTAATTTGATACATTTTTTTAGCAGAAAAAATAAAATGTTGATCAAGACATTTTTTACGAAAAGTATATGGTTTGTAGAGTTTGATGAAACAAAGATATTATATGAATACATTATACTGTAGAGTTTTGGTAGAAATACACTAACAACCATCTATCAAAATCTATCACTATATATATGGTATTGGATTTCTCCAAATTTATCCAGAATTGTCACATTTTTGTTAATCACAGTGAGCTCGTTGTTTCTAATAAAGAAAAAAAAAAACAAATTTTGAGTTAAAACTTCAAAATCCCAACCTATATAAATTTCACTCATACCCAATTGATTAATTGAAACTTAAAAACATGCAATGCAACTTGGAAGCCGTATGGCATCCAAAGAACAGTTTGATATGCTACTGAAAGAGCTTCAGCCTTCATGGTCGGGGAGGAAAAGTCTACTTAATATCGAACATGAGACTTCCAAATTGAAAATCAGCAGATGTACGTACGTCAAACAAATAGAGGAAGATCACCACACTCAACAACGTTATTGACTAAGTTTAGCTTAGTTTTATTTATTGGATACACGATACAAACCACACTGACACATGTACACCTTACAAGTTACAACGATAACATTCTCGACCTTGGAAGACAGATGCATATTTTACACATGCAACATATACAAAAGCGACCACAGTACGCTACTGGAAAATAAAGGACAAGCTTCGACCGACAGGGTGGACATATACTACGTGCAAACAGAAACGCAACTGGACACACGCAACCGCATACACAGCATTATTATATATGCGCTCTTGTCAAAGCTTCATATATGACTTCCGCCAAGCTAAGCTTGGCCGGCCGGGTGGACATATACTAAGCTTATGCTACCAGAGTCCCCACCGTCTGAGGAGGGTATATGACCGGCTTTGCCGAATACCGGGATCATGACCAAGCCAGAGTCTCCACCCGTTGAGGAGGCTATATGACCAGCTTTGCCAAAGACAAGAAAGCTACCAGAGTCCCCATCGATTGAGGAGGTAATATGACCAGCTTTGCCGAACACACCTACGCTTCCAGAGTCCCCACCCGTTGAGGATGCTATATGACCAGCTTTGTCAAAGACAAGAAAGCTACCAGAGTCCCCATCGACTGAGGAGAGAATATGACCAGCTTTGCCGAACACACCTACGCTTCCAGAGTCCCCACCCGTTGAGGAGGCTATATGACCAGCTTTGCCGAACACACCTACGCTTCCAGAGTCCCCACCCGTTGAGGAGGCTATATGACCAGCTTTGCCAAAGACAAGAAAGCTACCAGAGTCCCCATCGGTTGAGGAAGCAATATGACCAGCTTTGCCGAACACACCTACGCTTCCAGAGTCCCCACCAGTTGAGGAGGCTATATGACCAGCTTTGCCAAAGACAAGAAAGCTACCAGAGTCCCCATCGGTTGAGGAAGCAATATGACCAGCTTTGCCGAACACACCTACGCTTCCAGAGTCCCCACCCGTTGAGGAGGCTATATGACCAGCTTTGCCAAAGACAAGAAAGCTACCTGAGTCCCCATCGGTTGAGGAGGCAATATGACCAGCTTTGCCGAACACACCTACGCTTCCAGAGTCCCCACCCGTTGAGGATGCTATATGACCAGCTTTGCCAAAGACAAGAAAGCTACCAGAGTCCCCATCGACTGAGGAGAGAATATGACCAGCTTTGCCGAACACACCTACGCTTCCAGAGCCCCCACCCGTTGAGGAGGCTGTATGACCAGTTTTGCCAAAGATAAGAAAGCTACCAGAGTCCCCATCGGTTGAGGAAGCAATATGACCAGCTTTGCCGAACACACCTACGCTTCCAGAGTCCCCACCCGTTGAGGAGGCTGTATGACCAGTTTTGCCAAAGACAAGAAAGCTGCCAGAGTCCCCATCGGTTGAGGAGTCAATAGGACCAGCTTTGCCGAACACGCCTACGCTACCAGAGTCACCACCGGCTGCAAAGGCTATACGACCAGCTTTGCCGAATACACCAATACTGCCATAGTCCCCACCCAGATTGCTACCATAGGATTTGCGTGAAGCAGTTATTCTGGCAGGAGCTTTAATTAAGACGGGACGACGTTTCATAGCAGCAGCAGGTTTGGTACTGGTGTTGCTGGCTGTGAACGACGTGAGCCGTGGGGAAACTGCAAGGAGAGCAGAAGAAGCCATGGCTGCAGTGCGTGGGTAAGCGTTAAGCACTACTTGTTTGGTATATTATGAAGAGAAGGAGTGATGAACTAGTGTGTTTACAGCTCACGTATTTATATATAGTACCCATCATGCCACGATTCTTACTCTTTTTTTTAGTTTGTTTACATATGTCCAAAGAGAAAGAAAGCAGTCATCAGTTTGTGACGTTTGGGTTTCGCGGGTTTGCATGCATGTAGAGTACGTGGTTTTGACGCATGTGAGTGCAGTTGGTGGAATAAATAGAAGGATCTAAAATAGTAAATGCCATGCAAGTTGCTATTGTCTCTGTACCAAGTATAAAGCCAAGGATTGTAAACCCGTAGATCGTAGTTTGTACCGGAAAGGTAGGTACGATAGAGTATATTATGTTGAAATCATGGTTTAATCGTAGTTCAACCATTTCATACCGCTGAGAATCACCTACGGATTTAGACGCGAAACATTAGGTTTTGATGCAAACGTGACGCTGTTTCATAGAGCTAGTCTGGGAGGGATAGACGTGACGGCGTTACTCTTTAAGGGCCGTCGCCGACGAGACCAGTGGGGAAACAGTTGGGAGAGCAGGAGAAGAATGCATGGCTAGCTAGCTGCTCTGCGTGTGTTGAGTCAGGATTGGAACTAGGGTTTCCGTAACTCCGGTGTTCATAGTATGCGTGCATGCCGCGATTCTTACTTTTTTCTGTTTGTTCATATCTGGCCAAAGCGAAAGCAGCCATTAAATTTTGAAACGTTCGGGCAGAAGCTAGGTAGATTGCATGCAATCCAAACGTCTAATAACAGAGGTAGTAGCGTTAGTGAGTTGGGTTCGACCGGTTTGCGTGCATGTGAAGTACGTGGATAAAACATCCAAGAATATAAATGTAGGAATGAACGTTACCCGGCCACATTCATGATGATTTTGTCCCCGAGTCCAAATGAACATAATCAATAATGGTTACGAGTGAGTGAAGTATAAATTGATTTTGAAAGCTACAGATCACGAATTCGGTCTGGAGACTATTATCTACCAATGATAAAATCAATTAATCGACGATTTGGGGAATTTTTTTCGTAGGGCATTTTTTAATTTTGTTATTGATTTTTGAAAAATGTCATTTTCTTTGAATTTTAAAGGCTACATATCACGAATTCGGCCTGAGTCTATTCTCTAGGAATGATAAAGTCTATTGACCGCAGATTTGGGCGGATTTGTTTCGGAGGGCAGTTTCTCAAAATTTTGACAATTTTTCGAAATACCATTTTCTTTGAACTTTGAAGCCTACAAATCGTGGATTCTCATTCCTCCTTGCTTCCGACAAAAGATTTCAAAATTCATTTTAAAATGAAAGAGATAAAGGGTGGTCATGTGGTAGCGGGTGTTAAAAAAGAAAACACATAATATTTAAAAAATTGGATATTATTTTGTTAATTACCGTGAACTCGTTCATTCTATACACAAAATTTCAAAATCAGAGTTATAAGGAAGAAAATATAATTAAATCAGTGAATTAAAAGCCTTTGAATCTCAATCATATATAATGAACCTATCTACTTAAAATTTCGAAAACCAAATCTTATTATCCACAACTGCATAACCTATGTTATGCATTTAATCATCCACAGATTGTACCCTGTTATCATATATATGACAGGGTAAAATCTGTGGATGATTAAATGCAGATTTTACCCTGTTGTCATATATATGACGCCAAAGGTAACATAGCCTAGTGGTGAAACCACTGCACCAATTGAGTTCCGGATGTGGGAGGTCCTGAGTTAGATTCCCAGTGGCGCTACTTGAGCGTTCCCGGCGGCACCCTTGGTATCGGAGGCGAAGCCTCCCCGATGTTGATAGCAGAAAACCCCGGTTAGTATGCAGGTAACTGTCGGCCAGGGTCCAAGCCTCCATAAACATCACTTATAGCAAATTGAGTTAAGGCAACCAATACAACTTGGAAGCAGTATGGCACCGGAAGAAACAGATGCAATAAATTTTGATGAGCAAAGGGGAACTCTATCCTACAATCAAATCCCAGACTTCCAAGTTGAAAATTAACCGTTGTACGTACCGCTAAATCAAGCTCTTCTATGCTTATCTTATGTAGTTATCTAATGGATTGACAGCTCGATCAACATTGAACTTAATTTTATTTCTTGGGCATACGAGATACAAACACACCGACAGACACCTTACAACGATACATTTTCAACTTCGGAATTGCAACTTTCGACAACGATGCATATTACATGCGACACAAAAACGATGAAAATAAAGCATAAGCTTCGACCGGGGTCGACATACTAAGAGCAACAGAAAAACAACGGGGAATTAAAGGGTCGGTCACAGGACGAGGGAGCTAGTGACGACCTGCCTTACGCCTCTCACACACAACATTGTTATATATGATTTAACCGCTACATACGGCCAGCTTTGCCGAATCCGTAGAGGATGCCAGAGTCCCCGCCGGTTGAGGAAGCCACAAGACCAGCTTTGCCGAATCCATAGAGAATGCCAGAGTCCCCGCCAGTTGAGGAGGCCACATGATTAGCTTTGCCGAATCCGCCGTAGACGCCAGAGTCTCCAGCTTTGCCAAATCCGCCGTAGACGCCAGAGTCCCCGCCAGTCGAGGAGGCCGCATCAGCTTTGCCGAATCCGCCGTAGACGCCAGAGTCCCCGCTGGTCGAGGAGGCCGCATCAGCTTTGCCGAATCCGCCGTATACGCCAGAGTCCCCGCTAGTCGAGGAGGCCGCATCAGCTTTGCTGAATCCGCCGTATACGCCAGAGTCCCCGCCGATCGAGGAGGCCGCATCAGCTTTGCCGAATCCACCGTAGACGCCAGAGTCTCCGGCTTTGCCGAATCCGCCGTAGACGCCAGAGTCCCCGCCAGTCGAGGAGGCAGCATCAGCTTTGCCGAATCCGCCGTAGACGCCAGAGTCTCCGGCTTTGCCGAATCCGCCGTAGACGCCAGAGTCCCCGCCGATCGAGGAGGCCGCATCAGCTTTGCCGAATCCGCCGTAGACGCCAGAGTCCCCACCGATCGAGGAGGCTGCATCAGCTTTGCCAAATCCGCCGTAGACGCCAGAGTCTCCGGCTTTGCCGAATCCGCCGTAGACGCCAGAGTCCCCGCCTGTCGAGGAGGCCGCATCAGCTTTGCTGAATCCGCCGTAGACGCCAGAGTCTCCGGCTTTGCCGAATCCGCCGTAGACGCCAGAGTCCCCGCCGATCGAGGAGGCTGCATCAGCTTTGCCAAATCCGCCGTAGACGCCAGAGTCTCCGGCTTTGCCGAATCCTCCATAGACGCCAAAGTCCCCGCCATTTGAGGAGGCCACATGATTAGCTTTGCCGAATCCGCCGTAGACGCCAGAGTCCCCGCTAGTTGAGGAGGCCACATGATTAGCTTTTCCAAATCCACCGTAGACGCCAGAGTCTCCAGCTTTCCCGAATCCGCCGTAGACGCCAGAGTCTCCAGCTTTGCCGAATCCGCCGTAGACGCCAGAGTCCCCGCCTGTCGAGGAGGCCGCATCAGCTTTGCCGAATCCGCCGTATACGCCAGAGTCCCCGCCGATCGAGGAGGCCGCATCAGCTTTGCCGAATCCACCGTAGACGCCAGAGTCTCCGGCTTTGCCGAATCCGCCGTAGACGCCAGAGTCCCCGCCAGTCGAGGAGGCAGCATCAGATTTGCCGAATCCGCCGTAGACGCCAGAGTCTCCGACTTTGCCGAATCCGCCGTAGACGCCAGAGTCCCCGCCGATCGAGGAGGCCGCATTAGCTTTGCCGAATCCGCCGTAGACGCCACAGTCTCCGGCTTTGCCGAATCCGCCGTAGACGCCAGAGTCCCCACCGATCGAGGAGGCTGCATCAACTTTGCCAAATCCGCCGTAGACGCCAGAGTCTCCGGCTTTGCCGAATCCGCCGTAGACGCCAGAGTCTCCAGCTTTGCCGAATCCGCCGTAGACGCCAGAGTCCCCGCCTGTCGAGGAGGCCGCATCAGCTTTGCCGAATCCACCGTAGACGCCAGAGTCTCCGGCTTTGCCGAATCCGCCGTAGACGCCAGAGTCTCCAGCTTTGCCGAATCCGCCGTAGACGCCAGAGTCTCCGGCTTTGCCGAATCCGCCGTAAACGCCAGAGTCCCCGCCGGTCGAGGCGGCGGCGTGGATGCAGCCAGCTTTGCCGAATCCGCCGTAGACGCCAGAGTCCCCCCCGGTCAAGGAGGTCGCATCCGCCAGAGTGCTACCATAGGATTTGCATGAAGCAGTTGCTCTGGCATGAGTTTTGGCGGAGATGGAACGACGCTTCATGGAGCTAGCTTGGGAGGGACGGTTGGGCAGAAGAAGGGTGGTAGGATTGGCAGAAGCAGTACTGACATTCCTCTTGAAGGCTGTCGAGGACGTGATCAGTGGGGAAACAGCTGTGAGAGCAGAGGAAGCCATGGCTAGCTGCTGTTTGTATTGATTACGTTAAGCACTACTTTGTTTGGTAGATTGTAAAGGGCTAGCTGGGGTGAGGAACTAGTGTGGCCACAGCTCAGGTATTTATAGTACCCATGTCATGATTTTTACGTTGTAGTTTGTTGCGGTCATTAATTTGTAACGTCGGGGTTTTGTGGGGTTGCATGCATGTGGAGTACGTGGTGCTGGTGCATGTAAGTGCAGTTGAGGGGCATTAAATAGAAGGATCTAAATAATAAATGGCCTTGAGGTGGTGGGTTGGCGTCTTCATTAATATAATTGATTATTCAAAGTTTCAAAAAATTTAAATTATTAGTCAAAAGTTTTGAAATATAAATATAATAATTTTTTTGTAACGTATAAAATATTCAAAATATAAGCTTTTTTATAATTTTTTATGTGCCCCGCTCCTGTAATACGTCTGTAGTAATTTTGTAACTATTTATTTAGTTAAAATAATAAAATTTGGAATGCTAATCTTCACGTCTTTTCCAAATCGGTACATGTTGTCAAGACAATGTTATTAACAAAATTGCTTGTGAGAAGTTAACTAATATTTTGTATTTTCAAGGGTTTGACTAGTAATTTGAAAAGTTTAAAAGATTTGGCTTATAAATTTTATTTTTCCTGTATATATACCACATTTCATCACCATCTACCACTCTATAACAGGATCACTACAAGAAAACATGGCTTTGGAGACAAATAATTAGAAACAATTGTTGTATCAGTCTCTATATCTAATCTAATGCCGCAAATATATCATTTGCTTCAATATGTCATATTATTTGTCTATGTAAATTCATATTATTTTAAAATAGATATAAGATAAATTAAATTAATAGATGTGGAGACGATTATCCTATTTCCTTCCATCTCATAAATTACTTATTAGAACAAAGCATATATGATGATAGATATAACTGTCTCTATACATATTTGCATTTTATAAGTAACTGAACTAAGTTTTACAATTAGAAACAGATACAATTGCTACTTAAGTTGAAAGCGAAAAAAGAAAAAAAAAAAAAAAGGAAGAGATACAATTACCACAGTGAATTACACGAAGAACTCTCATCCACAGACCACTTTACTATATATGTCTTGTTCTTCAAAAGTTCTCCTTATGGAAATGGAAGCGGGTCGTTTATTGTTTTGTTCCTGCGTTTCCTTTTATTTTGATTCCTGCGGTTTGCATCTTGTTTTTTCATTTTCTTTTCACTTGTTATGAGCAGTGAAGTCATGTCTCTCCAGAAATCCAAGTTAACAGCAGGGGCACCCGCAACCTCTGATCAGAATACCTCCATTATTGTCACTACAAGACAAGATGCTCAGGACCCTAAGAAAAACACACGAGGTCCAACAATGTGCATGCCAATTTGGGCTATGCAAGCAGGGGAGCGGATTCAAGTTACAATTAACGATCTTGGGCAGCCCACGGGTGATGGTGCAACGAAATTGGCAACTTTTCTTGGTACTATAGCACGCACATCACTATATGCACCTCTACGCTATGAGGATTGGAGGCTTATGCCCAAACATTACAAGATTACCATGTGGAAGGAAAATGGTGCAGGTAATATGTCTTGGTATTGCCTGAATCCATTAATGTGAGCTTTATTTTTACTTTTACTGAAATAATAATTGTAGGAAAAGTTTTACGTGGACGTGTTTCTTCAAGATTGGGTCTTGACCTCTTTGAATAAGAAGTGGGGGAGTTTTAAGTCATTTGTGAAATCTGAATGGGTTAACAAGAAAAAGAAGGATAAAAGAGTATGTGATGAAGATTGGCAATGGTTGTTAGAATTTTGGAGCGCGGGAAAAGCTGCGGTGAGTAGTTTCTCGATAACTCTTTGGTAGCAAGCTTATTTATATTTATTTTGGGTTAAAGTTTCTTAGTCATATTCTTTCTATAGAAACGTTCAGCAGTGAGTAAACAGAATAGAATGAACGTGATATCCCCTCATACACTAGGGAGGAAGAGTATTGCTCGTTTCAAGGAAGAGGTGGTAAGTAAGAATATTACTATAAGTAGTATGATGATTTTGTTCTTATTGCTAACTGATATGTATATGTGTAATGTATGTATACTGTACATAAACAATTATGTAATTGTAATTTCTCTATGCTGTAGAATGATAATCTTATTATTGTTGAAGAGAATTCTGATGTGTTAGGAAGTGGCCCAATACTTCCCATGTTGCAATCATCAACTGTAGTACCTGAAACTCCAGCTCTAGATGATGTAAGTTTGTATATAAATTATTAATTGTCTGAAATCATGATTCTAGTGTGGTTACCTTGATGATTTTCTATTTTGTTTTATCAGGTTAGTATGGTTGATGTTTATTTGCCTATGCTTCGAAACAACTCGTCTAAAGGGGGCTCTTCCGGTGTGGAAGCTAATGATGTGCAGGCACGAGGGAATAATGATACATTCTTCGATTACATGATAAGCTCATATCAAGTGAGAATTTTCTCTTTATTATTTTGCTGTTGCTACTGGAAATAGACAAATGAAAGCCGGCGTTGTTAAACCTTTATGATGAAGATTATCTTAGTTTAATGGACAATTTTCGTTTCATATTCTGACTTTGTCGTTGTTGACGGAACAACTACATACATTTTGTTTCTCTATTTTATTTTTGTAAGAATTTGGTGCTGGATGGATTTCATGTCTATGGATATGATTAATAGTCAAATTTTGGGTCAAATTACAAATGCTTTCCATCTTCTGTATAACAAGCAATGATAATTGTCTCCAAACGTTAAAAGTAATATCAATTAAATATGCCTCCAAAGAAGACTATTAGAGACAATTATATATGTCTCTTAAATGTTCTAAGAAAGCATATTATTTGTATGCATAGATAAAATTATTTGCCTCTAAATGTACCTATTAGAGGCAAATACACTTGTCTCAGAAACTAAAATTACAAATAAATGTATCTCCCTCCAAAAGTAAATAAGTAGGAATTGAAAATAGAATTACCAACAAAAATATTTGACTCCAATTCCATTATCAGAGATAGATATTATTTACATCAATATTTGTCTCTAAAAGGAAACAACGACAAAGGAATATGCAACGAATAATGTATCTGCGTCGAAAGACATACAAAAGCAAATAAGTAGCTTTTAAATGCAAATAACCTCTCCCTCCAAAGCCATGTTTTCTTGTAGTGGATGGTGATGGTATAAACTACGTTATATTTGGTTCTAAATTTTTTCCCCAAAAGATTTACAGATCATGATGAGCTTGTTCCGACTCTATAATTTTTTAAATCAAAATGGAAGTGTTACCACGGTAGCAATGAGGGGTAAAAAAATTCTTGTAATATATTAAAAATGGATATTCTTGTAATATATTAAAAATTTGGAATGCCAAATACACCTATGCTACCAGAGTCCCCACCCACTGATGAGGCTATATGACCAGCTTTGCCAAAGAAAAGAAAGCTACCAGAGTTTCCATCGGTTGAGGAGGCAATATGACTAGCTTTGTCGAATACACCTATGCTACCAGAGTCCCCACCAGTAGAATAGGCTAAATGACCAGATTTGTCGAATACAACAATGCTACCATAGTCCCCACCCAGAGTGCCACCGTAGGATTTGCGTGAAGCAGTTATTCTAGCAGGAGCTTTGATGGAGATGGAACAACGGTTCATAGCAGCAGCAGCTGGTTTAGTGCTGGTATTGCTCTTTCGAGCTGGTTGTCAGCGACGAGAGCAGTGGGGAAACTGCTAGGAGAGCAGAGGAAGCCATGGCTGCAGTGTGTTGGTAACGTTAAGCACTACTTGCACTACGGGAAAAGACACTTCTTGCAACACCCGAATTGCAACACTATTTAAAAGGGTTGCATTAGATATACAAAGACAACACTTTTTTTTAGGTTGCATATTGTGTAGTTTCTGCAACTCAAATTAATCATATGTTGCGTTTGCTCAATTATACGCAACACATATGTCATAAATAAATCCTGATTTATTGTTTAAGCAACATTTTGTCGAATGGTGTTGCAAAAAACATCAATTTTATGGTTTAATGTAAAGTTAATAATTTAAATAAGATTTTATAAAAAATAATAATTTGAAGAAGTTATTAATATGGAAAAATATGCAAATACGTCTTCAATATTAGTCATTACTAATTAAATAAGGGGCAATGGATTAAAACTTATGAAGGCAGGGATTATACATACTTACCCCTAAAAACTATTATATAAACGCTCCTTCATCTCCGTTAATCTTCCATTAGGGTTTTTGCGTTTCCCTATAGGCGCCGCGCTCTGCATCCTTCTCATCTATATAAGTTGTGCGTCTGAATCTCTATTCTAATAGCGTTTTCTATCTTGTTGTTGGCTTCACAAGGAGATCGATCTCGTGAGAAGGCTTAAGGGTATTCGATTCCCCCTACAATTCTCTGCTAGAACGACGTGCCCATCAACTGCAAACGGCAAAAGTGAGATTTTATGGCACATCCATCCAGATCTCTGAAGGTTTCATAACGTTAATACAACCTGCCAACGTCCCTCTGTTTTCCTCTTTGATTTTCTTCATGTTACTTTTCCTTGGCGATTTTCTCATTTTGTTTTGTGGACTAACTTCCTCATTACTCATTAGGATGAAAGATTTACTTGCTTTGCTCCCTTTACAGGTCAGATGCAATCAAGTCCAGAGCTAATTAATTATTTGCTGGAGTCAAGCGGCGATTAAGAGTCCTCCAAGCCATTTTTCTGATTGATTGAAGTCTTGTCTATTTCACGATCCAACGCACAATTTTATATTGTTTCATATTCAGTTGTAAATAATTACTTTTATGAGGTTATGATTGATATTTACTTTTTAATTTTAGCTTCAAAAGGGTGTTGTGTGAATGTTCATGTACCGAATAGCATTTAGTTTATAATAATTACATTCTGTTCTCCATTCTTCTTTTTGTGGAAAGAAATTTATCAAATACCAGTTGTGATTGTGACAAAAAACTTGTCAATATGGCAACAAATTTTCTCACAAAAACCTAATTATATGATAGTGACATTGTCACCAAATGTATTTGTGACGAATCTATGGTCACTCATTACAATTATTTATGACAATTAACCATGTCATTATTGTGGTTTCTGCAATTGCTCGTCACAAAAATGGTCTTTATTGACAAAAAATTCACGCTAGTATTAGTATTTGTTATGAACAAAATTGTCACAAATAGTTCATTCGGTTGTGACGATTTAGACTTGTCACAAATAAAATTTTAAATGTTGCGAAAACTTGTAGAAAAAGTTGCCTATATTAGGGAAATGTGTTGGGAAAATTTTGAAATGTGTTACCTAAAGTGGTGTTGCGTAATAGGTAAGCATATGCAACCCTTTTTATTTTGGTTGCGCAAAATGAAAAATCAGTTGCCTATTCTTTTTGCAACCCCCACTATATGCAACCCTAGTAAAAGTGTTGCGTTATGTTGTTGCAACTCTTTTAAGACTTTACGCAACACATTTTTGGGGTTGCAAGAGGTCATTTTTCCCGTAGTGTTGTTTGGTATATTATGAAGAGCTGGGGGTGATGAACTAGTCATGTGTCCACAGCTCAGGTATTTATAGTACACATCATGTCACGATTCTTACTATATGTTTGAAATCATGATTCAACCGTAGGTCAACCATTTAATACCGCTAAAAGTGCAGATGTGACACCGTTTAATAGAGCTAGTTTGGGAGGGATATTTGTGCAGAAGAAGAGCGGTAGAATTAGCAGCAGCTGCTGGCATAGCGGCGTTACTCTTAAGAGCCGTCGCCGACGAGACCAGTGGGGAAACAGTTGGGAGAGCAGCAGAAGAAGCCATGGCTAGCTAGCTGCTCTGCGCGTGTTGAGTCAGGAACTAGGGTTTCCGTAACTCCGGTGTTCATAGTATGCGTGCATGCCGCGATTCTTACTTTTTTCTGTTTGTTCATATCTGGCCAAAGAGAAAGCAGCCATTAAATTTTGAAACGTTAGGGCAGAAGCTAGGTAGATTGCATGCAATCCAGAAGTCTAATGACAAGTAGCATACGTTATTAGTGAGTTGGGTTTGGGAGGTTTGCGTGCATGTGAAGTACGTGGATAAAACATCCAAGAGCATAAATGTAGGAATGAACGTTACCCGGCCACAGTCATGATAATTTTGTTCACCGATTATTACGTCAGTTAAGTAAGGATTTGGATGGATTTTTACCGGAGTAATTTTTGACAGATTCTAAATGGGTACCATAACAGATTTAGGTCGATTTTTGTGAAAGCCTATTTTCTTTGAATTTTGAAGACTACAGATCACGGATTCGACCTGAGACTATTTTTCACTAATGATGAATTCTTTTAATTGCCGATTTGGGTGGATCTTTTGTTGAGAACATTTTCGTAATATTTTGGACGATTTTTCGAATTACCATTTTTCTTGGATTTTGAAGGCTACAAATCACGGATTCGGTTTGTGGCTATTATTCACCGATGATTATGTCTATTAAGCACCGAATTGAGAGGATTTTCCCGGTGCAATTTTTGGCAGATTCTGAAGGGGATATCATCACAGATTTCTGGGGTTTTTTTTTTCGAAATGACATTTTCCTTAGATTTTGAAGGCCATAGATCACGAACTAGGCCTGAGATTTTTCTCCACCAATTATTTAGTTATTAAGCGCCAATTTGGGCGGAACTTTTCCTGAGAGCATTTTCGTAATTCTTTGGTCGATTTTTTTACATGTAATATTTCCTAGTATTTTGATAGCTACAGATCACGAATTCAGCCTGAAGTTATTTTTCACCGATAATTAAATCTATTAAGCATTGATTTGGGCATTTTTCTGGGCCATTTTTTTGCTGATTTCAAAGGGGTACCATCACAAATTTCGGGCAGTTTTTTCAAATTGCCATATTCCTTGGATTTTGAAGGCTTTACAAATCACAGACTCGGTCTGAGGCTATTCTCCACCAATGACAAAGTCTATTAATCGCTGATTTGGGCGGATTTTTTTTCCTGGAGGGCATTTTCGTATTTTTTAAAAGATTTTTTTTGAAAGACAATTTTTCTTGGATTTTGAAGACTACAGATTACAGATTCGGTATGAGACTATTCTTCACCGAAGATTAAATATTTAAGCACTGATATATGCAGATTTTTTCAGCGACCATTTGTGGCAGATTTCAAAGGGGTACAATCACATATTACGATCAATTTTCTCGAAAAGTCATCTTCCTTTGATTTTGATGGTTACAGTTCACAAATTCGGTCTGAAACTTGAACTTTCGACCAGAGTCCCAGCCTCCATAAACATCACTTATAGCAAATTGAGTTAGAGCAACCAATACAACTTGGAAGCATGCAGTAAATGGCATCGGAAGAACAGACATTGGATTTTATTCATTTTTTCTTCCTTTAAGGATAATATGTCATTCATTTTTTTTCCCTTTAAGGATAATAAATATTATTAAGACAATAAATTCATTGTTACGCAATGAATTTTGATGAGCGCAGAGGAACTCTAGGTCTACCGTTAAATCAAGCTCTTCTATGCATCATCTTAGGTAGGTATCTAATGGATTGACGGCTCAACATTGAACTTAGTTTATTTCTTGGCCATATGATACAAACACACTGACATACACCTTACAACGATACATTTTCAACTTCGGTATAGCAACTTTCGACGATGATGCATATTACATGCGACATAGAACCGATGGAAATAAAGCATATAAGCTTAGACCGGGGTGGACATATATACTAAGAGCAACAGAAACGCAACGGGAAATGAAAGGATCATCGGTCACAGGAGGTAGCTAGTGACGACTTGCGTTCAGTCTCTCACACACACGAGCACAGACGCACAACATTGTTAAATATGATTTGCCTGCTACATACGGCCAGCTTTGCCGAATCCGTAGAGGATGCCAGAGTCCCCGCCGGTTGAGGAGGTCACACCACCAGCTTTGCCGAATCCGTAAAGGATGCCTGAGTCCCCGCCGGAGGTTGAGGAGGCCACAGGACCAACTTTTCCGAATGAGACGAGGGAGCCAGAGTCCCCACCGGAGGTTGAGGAGGCCACAGTACCAGCTTTGCCGAATGAGACGAGGGAGCCAGAGTCCCCGCCGGTTGAGGAGGTCACACCACCAGCTTTGCCGAATCCGTACAGGATGCCTGAGTCCCCGCCGGAGGTTGAGGAGGCCACAGGACCAACTTTCCCGAATGAGACGAGGGAGCCAGAGTCCCCACCGGAGGTTGAGGAGGCCACAGTACCAGCTTTGCCGAATGAGACGAGGGAGCCAGAGTCCCCGCCGGTTGAGGAGGTCACACCACTAGCTTTGCCGAATCCGTACAGGATGCCTGAGTCCCCGCCGGAGGTTGAGGAGGCCACAGGACCAACTTTGCCGAATGAGACGAGGGAGCCAGAGTCCCCGCTGGCGGTTGAGGAGGCCACAGTACCAGCTTTGCCGAATGAGACGAGGGAGCCAGAGTCCCCGCCGGCGGTTGAGGCCGCACCACTAGCTTTGCCGAATGAGACGAGAGAGCCGGAGTCCCCAGTCGAGGAGGCCACAGGACCAACTTTCCCGAATGAGACGAGGGAGCCAGAGTCCCCACCGGTGAAGGAGGCCACAGGACCAGCTTTGCCGAATGAGACGAGGGAGCCAGAGTCCCCAGCGATAGAGGAGGCCGCAGGACCAGCTTTGCCGAATGAGACCACAGATCCAGAGTCCCCGCCGGTCGAGGAGGCCACATGTCCAGCTTTGTCGAATGAGACGAGGGAGCCAGAGTCCCCGCCGGTCGAGGAAGCCGCATGGATGGAGCCAGCTTTGCCGAAGCTGCCGAGGAGGCCAGTGTTCTCGGCAGTCGAGGAGGCCGCATGGATGCGACCAGCTTTGCCGAAACAAGTGATCAAGCCAGAGTCCCCGGTCGAGGAGGCCACAGGACCAACTTTCCCGAATGAGACGAGGGAGCCAGAGTCCCCACCGGTGGAGGAGGCCACAAGACCAGCTTTGCCAAACGAGACGAGGGAGCCAGAGTCCCCAGCGATTGAGGAGGCCGCATGGATGGGGCTACCTTTGCCGAATCCGCCGTAGACGCCAGAGTCCCCGCCGGTCGAGGATGCCGCATGGATGGAGCCAGCTTTGCCAAAGCTGCCGAAGACGTCCCAGGCAGTCGAGGAAGCCGCATGGATGCGACCAGCTTTGCCGAAACAACTGATCAAGCCAGAGTCCCCGCCGGTTGAGAAGGCTGCATGGATGGGGCTAGCTTTACCGAATCCGCCGAAGGCGCCAGACTTCCCGGAAGTTGCTCTAGCAGGAGCTTTGGCGGAGATGGAACAACGCTTCATGGAGCTAGTTTGGGAGGGACAATTGGGCAGAAGAAGGGTGGTAGGATTAGCAGCAGCAGTACTGGCATTGCTCTTGAAGGCTGTAAGGGACGAGATCAGTGGGGAAACAGCTGTGAGAGCAGAGGAAGCCATGGCTAGTGTTGATTTCGTTAAGCACTACTTTGCTTGGTAGATTGTAAAGAGCTGGGGGTGAGGAACTAGTGTGTCCACAGCTCAGGTATTTATAGTACTCATGTCACGGTTCTTAACGCTTTAGTTTGTTGCGGTCATTAATTTGTAACGTCTGGGTTTTGCGGGTTTGCATGCATGTGGCGTACGTGGCGCTGGTGCATGTGAGGGTGAAATAGATAGAAGGATCTAAAATAATAAATGGCATTTAAGTTTATGTGGTAGAAAGGGGTCTTTATCTGGATTGGGTGCATAATTAAGAATTATGCAATTTGATAACTAGATCTGCGGTTTTAGATTTTAGCAGGGCCAAAAAAGTATAAATCTAACATGTGAGAATTAATATTTTTTTTATTTTTATTAGTTTTCTTAAATGATTCTTATCTTCTTCGTTTTAATTTGGATTTCATTTTTTTTTTTTTGCATAGATAGAACGAGTTCGTTGTGATATATAAAAAGAGGTCCATTGTCAATATATTTTGAGAAAAAATTCATACAACTCTTTATCACCTTTGTTTTTAACTCGAATTTGGAATTTTTTCGCACAAATAGAACAAGTCTTTGTGATCTATTGGATCTACAAATTTCTTCTAAAAAATGTAGGACCAAAACATACCACCTCATACCAACCTGGTTATAAGGGTGGTAACTGGTGGCAAACAATGATGAATTGGGTAAATGACAGTTTCTATATTCATATCATGTATTCAACCATGGTGTATATAATATGGTATATTTAGTCCTATTTTTTTTTTCTCAAAGAGTTACAGATCACGATGAACTCGTTCCTTTGCTATATATTTTTTAAAAAAATTTGAATGGAACATAGGTGGTACGAAGTGGTACCAGGGAGTAACAAGTGATAATGAGTGGTAAACAATTTCTCGAAATACATTGAACATGAATATTATTTTGTAGATCAAAACTAACCCATTTCATTTATTCACAAAAATATAAAATCCAAACTAAAACAAAGAAGACATAAGCCAATTAAATAGGAAGAAAAATATATAAAAACATTTTAATGTCAATCCTTAGATTTGACTTCACTAAAAACCAAGGAGTCTTTTTTTTTTTTATCGAGTCCTACCAAGGAGTCATATCTGATTATGTATTTATGCATAACAAGGTACACCCTATCATAGACCGGTAGAAAGTCAAGAATTATATTTGTCAGAGTAGTAATTTCTAAAAAAAAATGTACTGGGTTGTTTTGAGAATGTTCTTTTCAAAAAAATTCCAAACGAACAATTTTAACGTAATCTTTCAATTTCTTATTCATGCCATAACTATAAAGGGTTACCAGTTATATTTGAATTCTTAAATTTATGCCTTTTCCTTTTTTTCCAGTTATCGTTATACTACAATTAGCGATGGATCTAGGTGGCCGTCCCGGATCTCGGTCCAGCCCTCCTCTGGATTTAGAGCTAGTATAGCACTTGTAAATGTTCGATTTTTTTATATTCATTTAAGTGTTCGTCATGTTATGGCTCAACCCTTTCCGCCATTTTTCATATATGATCGAGTGTTCTACTCTATCCTGAATCCGCCACTCACTACAATATCATCTCAATTTGTTTAAAACTTTTCACATTTAACCCTAACACTTGCTTAGTTATTGGGGGGGGGGGGGGTGTTTAGAGTGATCATAGTAGTCATTAACCCATTATTCAACGGTTTAAACATCTCTTTCCTTTCTTTGAAAACTAACTTTAGCAACCTCGGTGAATAGATTTGAACATGAAACATTATTGAGGTATAAATTGTGCACCATCGAACCTTATGGAGCTTAGTTTATGCCCTTTTGCATACCTAATATCACTGGCTACGTTTGCCTGTCTTGATCATTGCTACGACGACGAGTACTCTCTGGGAACTGAACTTAATTTCCACGACGAACGATACATATTACAACATAAATGAAACCGGCCATTATTGCGTATATTGCATAGGCCTTCGATCGGTTGGACATATAACTACCAACAACAGAAGCTCGACTGGAAATTAAAGGACAGGAGGGAGCTAGCTACTGATGGCCAGCTTTGCCGAATCCGCCGATGACGCCAGAGTCTCCACGGGTCGAGGAGGCCGCATCAGCTTTGCCAAATCCGCCAATGACACCAGAGTCCCCGCCGGTCGAGGCTTTGCCGAATCCGCCAATGACGCCAGAGTCCACGCCAGTTGAGGAGGCCGTATGACTAGTTTTTCCAAACACGAACATCATGCCAGCGTCCCCTCCAGTCGAGGAGGTCACGTGGCCAGTTTTGCCGAATAGTGGGAGGCCTATTATGATACTCGAGTCCCCGCCGATCGAGGAGGCCGCATGAATGCGGCCAGTTTTGCCGAATCCGCCGATGACGCCAGAGTCCCCACCAGTTGAGGAGGCTGTATGACTAGTTTTTCCAAACACGAACATCATGCCAGCGTCCCCTCCAGTCGAGGAGGTCACGTGGCCAGTTTTGCCGAATACTGGGAGGCCTATTAGGATACTCGAGTCCCCGCCGATCGAGGAGGCCGCATGAATGCGACCAGTTTTGCCGAATCCGCCGATGACGCCAGAGTCCCCACCAGTTGAGGAGGCTGTATGACTAGTTTTTCCAGACACGAACATCATGCCAGCGTCCCCTCCAGTCGAGGAGGTCACGTGGCCAGTTTTGCCGAATAATGGGAGGCCTATTATGATACTCGAGTCCCCGCCGATCGAGGAGGCCGCATGAATGCGGCCAGTTTTGCCGAATCCGCCGATGACGCCAGAGTCCCCACCAGTTGAGGAGGCTGTATGACTAGTTTTTCCAGACACGAACATCATGCCAGCGTCCCCTCCAGTCGAGGAGGTCACGTGGCCAGTTTTGCCGAATATCGGGAGGCCGAGGATACCCGAGTCCCCCGCCATAGTGCTACCGTAGGATTTGCATGAAGCAGTTGCTCTGGCGGAGATGGAACGACGCTTCATGGAGCTAGTTTGGGAGGGACAGTTTGGCAGAAGAAGGGTGGTAGGATTAGCAGCAGCAGCAGTACTGACATTGCTCTTGAAGGCTGTCAAGGACGAGATCAGTGGGGAAACAGATGTGAGAACAGAGGAAGCCATGGCTAGCTGCTGTGTTTTGGGGTTGCGTTAAGTACTGCTTGTTTTGGTAATCTTGTGAAGTGGTAGAGGTGAGGAACTAATGTGGCCACAGCTCATGTATTTATAGTATCCATGTCACGATTTTTACGCTGTAGTGTTTGTTGCGGTCATTAATTTGTAACGTCGGGGTTTTGCGGGTTTGCATGCATGTGGAGTACGTGGTGTTGGTGCATGTGAGTGCAGTTGAGGGGGGAAATAAATAGAAGGATCTGAATAATAAATGGCCTTGAGGTGGTGGGTTGGCGACTTCATAAATATAATTTATTAGTCAGATTTTTCAAAACTTTTAAATTATTAGTCAAATTTTTTGAAATATAGAATTTTAATATATATTTTTTTGTAACGTACCTAAATATAAGCTCTTTGTATGTTACTTTAGTAATTTTGAAACTACGTTTTAGTTAAAATAATAAAATTTTGGAATGCTGATTTTCATGTGTCTCTTCCAAATTAGTATGAAGTTGCCAAATCAATATCATTAATAAAATTTCTATGGTTAAAATTTAACTGATATTTTATATTTTAAAAGATTTGAATAATAGTTTGAAAAGTTTAAAAAATCTGGCTAATAAATTGTATTAGCATTTGTAATAAAAAGTGTAGTCGGTTGTTTTGAGTATGTTCATGCCATACCTAAAAAGGATATTTATTTGAATTCTTGAAATTTGTCTTTTTTTTATTATTTTCATTATAATACATGACCTCAATATGTTTATAACTTTTACATTTATCCCTAACACTTGCTTAGTAATATATGATGTGTACAGTGATCATATGATATTAGTCACTAACCCATTATTCAACGGTTTAAATATATCTTTTTCCTTTCTTTGAAAATTCAGTTTAAACTTTAGTAATCTCGGTAAAAATAACTGGCTAGCTATTTTATGCCCTTTTGGATACCGAATATTTCTGGCTATGTTGGCCTATCTTGATCATTAAACAACGACGAGCACTCACTGGGAACTGAACTTACTTTCCACCACGAACGATACATATAACAACATAAATGAGACCAGCCATTATCGCACATAATGCATAGGCTTCGATAGGGTCGACAGATAACTACGAGCAACAGAAGCTCAACTGGAAATGAAAAGACAGGAGGGAGCTACTGCTGGCTTTGCCTTCAGTACTCTCTCAAACACACACACTGACAAACATAAAAATACATATGATTTGCCTGCTATCTGGTGGAGCTTCATGTGATCACTTATGTGCGAAGCTAGGCTTGCTGATCGACCAGGGCCATTGGGTACAAGCCAGAGTCCTCACCGGTTGAGGAGGCAATATGACCAGTTTTGCCAAACACGAGGATCAAGCCAGCGTCCCCTCCGGTTGAAGAGGTTGTATGAACAGTTTTGCCAAAGAAGAGCGGGTTAAAAACACCAGAGTCCCCGCCAGTTGAGGAGGTATTGCCACTTTTGCCAAACACGAGGATCAATAATCCAGCGTCCCCTCCAGTTAAGGAGGTTGTATGACCAGTTTTGCCGAATAAAAGCGGGTTAAACACGCCAGAGTCCCCGCCAGTTGAGGAGGTATTGCCACTTTTGCCAAACACGAGGATCAATAATCCAGCGTCCCCTCCAGTTAAGGAGGTTGTATGACCAGCTTTTCCGAAGAAGAGCGGGTTAAACACGCCAGAGTCCCCACCAATTGAGGAGGTATGTCCACTTTTGCCAAACACAAGGTACAAGAAGCCTTCGTCCCCGCCAATTGAGGAGGTTTTGCCACTTTTGCCAAACACGAGGATCAATAATCCAGCGTCCCCTCCAGTTAAGGAGGTGGTATGACCAGCTTTGCCGAAGAAGAGCGGGTTAAACACGCCAGAGTCCCCACCAATTGAGGAGGTATGTCCACTTTTGCCAAACACAAGGTACAAGAAGCCTTCGTCCCCGCCAGTTGAGGAGGTATTGCCACTTTTGCCAAACACGAGGATCAATAATCCAGCGTCCCCTCCAGTTAAGGAGGTTGTATGACCAGCTTTTCCGAAGAAGAGCGGGTTAAACACGCCAGAGTCCCCACCAATTGAGGAGGTATGTCCACTTTTGCCAAACACAAGGTACAAGAAGCCTTCGTCCCCGCCAATTGAGGAGGTTTTGCCACTTTTGCCAAACACGAGGATCAATAATCCAGCGTCCCCTCCAGTTAAGGAGGTTGTATGACCAGCTTTGCCGAAGAAGAGCGGGTTAAACACGCCAGAGTCCCCACCAATTGAGGAGGTATGTCCACTTTTGCCAAACACAAGGTACAAGAAGCCTTCATCCCCGCCAATTGAGGAGGCCGCATGACCAACTTTGCCGAACGCTGGTGGCGCCCACAAGCTAGAGTCCCCTTCAGCTGAGGAAGCATGACCAGTTTTTCCAAACACCAAGTTCAAGCCAGCATCCCCTGCAGTTGAGGAGGCCGCATGACCAGCTTTGCCGAACGCTGGTGGCGCCCACAAGCTAGAGTCCCCGTCGGTCGAGAAGGTATGATCATCAGCTTTGCCGAATAGGGCGAGGATACCAGAGTCCCCACCCAGAGTGCTACCATAGGATTTGCATGAAGCAGCTTCCCTGACGGTAGCTTTGATGGAGATTGGACGACGCTTCACAGAGCTAGTTTGGGAGGGATGGTTTGGCAGAAGAAGGGATGTAGGATTAGCAGCAGTACTGGGATTGCTCTTGAAGGCTGTCAAGGACGAGATCAATGGGGAAACAGCTGTGAGAGCTGAAGAAGCCATGGCTTGCTGCTGATTGTGTTGGTTACGAAGGATAAACACTAGTGCTTCTTTGGGTATATTGTGAAGAGCTAGCTGGGGTGAGGAACTAGTGCGTCCGCAGCTCGGGTATTTATAGTACCCAATGTCACGATTCTTACTCTTTTCTTTGTTGAGATATGGTAAAAAAGGAATGAGAAGAGTCAATTAAATTTGTAACGTAGGTCTGGGATTTGCATGGTTTGCATGTGAAGTACGTGGCCATGGTGCATGCGTAGTAACGGACGTGCATGTATGTGCATTGACTGACAGTGTGGTTGGTGTAGTGGATTTGTTCAAGTTATTAGAGACAAGATTAGCGGGCTTAATTGAAAATTGGGCTTTCTTATTCAACTCTTCGAGCCCATGAATAAGCCTTACTTTATCAACTGGGTCAAGCGGCAAGCATACTATTCCGAAATTTAGTGTCTTTATTTTTATTTTTCGCATTATTTTATAATGTTATGTTTCTTGTTGGTTTGAGTTTTGTTGTTGTCGAGCTATAACGGGATTCATTGATGATCTCTCTAGAAACATATACGGTTCTCTCTGATTCGATTGTGGAAAACTGTAGGGGTATTAATGGAAATTTGGGCACGTGTCACTTGTTCCTGTATCCTAGCAGCAAAAAAACCTTTCTTTTATATGTAGGAAGAATAAGGAATTAAAGTCTTTATTCCTTCTTTGTATTTATGTTCGAAGTGTTTGTCTCTTATCGTATATTTTTCAGGTGTAAATCTGTGTACCGTGTGTATAAATTGATCATCATACGTGGCACCACCATCGGGTCGATTTCCTCTTAGCTCGTTTGTCGTCTTTGATGTGCCATCTGTGATCTTCGACAAGCTTCCTCGTATTTGGTGTCTGATACGGTGTAGTTGCGTTAAAAGCAGTGGAGGCGTTATAAAAAAAAAAGGAGAATTGACATCTAACGAACATGTGGAATAACGGTCAATATTAACGATAACGTTCAATATTAACCAGAGATGCAATGACACGTGGAGTACGAAATAGCGTTATAAGCAGTGGAGACATTGTTAACGAAAGGAGAATTGACATCCAAAAAACATGTAGGATAAATATCAACATTTAACAATATCATTTAATATTAGCGAGAGATGCAATGACGGATGGAGTACGAAATAGCGTTAAAAGCAGTGGATACATTATTAACGAAAGGAGAATTGACATCCAAAGAACATGTGGAATAACGGTCTACATTTAATGATATTGTTCAATATTAGCAAGAGATGCAATGACGTGTGGAGTACAAAATATTGAAAAAAGAAAAACAACTGTATCAGAGCCGGGTTTCGATCCAGGTACCTGTTATGAGAGTGGTAGATAAATGGCAAAATTGTAATAAGATGGAAAATTGTAGGGGTATTAATGGAACGTTGGACACGTGTCACCTGTTCCTGTATCCTTGAAGCACAAACCTTCCTTTTATATGCAGGAAGAATAAAGAATTAAAGATTGTATTCCTTCTTTGTATTTATGTTCGAAGTGATTGTCTCCTATCGTATATTTTCCAGGTGTAAATTTATGTATGCATGTGTATAAATTCATCATCATACGTGGCACCATCACCGGGTTTCTCGATTTTCTCTGAGCTCGTTTGTCGTCTTTGACGTGCCATCTGTGATCTTCGACAAGCTCCCTCGTATTTGGTGTCTAATAGTGCAGTTGCGTTAAAAGCAGTGGAGACGTTATTAACAAAAAGGAGAATTGACATCCAACAAACATGTGGAATAATGGTCAACATTAACGATAACGTTCAATATTAATCAGAGATGCAATGACACGTGGAGTACGAAATAGCGTTAAAAGTAGTGGAGACATTATTAACGAAAGGAGAATTGACATCCAAAAAACATGTAGGATAAATGTCAACATTTAACAATATCGTTCAATATTAGCGAGAGATGCAATGACGCGTGGAGTACGAAATAGCGTTAAAAGCAGTGGAGACATTATTAACGAAAGAAGAATTGACATCCAAAGAACATGTGGAATAACGGTCTACATTTAACGATATCGTTCAATATTAGCAAGAGATCTAATGATGCGTGGAGTACAAAATTTCGAAAATAGAAAAACAACTGTATCAGAGCCTGGTTTCGATCGAGGGACCTGTTGTAAGAGTGGTAGCTAAATGGCAAAGCTGTAATAAGATGGAAAACTATAGGGGTATTTTATGGAACTTTGGACACGTGACACTTGTTCCTGTATCCTAGTAGCAAAAACCTTCCTTTTATATACAGGAAGAATAAGGAATTAAAGTCTTTAATTATTCCTTCTTTGTATTTATGTTCCAAGTGTTTGTCTCTTATCGTATATTTTCCACGTGTAAATCTATGTATCGTGTGTATAAATATATCATTATACGTGGCACCAACACCGGGTTTCTCGATTTTCTCTGAGCTTGTTTGTCGTCTTTGACGTGCCATCTGTGATCTTCAACAATTGCGTTAAAAGTAGTGGAGACGTTATTAACAAAAAGGAGAATTGACATCCAACAAACATGTGGAATGACGGTCAACATTAACGACAACGTTCAACATGAACAAAAGATGCAATGACACGTGGAGTACGAAATAGCGTTAAAAGTAGTGGAGAAATTATTATCGAAAGGAGAATTGACATCCAAAAAACATGTAGGATAAATGTCAATATTTAACAATATCGTTCAATATTAGCGAGAGATGCAATGATGCATGGAGTACGAAATAGCGTTAAAATTAAGCAGTGGAGACATTATTAACGAAAGGAGAATTGACATCCAAAGAAAATGTGGAATAACGGTCTACATTTAACGATATCGTCCAATATTAGCAAGAGATGTAATGACGCGTGGAGTACAAAATATCAATAATAGAAAAACAACTTTATCAGAGCTTGGTTTCGATCCAGGGACCTGTTATGAGAGTGGTAGCTAAATGGCAAAATTGTAATAAGATGGAAAGTTGTAGGGCTATTAATGGAACTTTGGACACGTGCACTTGCTCCTGTATCCTAGTAGCAAAAACCTTCCTTTCATATACAGGAAGAATAAGGAATTAAAGTCTTTATTCCTTCTTTCTATTTATGTTCCAAGTGTTTGTCTCTTATTGTATATTTTCCAATTGTAAATCTATGTATCGTGTGTATAAATTGATCATCATACGTGGCACCAGCACTGGGTTTCTCGATTTTCTCTGAGCTTGTTTGTCGTCTTTGACGTGCCATCTGTGATCTTCAACAGTTGCTTTAAAAGCAGTGGAGACGTTATTAACCAAAAGGAGAATTGACATCCAACAAACATGTGAAATAACGGTCAACATTAACGATAACGTTCAATATTAACCAGAGATGCATTGACACGTAGAGTACGAAATAGCGTTAAAAGCAGTGGAGACATTATTAACAAAAGGAGAATTGACATCCAAAAAACATGTAGGATAAATGTCAACATTTAACAATATCGTTCAATATTAGCGAGAGATGCAATGACGCGTGGAGTACGAAATAGTGTTAAAAGCAGTGGAGACATTAACGAAAGAAGAATTGACATCCAAAGAAAATGTGGAATAACGGTCTACATTTAACGATTTCGTTCAATATTAGCAAGAGATGCAATGACACGTGGAGTACAAAATATTGATAATTAGAAAAACCACTATATCAGAGCCTGGTTTCGATCCAGGGACCTGTGGGTTATGGGCCCACCACGCTTCCGCTGCGCCACTCTGATATGTTGATAGAGATTTCAGATGACTGTACATACTAAATACTTATACTAATCCCTTCGACCTTTCCCTTCGTTTCCACTTTCGTCGCCCTCTCCTTCTCCTCTACGCTTCTCATGTCTCGAACGGCGAGCGACGACCACCCAGCCCCCCAAAATTGAAAGACGAGTGAAGGCGACGAGCGACTCTCCCTTCCGTCGCACAATTCCCCTGTCTGTCGTGCGCTTCCCCTCCTCTACGACTTTGACGCCGCGACTCTCCCTTCTGGCTTCCTCCTTCCCTCGCCGACGCCAGCCAACAACTTCTCGCCTTCTCCTGCTCCCAGTCCTCCTCCGCCACTGCCCAGAAATTCGGTTCGGTAATTTACCGGTAAACCGAACCGAAAATCATCTACAGCCCTCCTCGTGGTAAATCGGTAAAACCGGTTTGTAACCGTTTACCGGACATTCGGTAACCGGTAAACCGGTAACGGTATTTGATCTCCCCTCCACCATGATCGGCATACCGTTTATCGGGTCGGTTGGTAATTGGTTTACCGATTACCGACCGATTGTCACCCCTACTGATATATAATACGATATATCTAGTTCTCAATTTTCTCCACATAAAATTTATTAGATCACGGTGAACTCGTTCGTTCTCTACAAAAATTTTAAAATTTTGAATGAAAATGAAAGTGGTACCATGGTGGTGAAAAGTGGTACAAAAAAAAAATCTCATAATATATTGAAAATATATTATTTTGTAGATTACAACAAACTCGTTCCAAAATTTTGAAATTCGCATTAAAACAAAGAAGATATAAGTCAATTAAAAAAATTATGATAAAAAATTATTTTAATTTCAATCTTTCGATTTGGCTCCACTCAAAACCTATGATCAGTTATATTTCATTATACATTTGTGTATCACCAAGAATTATACACCTTACACTTTTTTTTTTTTTATGAATTATACACCTTACACTAAACCGTTAGAAAGTCAACAATTATATTTCTCCCAAGCGTGGTAATTGTTATAAAAAATCTAGTGGGTTGTTTTGAGGATGTTCATGCCATATCTAAAAAGGATTACCCGTTTTATTTGAATTCTTAATACGATCTCAATATGTTTATAACTTTTACATTTATCCCTAACACTTGCTTAGTAATATAGGGGCTAAGATCAGGTGACTAAGGGGGGTCCCTTAGTCACATGACTAAGTAAATCTCAGCCCTTCCATCTCATTAAAATCTAATGGCTACAATTAATCTACTTTAATGAAGGGCAAAATTGTAAGTTCATGATTATTTTTATTTTCAATTATTAAATAATTTATTTCTGGGTCATTCTCCCTGCTCGTCCGCCTCGTTTTTTTTTTCGGCCGTCCGCCTCTTTTTTTTTTCCCCGCCGCTCTTCACTTTTTTTTTCCCCGCTGCTCTGCACTTTTTGGTGTGGGATTTTATCCCCAAGTTGATTCTTTCCACGAGAGAGAGAGAGAGAGAGAGAGAGAGAGAGAGAGAGAGAGAGAGAGAGAGAGAGAGAGAGAGAGAGAGAGAGAGAGAGAGAGAGAGAGAGAGAGAGAGAGAGAGAGAGAGAGAGAGAGAGAGAGAGAGAGATTTTCTGGTCGGCAATTTTTTTCCGACGAACATCGTCGCCGGAGAAGAATTTCCCGACGACGGTGCTAATTTTGTGATGTTTGTTGACATATTTTGTAATGTTTGTATACTTTGTTATTTTGTAATGTTTGTCGGTTTTATTTGTAATGTTTGTACACTTTGTTATTTTTGTCAACCATGTTTGTAATGTTTTTTATGTCTAAAAAACAACCGGGTTGACTTTTGGATGGACCTCCTCTATATAGGGATGGAGCCTCCAAAGTCAACCCGGGTGTTTTTTCCAGTTCGTATGGATTGTCGGTCTAGTTTGTCATTTTTTTCCATCATGTTCGTACTGTTTGTATGTCTAAAAAACACCCGGGTTGACTTTGAGAATGAGCCCCTCTATATAGGGATGGAGCCTACAAAGTCAACCCGGGTGTTTTTTCCCGTTCGTATGGATTGTCGGTCTAGTTTGTCATTTTTGTCCACCATGTTCGTACTGTTTGTATGTCTAAAAAACACCCGGGTTGACTTTGGGAAGGAGCCCCTCTATATAGGGATGGAGCCTCCAAAGTCAACCCGGTTGTTTTTTCTTTTTGTACGGTTTGTATTGTTTGTCAGTCTAGTTTGTATTGTTTGTACAGTTCATACGTTTGTAATGTTTGTATGTTTTGTCGCTCTAGTTTGTACTGTTCGTATGTTTGTATGGTTTGTATTGTTTGTCAGTCTAGTTTGTATTGTTTGTACAGTTCATACGTTTGTAATGTTTGTATGTTTTGTCGCTCTAGTTTGTACTGTTCGTATGTTTGTATGGTTTGTACTGATTGTAAATCCGGTTTGTATACTTCGTAATTTTTCATAATACCCAAACTACCCCTGCTATTAATTAAATAGCCCTTCCCACTTTTTAACCATTGGATTGAAGTGTCCAGATCTAATGGCTAGGAGGGGCTTAGCCAAGTGACTAAGCACCCCCCCTTAGTCACCAGATCCGCACTCGTAATATAGGATGTGTACAGTGATCATATGATATTAGTCACTAACCCATTTTATTCAACGGTTTAAATATATCCTTTTCCTTTCTTTGAAAATTCAATTTAAACTTTAGTAATCCCGGTAAAAATTACTGGCTATTTTATGCCCTTTTGGATACCGAATATTTCTGGGTATGTTGGCCTGTCTTGATCATGAAACGGCGAAGAGTACTCACTGGGAACTGAACTTAATTTCCACCACGAACGATACATATAACAACATAAATGAGACCAGCCACTATCACATATAATGCATAGGCTCCGATCGAGTCGACAGATAACTACGAGCAACAGAAGCTCAATTGGAAATGAAATGACAAGAGAGAGCTACTGATGGCTTTGCCTTCAGTCTCTCAAAACACACACTGACACACATAAAAATATATGGCTCTCTGGTGGAGCTTCATATGATCACTTCTGTGCGTAGCTAGGTTTGCCCATCGACCATGGCCATTGGGTAAAAGCCCGAGTCCCCACCGGTTGAGGAGGCCGTATGACTAGCTTTGCCGAACACGGGCCAGACCCACAAGCTGGAGTCCCCGTTCGTTGAGGAGGCCGTATGACCAGCTTTGTCGAACACGGGGATCACGAAGCCATTGTCCCCGCTGGTTGAGGAGGCTTTGCCGAACACGGGTGTCATCCATAAGCTAGAGTCCCCACCGGTTGAAGAGGCTGTATGACCAGCTTTGCCGAACACGAGGATAATGAAGCCATTGTCCCCGCTGGTTGAGGAGGCTTTGCCGAACACGGGTGTCATCCATAAGCTAGAGTCCCCACCGGTTGAAGAGGCTGTATAACCAGCTTTGCCGAACACGAGGATAATGAAGCCATTGTCCCCGGTGGTTGAGGAGGCTTTGCCGAACACGGGTGTCATCCATAAGCTAGAGTCCCCACCGGTTGAAGAGGTTGTATGACCAGCTTTGCCGAACACGAGGATAATGAAGCCATTGTCCCCGGTGGTTGAGGAGGCTTTGCCGAACACGGGTGTCATCCATAAGCTAGAGTCCCCACCGGTTGAAGAGGCTGTATGACCAGCTTTGCCGAACACGAGGATAATGAAGCCATTGTCCCCGCCGGTTGAGGAGGCTTTGCCGAACACGGGTGTCATCCATAAGCTAGAGTCCCCACCGGTTGAAGAGGACGTATGACCAGCTTTGCCGAATACGAGAATCACGAAGCCATTGTCCCCGCTGGTTGAGGAGGCTTTGCCGAACACGGGTGTCATCCATAAGCTAGAGTCCCCACCGGTTGAAGAGGATGTATGACCAGCTTTGCCGAACACGAGGATAATGAAGCCATTGTCCCCGCTGGTTGAGGAGGCTTTGCCGAACACGGGTGTCATCCATAAGCTAGAGTCCCCACCGGTTGAAGAGGCTGTATGACCAGTTTTGCCGAACACGAGGATCACGAAACCATTGTCCCCGCCAGTTGAGGAGGTTGCATGAGGAGCTTTGCCGAACACGGGTGTCATCCACAAGCTAGAGTCCCCTACAGCCGAGGAGGTATGACCAGCTTTGCCAAACACGAGGATCACAAAGCCAGCGTCCCCTTCAGCTGAGGAGGTCGCGTGGCCAGCTTTGCCGAAGAAGAGCGGGTTAAACACGCCAGAGTCATCGCCAGTGGAGGAGGCATGTCCAGTTTTGCCAAACACGAGGTACAAGAAGCCTTCATCCCCGCCAATTGAGGAGGCCGCATGACCAGCTTTACCAAACGCTGGTGGCGCCCACAAGCTAGAGTCCCCGTCGGTTGAGGAGGCCATATGGCCAGCTTTGCCGAACGCCGGTGGCGACCACAAGCTAGAGTCCCCGTCGGTTGAGGAGGCCATATGGCCAGCTTTGCCGAACGCCGGTGGCGCCCACAAGCTAGAGTCCCCGTCGGTTGAGGAGGCCGTATGGCCAGCTTTGCCGAACGCCGGTGGCGCCCACAGGCTAGAGTCCCCGTCAACTGCGGAGGTATGAGTTTTGCCGCATAGGGCGAAGATACCAGAGTCCCCACCAAGAGTGCTACCATAGGATTTGCATGAAGCAGTTTCCCTGACGGTAGCTTTGATGGAGATTGAACGACGCTTCACAGAGCTAGTTTGAAGGGCTGGTAATGTACTGGTATTGCTCTTCAAGGCTGTGAAGGACGAGATCAATGGGGAAACAGCTGTGAGAGCGGAAGAAGCCATGGCTTGCTGCTGTTTGTTTTGGTTACAAAGGATAAACACTAGTGCTTCTTTGGGTATATTGTGAATAGCTAGCTGGGGTGAGGAACTAGTGCGTCCGCAGCTCACTTATTTATAGTACCCAATGCCACGATTCTTACTCCTTTCATTGTTGAGATATGGTCAAAGAGGAATGAGGAGAGTCATTAAATTTGTAACGTTGGTCTGGATTTGCATGGTATTGCATGTCAAGTACGTGGCGATATATGGTGCATGCGTCGTAACGTACGTGCATGTATGTTGACAGCTCAGGTATTTGGTGCAGTGGATATGTTTGAGGCATTAGAGATAAGGAATAATTAAAGACTTTAATTCCTTCTTCTTTGTATTTATCTTCCAAGTGTTTTTGACTTTTTTTGTCCTATCGTATATGTTATTTCTGTATTTGTACACCAATTTACAGCTTGTAAATCTATATTATGTACGTGGCGCAAGTGGCAGAGCCAGAAAATTGGCCAAGGGGTGTCTTTATCATATCATAAAAAATTACATATACAATAGAAAAGTCAACTTTAAATTAAACAAAAAGTCAACAACGCAATACTCTAAATTCATACAATTACATTAAAATAGTTTGACGTACACCGGTTACAACGTCAAACAAATAAGTTTAGTACATACAAGTCAAGACTTTCATTCATCAAATATTACAAATTAGAACTCAGAAGTACCTTGGAATTGATTTTGTGAAACAAACAAGTGAACTTCAATTGGTACTTCTTCACTTTCAGCTTTGTTTAAACAAAAAACAAGAAATTTCTCTGTTGTAGAGCTACAAAAGAAACGAATGAGTTTAAACAAAAGACAACAATTTATTACTATAAATACAGACGCGAAAATGCATTGCATAACAAAACTCACTCGGTTCGAATGGTCACTGATTCGAATTTGTATATACCCCTACTCGAGAATATTTTCTCCAAACCCAAGGGGGTGCAAGCACCCCCCTCCTCTCCAAGTGGCTCCACCACTGCGTGGCACCATAACCGTGTTTCTCGATCTCCTCTGAGCTCGTTTGTTGTCTGTGCTATTTGTGATCTTCGACAAGCTCTCTTGTATTTGGTACCTGATAGTGTAGTTGCGTTAAAAGCAGTGGAGACATTATTAACGAAAGGGAGAATTGACATCCAAACAACATGTGAAATAACGGTCAATATTAATGATAACGTTCAAAATTATATGTGATCTTCGATAAGCTCCCTCGTATTTGGTACCTGATAGTGTAGTTGCGTTAAAAGCAGCGGAGACATTATTAACGAAAGGGAGAATTGACAACCAAACAACATGTGGAATAACGGTCAATATTAATGATACCGTTCAAAATTAGCGAGAGATGTAATGACGCGTTGTGATCTTCGAGAAGCTCCCTCGTATTTGGTACTTGATAGTGCAGTTGCATTAAAAGCAGTGGGGACATCAATAACGAAAGGGAGAACTGACATCCAAACAACACGTGGAATAACGGTCAATATTAATGATACCGTTCAATATTAGCGAGAGATGCAATGACGCGTGGAGTACGAAATAGCAAAAAATAGAAAAAAAAGTAGAAAAACAATTGTATCAGAGCCTGGTTTCGATCCAGGGACCTGTGGGTTATGGGCCCACCACGCTTCCGCTGCGCCACTCTGATGTGTTGATAGAAATTGCACACGCATCTAATAGAAAGACTGATTTACTCATTGAAATTGATAGCGTAATGACAGCATCCAAAACAACTGGCGCTTGTGTTTGGTTCAGTGTCTCTATAAATGGCTGTAAAATAACAAGGAACATGGAGCGTGGAACTCATCATCTCTCAAGAATGTACATAGTAAATACTTACTACAACATTGATATTGCAATATTTTGACATAATTGAGATAAAATTCCATCTCAAAATTACAACAAAAGTGCCAACAACATACAGTACAGAGTGCACAATTGCATATTATTACAAAAGTTGCAGTCTCCAGAGACACCCAAACCAAATTACCAAATAGGAAAAATGATAGAAAAACACAAAGTTCTCCCTACTGTCATGAACCAGTTGCTCCCAATAACTCGAGCTATTGGGAGAAGGTTATGCTGGATCTTATAGAACTATCTAACACGTCCCCTCAAACGAAAGCCAACCTATGGGCTTGAAGTTTGCACATGCCCGCCATACCATGTGCTTGAAGACAACGGTTAATATTGGGGGTCGTGGAGATTCGAACACACAACCACTTGGCCAAACCAACTCTGATACCATGTCATGAACCAGTTGCTCCCAATAACTCGAGTTGTTAGTAGAAGGTTATGTTGGATCTTATACAACTCTCTAACACCTACTCCCCGCAACTGACACACCTTGTTGGTTCCAACTTCATAGATAGCTAATGAAAGCGTGCAGTGTTCAAGCTAAGATTGAAATGCAGCAGAGGCCAGTTGGCCATTGCATCCTATTACAGTTATTAGCCTTAAAATTCCAGATCTAAGAAAGCTTAAAATGTAAACGAGAACTAGAAGAGAAAAAAAGAGGATCATCAAAAGTATCTGACATGGATCAGCATCAACCCTTACTCTTTTTCAAACTAAACCCACTACTAAAGCAACTCCAACCCACTTAATTACTGGAAACTGCCCTAATCTCATCCTTCTACTCGATAATAGCCAACAGATTATGAAGATGGATCAACGTGAATGTTTTGCTACGTATCACATGAGTTAGTTAACGATTATATTCAGCGACCCATTTATTACTAACCTGAACGTTCAGCGGCCATGATTCGTACTGCACTTGCTCTCTATCTCTGGAAAAAACAACAACTAAAACCTGGGGAAACTTGGAAGGGAAACTGACCTGTCTTCTATGTTACTCTGTCCAACCTTTAGAGGGTTCTACTATTGTTCAACTCGGTGGGTGCTCATTTTCCACTTCATGTACGTCTCCACATTGTCCAAACCACATTGCTCCTTCACAGTGGGCATGACAGCTGGCACCTCCAGATTGAAGGTTGGACCATATTCGTCGTGGTAACCCCATGACTGAAGCTGCTCTCGGGCTGCTCTAACTGCTGCTCTCGTCGCGCAGTGAACTGAGGATGCCAAGAGCAGTGGTGGCTCACCACAAGCTGCACAACGAAACAATTTACATGGGTGTTCTGAAAAAGTACTAAAATAGGAATCCAGAAACATTTTTTTTATCTGTCTGAACATTGATTAACTACAAATGAGGAAATTAGACGTGACGATGACTTGGTACCTTTGGAGGACAGCACACGGTTCTTGTGATTTCCACTGCTTAGTATTTCGACGTTAAACTGTTTTGGTATTGTGTCTACTGTAGGAATCTTGTAGGTCCATGTTCCATCTGAGGTTACTAGTCCATCCGAGTTTCTTGTGTACTCTTCCAGCATAAAATACCCGATACCTTGCACATAGGCCCCTTCAATCTGCAAAATAATAGTTTTCATTTCTTACATAGCAGAGGAAAATGAATACAGTCAAACTTATAACGAGTGGTCTTGAAGTTAGGCCAGAACTTGGGGCCTTCCAGTTTTGCATTAACAACTGATAAATATGTCAAGCATCCAGCTTAACTGTCCTAAATCCACAGCAGGATTTAGGCTTCGTCCACAGTCATAAAGTATATCTGATCTCAGAATTGTTGTTCCCCCAGTAAGTAGGTTTACCTCCACCTGCATGCATAACCAGAACATTTATATCTCATATCAGTATCCATGAATTTCATCTATGCATACGTTCCATCCTCCTAAAGGTTACAGTAATCAAAAAGTTACTGCAGCACCCAAAAACAAAACCCCCTAACACAGAAATCCAATCAAATGAAGGCATTCGATCTGTATAGAACTTACCTCGCTCACTGCAGCACCGTAGGTTAAGTAGCGGTTGGAAGAAAAATCAGGGCCAGAGTACGAGCTTGTGGATAAGTTCACAACTTGCATATGTGCCTGTATTGTGAATTTGTGATCAGCAAGTGTGACATCCAGATAGTGCATTGGTCTCAGGAAAAACATTCCTGTTGGAATTTCCAATTTCATAGCACAACATCAACAAATTTCCAAACAGTTACCTGTTGAATAAGCATCTCCCATTGCACAGAACCCATTTCAGTCTTCAACTTTTCCTTTAGAGGTCTCAGTCTCTCAACCAAGATCTCACAGCAAAGTCTAACTGCTTCACAACTCGACTCAGACGTAGTGCTTCCAGCAGTAAAGCCGCCTTGAATCAAACTTAGAGTATCAGCTTGTATTATCCTTACTTTCTCCAACAAGTCTACTTCTAAAGCATCACATTTGATCAACCCAAGAGCAAATGCTGTCATCTGCTTTACTTTTGTCCATAGTCCCTGACCAAGCTCTATACCTCCAACTTCAACAACAATAGACCCATCTCTTAAAATGCTTACTCTCCCAGGAGCAGGTCTCACTATCAGTTCGTGAACTATTGGCACACAAGAAAGGCCTCTTTTCTTCCACACATTGCACTTATTAAACTCACTTACCATTTCCCTTCTCTGGCTATATTCAGAAGATTGGGCTAACTTCTCCCAGATCAAACTCAATGTATACTCTGGTACTTCACCTGAGCTATCAGGATGGAACAACATAAGGCTATCATGTGTGTGAAGGTTAATTTTTCTTACACAGTCTGCATTCACGGAAAGAGTAGAGGCTATGTTTTCAATTATAGCTTCTGCAACATATGATCCCTGAACTTCTCCAGGTCCCCGCATTGCTGATCTACTTACTGTATTTGTTTTGCAGACCTTTATGTCGAAAGACAAAGCACCCCAATCATACTTTCTAAGTACGGCCATAAAGTTTGATGGTATTACTGGACTTATGTCTGTATATATCCCAGCATCCACTAGTATGTCGAGTTTCAGTGCCGTGATTTTCCCAGTCGACTTGAAACCAACACTGTAAGTTATCTTCATTGGATGCCTACCTCCTGCCATTATCATATCAGTTTTGCGATTGACATATATCCTGACAGGCTGCCGCAGTACATGAGCGGCAAGTGCGCAAGCTGTAGCAACCTAAAGCATACACATTTTGAAGTGAATTGAACCGATAGATAATTCACAAATAACTTAAAGAGGGTGTGTTTATTTTAGGTTTGTTCAACAGCCTTTTTTATGAATCCTTATCCAAAGAATAGTTGTTATGAAAAATCAGATTGAAGTGGCTTACTTTCAAGTGACTTGTTTTGCCAACGTGAGCAGACCCTAAATTTTGTTTTAATTAAATTGAACCTATAGATGTTGATGGAGAAGTAGCTTACTGGCATTGATTTAATAGCCTTCCCACCAAAGCCACCTCCAACCCTTCTGGTAATTACGCGTACGTTGTGTTCAGGAACACCAATACATTGAGCAATTGTTGCATGAACATACTCAGGGCACTGAGAAGAACTGTAAACTACCATGCAGTTATCTTCATCAGGCACAGCAAGGGCAGTTTGACTTTCCATATAGAAGTAGTATTGAGAATCGATCTTTACCTGCATGCCATAGTCACAAGTGAACATACCTTACAAGGGAAGACCATCAGAGGAAGAGAATAAATCACAAGCAGACACAGGAGGGTACGAGATTCTTGGCCGAATCCTTTTTCTAAACATAAAATATTTTTGTGCAAAATTACCTCGGCGGAAAAAATCTGGTGATCAGCTTCAGCCATTCCTTTTGAAAAATCACCAACTTCTTTGGGATACAGAAAAGGAGGAACCTGGAAAAAGCTAGACCTAGCCACAGCATCTTCCACTGTTAAGATCGGGGCTTCCAGATTCTCTAGATCATAATTAACAATGGCGAGCCTTGATGCCACATCGGCTTCTTTCTGGGTACCGGCAACCTATAACAGCAAATGAACAGTGTGATTGAGTACAAAAGACCAAATTTAAGTTATTAAATGTATTTCCCATCTACCCCATTGTTTTAATAGGTTTAAGTTAATAAAATGAGGTACAAGAGTTGATTGGTAGGTAAATGTACCAGGAAGGCAAGGCGATCTCCAGCACATTGCGTAAAATCATCGGCAAACAAAGGTTCAGATCCAAATATGGTCATGGAACCTACGTTCTTCCCACCTTTTGGTATGTCCTTATAGTTAATGAGACCAGATATCCAATTTGACTGTGATTTAGGGTTGACTTGTATACCCCTTACCCTAGCTAATGGCTTTGTGCTATAAACGAATGAGCCATGTAGGCAATTTTCAGGGGAGGGGATGTCATCAGCATAAACCGCTTCACCTGAAAAACAGGCCAATTATAAAGACATCACAAGAAGAGTTATGCAAATCAATCCAATATATCACCGGCATGAAACTGAGAAAGTAGGTAGTGAGGATGCCTAGAAAAGCCAAAGCCAAGTAAAGCAGAACTGCAACTAAGCACTCACAATTAAAACAACCCAGATTATAATATTGTGTGAAACTAAGCATACACACCAGAAGCTTGAAGGGCAGCTCCAGATGTTACAATCGGTTCACCAACAGGACGGTAATCGATGTGTAGTTGAAACACCTGCCTTGAGGATGACAGCATTCTGGGGCATTTAACATGGCCCCCCTCTTCATAATTCTCTTCAGCGTCCTTAGACGACAAAGTACATCTTGAGATTCCAATAGTAGCATCTGCCAAGGGGCTCAAGAATTCAAATAGAAAACCAACTGCCACACTTGACCTATAGGCTTCACTGCCGGTTCCTTCTTCAGGCACCACTGTTGCTTTAACCAAATTAATGGCTTCATATAGAACTCGAGCTGTCAACACTCTCCCTGTTAATAATTTCTCAACTTCCCTTGCTCGTATTGCATGTTTTTTTCCATAAGCACCAAAAGCCAGCAGACATTTATTCAGTACAGCTCCACCAGAAGATCCACAGGATGAAAGTTCAGCCAAGAAAGCAGCATTTACATAGGCCAACGCATTTCCATGAGCTCTAGGTGCAGCCCGGTATGTCTCGAATAACAGTTTACGGTCTACCCCAGAATTTCTGCCCTTTTCCAGCTCCCAGAGTGGGATTTTAACACTTGAAAGTACACTTTTTGAATCCAAATGTGGTCTTTCAAGGAATTCTTCTAAGCTAACTGTCTCATAAGCTGTACCACTTCGTATATTAACAAAAGCACCAGCTCCAAGAAGTATGGTAGCAATGTCAGATGGAAAATGTTCCCTCTGAGCCATGACTAAATTCCCACCTATACTGCCTGTATTTTGAACGAACTTTGTACCTATTTTCTCCATATGAGCTGCGATCTTTTTATAAACGATAGCACCTTCTGAAGGAGATTCGATTCTGAAAGCTTCTCTCAGTGCACAGATAGCTTTAGAAATGGTCACAGCTGCCCCTATTTCAATCCCTACCGGATCCCGCCTAATGCACGAAAGTTCAGGTATATACCTGAGGTCAATGTAGGTGTCACAGTTCTCAAGTTCCTTATAATAACCAGCACTAGTGTTACCAACCACTAGTTTCACCAGGCCAACTCTGTTGGAATTGATGGATAACAACATGTTGTCAAGTTCCAAGAACGCTTTTGGCGTAAGCCACCGGAGTTTCTCTGAACCCAAAAGCAAATTACTCTTGCATTCCGATTTTAAAAATTCCGGGAATCTAGAGATGCCTTGGTTATTGTCATACACAGGCATCCTGCTTTCCTTGGTTTTACAGAAGGAGTTGAACCCTAAATCCTCCATGTCAATGTCAACTGCAAAACTTTTGCACGCATCAGCAATAGGTCAATATCCAGTACACCGACAAAGATTGCCAGCAATGGCCTCTTCAGCTTCAAAAGCTGTTAGCTTGGAGATCCCTGAGGCTGATTCTGGTTCATTTGTCTTATCAGCATTAACGAGGGCTCCATAGAGGGACATGCACATTCCAGGAGTGCAGAAACCACATTGGGAGGCATGAAAACCAGCAAATCTCTCATGAATTGGATGAAACCGGTCTTTGCTATTTCCAAGGCCTTCAGTTGTGGTGATTGAACATCCATGTAAGCTGCAAAGCAGGGTAAGACACGCACTTATCGTGAAGTCTTCAACTTTACCAACTATTTCATCATACTTAGAAAGCAGAACAACACAAGCTCCACACCCCCCTGAAACAAGTTCAAATCCCATCAGAAAATAACTAACTTTAATACCCATATTCTGATATAAAACAATATGATCACTTTGACACTCAGTTAAGATTTAAGAATACCAAGAGAAACAGCAAAACATAAGTAAATTTAAGAGGTCCAAGGTATCCAAGGTAACAGTTCGAGTTTTAAACTTACTCAACTTGAAAGCAAGACTTGAGTAACAACAGAGGAGACCATAAGACTAGCAGTTAATCAAGGGCCACAAAATGAAAATGAACTTGTTGAGAACAAAGAACCGCTGATTCCCAAATATGCAAAAAACCAGCCTTTACCTAAAAATTCATCCATCTGCTTGGAGAACCAAAGCAAACGAAAGTAAAAGATTCAAGTAAAAACTCCACATTCCGATCAAGCCAACCCAACTCAAGCAAAAACCAGTCCAAATCAGACCCCCAAAAATTCTCAAATTTCAGTTGACGACTTCAATGAAAACTCGTGAACTTACCTTCACCACAACCGAGCTTGACACTCTTGAAAGGAGTTCTGGTACGCAATAACTCGATCAAAGTAGTTGAAGGGTCGACATCAGAGAGCTCGAACCTACAACCATTAACAGCAAAAACCAGGGTTTTGCTAGTTCCCGTTTCACTTCCTTCTTCCATTCTCGAAGCGTCGCCCTCGGTGACAGAGCAAGATAAGTTCGAGACGCTAGCTGCTGCTGATGTATTATATACCAGATTTCCATTTGGGTCTACTGGGAGTTCAGTCAAAGAAAAGATAACGAATTTCGCTGGCGGGGAAGCGGACAAAGAGAGAAGCAGCTAGGTTTCTGACTAACTGATGCAACCAACGTTTCAGCGAGAAGATTCTTCGCCTTAATAGAGTCCCTCCCTTTCCCGCCCCGCTCTCGCTCTCCAGTCTCCACCTGGTTTTCCGGTTGCAAGTTGCATGGAATATAATAATGGGGATTCCTTTCATTGTTCATCTTCTTACCCAATCTTCATTATCTTTTGGACCACTCTGATTTTCATTTTTCACCATTAAAAAGCGAATAGTGCCAACATGCTAAAAGAATAAGCAATAAAACATGAATTAACATGTTGGATTGTTTTTTTTTTTCAACTATTAAATGCAAATATCACATTATTTGTAACTTGTTATTTTTAATTCGTAAATTTAATGATTAAACACCAATTTCATCGTTCTTGTCAAGAACCAGTTGATCCCAATAACTCGAGTTGTTGGGGGAGGTTCAATCGTGGATCATATACCACAACACTAACACGCCCCCTCAAACGAAAGCCACTCACAAGGGCTTGAAGTTTGCACAGGTCCGAAGACAAGAATATCATGTGCTTAACAAATGGGGGTCGCCGGGAATCGAACACAAGACCTCTCGGTCACAGAAGGCTCTGATACCATGTCAAGAACCAGTTGATCCCAATAACTCGAGTTGTTGGGGGAGGTTCAATCGTGAATCATATACCACAACAGTAACAGTTCTAAATCGTTTAATTTGTTACATGAGCTAACCAGCTAATTTGACACGACTGGCTTAGGATGGCTATCTAGAGCATTGAAGTCACGAGATTAAGAATCTATATCTAGTCCCGATGGATGTCATTACATGCACCGAAACATTAAAGCATAGTGAAATGAAATACAACTTAATATCAGGCACTACATTCGAGGGCCAATCGGAAGAGTGATCATCAAACACCTATATCAGGTTCAGGCAATCAATAAAAATTGTGGAGCACAGACCTATTTGCTAGATCCACAATACATTCATAAGCAAAGTATATGGTATTGTCAGGAGGAGCGTTTTGCAGGATGCCAACACACATATCTCCATTTTCAACCTTGAAAAACAGAATTTCCTATGTTTTGAAAACCCTACCACGCCGTCGGACCGAAAATATCGAATATCGGACCCTAAATAGTGGGTGGTTTAAACGGTATGAAATTGTCGAACCATAGTTAAACCACAATTTTAGTACAAAATACACCACCACTGATTTTACCGGTATAACCTCCCGTATGGTGTCACAATTTTTGGATTTACAAACTCATAGCTTCTCATTGGATCTCTCCAAAACAACATACAACCAACCTCCCACAAATTGAGATGAAGAAGTCGCATGTATAGTCTGTTGTTAAGTTTGCATAACAATAAAGGGTGGACAAAAACTCAGTAAGCAAGCAACTAGCACTCAAACTTTTGGGCTAATGCAGACAACCCATCTCCTGGTAGCAACGGCAGTTTGTGAATACAGATTTGGCCATGATAGTAGTGATGGCCCCCTGAGCCGGCATGAAACTTCTTTGCAACTCAGGAGAGCGGGCAGAAGTGGAAGTAGAATTGCACCATTTCCCATCAAACTTCTCAAGCTTTGCACTTAGAATGGAAGCAGGCCCATCTCGCTGTCCAAATATGAGTAGTAGTTGTTGTAGTTTAGATGTCCCCAGAAGCAGGAAAGCCCAGCATCTCCGTGCTTGGGAGACTTGAGATAACAAAGATGCAATTCCTTCAGGTTGCTCTCAAACTTCCGCTTTATTGCCATCACCTGTCAAGCATAATGACCGGGTTGTTTTTCACACAGAAAAGGGGCAGAAATGCAAACTGCAGAAGCTGTTTACGAGGAAAGAAGTCTACTTCATTGATGGGAGATATATTTTTGTGTTTAGGAGTATGGATCTCATAAAACTCGCTGCAATGAACAGTGGAAATTTACCTGTGGGACACTTATCCCAGAAAGTCTGCTGTTGGGCGAGCTTGCCTGATCCACTCGTACATCCCTCACGCCACCTATAACACAAGATCGGAAATCCAAGGCACATTGCAGCATGTTTACGATGATGCCAGCTACCTGCCGTGATTCATCAGAGAGGAAACATCTGCAAAGGTCAAGAATACCTTTAGTTTACAAGTCAAACATCTTTGAAAATTTCAAAAAGCTGAGACCTTTAGCGAGATGAGAGTTGAACTTTCAAGAAACAGCATGACTTGAACTTACATATGCAGAGAATCAGTTAGGTATGCCATGTGCACTAGCTCCAGATCCATCATATCTTTGACCTGAAAGTGCCAGAGAGATAGATACAAACATTTCAACGACAGTAATTTTGTGGCTAAACTGTAATACACGGGGCATTAATAACTTCGTGCAGCTATCTACACCTATGCAACAGGTAGTAAATGAGAAGAGAAGAAGGATGGGAATGAAGCTCTCCTTTGGGATTGGCAACTTTGGAAACCTTTATGTATATTTTCTGCCATCTTGTGGGCACATTGCATGATTTACAAACTCCTAAAAGGATTCATTTTTCACCCAGAACAAAAGTTCTGATGCTTTCGCTAATGTGTGAATTAGAAAATAGAGAACAAAATTCATTAACAACTCAAAGACTCATAATTCATCTTCAGCAGTGCAGTAGACACCTTTGAATGACAAATGAGGCAAAGAATCCTATAGCTTATTTGAGCTACATTGAGCAGGTTATTAAATTGAAGAACTACATATGTACAGAGGTGGAGTTGGAAAGTGCTATTCAAACCTTAAACTTCAGAGACTGAAGAAACCTGCACCAAGATACGTGCGAGAGCTGGGACTGCACGTATTGTTGTATGGTGGACACAAAATGATTTAGCTTATGCCTGGAATAGAAACATTAATCAAAATTCTTCAAATTTCAGTATTCATAAGTATAAGCCAATTATACTCTTTCACGGGTTAATAAGTAGGATTCATGCAGGAAGCACCAGGAATGATAATCAATGACTCATTCTTCAGAGTATCAGTGTATCACTATGGACTGATACAATCAGTGAAAGCTTTGTGATGTGAAACAGAGAGCAAAAGAAGATAAACTTTCCAACAGGGCGAATGGTTATTAATTACCTCATATTTATCAGCATATTCCAATGACCCAATTCCTGGTGGTATAGAGCAGAATGGCGGTTTTTACTGATCAATTGAATGACAACCTGTAGAAACAAAGTTCAGTTTAATTGTACACAAAATTGACCAGGTTCCCATAACCTTCAAGACCAGAATGCAACTATAAATTACTCGATATTAGAGCGGAAAAGGGAAGAAGTGCTTCGATCTTTAGAAACTTCGATTGTGAATTGATCATAGCACAATTTTTTTTTTGTGACTGAACACCACATCATGAAGCACTACCTTCAAGGAGCACCATATGTCCGTCAGAGATGAAGCAGCGAGCTTCACTTTCATCAGGAAACTGAATATGAGAGCATACATTTTCAAAGCTCTTGGGGTCAAAATGATACTGATTGGCCATTCTACTCGGTAACCCAAACCAAGAAAGTCAAGGGCGTTGACTCCTGCCAATATCAATGGATCAGAATCAGCAAAGTTGTAAATTAGACAATAGGGAAGGACAAAATCTATCAACTACTTCCCAAAAGGAAAAATCAACCAATAAACAATCAAAGTTCAAATCCGTACTCAGTTGAAGGCAACAAAATTATGCACTAAAGTGACAACAACTGATACCACATCAAGTTTCCAGGTAGAAGTATGGTCCGCAGTCAGCCAAAGCAAAATATCCTAAGCATATACATTTGACAACTGGCAAGAGAGTTCAAACAAAATACAAAATGTTTACATTGAATATGTTGAAAGCTTTGGTGTATATCAACAAATCTAATACTGCCTCGCACAGTATATCAACAACTAGCTGGCTTAAGAAAAGGTTGCAAGCCTTGCTGAACCACAGAAGAGGTTCCTTAAGAGCAATTTAAAGCATGTAAATGTGGTTTGCATTACAAAATCTAGGAAATTATATTATATCTCCGGGTCCACAATGTGAAGGAAGTAAATCAGATGGAAAGAGTTTTACCAACTGCAGATGAAAGCATTAAACCACGTCCTTTTGTGTACACAAATAGCCGATCCTTGTTAGGATCTCTCTCACAAGAGGACCTTTGAAGTGACAACTCAAGGATTCCTTGAATCTCTGGGACTTTTTGATCCACCTCCATAACAGACCATTTCTGCGCTTCAAGTCAGAAGGAATGGGTTCAGCAGGAGCGATTACTAAGGCAATTAAGCAATCCCAGAACATAGATCAATAAAGTGATTGTCAGAAAATAATACATGATCCTGAAGGGACATGATAAACAAATCCGCCCAGTCTGCTGATTCCATGAAAAAGTATCGCCTCATTGCTAGCAAATGCTCTTGCAATCCGAACCCTTCTTCCAGCATCTTGATAACCAACTTACTGACATACTTATACCTAGCATAGTTAAGTGGAAACAGAAGTTTGGCAAAACAGCTGCTCTGCAAAGTACAATATCATGCAGGTTCATTTTAGTTTAAAGAATCTCAGGGCATGGTGTAAATGCATATTAATGACAAATAATCATACGGAATCAAGCTTCTAAATGCACACATAAAAGGAATGCAAAGAATAACAGGATACTGGAGCAAGATTTCCTGCACGAGACATTTGTCAACAATAAAATCAAGTGGAATCCGAAACACACCCGGTGCACTCTCCCTGTGGCCTCCAAAACTTGCATTGCCAGTATAATGAGAACTACCAAGCAGCTTCTCCCAACTATCACCACCACAAACATCTGCAGGTACTCTGCCAGCTTGATTGTGCTCTTTCAAGTTTGCAGGCGAGCTAGCAGAAGGCACTTCACCATAATTATAAAGTATCACGCCATCTTCACCAAAGTGTTTGTGTTTCTCGTGTCTGATTTTAATGGCAAGAGGATCATTGGAAGAGGATGGCAATTGAGACCGTGAATCAAGTATTGCATTGCTATCTACCTTCTCCAGGGACGCAGTACAAGGGTCCACCACAGTTGAAAAGTTAAAATAAGCTAATAATCTAGCATCTAATGGTTTGCTCCCCAGATGAAAGTGCTTAAGTTTCCCCAACATTGGGGTTCCACTAAGAAAATCAGATCCGTAACGGGTCTCCCAGGACAGAATACTAGAGATTCCTGAAGCAGGGTTGTCATTTGTATCCAAAACATTGCCCAAGACTTCCTTTATCAAACCATTCTTAGTGCACATTCTCCTTGTAAATAGTGGCGGACCTCCACTTAAAGTTTCCCTATTCGTTTGGTATTCCAGAGAAGAGTTATGTTGCTCACTACAACCAGAGATGTTTGCAAGTCCATGTAACCACTGATTCTCAGTTGCACAAGCTGTGCGTAGTCTATCAGTGATACATGAGCCTCTGCCTGTCCATATATAAGAAGACGCACACAAGTTTCCTGCAGGTGTTTCATTTTGAAACAAACTCATGTGATCCATTGATTGTGTCTTCTCAAAAACGACATGCGACTTGCTGTCCACAAGAAGGGGTTGTTTGACTCTTGTCGGCTTAGGTAATGGACTGTCAGTAGTACTACACTTAGAAAACCTCAAAGCAGATAGATATCTTTGATCCTGAATAACACAATCACTCCTGATCAGCTCAGAATTACTCTCCTCTTCGGAATCACTGGCAGAGGAACATTCTGAAACATCAGATGCATCCAGGAAATCAAATTCTTGGTTTTCCACCTTCATATGGGAGAATTCAGAATCAACACGATCGACAGCCCTGAAAAGCAGGAAAACCAAGTTGCCAAGCTGAGAAAGAATGTAAGTATTTACAAATCACCACATAGCAGAAAAGAAAATTCCATTTCATTCACAATCACAAGACTGGTGATGGGGAGATATATTGACAAAGGACGGAGTAAACATTTGATTCACTCTCCACCAGCAAAGAAGAACCAACCTGTCTTCCAAGTCAACATTTTGTACACTTCCATTGTCTCTCTCAAGAAATACAGGTCCAAACACAGGAGGTGCCACCTGCAGAAAGGAGAAGTGAGAAATTCTTACAATAAATGTGGTGCAAAACAAACACCAGCAGACAAGGATTGTCAAAGTGGCATTCACCTATGGACCAATAACTTGTCTCCACTTACGACTTAGCTGACTCCTTATCAAAGAAACAAAACATACTGCAACAATAGTGCCGTAGTGGGTCTCAGTCTTTGTGAATAAAGATGTTGAACAACCAAAAGATCTTCGATTAAGCACAAAAAAGAATGTGGTTATTAGTTGCTCTGCAAATTATGTGCCATGTGTAAACAACAAAGAAAGAGGGGGAACAGTAAACTTGAAGACGTAGGAATATCAAAATTAAAAGGTAGTCAAAAAAGAAAGGAAAATTATTAGGGTATATGTTTCAATATGTCAAAGCTTCAATTCGAGTTCTCCAAATACATGACACAAACTGATTTAGTAATGACAGGAAGGTTACAGGTTACCCCTTGCTAACTTTGGAGAATATACCCGCGTATAGTACACGGACTCTTTAAGAGTTATGAAACAGAAAATGACATGCTTGCCACTCCTCTTCAGCCATTGGCTATACATGGTCTATTATCTAACTTCCACATTCTACACATCGTGTAAGGAAACTCAGTAAGGTGACAGCAAAGGACGACAAGGATGCAAGCCAAGATATCAACTATCATGTCATAATATAGTTTTAGTTAGTAAAAAAATGTGCAAAAATCATTTGAGGAGATCACAGTTTACCTGCTGGTATCTAAGTTCCAATCCACTCAGCAGCTTTTCAATTTTATCCTGCATGTTTACATAGTAGTTGTTCCTTGCAATTACCATTTCTTCTAAATATCCCTTGCTGAAAATCAGCGGAGTTGTGCAAAACATATGATTACTTGAATATCCATTCCAGCTAGGGAGAAAGTCATCATATGTATGATCATCTGAGCCAACATAAGCACAAAACTCAAGCAATTTCTTCAGTACTTGGAGCTGCTGACCAGCTCTGATTATTGGACTCAAACTGTCTTTGAGGAAACAAGGCACAGAAACTCCATCTCGCTCCTAATGAAATCAGCCCAACCACGTTATGGTAGTTATGATTATTAAAAAACGAAAGTTTGCTAATTAGATAATTCAACACAATTGGACAAACATTACCTTGATACTTGGCAATGGTAATTCAATATGCATTCCAACGTTACCATATGGGTGAGGCTCCAAACTACCCACATATTCCACTACAAATTCCTTATATGGGTCAGTGATCTCAGCCTTAAATATCCAGGACCTTATAAATCCATAATATGGTTCAAATGACCGAAGAAAGAGGAACTTGAGGAGAGTGCAATGACCAGGATCAGCAACCTACAAGAAACTCATTGGCGAGAAGTATTGTATAAGCAAAAACTGAAGTTCTCAAGGTAAAGAAATAACTGAAACCTAGAAAGAACAATTTCCAAATAAAAACACACAATTAAAATGGTACAATAGGAAGAGCAAGTGACGGTTATGGGTATGTGGGGGTGGGTTTGGAGAAGTACTACGCTGCACCGAAATAGAGCCAACAGTATGGCATTTCATAACTTATATCCTGGAACATTTACGTCCACGGTTGAGCCATAATAACAACTGAGGGTATGTCAGGGGAGGAGAACTTTTAAGAAATTTTATTTCTTTCAAATGTTCCAGTCAGTATTTACAGTTTGTCTTCCCATTCAGACATACCAAAATGTGGAAGATGACCCTAACCAGAAAAGGAAGTGGAAGACAAAACAGCACAGAATAAGAATTTTTCGTTTTACTGACCTGTAGTTGTCCATACAAGTGACTAAGAAGATTGCCTCCTCTGTGGAAATTGATAAATTCTGAATTTGCTTTTGCACCTAACTCTTCAAATGAAGAGACAGAGAAGCTTAGAGCTATACTGTGTAGATTGCAGATGTTCCCAAGAGCTTCAATCCTTGTTCTCAGTTCCTTAGTGTGCAGATAAATTTCCAGCAGGGTAACTTCAGGGTGCACCACACTGGTGAGAGGTGCTGTCCCTTCAGATGACTGAACCAAGGGAGCCCCAGCGTTTGATGAATGCCTTAAACCCACTGAAGCACATACTGTATTTAAACTACAGATGTACCCCTCTAAAACCTTCCCAACAGCAACTGCATATGCTTGATTCACTAAACTGTAAGGAGGACAGTCTACATCTCCTGTATTACCATAGCAGCCACTCCCTTCGGCAACCACATTAGGAACACCAAGTTTCCTTCCTGGTGAATATGTTTCAGAGCTCAAACAAGTGAAATGATCAACAAATTTCCTGAGAAGAAAAACCAAACATCCAAAGCAGCCGATTGAGTTGAGAATCTTTCCCATAGCTTGAGTGCTTGAGGAACGACTCCATAGACTGGGAATTCTGTGGTAGGTTCTATCAGCAGAGTCTGAGTAAAAGGCGACAGAGAGCTTCTCAATGCTTAGGAGAGCTGATGCAACTCCTTGCATAGCATTCAACGCTAACCTCACCAAACTTGTCTCCTGCAGCCCAAAATTACAAAGCAAGAAACTTTACTTCAGACCTGGCATGAACACTTGATTCTCTTGCGTTCCAGATTAATGTATGCAAATTAATAGAGAGTCAAGACCAGCAACGACAAAGATAAGAAAATGTTGCTTCACTACACTGATACAAAAGCCAGACCTCTAATTCTCCACCCATAAAACCTACCGAGCAGAAACGAGCTAACTAGTAAAAGGAAATTAACTCCGCCTTCCCAACCCTAAAGCAGATTTCGACTGGAAAAGCACAATTTCCACTCTAATCAGTAAATTGCACCAAAATTAGGTAAGCAAAACGTATCAAGAAGCTACATTGCCATCCGCGTCAAAACCTGGGAGGGAAACTCACCGACACGGAAGAAACGAGGGGAGGCGAGCTGGACGAATCAAGGTGGCCGGAGTGTGAGCGACGGGAGGCAGCATTTTGCGAAGGGATGGACTCCCAGGTAGAAGGAGGAAGCCACGCATCTTCCACCTTCAGCTTTTCGAATAGAGATGCGAAGTTCGTATCCACCGCCATTGGCCGATCGTCTCCCGATAGCTAATTCTCAGGGATCATCAAGCTGCCGCCGTGGATTTTCAGCGACACGGCCGAGTTGGGACTTTGCAAAGTGTGAAATGGCCGGTGCCCGGCTGCCCGCTCCCTCTTTTTTACTTTTGAATTTCGAGATATTTATTTATCACATTAAAGGAGAAAAGAAAAAGGTTTTACAGGTTCAACCAATGAACCGTAATACGGACCTGGTTTGTGTTGACCCGGGCCCGGGAAGGAAAAAAAAATCGGCCCGGCTGACGTCGTTTAGACGCTGGGAATAAAAATAAAAATAAAAAATTGATTCCAATTGAAACCTTCTTCAACAGTGAGAGTCGCCTTCTTCTTCTTCCCATTCTCCTCTTCAGCTGGACAAATCCCTAGTTTCATTTCTCTCGTCAGCTGCGATTCAGCTCCCCTCACTGCCAGCCGCTACTCCGTTCTTCTAGACGGTCATCTCCGTGAGCTAGCCACTTCTTAGCATAGCCGTTTCCGCCGAGACTTTCTCTCTCCGCCGCCAACGCCCCAGCCACTGATTCTCGCCGGAAATCAGCTCCTCTGTTTCCCTCCGCCACTCCGCGCTGGTAAGTCTGTTCTAGGAAGCTTCGTTCTTTCTGTTGGGTGTTAGAATTTAGTTTTGCTTATCATTTCTGCTTTCTAATTAATTCCAATTGCTTATGGTTGAATTGCTGGTACACGGGTTTGGGAGCATGTTCTAATATCCTTTGATGAGTTTCAACAGCTTTTTGAGATGGATTTGAATAGCGTCGAACAAAGATAGGTTCTTAATGGGGAGTTAATGTATTCAAAGGTGATTGATTTAAGGAGCCTTGGCAGCGTAGGCCACTTTGGTAAGGAAGACCCTAGAATGGTCTTGTTAGGCTGTTACCAGTAATTGCTTGCATATAGAAGGTGAGCATGAATGCTAATGTACCTTTTTACTTGAGCCATTTGTTGGAGGTGGGCCGATTTCACTAACCTACATATATTAAAGCTCTGCAACTCAAGTTTCCGACACTGAAATAAGCTTGCACATTTTCAGATTGTTGTGGAAGAAAGTGTCTTTTTGTGTATTTACAGTAAATCTTACTCTTCTCGTTGAGGTGCTCATGGAAAGAAGATGATGTTGTCAATGCAGGTTCATAAGTACCCGTGACTTAATGATCAGCCCTCTTATTTTCTCAACATGAACAACCAGTGTGGAGAAGAACATGTAAAGAAATTGGTTGTTTTCTGGCTATTCGCAGGCGTGGATGCTTAATACTAGATTGAAAAGTTTTGAACTTTGTCATTCATTTCATGATCGTGCAGGAAGAAGCAACCGTAGCAGGATTCGAAGTCCCCAATTCTCCCGATTCAAGCTACAACAACCCTTACCCTGGTACCGAAGACGAGGCAAGGGATCCACCTGCAGTCCCACCACACCTACAACAGACCTTGCTTACCTACCCAGCAAGTGCAGATGCATCGGAGTCAGTCCCACCTCCACAGAATGTTATTCTAAACCATCTCTACATCGAAAATCGGGAGCCCCCACGATCTGTCGTGGCACTCGGGTTCACTCATCGCTTTAGATCAAAGTATGTCACGGTTGTGCTGTACAAACCTGTTCAGAGGAGGGGGAGCAGCAGCTCATAGGATGCACATAGAATAAAAAAGGAGACCTTCATTAGAATGTGGGTTTTTATCTCCCTCCCCCTGACTCTCCCTCATTTGTTCAACTTGCTTCTTATAGGGTGTGCAGATTAGAAGGGAGAAAAGGGATGATAAGGTAAAGAATCCGGAAAGGAGAATTTTTATTTCCTCATGACCGAAATGATGATTGAACCTCGGATGGTTCTCTCAGCTGGGATTGTCAGCTGCTGTCATTAGGGCTTTAGATAGCATTGGATGGTTTCTTGCCTTTCTTATTGTGTGAAAGAAAGGCAGAAACATACTATGTGTGTTCATTCAATGATTTGGTCCATGTTGATGGTACTAGCTCTCTTATTTAGTGATTATATATCTATGTTATAGCATTTGAGGAGTTAGAAACTGGTGTGTTTCTGTAACTAGAGTGTTTCTGTTTTGTGTATTCTACCTCCATTGCCCATTATATGTGATGAAGTTTGCCCATAAAGTCATTATTCCTTCGATAAAAGGTTTGGATTCCCTTTTAGGCTGGGATTAATCTTTGATCCATGTCTGCAAATTCCTCTCTATGCATTGCATTACAGCATGGTCCAGGAAACAGGGGAAATAATAAGAAGGAATATCCTTGGCTTTGCCTAAGCATGAAGCCACCACCATTAGCATATCTCCTCCAACCATCAACAACCATGGAAGATCCCCAAAACTAGCTAGATAGCTTGCTAGTAAAGGAAAAGGACAGGAATAACAATTATCAATCCCAGAGGAAAACCAAAACTGAACCAGCCATAGAAGCTTGCCATAAGCACGTACACAAAGAATAACACCATCTCAAAGCAAATCTGTCTCCAAAACTTGGCTCCCCCGCCCCCTAATAGTTCTGCATATAAAAACACCTGCAATCCTCCATACATCTTCATCCTGTCTCATCACAACATAAAACCAAATCCCATATAGTTTCAAAGTTCATATCTGCAAGACAATCAAAACACATTCAGAAAACTCAAGAGATCATCGCCATGGCGACAGGGACGAGGGCTGCTGCTCAACGATCATACGAAGATTTCGAACCCGCCACTGAATGGAAGCGGGAGCCCTCAGCAGATACCTTGCTTGTCCACCTGCCTGGTAAGGTTTACAAATAACACTCGTCAAATTCATAATAAACGTTATAGCACTGTTATGGAACTTGTATTGTATTGTGACTGCAGGGTTCAGGAAAGAGCAAATGAAGGTGCAGGTGACTTCTGCCCGGCAGCTGAGGATAGTGGGTGAACGTCCGTTGGGGAACAACAACAAATGGAGTCGTTTCAAGAAGGAGATTCCCATCGGATCGAACTACGATACCAATGAAATCAATGCCAGGTTTGACAAAGGGATTCTCTACGTCAAACACCCCAAGGTCATCGCTCAGCAGCCGCAGCCGCAGCCTGCCGCCAATAACCAGCAATTACCGTCGCAAAAACCGGCGGCACCGGCGGTGGAAGCGCCGAAGCCAATCCCACCACCACCACCAGCAGCAGCTGCAGCGCCTCAGCTAGTGAAGCCGCCGTCATGGAGGGCGCAGGATCAGAAGCCGATGGCGGCTGCAGTTCCGCCGCCGGCGCCTGCTTCTGCACCTCCGCCAAAAGAAGCGTCGATATGGAAGGTTCCGCCAACAGAGCCCTCTGCTTCACGGCCCCCACGAGCTGAGACGAAGAACCCAGAAACAGTAAATGTCGGATAAGGATAGTCAATTGCTCTGTTTTTTTTATTTGTACTCACATTTTTCGCCCCCTTCAAATTCAGGGCATGGGAGCAAAGCCAGATAAATTCTCAGAACAAGAGAAGAAGGAGAAGCATGACAAGACGGCGACAAATGGGCAGCTGCAGGCGGCGAAGGCTGACGAAATGAAGAAAGCAGAAGGAGGTGGCAGCAGCAGCAGCAGCAGGGGAAGGATACCATCGCCATTGATGGCAAGTGAGAAGTACAAGGAGGCGATCAGTGGGATCGGAATGAGGGTAATGGAGATCAGGGAGAATCCCAAGAGCCTGCTGAACTTGGTTTTCGCTGTTTTGGCGGGAATCGTCATCCTGCTCTACCTCAAGAATGCGGCCAAGTCGGTGTTCAAGTTCAAGGGTGCTGACATTGACGAACTATAACTTCCCCCCAACAAATCAAGTCTCTGTTTGCCGTGTGAAAATTTAATTGACATTGAAAGCTGATTTCTAACAAGTTGATGATGATACACTGGTTTTAATTGTTCTAGGATTTATGGAAATAAGAATGAAATAACTAATGATAGGCAAATGGGTGGGATTTGTAACAGATTTAACGAGAAAGTCGAGTTCTTTCATGTGAATCCATGGCTGCTTTCTATTCTTTGCTACCAACTGATTGCTCTGTAGTTGCTTTATGTTTGAAACGCTTCTTGCAAAACTCAAGAGTTGGGTATCTAAACTTTGGGGCATTTACTATTGAAGGTAAATCGTCTCGAGAGGATTCAAACGCGAGACGAAATACAAACTCAGTACAAAGATCTTACATCAACCCCTTAACAAAACTCAATTTATCACCCCTACATGGATAAAAAAATGAACATGAATCGTTGGCCTTTGAACATTGCTATGTGAAATAAATGGACTTCGATGCAGTAAAAGGAAAGCTCAAGCACCATGGATGAGAACATACATTGGAATGGGAACAAAGAATCAAAAGAAGGTTAACCGCTGTTAGAGCATTACCTTACCCTTCTCAACTCACAAGAATAGAAACCCTTTGCACTAGTATTGTTGGGGTGCTTCAGAAAGAAACGACCCTCCAAAAATTGACGTATGCCTCTTTAAACAGCGCGCACACGGTATTCTTTAGTAAAAGGCGAAAGAATAGTTCGCTATGTGCTCACTGCAAGGCTGCGTGGTTTTCAGAAGAGGAATTGGCTGTGATTTTAAAGGAGACTGGTTGTAGCTTCTCATAAGATAGTCGATGTGGTAAGGATTGCTACACGGTGAATAGAGGCCGAGGGCTTGTTATTGGGCTTCACCGTGTCTTACACTACCCAGCTTCTAAATGGGGTTTTTATTTGGGCCTGTCTAAAACCCACCAAACCTTCAACCATGGGCTTCCCTGCTAACAATGAAGTCCAAACGCCTATCGCCGGTAAATAAAGACTTCTTTCAATCGGGTTTTCTGGTTAGCTTCTCCGATTATAATTTGAGCAATCACCCTCTTTCATATGGATTCCGCTCCTGTGGGTGATCTCTTGCTTCAAATTCCCCGCATTTTGGGAAATCTGCTGCGACTGTGAGAGTAGGAGAAGGTGGGTTTCGGGAGACGGAATCAGCTATAACCAATAGCATCTGCCGCCGCACGTCGAGAAAGAAGAAGGCCGGCGACAGTAGCCACCATTCGCCGTCTCAAGCACATCAGCAACCTTCGCCGAATCCGGCGAGCAGAAAGGCGAATTCTTGAAGGAAATAGATTGAGGAGAACTGGTTCAGTAGCACCTGCTTTTTGGGTTCTGATTTTTGGGTAATGTTGTGCACTTTTTCTCCTCCGTTCGTTAGGGCGAAACTGAACAATGTCTTCCTTTTTCATAATGAACCAGCTGGAATGAGATGTGTAGCATGTTGCTTCATGATGAACAAGCATGTTCTTTGTGCTCGCTATACTAGCTGAAAGTATGTGTTCTTGAGAGTGTATAGATAATGAGGTGTCGAACCTTTTAAGAAGGCAGACCTTAGACCTTGTTCTATGACTTACTTTCCCTTTTCAAGTTCACCACTAAAACTTGGGCAGTGACTGCAAGCTTTGTCTTTGTTGCAGTGCCTTCATTCCTCAAACCGAAACCAACCGTTGTATCGTATCTTTAGTTAGTTAGTTTTGTGGTTTACATGCTTTTGCTGCTAAACTTGCTCTATTTGAATCTTGGAACATCCTTCTCTGAGACCTATAGGAGAAGCCTAAACGAAACTAGAAGGCTAAGTGATTTGACCTATACTGTCACTTACACTAACATCTAGGGTGAAATGTTTGCACATAGCCAATCAGTATTTTGGAAAGGCAGAAACAATGGCTGAGAGGCAAGCTCTGGATCAGCAACCTCAACCGCAGCAACAAGAGCCACAATCACCATCGCAGCAGCAATCTCCTCCAAGGGAAGACAACATGATAGCTTGTGTCATGGCTTTAGAGGCTGCTTTGCTTCCTTGCTTGCCCGCCAGAGAGCTCCAAGCTATTGACCGCTCTCCCCATCCTTCTCATCAGAGTAAGTATATTCTCAGTTTGTGACCCTATGAATGAAATGTGAAATCAACTAGGGCTTTAAACTTTTTGCTCTTTGCAAGTTGTGAACACTTGAGTTTAGTTTTTGAAAGGATCTGTGTCAGCCGTCATTCTGCATGTTGCAGTTGATGTGGAGAGGTTCTCGAGAGAATTCATGAAGGCTGCTAAGAAGCTTCAACTTTATTTCATCAATCTCCAACGTGAAGACCAGCCGACTGAAACTGAATCGTTGAGAAAGGTATGCTATGATTTGTCTAGTAGAACATAAGTAGAAAAGCATGTTCCTTTCCACATGAACGTGACCCTGTGTGATAAACTCTGCTCATGAATTCAATAGGAAATTGCTGTTATGGAGGAAGAGTTAAAGACGAAGGACGAGCTTATCAAGAAGCAAGAGAAACTAATCCAAGGATGGCAGGAAGAACTCAAAGATCAGTTGGAGAAGCATAAGATGGAACTGGAGAGAGTATAGACATAGTAATGAATGAACTCTTAACATTTGTAATGGCTACCAGTCAGTCTGTCACTACTGAAAATGTTTTGTTCTTCTCATCTCTGGAACTAGAAGCTTTCATCTTTTTGTAGGCCGGAAGCTCCAGTTGTTTCTTTGCCTACTTGATCTCAGATGCTAATATAATTTAGTTTGATTTTGATTCTCAAATTGGTCCCTTTTTATTGCCAAGATTCCATTGATTCTGACAAATGAGCTTTTGATCGAAACTCTGATAATTTTTCTTTTGTTTCCAATTCCATCAGTCAGATTCTGGTCATACAATCAATATACTTTATGCTTAAATAATGGCGAGAGGAAATTGCAAAACAAAGATCAAAATTAAGATTACACAATCATACTTTTACATGAGATACTCACTCCAAAATCCAGATGTTGATTCTATCATCTAAACTACACCAACCCTTATACTCCCGATCAATTGTCTCCATGCAACCTACGCAAACATGGATTAATTCCACAATCCTGTAAGGGTTCCAACTTGAACAATCTTTCTACTCTTCCACTGAGAAGGACATTTTTTTAAATGAAGATCACCAGCCCTTTTACTTCTTAGCATAAGTGATCAGCATGGGATTTTGCTGTATCTTGAAGCTCTGCAGCCCTTGCATTGCCACAGTCGACTGGGCCTCGTCTCCATACTCGATGAATGCGATCCCGGGTTTGGCTTCGACCATTCTCACCTCCTTAAAACCAGGGTACTGCTGGAACAGCATCTGGAGCATCATCGGAGTTGTCTCATTCGGAAGGTTCTGAATGAACAGAATGTTGTTTGGTGGTGCTGGTGCCTCAGGGACCAGAGATCTCACACCAGGATATGGTATTTGTGATAACTGCAACCCAATACGAAATGTGTTGGTTGAATATTCACTAATTAGAAAAAGAATAGAGAATGAAATTCAATAAAAGGAAAAGAAAATACATACAGGAGGTGCTGCGCCATAGCCTCCAGGATAACCTGGATTGACACCCATTGCCATTTGATTTGGATCATGTTGTTCCTTCTTGCTCTTTTTACCTGTCCAATTAGACAAGAACATACATATCAGACAGAGGGTATCAAACAGGAAAAACGAAATTGTGTAACTTAAATGATCCCTACAGAACATATAGGTCTTCGATTGGAGGGTCCCATGGTTTGGTTAACATAGGGTAAAAATAAAGCTTCATGGGAGCAAAGACATCAAACTACAATGCCTGTGGCGAGGATTACAATATTTTCAGTGTCTACACATATCTAGACGCAAAATGAACGAAGGGTCCTGAATTCGTGAAACTGTTATCCAGCATCTAGGTGGATGATGAACACATTCTAATTAGGCGGAGAGTGGAATAAGGTGGAGAAACTGTACCTTTCTCTTCATGCCTCTTTCGCTTTTCTCGTGGAACAAAAGTTCCATCAGCCTTTGCTATTACATCAGATTTAGTTTTCGCGTATTGTATTCTCTGCACAACAACAGAGACAATAATGTTAGTCATACAAAAGACACATTACTTCGAGGAATGTCTGAGTAGCAACAACATTGTTGTGGAATAACCATCCATGGAATCAAAATCCACAAGTTCAAGGAGCAACAGAGACAACAATGTTAGCCAGTAAAAAGACACAGAACTCCGAGGAAACTCTAAGTAGCAACACCATTGTTGTAGAATAACCATTCATGGAGTCAAAATCCACAAGCTCCAACTGAAGATAATAAGTTTGAAAATCATACAGAAGAAAGCAAACTCCAAAGCTAACAAATTGATGGGCCATTGATCTCATTCTTCAAATTTGTACTCGGCCCTACTCTTCCATTGACAACTAATACCAAAAAACCTATCTTAAACTGAATGCAAGAAACGCTGCAATATTCAATCAAACCATCCATTATTCAACCAGAGTTCGAAATAAAGGGGGAGATTTTCACATACCATGGGCTTATCATAGAAGGGGAAGGACTGCATTTGCCTCATAGCATTTGTAGCAGACTGAACTTCCTCGAAGACAACCCAAGCTTGCCCCTTGTGCTTCAGAGTCTTGAATGCCAATATCTCCACTATCTTCCCGAATTGCGAGAACACCGCGTGCAGCGATTTCTTCAGCTCTGTTTCACAAACATTGCAGATTCGAAGAGTACAATTAGAGCTCCAAAATCTAGAAAATTTTTACACATCCGCGAAAGGTTTAAAAAACCAAATAAAAGTTTCGAGCTTTACCGTCGAGCTTGATTTTCTCGTTGAGATTGTTGATGTAGATCGTCATGTTCGGAGTGACTTCATTATTGCCTGTCGGTGGATTATTCGTCTCCGCCATTATGCTATTCTACGGTTACTGAGCTCCGGCGGGAAGAGAGGGGTTTTATGATGTGAAGATTTTCTGGCGTCGCCCGTTAAGCCCTAATTTGTGCCGGTGAGCTCAATATGGGCCTCGTTCGGAAAGGATTTGGAAAATATTCAAAATAGTCCTTTAACTTAGAGCTCATTGATACTTTAGGACTCATGAATTTCTTCTTGTTTTAATGGATCGCTTTCATATTCAAAACATAACTCTAAGTAGATCTTACATAATTTACCAATCTCCTAGAACTTAAAACTTGTACAAATTCACTATACTTCGTACTTACATCAATGGGCAACATTAGACACGTTAAACGTGACTTTTACTGAAACAACTGTTTAGAGAATTGTCAAATTAGTAAGTCTCTTGATTATTAGAGACCGTTTCCATCAATATTTTTATTGATGGGCAGATAGTATACTTGAACATGTAAAATATGTTGCTGCAAATCCCTGAGGATGGGAAAAGAACATAAAACTATTACATTACAGAAGTCTCCACATACAAAATGCCTTTGTTATAAGCCAACCGCCCACTTCCTTAATCCACAAGTCATGACATGCTCTGTCCCAGCTGCTTCAAAAAGCAGTCTGAAAATGAGCCATGGAAAAGATCAGCCTTCCTTCTATTATTCCAATCAATTCCAAAATCAAATCCCACCCTGCGAAAGCAAGAGAAAAAGGAATAAACCCATTCAAAAGAAAACAACTTCCTCATCACCACAATATTCTCACATTGAGAGAGATATAAATAGGCAGGGCAGCCATGGAGTTTAATGTGGAGTATTCAGGGAGGAAACTAGAAGCAGCAGCAGCAGCAGCAGAGGTCCTTAGAAAATGAAACAAGCTGGGCAACAACTTCAACTTGGGTACCAGGATTTCGAGCCGACGGCAGATTGGTTGAGAAATGATGCTGAATCTCACACCTTCCTCCTCTACCTTCCTGGTGAGATGAGAGCATTCCCCCCAAAACTTCTTTCTTTGTAGGGTGGCTGATTAGCATCACATTTACATGCTTGCATTTGAAAAGCTTCGTTGCAAGTAAAGTAAACAAAGTGGCCTGATGGATGCAGGTTTCAGGAAGGAGCAACTGAAGGTTCAGGTGACATCAGCTGGAAACCTGAGGATAAGTGGAGAAGGTCCCATTGTTGGCGACAATAGAATCAGCCGGTTCAGACATGAAGTCTCCATCTCATCATCATTGTATGACATTGATGGGATCACTGCAAAGTTCGAAGGTGGCGTGCTTCGGATCAAACTCCCCAAGAAGCAGCAGCCACAGGAATCTGAGCCTCTGAAGAAGGCAGACGAACAAGTGCCACAGAAAGATCAAACAGATTCAGAATCGAATCTGGAGAAACCTAATCCGCCTACTGATCCAAAAGTTTCAGCAACGGATGGCCCTGGAAATGGCACTTTGAATGATCACAAGACTACTCCTCAGGATGCTGAAGCTGTGAAGCAGGAAACAGCAACTGAAGTTTCTTCCCCTGGTGTAGTGCTGAATTACAGGGAGTTCTTTGATGGGATTGTGACGAAGTTGAAGATGATCAAGAGGAGCGAATCGGCAGGCATTGTCATGGCAGCAGGATTGATGGGTCTGGTAGTGGGATTTTGCCTGGAAAAGGCAGTCAGGTCGTTCCAGGGCGGAACAGGGGATGTAGCTTCATGAAGAATGCTTAAACAGTACCAATTTGGTTTGTCAAGAAATGAATTTGAAAATGGTGCATGTTTGTGCAGATGCTGAGAAAACATTAATGTTATGATAACATAAATAAATAACCTTCAGCTCTCAGGAATGAGATGGATAAACTGAAATCTAGCTCAATTCAATATATTCAAACTGCAACACCCTGGCATAAGTTTTGAGTTTGTTGTAGCACCAGCCATTTGTCCCAAATCCTAAACTCAGATGCCTGGCTTAATAACTCCCTCTTTCATCTGCACATATAGTCTAATACAGTGGTAATTGGCACCAATAGCTACTAGGTAAATATACTAATACAATTCAATGGTTCATGGAAGTAGAATGGTAGCTTCTCACTCTTAACTTCAACACCAGAAAATGGAGATAATGGTGAAATATATGAAAGGTAGTTATCAAATAACTATCGACAATATATGTCGCTGACATTAGGCTAGTTGATCAGGGAGCTCCAACCTGATAGCAACCCATCGGTCATCACCAAATGGCATGATTGTGACTCCTTGAGGGAATTCGATATCTGGGTATGAGGTGTAGACCCTGACCTTGTTTAGGACCAACTCACTCCTTGCTTTCGTCTGTTGGCTGGCAATGGAAGAAGAAGGGCAGGGGATTTTTTCTGCTGGATTCACAAGCTGGGAGTGGGAGTAATTGGAGGCTTCTGGCTTCTTTGTGACTACTTCATCAGAACTCCTTGCTGCTTCAGCTGCTGTCAAGTTTATTACTTCTTTCACTTCTTCTTTGTAACCTTCAGTTTCAGTAGGACCAGGGGCAGGACATTTTTTGGAAGCGAGTTTCAAAGTGGTGTAGGCAACCTTGGCAGCATTCATCTCAGCTTCCTTCTTGGACTTCCCTTCTTCACCTTGGAATTTCTCTGCACCCACTTCCACGGAGGAAATGAAGGCTGGAAGATGTGGGGGGCCTGTCTTCATAGTCTTGTAAACCGGCAGGAGGGTCCTTTCTCTCTGAGCTAGCTCCTGCAAGAGATTCTTGTAAAACCCAGGTACATATTCACCCTGAAATTCAACAAAGAGGAAGGGAGAGGGGTAGAGAGAGAGTAGAAGAAAAGTTCAGTCAGTCCAACAGACGAGGATGTCTGGAAAAGGAAGAAAGATTTGAGAGGGGGAAATTGGAGGGATCGGTTGAGAAAACCAGCCTCCTGAAGGGCCTCATTAGAGCTTCCAGAATTCAAAGCGTCTGGATCATGATGGTCATTGCTTGGTACTTCAGAGCCTGCACATTGTCCGATCACATGAGTCGTGACAGGTTTCAAAAGTGATGTTTTTCTTTTTCAAACCTGGAATACAGAGACTTTGATAATCTTTACTCGTAGGTGGTGAAGTGAAGTGGCGGAAGGCAATTTGAGCAGCTTCATTCTGAGCTTGTTTGAAGGAGTTGCATGAAGGAGGAGAGTGAAAGGTGAGACCATCAATGGAAACAGAGGCCTTGAAGCGAGGGCTGTGATCTGGGCCGTCTCTCATTGCAGAGTACCATGGCAAAGCCCATCTCTTCTTCTGGCACAATTCCTGCAGCTGTGTTTTGAACATTCTTCCAGTTCTGAGAAAACCCCACAAATTGTTTCCTGCACAGAAAATGAATTTGGACATACAAGAAGAAGAAAGGTTACAATAAGTTTCTGCATGCAATCCAAGTTGTGCTGCCATTCTGTTTTTCGTTTTCTCCCATGCAATCTGTATTGTGTGAGATTGCCATTGGCAAATGGGTTCAATTATCATGATTGTTCGGTCATGACTCATGAGAATTGTCACTCATATATTCATATGACATCAGCCAGCAATTTCTTAGCATGCAGACCCCTACTTGACAGAAAGTACAGAAATGAAAACAAACAAAAATAGAATGCCAGCCAGATGGGATAAGCCTAGTGGAGCAACATACATAATCTTAGAATTCAAGATCATAGAATCAACGGCATTTACTGATCTTTTTCAAGAACTGAGCTTCCAAGGTGCACCTGCTGAATATAAAAAAGAAAGGCCTTGTCTACGTTTATGGAACAAAAAGTTTCTCATTCTGGAATCTAGACGTCTAATTAACTAAGAGAAGGGCATCACTAAAGACAGGAGGCATTAAAAGATAGCAAGAAATTTAGTATTTGACGTCAAATTCAATGATCGAGGCTATACATTGTTATTGTGATTTTGTGTTTGATCATTTGTCCCAAAACAATAGACACGTTGTTCGCACATTAAGTGCCGGTATCTGTTATATAATACGAACAGTCGATAAAGATGTCTCATCTCATCGGAGATTGCATCTGTGAACTAAATCAAAAGCTGCATGTTTTAAGGTTAACCAACTAGCCAAAAACAAACACATGATACCGAAAAGATAAAAGTCAAAGACCATAAGTCCAAAATAAATAGATGAAACCAATAACCATGAGAAAGAGAGCCGACCTTGGGCTGAATCTCCAAGGTGTTGGAAACTGCATTGAGCTACCAAAGAAGAAACCTTCCTCTTCTGTCAATTCAGTTAAGTTTCTGAGTAATGCAGAATCCTCGTTTCATTCTCCTCTCTGTTGTTTTCCAATTTCCTCGCCAATATAACAGATTAGGAAGTCTCCATCTCAGCATTAATCAAACCAAAATCTTCCACTTCTGCCAAATCAGCTCAAATTAGCCAAAAATGAAGAGTAATCGTCCCATTCTTATCTTTCTTGTTCTCCACTTTCTTATTCACCTTACCCATCCATTATTCTTCAACCTCACAGATTTTGGCAGTCATGTAAACTGGTTAGCCTATCAAGGTGATGCTGAGCACTTGGCTACAGGTTTTCAACTCAACAAGCAAGATAAACCCTGCAGCGTTGCCCGAGCCACCTATATTGAACCCCTCTATTTGTGGGACGACTCCACCAAGACAGTTACAGATTTCACAACACGATTCTCGATCACCACCATCGGTCTCGAAGGCAATGACTATGCTGAAGGGATAGCCTTTTTTCTTGCTCCAGTGGGATACCCGATCCCGCCAAATTCGTGTGAGTACCTGGCATTGATGAACTCATCAAATTTAATTCTCGGCAATCCGAGTCCTGTGGTCATGGTGGAGTTCGACACACACGTGAATGATTGGGATCCGAAAACTGAGCACATTGGGATCAATAACAGCTCCATTAGATCAGCGGCTACAGCCAAATGGGATAGAGACAAGGAAATTGATGACGAAATTCAGGTCTTGATTACTTACAATGCTACAATCAAGAACCTGACAGTGTTCTGGGCATACGAGAAAAGACTAGATTTCAGGCCAGATTCTTCGCTTACTCACCACATTGATCTGACTGAGGTTCTTCCCCAGTGGGTCACGGTTGGATTCTCAGGGTCAACGGGACAAGGGACAGAGGCACACTTCATTAACTATTGGACATTCAACTCCACCTTGGAGCAACGTGGAGTAATATCACCAGAACCAAAACCGACGCCAGCTCCAACCAAGAAAGAACGTTTCCGCTTCAGAAAGTCGCATTTCTTAGTGTCTACTGCAGTTTCTCTCTGTTCTCTGTTGCTTGGTGGTGGTTTGTCTTTGTTTCTACTGATGAAGTGGAAAACCTGGAAGAAAACCAGCGGAAAGTCGGCCACTTCTTTGAATACTGATCTGGAGAGAAGAGCTTTACCAAAGAAGTTTACTTATGCGGAGCTTTCTACGGCTACCAATGGGTTTGCAGATGGAAGGAGGCTAGGCGAGGGAGGTTCAGGACTTGTCTACAGAGGGAACTTGAGCGATTTAGACCTCCATGTTGCAGTTAAGAGAATCCATGCACAATCTGGAAACTCTGGGGATCTGTTCATCAATGAAGTGAAGATCATAAGCCGGGTAATACACAGAAACTTGGTTCCATTCATTGGATGGTGCAATGAGCAAGGTGAATTCTTACTAGTCTACGAATATATGCCTAATGGCAGCCTCGATTCTCATCTCTTTGGTAATGGGAGAACCCTGCAATGGAACTTGAGATACAACATAGCTCTTGGCTTGGCCTCAGCCCTCCACTATCTCCATGAAGAGGTTGAGAAATGTGTCCTTCATAGAGATGTTAAGCCAGCGAACATACTTCTCGACATGGATTTCACAGCAAAGCTAGGCGACTTTGGGATCGCCAAACACATAGACACACGGTTTCCGTTCCTCATGACGAATCCTGTGGGGACTCATGGTTATGTGGCTCCTGAATACCTAGCAGATGGCAAGGCAAGCAAACCTGCTGATGTGTTCAGCTTTGGGGTTGTGGGTCTGGAACTTGCTTGTGGGCAGAGGAATTACAGAGATGGTGATCCTTTGCTCTTGGTTAAAGAGGTTTGGGCACATCATAAAAATGGGAATGTTCTTGATGCTGCCGATGGGAAATTGAGGATGGAATTTGATAGCAAGGAAATGAGGTGCTTGTTGAACGTGAGTTTATTGTGTACTCACCCTACTGAAAGTGAAAGGCCCTCAGCTGCTCAGGTTATCCAGTTTCTCAAGTTCGAAGTGCCGATGCCAGAGCTGCCTCGGATGATGCATGATCCTGTATTCCTTTTCCACTTGGATGCCACTGAAAGAAGAACAAAGTAAACTTACAGGCATACAATACATTTGGCCATTCAAAATGAAGACAAAAGAACAGGTGAACAGATGCAATTTTGTTATAGGGTACATTCTTACACTTCTGTATCTGTCTCAGGGAGTCATTTCTATTCATGATATAGCACAAATTCCAGCTCATTTTGCATTTGGGGTCTGGAAAATCTTTCCCTGGGACAACTGCTGCTTATGATAAACAAAGAGGCATCAGAGAAATCAGGCAACGGTTAATTCAAGGAACAACACACCCTGATAACACGGGGGATAGAATGAAAAGCAGCTTTTTCATAGGATAAAGAACTTTTGAGGGACAAAATCCTTGAAGGACTGGACCAGATTACATCACCATACAATCCTAGAAGAGAGAAGAGAAAGTGAAGTAAAAAAGGAAACGCTTTTCTCATCGAAAGAGAGAAAGAAGCTAATTATTCCACTTTGACACATAAATTTCCTTTAGCTTCACAAACATATCGGAGAGCTGCAGCAACTCTTTTCCGCCACTTGAAGCCAAATTTTCTCACTTGGCATTTGCAAGCTCAGCTCTGAGGAGCTTGGCAGCAGCAACCATGTTGCTGAGTGCAGGTTTGACTTCATCGTACTTGCGGGTTTTGAGACCACAATCAGGGTTGACCCAGAGAACGTGGCTCTCAAGGACAGCAAGCATCTTCCTCACACGGTCTGCAATTTCTTCAGTGGAAGGGATCCTAGGCGAGTGGATATCGTACACACCAGGGCCAATGCCTGCACCATACTTGACTCCTTCACGGAAGACTGAGAGAAGCTTCTCATCTGATCTGGAGTTCTCGATTGTGATTACATCAGCATCCATGTTGATGATTGAAAGAATGATGTCATTGAAGTTTGAGTAGCACATGTGAGTATGGATCTGTGAACCAACATCAAAAGTTTACTCTTTTAGTTAGTTACCAGCATCCATAATGCAAAAACTAAAATCAAAGCCACAAAACTTGGAACAGTTTGCCGGAAGGAAAGTGATGCTGACCTGGGTAGTATCTTGGACACCGCAGTTGGTAATCCTGAAGGAGTGGACAGCCCAATCCAAATAGAAAGCATGCTCCAACTTCCTTAGAGGCAACCCCTCCCTCAAAGCAGCCTCATCAATCTGGATAACGTTTATTCCAGCCTTCTCAAGATCCTCAACCTCATCCTTGATGGCAAGTGCGATTTGGTAGCACGTCTCATGCCTAACAAAAATGAGAGAGTAACACATCAAAATTCTCCACAAAAAGATCTGGAAGCCCAAGATTTGGATACTTAGTTGCTTCAGCAACTGTCATACCTGGGCTGGTCATTTCTAACAAAAGACCAGTTCAAAATGGTGACTGGCCCAGTAAGCATTCCTTTCATTGGTCGCTTGGTCATACTTTGGGCAGTACTTGACCAGAATACCGTCATGGCCTTAGGGCGGCTCACATCACCATAAATGATTGGAGGCTTAACACAACGAGAACCATAAGACTGAACCCAGCCATTGGCTGTGAAGGCAAAGCCCGACAATTGCTCACCAAAGTACTCAACCATGTCATTCCTCTGTGCATTGAAGGAGATAATTAGAAATGAACATTAAATTGAAAATATATTGACCATACAGAAAAATGAACATTAGTAATTAAGTTTTAGTGGCAATCCTTACTTCTGGTTCACCGTGCACCAAAACATCAATGTCGAGTTCTTCTTGGATTTTGACAACTTTGTTAATTTCCTCCTTGATAGCCTTCACATAGTCATCCTCAGAAATCCTACAATTGACAGAAGGAACAGAAAAAGTAAGAGACACTATTAACTAGCAAGAAAAAATGCAAACTTCTCAACAAAAGGACAACGAGCAAGAATGTTCTACAATGGAAAACAAAAGGGTAAGCAACAATGTTCTTACTTCTTAGCCTTGTATTCGCGGCGAACCCTCCTAAGATCCATCGTCTGTGGGAATGATCCAATGGTAGTTGTGGGAAGACTTGGAAGGTTCAATTTCTTTTGCTGAGCAGCCAGTCTAGCACTCACCGTTGTGGGTCGGCGTCGGTCAGAGCCCTTTAGTGCAGCAGCCTGGGCAGCGATTATTCAAATTAAAACAAGCGCACGTGTTAGCAAGCATAATATATATCATGACGTGAATTTGAATTGTAAGTGAAGAAATCACTTACAGCAATCTGAACAGACTGATTTGTAACCCTTGGAGAGGATTTTCTCGAAGCAAGAGCAGTAGCATTAGCTGAGAAGAATGGCTGGACAGAGAACAAGAAGAGATCAAGAAAAAGAAAAAATTGCAGGCTAACATCAAATATCACCTATCAAACTGGTTTTCTTTCCTATGAGACAGACTTAATTGTTTGGCAAAACTACCAATTAGCAAGAACTCTGCCAAATAAAAACGATGAAAAATGCCACAAATATTACCAAAGCGCATGAAACATTACCTGATCCTTGTGACCACTAAGTTCCTTGGCCAAGGCATTTACTTCAAGTACTTTTTGGGCTGCAAATGCGAGCCATGACTTGATCTCTTTATCTAACTTGGTCTCATTGACTAGATCAACAGCAGTGTGTAGAAGAGAGCAGGATGAGGAAACAACAAGCTTGTCTGCAGAAGGAACAATGACAAAGCGATCAGTTACTATCAAAAGGAGTCATTTATGTTACACTTGAACTGAAATATAGACTGCATACCTTTACCAACAATGCCCTCAATAGAATGCAGAACTTCAAGAGAAGCAGCAAGATCATTAGCCCAAATGTTCCTTCCATCCACAACACCAGCAAATAAGTATTTTCCAGAAGGGAATCCACCCTTAATCAGATCAATGGTCTTGGCTCCACGAACAAGGTCAAACCCAAACCCAGTAATACCCTTCAAAGATGTGAGAACACTATAGGCCTCTGCTGGAACATCAGCAAAATATGTCTCGATCAGAACATTCAAACCAAATAGGGATGTTTCGAGTTCCGAGTAGGCAAGAGTAAAGGCTTTCAGTTCATGTGCTTCAAGATCCATCACAAGCTTGGGCTCATCAAACTGAATCCAGGTAGCACCAGCAGACTTTAGGTCGGATACAACTTGCCTGAAGAAAGCATTTACAATGAATATTTTTTAAAACATACAAAATACAGCAATGTAGACCAATAAAAGACAAGTTTCAGTATGCATCCACCTAAGACGGCATGAGAAAGTCCAATGGCTTACTTGTAAACTGGAATGATTTTATCTAGCAGAGAAAGAAGAGAAAAGTTCTTATCAACACCCTTTGCAGGTTTTGAAAGCAGCAAGTAAGAAACAGGTCCTACGAGAACCGGCACTGTGTCGACTCCAAGCTGCAACATAGACAAATTGAATGACAAATCTGTCAGCTTACAAGTTGTTAACACAAGATGCCAGTAACAGCTTCACTGACACACTAACTAGTTATGACAGAGCATTGGATAATTCAACCTTGATTTCAGCCAATAATCAGCCTAGTTTACTCAAATCCACTTCTTATCTTTTCCAAGTTACTTAAGAGAGATGGCAATTGGAAGAAAATTCTCAAACTTTTTCGCTTCCTCAAATATTTGTCCATAAATAGCAACATTCAATTTTCTATTCTACTATTCTCATTATGGTAATAATTGAATCTCATCACGCCATGCTATACAAGACTTAGAAACCAGAAAGACTGCTCATGTGACCATGTAGAGCAATAATGCATTCTGAATAAATAAACCCAGTCAACTTACAGCTTTAGCCTCTTTGTATTCATCAACTGCTTTGTGCGATGCATATGAAAATTTAACATCCGGTCCCAACTCGGGCACAATGTAGTGGCTGCAGGAAAATGATTCTTGCAAATTACAACAATGGCAGAAAAATGAGAAAAATAGTAACATCTGATAATCCAGCAAAGAAACAAACACTTACTAGTTGGTATCAAACCACTTGGTCATTTCCATAGCAGGAACAGAAGCGTTACCCCTGGCCATGGAGAAGTATACATCAAACCCGATCTCACCACCTTTCCATCCATATCTAGGAGGAACTGCCCCAATCATTGCTGTGGTGTCCAAAACCTGATCATAGTATGAAAAGGTGTTGCTGGGAATATACTTGATGCCAGCTTCAGCCATCTGCTTCCAGATGGATGACCTGAGATCTTTTGAAACCTTCTGCAGGTCTTCTGCACTGCTCTTGCCATCCCAGAAAGATTCCAAAGCAAACTTGAGCTCTCTTTTGGGCCCCATGCGAGGATAACCGACAATGTGGGACGCCATTGTTCTGTTACACCACATGCCAGGAAAAAAAATCAAGTTACAAAGAAATCTTCGAACAAACATGTGATATGGATACACGATAGCACAAAATTTTCAGAACAGAATGAGGCAGAATCATAGCCAACCAATCAAACCGAGTTTAGTTGATATTAGTGAGTTGGTAGATATGTATGCATGATGACTCAAAATTTGACATGCCATATACGACAGAATCATAGTCAAGCAATGAAAGTCCCAAGGTTATAGTTTGAATCATGTAAGCATGCCAAAAATTGTGCAGCAACCAATACAGATAAAAGATCACACCAACATCAGCTATTTCCCATCCACAGGAGAGCTAGTTCCAAAAGGACCAAACTTCTCAGATATGGACTAAGAATTCCTCTTACAAGCAAGAAGAAACAAAATTATGCATGTCAACACAATTGAAAAGCGATGCCAAATGAACACAAGACGAAGAATGCTGATCAACAAAGGATCCAGCCTGATTTTTATCTTACAATGGTGTTTAAAAATTACGGAGCCATTACATACGGTCATATGCACATCAGATAACTTGAAAAGAGACCGGATATACACAGCTCAATCTGACAGGCTGGCATTGGTGATCTCACTAGTTTCCGAGCATCCTCGCCACCAAGATCCGAGGACACATGAAACCCAGAAACATCAGACAAATGCGCAACACACAGCATCATATCATAATTCATAAGCATTACAAAATCGTTTATAGCAGCTGAATCCAGTGGACCTCCATTTTACGTTCGTTGAGGAATATTAACAAACACTACGTATGCATGGAACCCAGTTCAAAACAGAGGCCGGCCAGACGGGATCAATTCCCACCTGATCAAAACTCGGAAAGAACAATGATCGCACGGAACGAACAGTGAATACAAAGACCACACATGCAAGCAAGGAATCAAAGCAGAGTGAAAAAAATCCGTTACCTGAGGGAAGTGAGGCGAAGGCGAGTGAACGGTGGTGGGGAAGAAGGGGAGATCGGAAAACGAAGGGAAAGCGGAGATGGGGTGGCTGCTGGGGAACGGAGGGAGAAGGCGAAACTCAGAGAGCCAATGGATTTGCGTCCCAGAGATGTGAATGGCGAGAATATGGGGCTGGAGACTTGGCTCATTTATACTGTTCTTCCGCTCCCTTCCTCCTCGCTTTGCTTTCTCTCTCCTGTCTTCGTTTTTCGTATCCTTTTAGCGGAAAAAAGAAAACTTGAGGAAAAGTAGAAAAGAAAGAGAGAAAAAAATGAAATAATGGGTTTATTGTATGAAAGGCCATTCAACTTTGGTCATATTAACAAATCAGTCAGTGGAACTAACTAACTAATAATAAGGTTCGGAGTAACTAACTAATAATGGATCGAGTTAATTTTTTTTTTGCCAATGATATTAGTGCGCCAACATAGTCAAATAAATGATAAAATCGGGCTCATAAACCGTAATCCGCTGACGAGGTTGGGTTGGATTATTTTGTTGATGGATTTTTTTATGGATCATGAGCGGACACATCATGAAAATTTTGATGCATTTAGGAAAATTGACTATTTTGTCACGAATTGAAAAAAAGTAAGTGTCCACTTCGTTACATTTTAATATGAGTGATGATTTTGGTGTATTAAACACAATCTCATGACCATTTAGGATGTTAATCCAAAATATAGGAAGTCCAAAAGAAATATGGGAAAATAGAGAAGAAATTATTTGAGGAAATAAGTTAAAGGCTCCTAACAAGACAATCTATTCACCAACCCCAATTTTCAGTAGGCTTTGTTGAACATCAGACACCAATATTTTTTTATGCAAAAGATATTTTAGTTGCCTTAATGAACGTGGCGATTTGATAAAAAAGAAAACCCATGGAATGAATATGGGCCATGAATAAGCTATTGTGTCAATTTGGTATGGTATTTTGGTATGTAATGTAATCATATGGTCACATCAAATCAAAGGGGTTGGTGGGCAAAATGAACATGGTGGTAGGCCACTCCTTTGGAATGAATGTTACTCCAACTAGGTTATTTAACTTATAGTTAAAATTCAGTCCAAACGAGAAAGGAGGCAATTTACTGATAAATCAATCACAAATTTTTAAAATAAAAATTCAGATCATTTCAATTCTATATGGTATCAAACTAGTTATAAAGCTAAGGGTTTAGGAAGCTAGCTCTGCATAACAACTTTGAATGCGGCTCCAATTGATTCAGTAAATCAACCACTCACATCCGCACTACATCTAAGTTCTTAGGAAGGTAGCTTTGTAGGAGAACTTTGAATGCGGCTCCAACTGATTCAACAAATCAACCACTCACATCTATACACCATCTAGGTTTCGAACACTCAGCAAGATTTTTTTTTTTTTTTGTTTCGTAAATACGTTCATCTTACCTGTATCTTTCACGAGATAACTAGGTAGTAGGTAACATTGTTATCTAAATGAGACACAAGTTTTTTTTTTAGGTCAAGTTCAAGAGTCATAAACACAAAGTTATGTTTACATGTTATAGATATTTCAAACTCTAATTTAGCATTTGATGAATGGTTCTTCTAATACCTCTAATCCATTTGTTTGTGGAGGTGTTGGGGATTGGTGTGCATAGGGTGAGTAGGTGAAGTAGGACAAAAGAATGTTCACCAAATGTCATGTGAGAGCCTCTCAACAAAAGTCAAGTTGTTGAGGGCTAATGTCTCTATCCATTCATGCTTAAAAAGCAAAACCATCATTCAAATACAAATAAATCAACATTGTGCCTAATCATTAGGTCCAAGTAAGTGGATTTCAGAATGTGTCAACTTCATGGAGTCCTGGTATTTTATTTTTTTTACTTTTCACCCTAGGCAGTGCTGGTCATGGTGACCATTTCTACATTAAATTCATAGCACAAAAACAAACCACAAACACCCACTTGGTTGTGGGGGGACTATTCAATGCGAGCAAGAGCAACTAGCAGGAGGCTCCGGAGCAGAACCAGCAGCAGCAGGAGCAGCTGTATTGGCCGCACTGAAGCTTAGTTCCCACGTGTCGGATGGTTGTTGCACGTGGGGGAGGTGACGTGGATGTTTCTCCCTCTTGTCGCCTTTGATCTGTTTAAAAGCGTGCTTCAGCACTGGCAGCAGTGCTTCCATGCATTCTGCAACTGCATTTGGGTTGCCTGGCATGTTGATTATCTGCATACCCAACAACAACATCCAATGGAACGGAATGAGAAAAGGGAAAGGCATGATCTGTTAGGAGGGGAAATCCATCATCACTGCCCCATCAAGGCGACATAATATGTTGGCATGATTGCCGATGTAACAACGAGATCAAGCAATACATATTTTTATCCAGGATGACTTAGGATTAGTCATGAGATAGGTAGTAGCTTAAGTTGTCACAGAGCGTTAAAGCGCAGTGCGTCAGAAGGATTTGCATAATGAATTGAGAACGAGTGTCTTACCAGTGTTGTACCCCTTATACCTGCTGCAGCGCGTGATAACATCGCAAATGGTGTGACCTGCAACAGAAAAAATGGAAGCGGGTCAAAACTTCTGATCTTAAAAAGGTAAAGAATGGAAAAGTAGATTCTAAACACAGGCAGAAGGAGAAGTATGTAGGTCTTACAGTTTCAGAGAATTCAGTGAAGAGAATAAAAAGGAACATGTAGTTTACGGTGCTATAAGCAACGAGCTTGATGACTAAGTTGTCAGTTATCACTTTGCCGAAGAGATGAGTTCGACTGCCCTATAGAAAGATACAGGCAGCACATAATTTCCTACCTTTAAACTCTCTCGCGTCATTACATGCAGAAGGCCAGGAGTTTCCTTCTCAATCAACTCTTTAGTTGCCTCAGGAGTCACATCTCTCGGGGTGAAACCAGTACCACCTTCATTTACATTTCAGGTACATACATTTGGCAAAAGATAACATCAGATGAAGTGAACAAAGAAAGGCCTATGCCAGGAAATCTGAAATAAGGAATAGAACTGTAAACATGCAACACTCGTACCCAGTGTAAGAATGAGGTCCACTTGATCAATGTCACTCCACTTCAGTAGAGCATCCTTAATTTTCCCCACGTCATCTGGGACCACAGCGGTTGATACCACTGTAGCTCCCCCTAGCTTCTCTGAAGAGGAATTTACAACAGAAATTGCTCTAGGACCACTGCAGATCTCAAAACAATTTTCACAAAACGAGAAACTAGGATTACACATAAAGTTGATCGACTATTGATAACTCTCTACAATATGCTCTTCCCACATCACAGGACCAAGGTATGTGCACGTCATATAATCATGATCGATGAGAAGTAGGCTACCGCTTACAGATCTTATACAAGCTTCAAATACCAATCACCTAACGGGGTCATTTCAACTTTAAGTCCAGAACAGTTTGCTACAGCCAGCTAAACAGTACCATAAACTTTTTTGTCAGCAGAAAAAAATAGTTTAAGTGAATTAAAAACACTGTGGCAAAGAAGCAAGTACAACCCATGTTTCACTTCTTCATGGGGAAATACCAACTTTGCTCATTTGGTTTAGCATCAACTAAGTGATCTCTCTGAAACAACGATTCATTGAGATGTATCCAGATGCAATAAGGAAAAGTCTACATACATGCAGACTGGCCTAGATGACCATCAAGCGAGGACATTTCTCATTCGCTTAATGCCTTGGGTATATAAAGGAATTTCAAAGTTTTTCATTACTTATCCACAAGACCGTAAACAACAGCAGCAAGCCGAGGCTACTGCTGAAAGCTTATGCTATGGGTCCAAAACCTTGGATATTTTTTCAGTGAATTTTAAAACATTGTGGCAAAGAAGTAAGTACAACCCATGTTTCACTTCTTCATGGGGGAAAACCAACTTTGCCCATTTTGGTATAGCATCAACTAAGTGACCTCTTTGAAAAAACGATTCATAGAGATGTATCCAGATGCAATAAGGAAAAATTAACATACATGCAAACTGGCCTAGATGATCATCGAGCGAGGACATTTCTCCTTCTCTTCATGCCCTTGGTTATATATGAATTTCAAAGTTTTTCATTACTTGTCCACAAGACCATAAGCAACAGCAACAAGCCGAGGGTACCGAGTGTTCTAGCTGAAAGCCTATGATATGAGAAGAAATAATTGTGTCCAAAGGCATGGATATAGTCTCATGTAAACTCATCATAATGCTCAGTGCACTAGCAGCATAAGGAAACTACAGATCTCTATTTGGCCTTGACAAAGGAAAACAATAAAATTTAAAGGAGTTCTGCATCAAGTTCCAAGTAGACTATACAAACTTATACCAGACAGTTCTCATCAATTATCCTCCTTTTGTCTCCTTCCTATTCTTCGATCAGGGAGAGTACTAAAGTATGGCCAATATAATAACAATTTAAAGATTGTACCTAGTTTCCAAACACTACTGTGGCGATATAAGGGGTTGCTTTTCTTGGTGGCAATGAGGGCGGGGGAAAAGCTGAAACTATTTATTCATCTAGAATTCTGCATCAAATCTCTGTGAGGCTAAACCTCATTTTGGAAATTATTCACCTAAGTTAACCATTTGATACCAGGATTATATACTCGTATCGTGTTTAATATATCATCTAGACACTGACTGACATTAATGGTAATGGTAATGACATTGTGCAACAAAAGGTAGGCTGTCACAACTTTGCTACTTGACTTCAGCAATCTTGCCAATAAGAAATTAATTAAGTTGTACTAGATGTTGCAAAGCATTACCACATTCATATCCACTTTGATAGAGTGGAACACCAACTCTGCTCTGTACTTTGGCATCCACAAATTGACCCCCTCTAATTCTCTATATGAAGGGATGCCTAGGATGCATTATTGATTGGTAAAAAAAATTGTCCAAATCCATCATTGCAGGCGGGAAACAAAACAATAAACTACTTACATAACATCACAAGGGATGGAGCACCATGAGAAATGGGGGTTGATACCTAAGAAGTCTGTGAATCCTAAGGAAGTATATTAAGATGACATGTCCATGCCATATTTCAACCATTAAAGCTAGGCATAATACATGAAATTATTTACTCGAGATAGAGAAGACTGTGAATCAGGATATCTAATGACTTCGAGAGATATAATAAAAGTAGTAATCCTCGTACCTTCTGTCAGGCCCAGCACCTGATGCAACAGTATCACTCACTGTTAGAATTGCAACCTTGACCTCAGAAGCGGCAGATGTTTCTATATGTTTACTTTGAAGGGAAGGAGTTAATTCTACTGAGATGCAACTGTCAGGAGTAGCATTACAGCTTAAATCACTGATTACAATGGCTGAGACAGAAGTTCCAGTAGGAAATAATGTTCCAGTCGCTGGCAACTCCAACAGCGCATTAGCTGATTTCATGCTCAAGAGACGGCTGCTCATCTGGGAACCAGTGCTTTCAGCAACAAATCTGGCATATCAACAAAATTTACAGTGTTTCATTGATTTTTATATAAAGTAATCCGCTTATAAAGATTGCAATAAATACATGTTCCAAAATAATGCCACCAGATAACTGACCCTGGATTCCCTGATCCATCATTGGTCTTCCACTTGATGGTGGCACGATGAAATTCTGGCCGTACTGGATCGGTCTTCATAGGTTGATTAAGACGAGCATGTACTCTGTTTAAAGAGCATTAAGGGTGTAGCTAATCAACTATCCGTGAATTTCAATGCTATTAATATAACAATTGCTTGAAATTTGAGTATGTACAAGAGAGAGAAGATCGTTTTAAAAGTCTCAGCAACCTCAGAAGGTGAGGATTTTCCCATCCAGAAAGACGGCGAATCGCTGGGACCACAAAGAGATGAAAGCAAACAAGGCAGCTCACAGGATTTCCAGGTAATCCAAATGCAAGAAGTTTTTTGGGGGCAGTAGTGACTGTTGGAGAGACTTCAGCAAAAGTCAAAGGCTTTCCGGGTTTCATGCAAACCTTAGGATCACATATACCATAGTCAGAGCATACAGAAAATTTTGCTTAAGCTAAGAATGGGTGAGTTTCCCACTGATATCAAAAGTGGAAATACAAGAAACTGAACCTGAGCATTGGAAGTCACAAAAAGGGAGACTGAGTCGCTATGCTTACCTTGTCAAAATGAACAACCCCTCTTTTTACAAGCAATGGCTTTACAAAATCTCTGTCCCCCATGGAAACACCTCCTGAAGTTAAGAGAATATCCACCCCGGAAGAAAATGCTTTATCCAGGACACTTTCAAGTTCTTCTTTGTCATCCCCAGCAATTCCAAGGTCAACAACCTTGCATTGTTGCTGAACTGCAGCTGCCAGCAGGGTAGAACGGTTGGAGTCCCTGATCTAAAGAAAACAAAATCCACTCCACCTTAACTCAACAGCTAGAATAAAATGTGAAAATCATTGCATAGGCTTGATCAGTAACATCAAACTTATGAACTGATGAAAATGTTCGGCCAGATGAAACACCATTATCAGATTTCACACAGGTCCTAACATGGGACTGGAAATGGCAAGAACTTCGATTAAAGGACAAACAAGTTGACAGAACACAGTTTGATCAGTAAGCTGGTTAATCATAAGAAGAGCACAGCTTGACAAAACAAAACCTTTTGAGTGGCGACAAGGTGACATCTTAGTTCATCCTAGTTTGCCATTCACTGCACTTCCCACATCCCTCAAAAAGTAAAAGCAAATGAAGTTTTCCAAGACTGTCTCGTTTGCCCATTACTTAATTAGTAGTTTACTTAACTCAAAGACATCTACACTTTCCTTTTATTTTCTACTAGAATAATCACTTATGCAATTATCCAATTGAAGCAGCATGGGAAACACAGTACCTGGCCTCTGCTCAAACACCCGGTTGTTGGCTCCACAAGTTCATCTCCAGTAGAAACCACAGCAATTGTAGGAGCAGGAAATATCTGAAAGTCACAATCCTTCTTTAGATGTTACCAATAATTAGCAGAACAGAAATGAAAAGCAAAACACTACCTTGACCGTTGTCACACCAACAGTAGCAAGTAAGCCAATTTCTGAAGCCCCGAGTGTTTCTCCAGATTTTAAAACCGGGGCATCGTTCTCTATATCACAGCCCTGGTAAACAGAAAATTAAATAAGGTTCAAATTCAGAATCAGGAAAATGAAAGATGTTAGGTAACCACTAACCACCAACAAACTTAAATTTCATTCTAGAATAAGGTAGAACCAAACACAAAAAACAACTTTGATCAGGGCCTAAATTTATCATTTTGAGAATCCCCTGAAATCTACAGTGAATAAACTTCCATGCATTCTTGGCTAGATCCTTCTGTTGTCAAATTAATTTTAACAGCGTAGCAGACGAGGTTCAAAGACTATATGCTATGCTAGCTTCAAATTTCTCAATGAAGATAGTGTTTGTTTCCTAACATCATTAAATACCAACAGTTGTCCCAAAATGGAAAAATGACAAAGCAAGCAGCATACCACTGGACGAATGTCAACGCCCTTCTTAGTCTGCACCAAGATTTTTACACGCTTTGATCCGCCCAAATCACCCTCAACTTTTTCAGTATCCTCAACCTGAACGACTGCATCAGCACCATCGGGGATTGGTCCTGAACAGGGAAGACAGACAATACCCGAGACTTCATCCTCATATAATGCCGCTTTTCAGAATCAGCTTAGCATCTTAGGGTACTTCACCATTGGAACTTGAAGATTACACAGTGGTCACCCGAAGGAAACAACAAGGGGGGAATAACATTTGAAAACAATGAGCTAACACCTTCATTTCTACCAATGCGCTTAGATAAACAATGCACTCAAAGTAGTGGAGTCAATGCGGCTAGAGCCAATTCACTATAAGCCTACAAACTAAGAGCAATACACCACCACACTAACCTCCAGTGGTAACATAAGCAACAGTCCCAGGAGTAAGCGTCACTCCGACCGCATCATTTCCAGCTCTCGACTCAGCAATCACCGGATATTCACCCGGACCATCGGAAGCAATCACGGCATATCCATCCTGCAATGACCAAAACCCTCGCCGATCAACACCGCCGTTCATACCAACAGTAACGAACACAGCTATTCATTCAACTGATCCAAAAGAACAGCGAAGTTCCATAGGCAGGTAGTGGCATTACCTTTATGGAAGCAGGATAAGGAGGCAAAGGGTCTCGCGCGCGAATATCCTCGGCTAGAACTTTGCCTAGTGCCTCGTGAATAGGCACAACCGTGGGGGAAAGGCGCTGAGCTGCTCCCAGAACAATCTGGAGAGCCTCCTCTGCCGATATCATCGCCGGCGCCGCCATTGCCGCAGGCCGCTGACTTTGTAGTGTTCTCCGGTCGTGGAAGAGGCCGGGAGAAGGTCGTAGTAGTAGTTGGCTTTGACAGAGAAGAAGTCTCCTGCCAAGGAATGGAATAGGAACCGACGGCGAAATCAAAATTACTAATCAGTCCCTCATTTTGACAGCTTTCCTCCTTTAGTCCCCCATAGACTGAGTCAGTGACGGACTCGGTTAAAACGGAATAACCCGCGAACTCGGTTGGAGGTTAAAAGGAAAAGAGGGAAAATGAACCATTTCACCCGAAAGAGAAGAAAGGCAGCAGCACAGATATCGTTATCGTCCAATTTTAAACCAAAAGAGGGGAAAATCAAAGAGGAGAAAAACCCTAACAAATCCCGCATTTCAAAATCCACCACCACCGGCGAATTCCCTCTTCTCCCCCTCAGAGATTTCCCCCCCTGAAATCCATCCAACCGATTCAAACGGCAACAGTTCAATTCGTCGCTCGGATTCGATGGCGAAGCCCGACACGAGCCCCGTGCTGTCGCCGACGTCGTCGCGGTCGGTGACGCAGACGGTGAACGGCTCACACCGGTTCGTGATCCAAGGCTACTCGCTGGCGAAAGGGATGGGCGTCGGGAAGCACATTGCCAGCGACAATTTCACAGTCGGAGGGTACCAGTGGGCCATCTATTTCTACCCCGACGGCAAGAATCCGGAGGACAATTCCGCTTACGTCTCGGTGTTCATCGCCCTGGCCAGTGAGGGAACCGACGTGAGGGCTCTGTTCGAGTTGACGCTGGTTGACCAGAGCGAGAAAGGGAAGCACAAGGTTCACAGCCATTTCGATCGGTCCCTCGAGAGCGGCCCGTACACGCTCAAGTATCGCGGCAGCATGTGGCAAGTTTCCTTTTTTTTTTTCCTTGACTTTGTTTTACAGTTTTAGAAACTTCGAAAAATGGGAGCTTGATATTTTTCGGCGCAGTTTTTGCATGTTTTGGAATGGCCGTTGAGCAAGCTGTGGTCTTTCTATATAGCTCTAGGTAGCATGTTTGTTAGTGAGCCGACTGAGCAATGGTTTTGGCAGATTTAACTGTTTCTTGTTAAGGCTTTCGCTTGTTCTGGATGATGAGATCTATGGCCTCTTGAAATCCAGATTGGCTGAACTGCCTTCTATGCCTGCTAAACTGGGCATATGATTCATTTTTCTTCTAATCACATGTTTTGTGACCTTCTCGACTAAGCCTCTTGTTGGACAAGAATGGGATCAGGTCTCTCTTTGATTACATGCAGAGTCTGGATGGGACTAGTTTCCCAGAATGGTGATGTAGAGGTCAGCTGGGTAGTACAGTTTGTTATTCTCCCGGGAATCCATGTAACAAGGATTGATGTGTTCTAGCAAAGTGGCCTGGTGCACATGATAAAAGGGATTTCCTTTAGGAGTTAGAATAGAACTGGTATAAGATATGAAATGAACAATTAGTTCAATCCTCATTAATTTTCCTTAGATTGCTGTCATGTTTCAAAGTAAAATAAATTCTTCAAATGTAGAGGTCTGTACCGTGTTGGACAAATTTCCCCGCCGAGGATGCAGTTTTTTTTTTGGGGGGGGGGGGGGGGGGGGGGGTCAGTTTATGTTTGTATGCAATTTGGATCTCATTGTTCGCACATGAATTAAACTATTAGGTCTATGTAGCCCCTGCCTTCTAGTAATTGACAGTGCTTCCAAGGTTTGGAAGAGATTGTAAAGAAATAGAGATCACTGTTATACATGGTTAGCCTTAGAGGAAGTGTGGAATTAGTTCATGTAGTTATTTCACATAGCTCTGAGTAATGTTACTAAGGTGGTCACGCCATCTGGCCATACATTGTAGGGTGTTACACTTACTGCATGCTCTGCTTATTGGTCAATGTAGAATCAAGCTAGGTCTTTCACTTTTCTTTGGTGAAGAAAATATGGTCCCTCGCGAACAAGGGCTTGGTCTAGTGGTAATACCACTAGCCTTGAACCTGGAGTCCAGATTCGAATCCCTTAACTTGTACCTAATGACAAAAAAGTCAACCTATATCACCCTTAACAAAAAAAAAAAGGTCCCTCATGCCAATCACTCGTACCCAGAAGGGAAAACTGATCAGTACCCAACATATAAGTTCCTGTTTTCTACAACAATGTGATCCATTTCATTGAGGTTGAAGATGTGTAAAAGTTGCGATGTGCTCATCCAAAATATGTTGCACAGTTTTTCTCTTGAAAATTCTAGTACGTTCTTTCCCTGTGTTCCTTTCTTAACTGGTCCATTTCATTCTATGCTGACCCTCTTGGGCTTTTTGTTATTGGCAAGAGTGTCAAGTGTCATTTCCTGGTGTTACAGACATAACCACTTTTCGATTATGTTGCTCGATGGTAATCCTCTGTCTTTCTGTCTATAGGGGATACAAGAGATTTTTCAGACGCGCTATGCTTGAGACATCTGACTATTTGAAGAATGATTGCTTAAAAATCAATTGTACTGTCGGAGTGGTGGTATCTGCTGTAGATTGCTCCCGATTACACTCTATCCAGGTTCCAGAGTCTGATATAGGAGCACATTTTGGCACGCTTCTTGAGACAATGGAAGGTTCAGATGTTACTTTTAATGTGGCAGGGGAAAAGTTCGAAGCTCACAAGTTAGTATTGGCCGCTAGATCTCCTCTCTTCCGTTCCAAATTCTTTGACTGTGCGGAAGATAGTGAAGAGATAGTAATTACTGATCTAGAGCCTGATGTGTTCAAGGTGAACCCTTATGTTATACTGTTATTGTTTTTGCACAAAAAGCTCAATGCCTGTGCTCTGTTGTATAACCTTATTTTATTTATCTGGATACAGGCCATCCTGCACTTCATTTACCGTGACACACTTACTGAAGATGTGGGTAATACTGCATCAAGCTCGTCTAGTCTATCTTCTATATCAGAATCTTTGACAGCAAAGTTATTAGCAGCAGCAGATAGGTATGGTCTGGATCGACTAAGATTGATGTGCGAGTCTCATCTCTGCAAGGATATATCAGTCGCCTCGGTTGCTAGGATTCTAGCCTTGGCAGACAGCCACCATGCTACAGAGTTAAAGGCTGTTTGCTTAAAATTTGCTGCTGAAAACCTTGCAGGTACTTGCTTTCTTCTCAGCTAAAGTACATACTTACTAGTTGGATGGAGTTCTTAGCTTTGCAGTTTCTCTTTCACTTTTCTCGAGGGCCTCCTTTCGAAAGAAATCATGTTTATTGGTGTGTAGAATGTAACGAAAGTAGTCTCATCTGTGGCTTCAGTCTGAAATCATTGAGTGCACACACAAAACCGCTGTGATATTAACCTCTGAAATACGCTGAACTGTGCTCGAATCAACATTGACAGCTATATACACTAAACTACCGAGAGATTTGTGCACACTGAAATTTCTAGTACTATTTACATGATGCATTGCACTAACCGTAGGCCTACATGGTGCATGTTACTTGAGGTATTTTTGTCATGTAGACTGAAGTTATAGAGACAGCACGCGAGAGCTCATCACTTCATCTCATTGACTTGGCGATTTCTATTATGCCATCTCATTCTCTTGTGTGCGTCTCTTCCATTCTCCAGCTGTGATGCGTTCTGATGGGTTTGAATACCTCAAAGAGAACTGCCCGACGTTGCAGTCAGAGCTTCTGAAGACAGTGGCGGGATGCGAGGAGGATTGCAGCAGCGGAGGTGGAAAGTCACGTAGTGTCTGGGGCCAACTTTCAGACGGTGGCGAGACCACCACCAACGAAAGGAGGGTTAGACAAAGAACCTAGCTAGTCCGCTGCTAATGTGTTGCTTTTCTTTCTTTCGTTCTTTCTTCTTTCTTCATTTCATTTCTTCTTTTTCTGTGCTGTAAATGAGCATTGTTATAGAAATGGCGGAAGCACCAAGGGGGGAGAGAGAGAGATGTTGTAATGTGGGGAGGACAGGGGTGGTAAGGTCGATCATGGTTTGTTTCTCTAGTTAGCAAAAGATAATCTCTGCTGAAAGGACAGATCCTGCATGCGTATGAGAGCTCAATTGTGGATAAATGCTGGAAACTTGAGTAGCCTCTGGCTTGGTTGTATCAGCAGGTGATGGTGTTGGGGTTGTACCTAATTGTTTCGCAAGTAGATCAGGAAAACATAACTTGGGCTTCTGCCTGCAACTCTTACCTCTGTTTGTCTGCTTTGTAGTAGCACTGCTAAATGCAATTTGTGTTTGTACTTTGTATTGGAGGAATGAAAAGAAATGGCTTCCATATCTTTGTACTTTGTAGTCAGCCCTCTGTTTTACGTCACTTCTCCTTTTACTTCTTCGTTTTTCTATACGAATTTTCGTCAACCATACTATATGGTATCAGAATCTTTGATCGAAATTGGGCTCACCGTAAATATACAATCCAAAAGTCAAGATTTTGAGGATGTTCTCACTTTGGTTCGAGATGAAAAATAATTAATTGATAGGTGAAAACTAAAAATTGTGATCGAAGGCTTGTGTTTGAATTTTGATAATCTCATTTGTTAAACACATGACATTCAGATTTGTGTCAACTTCAAACTCATATAAGTTTATTTTCTCTTTTTTGACGGGGTGTGTTAGCAAATGCTATAGGATCTATTATTGAAACTCTCTGAAAAAACTCGAATTACCGTTACTAAATGATTCTTGATAAAGAGCAGCATTCAAAAGCGAATGAATAACTAAATCATGAGTAATTATTTGGTACAAAGAAATTATATTTTTGATAGTTTCGACTACTAATGTAATTTAATTTATCAAAAAATTTCAAACAAAAGACTAAATAATGGATAAGGAAAAAAAAATATGTGTATTTTGTTTTTCTTCTGAATAGACCTACCTTAGACGAAAATCTGGCTACCTGTTTGGTAACATATATCAAAGTACATGAAACTATCTAACGACTTTTCTGGAAAAAATAAACGTATCCTGCTTCCATAGCATAGTGGTAGTGCGTTCGCTTCGTAAGCGAAAGGTCGCGAGTTCGATCCTCGCTGGGAGCTTTTCTTGTATATTTTTTTGCAAATCTTCACAACATTTTTATTAATCCAATGGAATTTTTTGTTTATCAATTCAATCTCCTATCCTTAATTAATTTCTAACCCATAAACCAGTTATGGTATAGACTGTACTTAATCATTAATTGCTGAAGTGCTTGCTTCCCCATATGTCTACGGTCTGAATTAAGGGAACAAAATATTGCACCTCATCAGTAGTGTCCTAAATTAAACTTCCCGGCCTTCTTCCATAATAGTCACTTAATTAATCCCACGACTATTAATGAATCGCCTCCTTCCTTTTCTGTATTACAGTTCCGTCACTATATATATATACTTTTAGTCACGTATCCAGTAGAAGCAATCAGCACTGCACTAAATCAAAGCGACCAATTTATTGTTGAACAAACTGCGACGGCTTCGTTTTCCTAGCCATCCCCGTCGCCAAAGATGACGTTGTACTGCAACCACTGCTGCAAGTACCAGTCCGTCGTGAAGCAGGACAAGAAGGCGTAAGTATAAATATATATATTCCTGCTGAACAGTCTTTTAGTCACCACTTTCTTCATCCGTTTTCTATATATGTTTTAGTGACGACTTTGGAATATATTTTTTTCATGCAGGCTCTGCGCAGTGTGCAACAAGGTGCTGGGTACATTCGGCGACGTCAAGCTCGTCGACGATGAGCATCAGTCTTCTTCCTCGCCGTCGGTGTCCGTGGCGGGCGACGAGATAACCGGACCGTCGTCAGTTTGATTAATCAAGAGGAGGGTCGAGTTTTCACGTAGTGCGGTTTTTTTTTTTTTTAGTTTTTTTTATCTGTCTTTTCAATTTTTTGGTAGTGCAAGCTTTGCTAGTATTAGTTAGGGCTGATAGCGGTGCGGTTTCGGTTTTAACCGAACCGCAACCGCGGTTAACCGCGACCGATAAGCATTGGAAAACCACAACCGCCACCGACACCGATTGCCTTGTCGGTTAGCCGAAAACCGCCATCGTCGGTTTCGGGTCGGTGTCGCGGTTAGCTGAAACCGACGGGATCGCGGGGCAAGGGAGGACGAAGGCAGGTGGTGCGACGATGGCGACGGCCGACGAAGGCGTGACAGTCGATGATTACTGAGATTGGGAGCAGGAGGACGAAGGCGCCGGTGGGGACGCTAGGCAGGGTGATGATGACGGCTGGCGGCGGGGACGCCGGAGAGGGTAAGGGTTTTGAACTCGGGAGGGAATCGGCGAGTGGGTCGTTTTGGGGAAAACCTGGCATGTTTGGGGGAAGAGATGAAATCGTGCATGGTATTGTCTTTGGCAACTGCGAAGCGGAGATTTGGAATCGGTAGCTGGGCAATGATTTCAACTTGTGCACGGCGGAGGTGGCGGACGACGAGGAACAATCGATTAACAAAGCTTCATTCTGCCTTGATTTCAATTGATATAGGAGAGAGAGAGGGATGGCGTGAGATTCAGAAAGGGTAGCTTGGATTGGATGTGTTGATTGCTCAATTTTAGGCATAGATTGTGAATTGGGAATGACAGAAGAGAAGTTGAGAGTTGAGAGAGGAGGCGGCAGAGGAAGAATCCACGATTGGGGATGGGGAAGGTAAGAGGCAACTCGCTGTTGGTGGGTAATCTCGGTTGTAACGGTGCACCGATATATTTATCGGTTAGCAACCGACACCGATCGGTTAGCCAATATAGACAAAACCTCCCACCGACACCGCAACCGACATAGATATTATCGGTTACGGTTAACCGCTTAACCGACTTTATCGGTTCGGTTTTTAGGTTAACCGACTAACCGCCAACCGATTAACAGGCCTAGTATTAGTAGTTTAGTGGATTATTTTAATTTGAATTCAAATAGTCGGATTTCAATGCTTGACACTCCTCTACCCAGTCGGCCCTGTTTTCCCTAGCAACTCGAACTTGGGCTAGTTGGCCCATAGCTCAACCTGAAGGCCCAACGCAAAAAGGCCCATGTCTTTCCGCGTTTCTCCAGCCCATCTTTTTTTTTTGTCTTCCCGAAGGGAACAGGTCTGTATCTTTTTCCATACGCAACAAGGAATTGATTTTCATTGATTCAGTAAAATGAAATTAGAGAAGCTTGGCGCCCAAGAAACACACCGTATCGCACTCCCAGCCACCGCCACAAAGTCGTCTCTATATATACGTGTACACAGTCCATCCCACAAAATGATAACGAAACCAAATTGTATAAAAGGGATTTTTTTTCCCCGATCTCTCTTCAGCCCAATACAATTGATTAATCAAGTCGGTCGTTCTCGCCGGAAAAAAGACTAAGAAAAAGGAGTTGCAGAACCGGCCGACGAGGAGATATCGATGGAGGAGTGCTACTGGTGCGCCCATTGTTTCAGATTCTGCGGCGTGACCAAGGAGGCCGAGATATTCATGTAAGAAACTGAAAATGAAATTAGTAGGATATTTTTTTGTCGTTGATTTCAATTTTTTATTTTGTATTTTTTGGGTTTAATTGAGTGATTGTTAAACGACGATGAGCAGATGTTGTTCGGATTGCGGGAAGGTGCTGAACGATAGAATCAGTCTGCAGCTGGTGCTGGCGGAGAGGAAAAAGAAGAACAAGAAAGCAGGAAAGGTTGGTAGTAAGGACGTTCCTCCGCCGGCGGAGGTCGACGGGGTGATGACCGGTGATGGATGAAAGATCCGCCGGCGGGGAGTTTTTGGGCCCTCTGGCTATAGCCTCTATATATATTGTTTTTTGGATGGGCTTGGGCCTTGGGCTACCGAATTGGGTATTGGATTGTCCTGATCGAAGTAAATGTAGTGTACTAGTGTTCTGCAGAGGGCAGCCTGTATTCATTTTTTAATAATTCGTTGTTGATTGTGATTATTCAACTTTGGAAAACACATGGATTACTTATGGTGAATTTGGGATTTCAGAGTCCGTGTAATTGCTAATACAAGTTTATGAGAATGTGCTCTTCTTTGTACTTTTATTTTACCCAAAAATGTGTTTTTTTAATGCAAGTAGTTAATCACAATTCACAAATAAATAATAAATACAAGTTGGCCAATAACTATTATGAGAATCAATTATATGCTTACATTACAGCCAATCAACAAAGAGACACATTGTATTTACTAACAAATACTAATTCATTTTCCATATTGTAATCAACAAGCACTCAGTCACAAACCATTGATAAGCACGAGTTAGCCAATAACTATTCTGAAAATCAATTGCATGCTTAAATCACAATCGGTTAAATATTATGTTTCTAATAACCGTAACACTTTTTTTTTAAAATCAAATCCAATAAATAATATTGAGTAGTTGACATAGTGATAATTACGGAATGGGCAAAAATATTCTCTGACCAATTTCACATATGATGGTACTAGGATGTGCATACAACAAGAGGAGATCCTATATAGGTAAAAGAACAACTTTTATGATCCTCTTAAAAGTAAGAGCAAACAAAGATGAGGAAGAATGGAAGATGATGAGGTCTAGCATGGCAGGAAGGAAGTGGTCAGTAGACAGGACGATCGCCCACACCACTCTTCTTTCGTTCTCGAAAAGAAAAACCACGAGCAACATGGCAAGAAGAGTTGCAGGCAAATCATCCTGGCTTCTAACAACAGCAATCAGCCACCCTCTCTTCCCCTCATGTCAGCCCTCTCTCTTCTTATATATCCAGCAGAGAACTTCACTAGCTCTCTTGCCATGGTTTTGAGCTCCTAATGTCCAACTTATATAGCAATGGTTTTCTTTGCCATGTGTGATTCCTACTCTATTTGAGATCAGATTCGAGAAGGCTTAATGGGCATCATATTCTTTGAATCTATAATCTAATCTACATCTCTTTATCTGTATGATTATCTTATACCACATCCAAAAGTCAAGTTATAGTCACATACTTGTCACTTGCCTAGCTAGTGGAGCACGTTGGGCAAAGAATATTGGTGACAAAAAAAATTTATAGAAATGGCTTCGCCCGGGTTCGAACCGGAGACCTTCAGTGTGTTAGACTGACGTGATAACCAACTACACCACGAAACCGTTCACATTGCAAAGTTTGAAATGAGAGTAACCATACACATTTGAACAAGTGGCAATGTGACAGGTTCTGGGAATCTCAACTAGTCATACCAATCGGATTAAACAAAGAAAGTCAACCCAAAACAGATGCAATATACCCCATTGCTCTGCCAGAATATATTCTTGGAGGGCAAGCACTCAATTTTTCAATATAATGAAGGAGATATGATTTCATCTCGAACCCTTAACTAAGTTCTCAAAGGTCTCTTAAGAAAATAATGCTCTTATTTCCAGTCCCAGAGACAGGATAGATACAACTACATGATAAACTCGAGAACATATCGCGTCAGCTACAAATTGCTTTCAAACACAATTTTTTTATATATTTATATATGTTGGGTTTGCACTCGATCTTCATAGATCCTCCATTTACTAAGTTCTCAAAGGTCTCTTAAGAAAATAATGCGCTTATTTCCAGTCCCAGAGATAGGATAGATACAACTACATGATAAACTCGAGAACATATCGCGTCAGCTACAAATTGCTTTCAAACATAATTTTTTTTATATATTTATATATGTTGGGTTTGCACTCAATTTTCATAGATCCTCCATTTGCTTGCGGTAGCTTAGTCTGCTAAGTTGCCACGTCGTGTTTCATCTTGTTAACAGACTTAAAATCATTACGAATTTGTTGAAGAAATGCTTATGGAATCCATTAATTAATCAATCGTGATTTGTCAGCTACAAACCGCCTTCCAACACCAAAAAATTCTAGGTTATATATGTTGGGTTTGCATTCTCCCTCCATATGCTTGGGGCGGCTTAGTCTGCTGAGTTGCCCCGTTATGTTTCATTCTTGTTAACAGACTTAAAACCATTACGAATTAGTTGAAGAAATGGCGCTTTTGGAATCCACTGATTAATCGTGATTCCGCCCAAATACGCAGATAATGACTCAGATTTCTGCAGAATTCATATTCTTTTTATTACGAAATCCCCCCCTTTTTTAGAGGATGATAGCAGTAGGGCTGGCTATTTGGTCCGAGCTATTTGGTTTTACCCGAAAATGGACCGTATAACTCGGACCGGGATCGAATAGCAAACAATCCAATCCCATTTTCGGGTTTAGATTTGAAGTAAAAATCGTTTGGGACCGGAGCGAAAACCTTATAAAGACCGGATAAGAGAGTCGAACACCCAAAACTTAACGAACTTCTCACCCTTAGGCCACTCAAATCCCCACAAGTTCAATCTAAAATCAAGACCGAATTGGGACCGGACCGGGTCAAGATCAAACTGTATCCAATCCAATCTTTAATCCTTATATTCCCGAAAAGATCGGACCGGGACCAGATCAATTTGGACCAATTTAACCGGACTGAACCGTATAGCATAGTAGAGGGCCCGGTGCGTGCAATCCAATGCTCATGCATATTACATACATTCGTGGGGGTTAAAAGGAATCACACAACATTTACCAAAAAAAGAAAAGGAATCACACAAAATTTACCAGAAAACGAAAAGGAACGACACATTGGCGCCGAATGTGTAATGATCGATGGGAGAAGCGGTTACAACAATAATCATTGCTCGACTATGTTAAGAAAATATCGACGCCAAATTTGTGTTTATTCTCTCATAGGAGAATCTAATACAGCAAAGATTGTTGACCCAAAAAAAAAATTACAGCAAAGATTATGACGATTTATATATATAGTGACCAGAAGGGCCTTCAATTTCATAAGCCATTAAGAGAAAACAAATATGGCGGCCTCGGGGTTATTAGTAGTACTGTTGTCGTCCATCTTTCTTCTGACGGTCACGGCCGCCGTCGTCGATGGAGACTACCAAGTCGACTGCGACGACAGCAAGAGCAGCGGCTGCGATACTTACTCGGCGCTGGCCCTCATCGGAGATCTGAAGGAGAAAGTGCCCGGCGACCCACGGCAGGCGTACTGCAACGTGGTGACGTCGGAGTGGAGCGGGCGGCAGATCTTCGGGTACGCCTACTGCACCACGGTTGGCCGGAGCGACGACCCACCGGCGGCGTGCTTCGACTGCCTGTCTGGCGCGGGCGACGCACTGATCGGCGGCTGCAGGTACCGCACGGGGTCGGCCGGCGAGGTGTGGGGTTCGTTATCTTTGTGTTATATCATGATCGCAACCTTTGCCAATTGTCCCTTTTGAAAACAATCAAAATATATTTGGGCAGGCATTTCACGAGGGAAGGAAAAGAAGAAAAATAATCCAAAATCCAACTTTCAATTTTAGACACCATAATCTTGTAAGAAGAAAAATAATCCAAAAATTCTTGATGTGAAAACACAAAGACAAATAAAGGACTAATCCTTGAATAGGAAAATGAGTGCATCTACATAATCCAAATGAATTAATAGACTTATTCAAAAAAAAAAAAAAAAAGTCTTATTGTTTGGAAGATATCCATCTCGTATGTGGTACTGTCTGATTCCACTCAACAAGAACTCCGAATTATTCTCTTGAAGCGCATCCTCTTCATCATAAACGATCCACTTGTCCCGAAATGGTCCTGCCGAATAGAGAAACTATCGGTTATGTTACCATACAAATTATTTATTTGGTGTCCATCGATAGATCTGCAAATTCAAACCACGTTGTCATGAGTTTCCCGAGTATTCATTAAAATAATCTGCGTCTTGAGTCAATAGCACATTTTCCGGTGACAAAAACACCTTTTTTTTTTGTTACCGACTATAAATCTTGATGTAGTGTTACTGATAATACTTACATTATTAGTCACTATAATTCAAAATAGGCGGCCCGCGGCCGTGACCATGGTTACAAAAGATAAAATTTCTGGTGACAAATATATATTTGGTTACCAAAGACAATTCTCGCGGGTCGTCCTCTGTGCGCTTCTTGTCTTCTCCGACTCCGTAATTGATTAGCCAGCAGCCTGCAGGCATCTCTATAGCCTCCGCTACTCGAACGAATCACGTAGCTACCACATCAAATGCTATGGCGGGAGTCGCGGTGGCGGCGACGTGGGATTTACGGCGGCGCAGCTGATCAAGCAGTCTCTGATCAGAGATTTGATGGGCAAAGTGCCACGACGTAACAACAAGGAAGGTCGGCACAAATACTGCAGTATGCGTGGATGGCGGGAACGACGCCGCGTCAGCATGCCACGGATGCTTGTCGATCGCCGGCAATATATTGATGTGTGGTTGCCAGGGAACCGGGTCGGGTCAAGTGATCGGCGAGCATGATCTTTGCTATGTCAGGGTCGGGTTCGGCGGGTGTCCGGCCCGCTCGTTAAGCTAGATTATCTTAGCTTTTTTTTTGGTGAAAACGAGTGCACCCGCTACCTCTTATTCTTTTTTTTTTTGAACCAAAGATAATCATATATATTGATAAAAATGATAGTTACATCCTGGCATGAAGCCAGCCAGTGAAATCAAAACAACGACTTCCAGCCGGGTACAAAGAAAGGACTTTCCTGGCCACCAAATGAGCCACCCGATTGTTCCTACGACCTACAAATCGCACACTTAAACCACGATGAACGGCAAAGTACTTATTCAATAATCGAGCGGACAGTAAAATCGCCAACTAAGTCAAAAAGGGCCAATCGACAAGAATTAAGTTATAAGATCTATAATTTGACCTTTTTAAATAATTCGAGTTACTGAAATAATATAAAAATGAATAATCACAGTGAATTAGTTAATTCTACTTTTAGGGTTTTGTTTGCAATGATTATTTTCATTAGTGGATTGTTTAGTATGACATCATGTCAAAGGACGAATTTATAGGTTATTAGCGTCAAATATTTTAATCGCAAAAAGTATAATTTTTTATAGTGAGTAGTATATATGGCTGGGAATCCAGTCGCGGTTTTTCAGTTGAATCGAAAATCGGGCAGTTTAAATCGTTCCTATTGCAACAGGAAATCGTATTCCCAAGCACTCAATCTAATTGCTTCCAAATGTGAATGCGAAGAAAACATCCCCTGAGAAACCATCCGAGTAAGTGTCCAAACACGGAAGCAAGGGAACGAAACCCTACAAAACTAAACAAAGAAAAGTCTCCCAGGTTGATGTCATCATCTTCACATTCTCACTTGGTTAACATTTTAAATTCAAGAGTTCTCCTCACGTTGACATGTGTAAGAGTGTGGTATAAGATCCAGCATAACTTTCTCCTAATAACTCGAGTTATTGGGATCAACTGGTTCTTGACGTGGTATCAGAGCTGGTTTGACCAAGTGGTCGTGTGTTCGAATCTCCACGACCCCCAATATTAACAGTTGATTAAAGCACAAGGTATGTTGGGCCTGTGCAAACTTCAAGCCCATTGTGCAAACTTCAAGCCCATGAGTTGACTTTCGTTTGAGGGGGCGTGTAAGAGTGTGGTATAAGATCCAGCATAACCTTCTCCCAACCACTCGAGTTATTGGGATCAACTGGTTCTTGACAGCATGACTATTAGAAATCGAGACAATATATTCTCATTTCTATAACGACTCGCCATACACTTTGTACGTTGTTTTGCAAATATCCCCATCTCGTGGTTAAACAAGCCTTAGAGACCCCGCGGGCTAGCTGCGTTGAACTCTTTCTTTCTCAATCACCAATAAAATAACCCCAAGCTTTATGAAAACAGAAAAGAAGATGTATTAATTAAGGTTTAACATTACATATAAGAAATCAAACAATAGTGGAAACCATAATTGGAATTTAATTAAACACAAATTCTATTGAATTTTAAGAATACGTTCTATATATATATTTGTAATACTTTTCAGGCCGGCATCCTAGATTCCCCCACGACGGATAGAGTACTACACGGAACCTGTCGAGCTCCACCAGTTTTTTAGAGGCGTACACAAGTGATGAGTTCTAAGAGAAATAAATTCCGTTTATTAATTGATTTTTATTCCCAATATGATAATTAATCGAATATATAGCAAAAAAAATTATGACTTTATATATATATATAGTCCCCACAACGCTAAAAAGAGAAAGCAAATACACAAGTTACGATCCTAATATAATTTCACGTAGATCATATCCATGGCGGTTTTTGTGTTGTTAGTAGTAGTGTCGTCGTCGCTGTCCATCTTTCTTCCTCTCGTCACCGACGCCGTCGCCGACTACGCCGCGTACTGCGACTCCTCCGGCAGCGGCCGCAGCCATGCTGCCACGGCGAGGGCTCTCGTCGGAGATTTGAAAGACAAGGTGCCGGATAAGCCGGGCATGCAGTACTGCAACGTGCTGACGTGGCCGCCGTCGAGTGGACGGCAGGTGTTCGGGTACGGTTCCTGCGACACGGTCGGCAGGACGGCGGATGCCACGTACGCATGCCGCAACTGCTTGGCTACCGCCGGCGATGCCCTGTTCCGTCGGTGCAGAAAGAGGACCGGAGGAGCCGGCGAAGTGAAGGGTCCAATGTCCTTGTGCTATCTCAAGATTGGAACCTCCAGCTGTGCCTCCATGATACATTAGTTGTTATAATTATAATAATAATAAACTCTGTTATAAACGCGCGGCTACGGATCGGGAAATCGCTGAAATCGATAAACAAGAATACGAAAGCGAGAATCAAAAACACGACACACGATTTACGTGGTTCACTAACACGATGTGTGTTAGCTACGTCCACGGGCGAGAGAGAGCCAGTTTCACTATATTGAGGAGATTACAGATTACAAAAGAGTATGAAAAATATTTATAGTACTTCTCCATGTGGGTCTAAACCTAATCCAATCGTAGCGGCTGATAGTCCGATTCAAGTCACATCAACAAGCTCTATCATTATTGCACCGATGTGACGATGTTTGTGATCTCGTATCGTACTATATCATACAAGTCTCCATCATGTAACGCACTATTCGATCGAACGACGAGTCTTCGAATAACAAATTCATTTATACGAATCATCCACTCTCTTAAATTTACGTAGTATTCATGAAATTCGAGATAACCTCAGCATTATCCCAATTTGTAACAAACCAAATAAAGGGAAAAACTCGAATGATATTCAACAAACCCGACAAATGCTCAGATAACTTCCGGCAAATGTGCTTACAGCAACATTTCTGAAACATTATTGGTGACCGAAACAATAATGGGTGTTGATAGCCCAAAAAAATGAAGGGAAAAATATTGACGAGTTTGAGAACTTTTTGCCACAACTAGATGGTTAGCTATTATTAGCCACCATCTTTCTAGCGACCACGGCGGGGGAGGTGGTACTACCATGCCAACACCCCCCACGAATAGGGGTGGGCATAAGTGGATTAAGTTCACAATAGGATTGAATTGAGATAAAATTGGATTGTCGTAAATCAATTGATTTCCATAACTTAAGTTATTAGGAGAGGTCGATGTATGGATTTTAATAATTTCTTTATACGTCTCTTCAAAACGAAAGTCAACTCATGAGCTTGAAGTTTGCGCAGATCCGTCATATCATGTGCTTTAAGACAACATTACTATTGGGGATGGTGAAAACTTGAACAAGTGACCTCAAGAACAAATAAACTCTAATACCATGTCATAAACAAACTGGTCTCAATAACTTGAGTTGTTGTGTAAGGTCCATGTATGAATTTTAACCACTTCCTTAGATAAAAATAAAAGAAAAATGAGTACGAGAACCGGACCAAAACCATGGTTGGTTCAATTGGATAGATATGGTCCGATCCAAATTCAATTTTAGTTCATTTTGTCATCCTAATTAAAATAATTCTTAGGACCTAAACCAAATCAAAACATATCCATTCAATTCTATCCAAATATCGATCCGGTCCGATGTGAACCGGACCGTTGTCCACCTCCACCGACGCGAGTGGTACGGCTACGGTGATCCGGTAACGGCGGCGGGGCTGAAGAAAAGCTCTCGTCCTCGTCTGGGATCTGAAAGATAGTAAAAACGCCAGACAGCGTGTCCACCGAAATTCTCCTTTCGGCTATGTAAGAAGCATCTTCCTTATTCCCGCCGGCGAGAGAAAACCGAAGCAAATACGACTATATTCCTTGATAATATTGTACCGTCGTCCGTTTAAAAGGAACCACAATTGCATCAGTAATTCCTCTGTGATTGGCGGATGTAACGAGGGAGAGAAGCCGGTACAACAATATACCACCTCATGAACATAACGATACTAATTAACCATTGCTTAATTAATTATGTCAAAAGAAAACATGTCGCCAACTCCAAGGAGAGTTTGGTCTTGCTATATTACTTTCGGTCAATTTGAATATGAAAACCTTAGGTTCGAACCATAGCTAACTCCTCGATCTTACAGAGACACCTTCAGCGGATTGTAAAATAATCCATTGATTTCACGTCTGAGCACTACGCACACGGTGGCTATACGGTGCGGTCCGATTAAATTAACCCGAATTGATCCGGTTCCAGTATATATGATCTTTTCGAGAATATAAGGATAAATTTTTTGATTTGATACAGTCCAATCTTGATCCGGTCCGCTCTTGAATTGATCCGGTCCCAATTCGCGGTCTTGATTTTAGAGTGAACTTGTGGAGATTTGAGTGATCTGAGGGGGGATTTGAGTGGCCTAAGGCCCGAAAGGGTGAGGAGGTTAAATTTTGAATGTTGGGCTCTCTTATCCGGTCTTTATCCGGTTTTCGGTCCGGTCCCTAATGATTTTTACCTCAAATCTAGGTCCGAAAATTGAATTGCATTGTTTACTATCCGGTTCCGATCTGGGTTATACAGTCCGATTTCGGGTAAAACCAAAAAGTCCGAACCAAATATCCACCCCCTACGCACGGCATATAACTATTTGCATTCGATCCTAGCTACTTGTCATATGTTTTGTATCTAGGTGTTTGACCGCGCGCAACAATGACCCGATTATTTTTATGTAGGCGTTCCTCTCGAGAGATCCACAAAAAGAAAAGCCGAATGAGCTCCATCAATACAACAACCGAGAATCAATTCCCTAGCTATATAAAGGAGGGAGGGAAGACAAATCTGTAATTAATAATAATAAATAAATAAATAACAGAACCATTACATATAGCTAGAGTCATGGCTGCTGCGACTAGGTTTTTGGAGCTGTCCATCCTCCTACTGATCACCGCCGCCGCGACGACCACCGGCGACGTGCCACACGTGCAGTGCTACACCGGAAACGGTGGCGTACTGGCAGGGGAGATGAAGCAGTCCCTCATCCTAAATTTGGTCGTCAACTTGCCGTATTTACCAAAGACGTACTACTGCAACTACCTGACGTTTGCCGGGCTGACGATGTACTCGTTCGCCGAGTGCCCGCGTCGGGACAGCGACGGGGACGAGAGCGTGAGAGCGTGCACCGACTGCTTGCATCTGGTGGGTTACGACCTGATCGGAAGTTGCGGAGACACGAGCACCGGCTACGCATGGGATGATGACTCGGTTTGTTATTTCAAGGTTGGCTACTCCTTGGATGTTGTTTGTCCCAAGGGGACTTACTAAAAAGTTGATTCAATTCCATCAGTGGTGGAGTTACGTGTAGACTGACCGCGACTTTTTGTCGCGGTCCGCGTTTCGATATGTGGTTTTGTGGTGATGGTTAGTATATATGCGAACGTTCCAAAAAAATATGCGAAAAATAACGATATGGTATATATGACCAATATGTCAGCTCTCGTCCTCGTTTTGATTTTGAGAATTTTTTTTTAAAATGTTTGTGGTCCTCCTTTGATATTGTATGATCACGAGGACGATATTCAAGTGATAATAATTCACTTTCTTGAGAGACGTGATGGCTACTGGTGGTGGGTTAATGTCCTAATTTCGAACTTTGAATAAAATGTTACGTTGTGGTATCATCAGAAATTTAGTTGAAAATTTTGAGTTTTATGATTTTTTTGGAGAAGCACTATATTTTTTAATTTGAAGGAAGAATTATTGTTTAGATTGAATTCACATCTCCTTCACTAAGAAAAGCTGCTTTTTTCGCAACCAAAAACAGTAGCAGAAAGCCAGAAAAAACTCTGGTCACGAATACCATTTAACAGCGTTGGTGACCAAACAAACAGCGGTGGCAAACTGGCAATTTACCAATTCTTATGGGGAGCCAAAATTGATGACATAATATGTATGAGTACTCAATTGAATTTCTTGCAACAGATTGGTTTATAGATAATACACTGATAAGGGTGATATCATTTCTTGAAGTTAGAATTGTGGTTGATGTTATCATCCTCATACTCTCACTGGGACAAGACAACCTCTTAAAATCACGAGCTATATATCGTTAGGTTGACAAAACTATTAGATATCGAGCCTTTTGAGTTGCGTTGAATTCGTTCTTTCTCTTCATAAAGAAAATAACCCGAACTTTGGAGACATAAAAGAAGAGAGTATTAATTAAGGTTTAACATTACATACGATTAAGAAACCAATATTGTAATGTGTAAACCATAATTAGAATCAATTACTGTTCTAATGTGATACTTTTCAGGACGGCCGCTAAGATTCCCCGACGACGGAAAAACCCGTCAAGCTCCACCAGTTCTAGAGGCGAAGACAAGTGATGAGTTCTAAGAGAAATAAATTCTGTTCATTATTAATTGATTTATTTGCAAATGGGAAATCAAATTAATAACAGCAAAAAAAAATTACGACTCTGCATATATAGTGACGGCCCCACAACGCTAAAAAAAAAAAAAGAGAGAAGCAAACGCAGTTCACGGTCTAAATTATATTTCAGGAGAGTAATGGCTATGGCGGTCTTTGGCTTGCTAGCAGTCGTGTCGTTGTCGTTGTCGTTGTCCATCTTTCTTCCGCTGGTCGCCGTCGCCAATTTCGCCGTGAATTGCGACGCCGGGAGCGACCTCCGCTTGGTTGCTGCGACGGTGAGCGCCCTCGTCGAAGATTTGAAAGTCAAGGTGCCGGATCAGCCTGGCTGGCGGTACTGCAACGTGCTAACCTCGTCGAGCGGACGGCAGGTAGTGGTGGCAAATTACGATCCAAAGTTCAATTGTATTGGTGGATTCATGGATTGTCGGCAGACCGCAGTTTCACTAAAAAAATTGAGTCTGTCATTTTAGTACCTAAATTTTTCAAAATTTACTTAACGGTCCAAGATTTAGATGTCACTTGGATTTTTATCAAATCCATTTAACCGATAAATCTATTCAATTCGTCGCCTCTGTTTGCAGGTGTTCGGTTACGGTTCCTGCAACACAGGCATGATTACAGATCCCGCAAACGCGTGCCGCAACTGCTTGTCTACTGCCGGCGACGCCCTGATGCGTCGTTGTAATAAGGGTACGGGAGGAGCTGGTGAAGTGCAGGGTCCAACGTATTACTGTTATCTCAAGATCGGAACATCGAGTTGTGCATCCATGATACATTAGATGAGCTACAATCAATTGTAACCTTTAATTTGCACCGATCTGACGATGTTGGTGATATCGTATCGTATTGTCGTACAGTGACTCCGTCGTCGTACGTGTATGAGTCGAACTACAATTTTTCGTCACTCGTTGTATTTCGATTTATGAATATTGTTGTGTTTTTTTTTCCGATCATCGGTTTCGTTGGTTTGATGATGATCGATGCGATTTCACAAGCATTGGGTTGCACATGCATGCACTGAACTCACTACATTCTATATCATTCTTTGATACATAGGGGTGGTTTGTAAGTTGCGATTGTTTTTGTTGAGATTGTTGCTATACATGTATTGTTTAGAAGGCATCGGGTATTTTTTATATTGTTTAGGAGAAACAATACATGGATTGTTTCTGTGATTTGACAGAAATTATCACTCAAAATGAGTGATTGTTATATATATCAACTTTTAGCTGATGTGACATACACAGTCGCACATACTAAACGCCGTATTTTACAATACATCAAATTCGACAATACATGTATAATATTATGAGTTACATAGGGACGACTATTCTTTATTATTGTCTGTATTATAGCTTTGTTGTCCAGCCATTGGCTTGAGGGGCTTATCACTACAAGAAAAATGAGTTTTGGGGGAAATGGATATATGCCACTATAGGGTGTTTAATTGCCTCTAAACCTTTTTAGAAGCACATATTTATGTGCTGTCAATACTGCTGCCGCTAATTCCATTTAGCGACAATCGATAGCGGCACATATTATTAGTCGGTGATTATACATCTGAAGGCTCTTTAATCTGCCCCTAATAGTTGAATTATGTAAACATGAAAGTGTTCTTATTCGTTCCTTTCACAACAAATATTTTAGTCGCCAATTATGGTCATTAAAGATGGATCATTAGCCGCTAATTGTTCATGTATCTGCTTCCATATGTTATTTAGAGGCAGTTATAGTTGCCTCTATTTCTTTGACCGTCAACAGGATTCATTTCTTAGACGGATGAGATTGTTTTAATTTAGTAATCAAATATTAAAAAGCTAATAATTATGGCATACTTCCCTGTCATTCTCTTGCTTGCGTCGAATTGCCATTATGTACAATTAACATAGTCCCTCTAACGGTCCTGTAAGCAAGCACTTAGCTTGTTAGATCCTTAAAAGATAATCAACTAGAACAATGACCATTATTAGATCCTTAAAAGATAATCAACTAGAACAATGACCATTAGTTAGAAGGCAAGACAAATTCGTACAACGACATAAGGGAATAGATCATACTAATTGGTCGTCAAAACTAGATAACTTTGAGACTTGAGAGATCTCTTGATGAAATTATGCTCGTCAAGATAAGAATGCTTTTACTCTAACAACATTTACTCACTCAATTTCAATATCTATTTAGCCATCTACAGACTAGTAACAACAAACACAAAACTGTTCATAATATTTCTCAATATGAAAAAGAGTATCATTACATCTCCATTTCATTAAATTTAATCAAATATAAAGCTACGATAGATTAGTTCATAGACTTACCATCAATTGCAACATAACATGCTCCTTCATACTTGTCGTTCTCTGAAATCCTTCCCATTTCTGAGATAGAGTAAAAAAAGAGTTCAATAGATTTCCTAAAAGAAGTCAAACAATAGATCATCTCCACAGACAACCCAAAGATAAAGATCACAATCTTATGTGTCATCAAACACGATATAGGTCCACATTGTTGCTCAAATGAAAACGCAACACTACAAATGAAAATCCAATTATGACCCAAACGCAAACAACAATGTCAAAATACCAATGGTTTAAACTTTAAAGTGACAAGATTCTTGATATTGAACCGAGGAAGATCAAATATAAATGCTGAATAGAATTGGAATTAATGGGGCGACAACCTACTGATTTTGATCCATCCTCCTTAATTTGGTTGGGTGTAGATCCCGTTCTTGCCTTCGCAATCCCCATCTCACTGCGACTACTCGTGCTCGCCTGCCCTTGGATCTGCTGCGATTGGTATAGAATAGTAGAATACCCTAGTTTCTTGAAGACTGCCGAGATAACAACAGTAGCGGATCCGATGGTGGGGGAAAACGTTGAGCAAGATTCAGCAGACGACTCCATGGCAATGGAGATTCTAGATTGAAGAAGGATGGAAACCCTAGATGCGTGCTACCTCTCGATCCTTCAAAGGAGTTGTGTAAAAAGCGTTAGCGGTGCCAATTATAGGATTTGTGGAAAATGATAAATTTATTTTCATCAAATATTAATAAAATATTGCATAAATCTAATTCTATTAGTCTAGAATTAATTAATTAAGATAATAGAGGCTTTTAATTTTGCCTCCAAAACTTTGGATTTTCCAAATAATTATTTGGGTCTGCGTGATGATAAGGAAGAAGAATAAATATGATTTTCCTCTAGAAGTCCCACAAAAACTTTACAAGGCAATCGGTATAAATCTGCCTCTAGAACCTAAATTTCTTTAAACTAAATGTAAATATATAAAATAATTATCTTATTGGAGGCATATGGTGATACTTGTAGAGGCAAATTTATATTTGTTGGGAATGAAATATTTTTAGAGACAAATAATAATATTTATAGAGGCAAATTTATATTTGTTGCGGATGAAATAATTTTAGTGACAGATAACAATGTCTATAAAGGCAGATTTTACATTTGTCGGGAAAATATACATTTAGGGGCTAATATTACATTTGCCTTTAAAATTTTGTCGCTATAAACCAATTTTCTTGTAGTGTATCTTGAATAAAAAAAATTCCATGTGTATCTCTTCTATGCCCCCAACACTGTGCTTAGTGCGGATTATTGTTTGACGTATACTACATGTACAATAGGAAAATCGTACAAAAAACACTATACATAACCATACCAATATATACATTCATCGACCGAGATATGGTAAAACGCTAGTGCTTGTATGATAAATTACCAACTTTTGGCATCCGAGATCAGTCGAAACGGAATAGGATTAGAAGACAATTGTGAGAGATTTAGGCGAGAATCGAGCTGAAATAAAAGATCAGAACAGGAAGTACAAAATCAGGGATCTACAGTTTAGAGAAATTCGATAGAGGAAGAGGAGAGATACATTGAATTATACCTTGACGACTTATTAATTGATTGATCATCCTGACGATAGAACTAAACTACATTATACATATATCGACTCCATATTCCAAATAGTAACCGAACTAATATAATAAAAATATCAAATAAGTAAAATTTTATATGCTCCCATTGGTCTGATTCTAAACGGTTACCATCTAAACTAGGGATGGGAATTCGGTCAGGATTTTTCGGTCAAACTGGAAACCGTGCAGTTTAAATCGTCCCGATTGTAACCGGAAATCGGATTCTTATTAATCAAATCCAGTTTGAGGTCTGAGGTTGAGGGTAAATAACCGCCCCGGTCCCGGTCCAGTTTTACTCGGTTTTAACCGAAAACCGGATAACAGACCCAAGACTAAGCTCGACTCTGTGAAGCCCAGCCCAAGCCACACCTCCTCACTGTGAAGCCCGAGACCCAAACCCAAACACAAAAGGCCAAAACCCCAGTCCCAAACCCAAGCCCGACCCCTGTAAAGCCCAGCTCAAGCCACACCTCTTTAGTTTTGAAGCCCGAAGCCCGTAACCCCACCCACAACCCTAAGTCCTACAGCCGCCGCTCTCCTCGATCTCCCTCTTCCTCTCTCGATCTTAATCTCAATCTCTCACCCCTCTCATCCACGGCGACGACGACCTCTGCTGTCTAATCGTCGACTCTCACTCCAAAAGAAGAAGAAGAAGAAGAAGAAGAAGAGGAAGACGAGAGGAAAAGGACTCCGAAGATACAACCGTCGACGATTATTGATTCCCATCTCGAGCTTTTCTCCGTCGGGTTCTGCATGCGCCAAACTACACCGCCGATATATCTCCTCCAATCTCCCTCACACTCCGCCGCTTTCTTTTCTTGTTTCACCGCTTCCTCTTCTTCGTTCTCTCTCGAGACTGTGTTGGCGGAGGCGGCAATTCCTGAGTAGCTCTATTGGCGGAGGTGAGGTCGATGATGAAGGGGCAGGGGCAGCTCTGTTCGGCAAAAGTCAGGGACGGGAAGGGACAGCTCTGTTGGCGGAGGCGAGATCGACGAGATGACGACGAAGACATGAAAAGAAGGGTTGAGATTTTGGGAGGAAGAAAGAGAAGGAAAGTAAATGAGGGTTGAGAGCGATCTGGTGGGTTTCTCTGTGGGATTGGAAACGAAAGTGAGAATTTGGAGATGGTGGTTTTTCGGGAGAGAAGGAGGTGAAGAGCCGCTGTCGTTCCGATTTTTCGGGAGAGAAGGAGGTGAAGAGCCGCTGTCGTTCTCTCTCGAGAAAGGAGAAGTTCCGGTTTTTTGGTTGAAATCGGATCGGACCGGATTCAATCCAGTCCGGTCACGATTGAAACCGACTCCCTATCCAATCCAATTTTCGGTTGCTGTCTTGGTCGAAACGATTTTAAAAGACCGGGTTAATTCGGTCCAGTTTTAACCGGACCAAACCGTTTCCCACCCCTAATCTAAAGGGGGAAATTTCCCATTCGGCTCATCATTAGGAAGCATCTTCCTTGGAGAAAGAAAACCTAAGCCAACTTGAGTACTTGACCAGACGTGAAAACCTAAGCCGACTTGACCAGACGTGTTGGTGTCTTACTCTGTGAAGAATACAATTTTAGCTTTTTCTATTCTGTTTCTGGCTTGTTTTTACTGAAAATCTTTGCCTTGTGGGTTTCCTTTTCCTCCCTTTGTACATTTCGATAAGTACACTCGTTTAACTTTTGTTTTTTTCCCCCCCAAAAGGAATCTCCGGCAGCTATATATTTCTGTTCGTGCCGGTTGATGCTAATATACAATCGTCGGACTCCTTGTAATCATGGCGATCGAGCTATATAAATATAGTACATATACCATACGCCCCTTCAAACATCTCATAAGCAAAATAACAAAGATAGAGAGAGCCATGGCATCAGCGACTAGATTATTATTGGAGCTGTCCATCCTCGCGCTGATCACCGCCGCGGCGACGACGACGACCACCGCCGACGAGGCCTACAAGCAATGCTACACCGGGAACGGCGGTGACCTGGCAGTGCGGATAATGAAATCCCTCGTTCAAGATTTGACCGCGAAACTGCCGGATCGACGAGAGACGTACTACTGCAACGAGCTGACGCTGGAGGGGATGAAGATGTACGGGTTCGCGGAGTGCAGAGGCCGGGACAGCGACGGAGCCGCCAGCATGAAGGCATGCACCGACTGCTTGGATCTGGCCGGGAAATTGCTGATCGACGATTGTAAAGACACCGCCACCGGCTATGCTTGGGATCTCGACTCGGCGTGTTATTTCAAGGTTGGATACTCCATTGATGTTTGTCCCAAGGGGACTTACTAGTTGTCCGTTTGATCAGTGGTGGAGCTACGTGTAGACTAATAATGATCGCGACTTTTGTCGCGCGGTCCATTTCGATATGTCGTTTTTGGTCATGTTTTTGTAGTCCTCGTTTCTTGGTATTGTAATATTGGCTACTAGCTAGCTAGCTAGTTAGTGGGGATGACTGACTAGAGTCTAGAAAGACGGTCGATATGAGGAAAGAATGTCTTGTACGTACTGAAAGCTGAATAAAATATTATGTGATATCATTAGACATCTAGTTGCAGATCTTGATGAGTTTTATTGTTTTTTAGACGAAATTATGTTTCGATGGGAAGAATTTTATTGTTTAGAGGAAATTGAAGATGAAATCTATGGGACTTTTTAATAAATGATATGACATGGCATCTATATGTCGCATCTAGTTGGAAATGACTTGTGAGTTGAGTGGCATACCACATCAGTATAATGTTTATGTTACTGATAGGGTCGCCAATGTTAATCGAAACAGAAATATTGAAACGGAAACGTAAAGAATACACAGGTTTACGTGGTTTCCCCGTTCAAGATGAACGAGACTAGTCCACGGCCGAAGCTATTGTATCTCTTATTCAGCTTAACTTCGATAGGTTCCATTACATAGATATATATATACAATTCTAGGGTGAAACCCTAGACCAAACTCGGCTGCCCTAAGAAACCCATTCTGCCGAGAGATATGGGTGGGCCAAAGCCCATAACACTCAACAGCCAAACGGTGTTAAAGTTTAACGAAAAATGGTTAGATTTGTCATACAACGGTCCAAGATTCTGAAATTTTGCATATTTTATTAAAAAAGTGGCTATTACTGTCACAAACTCAAAAGTCATGACTATGCAGGTGAATTTTGCCTAATTTTTCTACTTGATATTCCGAAAATGAGTCAATTTTCAAGTTAAATGGACTCATTTGAAATTGAAAACAAAAATAAACAATCGAATTGGATTCTCGTGAATGATCTCAAGGAAATCAAAAATAGCTCGCATTTATTTTTGATTTAATCCATCCATTTGTGATAAAATCAGTTTAGGCATAAAAAGCCCATTTTGTCATTGTTGACAAGTAGGCCTATGAACCCATACAAACGTGCTATACTAGAACGCAGGCTGATGGGCCGAAAGAAAGGAAAAAGGAATTGATTACCTTGAAACTTGTCCTACATTGTATTGGGTGGCAGTGTGGCACACCCGGTGGTCCAACATGCGCTGCAATTATCGCATCGTAAAAAAACAACAACAATAAAGACACTGAAACTTGTCACAATAAGACGGTTAGCTATTGTTAGTCACCTATTCGAGTGACCGCGGCGAGCTATTACGTACGTACAAAGGGATTAGGGTGTATGTACGATAGTCCGAGATCCAATGACTAGGATTATACAAATCAAACTCATGAGAAACACGGTTCATTAGTGAAAGATATCTTAGTAGTAAGAACCGTATCATCATTGAATTCAATCCTTTTATCCGGTTTGGTCCGGTCCAAATATCATTTCAATCAATTTTGTCGTTAATAATTAAAAAAAAATTATAAAACCAAGTACCGAACCGCATTATACTCGGTACAGTCCGATCCAAACACTGATTTGTTCGGTTGCGGTCCGATACGGACCCGACCGTTCCACAGCCCTCGTCCCAGCTACTGCACATATTGCTATCACAACTGTTTTCGACACTAATGACAACTAGGGCTGGGCATGCGGGCGGATCATCCGCGGGTTTGGGCCGACCCACCCGCATTTGACCCGAATTTCGTTAAGTGGGTGGGTCTGTGGGTGGGTGACGGGTTGCGCTGGGAGCCATCCGCCGGGTGGTGGGTGGGTTGTGGGTGAGTGTGTGGGTGACCCGCTCAACCCAACAACAAAAAAATCAAAGTCGTTGGCGCTAGAGAGAGGAGAGTGGAGACGTTAGATATAAACTCGGACTGGTCCTGGAGTTTGAACCTCAAAGCCAACCTTCCAAATAGAGATCCCCTCTTCTTCCCTTTACTTTTTCCTCTAATTCTTGTGCCTAGATCAACGCTCTTTCCTTTGTGGAATTATTTTCCTTAGTTCCTTGCACCTAATAATCGTCTCAATCTGTAGAAAACTCTTTCATAATAGAATTTCTATCCAATTTAAGAACTAATTCGACATTTTTCGCCCTATTTCAACTTCTGGTTTCCCTCGATGATTCTCTTCACCTATTATCATGTCAAGTTGACTCCTTTATATTATATAAATTGTGATGTGGGTGAACCCACAAACCCACCCGCATCATCCACCATCCGCCCGACTCAACCCGAGACTAAATGTGGGTGGGTGGTGGGTTAAAAATTATCAATCCGTTTAAGCGCGGGTGAGTGCATTTTATGGTCAAAATCCACCCGACCCACCCAATGCCCACCCCTTATTGACAACTGCAGTACCGAGTAACTAACGTATTTGAAAGCCAAGTGCCCTGTTCAGGTACCGATCGACCATAACTTTTGGCTCACCCTATCAATTCGGAATTTGCCACAAAGACCTGTTTGGTCACCAATGGTATTCTCGCGTCGTGTTCGTGACCAAATGTACTGGTTGCCAAAGGACAGTTTCTCTTATTACGACGGAGAGGTGACTTCAATCTAAATAAAAATTTGATAATGGTGAAAGAATATATTAAGAAGACGAAAAAGAGTTACACTCGAGAAAAGCAGCTAAAGCTCAAGAGAATTGAACCAAGCTGCGAACAAGAACAAAACCGAAAAATAGCAGCGAACAGCCACAAAGACAAAAAACTGGCTAGATGGGCCAAACCATCCCTGCCAGACAAAACAAAGGAAGGGAAGCAGCACAGCAGAACATCAGCAACAAAACGTCAAAAGACTCTGCCTCCAGCCTCTGAGACAAACATGCCAAACGCCGTTGCCCAAACCAGCAAGATCGAAAGAGCATAGCGGCAGCAATCTGAACAAAACGACCAGCAACAACTCCAAGTCCGGCCTCGCCGCCACAGATCAACCAGTCTAACTCTCCTGCAGCCAATTCAGTCCCTGAGTTTTAATAATGTGACCAAGGGACAGCAGCACAGCAGAACAGCAGCAACGCCTGGCTCCAGCCTCTGAATCTATCCTGCCATACGCCGTTGACCATTCCAGCAAGTTCGAAGGAGTAAAGCGGCAAAAACCAGAACCAACCGACCTGCAACAACTCAAAGTCCGGCCTCGTCGCCATAGATCAGCCGATCAATAAACTCTCCTGTAACCAAGTCAACCCCTGAGTTTTATCAATGTGACCATGGGACACCAGCCATTCCATCGCGTTCCTCGCTGCTCTTCTAGCCACCCCGATAGCAGTCGACTTCTTCTCTTCGAACACACGTTGATTCCTTTCCAACCACACAAACCACCAAACTGCATGTAGGATACAGTATGTAAACCAATCCCCTACGTTTCCCGGCTTGGAATGAGGGCTGTGCTTGATTATGAGTTTCACCTCCCTGTCTTGGTAGGACAACACCAATCTACCCCTGTTGATAATTCTCCATACTTCCTTCACGAACTCACACTCCACCAATAAGTGATTAATGGTCTCTTCATTTTTACAACAGAGACAACATCTATTTGCCATCGACCACCCTCTCTTCTTCAAGCTGTCAACAGTGATTAATTTGTTATGATAAACCAACCACATAAAAAAGCACACTTTACTAGGAATCAGTTTCTTCCAGATTTGTTTCGATGGAAAATCAATCACTCCTGGCAACGTTTCCTGCACAAGCATCCTGTACAACGAGCTCACCGAGAACTTGCTGTTGGGATCAGGATTCCAAACTATTCTGCAAGGACTAAGAGCATTATTGTTCATGGGGATATTATTAAGAAAATTCAACAATTCTACCCTTTCCCTTTCAGCACCCCCCCTCAGATTATATTTAAGATTGAAAGACCAACTCACCAACTCACCATTGAGGGATGCTACATCGGAGAGTCTTGCTTCGGAGTCGACAACGGCAGCAGCAACGCGGGGGAATGCAGAAGACAGCACCATCCCCTGATTCCAAACGTCGTGCCAAAAGGAGATCATAGTTCCATTTCCCGGGTCTATACTTGCGAACTTCCAAAATAGTTCATGTTCTTTAGTTATGTTTGCCCACACCGATTGTGAAAAACCCCTTCTAACCTTTTCCGTTTGCCAAACCGATGAGGGATTGTGATACTTGATATCTATAAGCTTACGCCACCAACTATCTCTCTCCGTGGCAAACCGCCACAGCCACTTGGACAACATTGCATCATTGAAAGCTTTCAAGTCATGGATCCCCAGCCCACCCTTGCTTTTCTCGGTTTTGCAGAGTTTCCATTCCACGAGGGCCTTCTTATTGATGTCGCGCCCACCATTCCATAAGAACCTCCTTAGGGTTCTTTCCAAATCCTGAATAACCGAAACAGGAGCCTTGAATAGGGAAAACATGTACGTCGGCATGCTCCCCAGAACCGCAGTGCACAAGACGAGCCTAGCTCCGTAAGATAAATGTCTGCTCCCCCAGCCGTTAAGTTTATTCTTCATTTTGTCAATCATGGGGTCCCAAATTACCGGATCGTTCGGTTTGGCTCCAAGGGGGAAGCCGAGGTACTTCGCCGGATCACGGCTCCATTTGCACCCAAAAATGGCAGCGTAGAAACTAGGATCAGCCACGTCGCCGACAGTATACATCACCGACTTGTCAAGATTAACCCTTAAACCGGTCACGGACTGAAAACACACTATAGTAGCCAGAATATTCAGAACCTGATCGTGATTGGCGTCGCAAAATATCACAGTGTCGTCAGCGAACAGGAGGTGGGTAACTTCGCCGTTTTTTGAGTCTTCGTTCATATAAAATCCTTCAAATTTACCAGCCTCTCTTACTGCTTTCAGCATCATTGACAAGACATCCATAACTAGAACGAACAAGCCCGGTGAGAGGGGATCGCCCTGACGAAGACCTTTAGAAGCTCTGAAATACCCTTTCGCCTCGCCGTTAACCAAAACAGAAATCATAGAAGAGCACATGGATCCCTTTACCCAACTCTTCCATTTCTCCGAAAAACCCAGACCAGAAAGAATCTTGAATAAACATTCCCAGTTCACATTGTCGAAGGCCTTCTCAATATCAAGCTTAAATATGAGGCCAGCCTTCCTGCTCTTCTTTCTGCTATCAACCAGCTCATTAGCGATAAGACCCGCCTCCGTAATCTGCCTCCCCTTGACTGATGAGAGTTGCTGTTGGGAGATAAGATTCGGCAGAACTAAGCTGAATCTTTTCGAGAGAACCTTGCTGATCAACTTATTAATGCTCCCGATCAAGTTTATAGGCCTTAGGTCTTTTATATCCTCGATGGTATCTTTCTTAGGAGCTAAACAAACGAAAGAATGTGTGACGCAATCAGGCAAGAATCCAGATGTGTGAAATTCTTGAAACGCCTTCAGAATATCTCCTTTTGTCCATTGCCAACATTTCTTATAGAACTCCAACGTAAAACCATCTGGACCGGGAGCTTTACTTCCATCCATATCACGTAATCCCAACCAGATTTCCTGTTCAGTGAACGGACTATCGAGCATACACCTCTCTGTATTGGACAGGCACTGGATCATAATCTGATTTGGGAACGGACGATGGGTAATGCTTTCTTGAAATAGATTTTGATAGAAACTAACCATACCTTCCTCAATCTCTTCCTTCTTTTCCAACATTCGCCCACTGATACTGATTCTATCAATGAAATTAACCCTTCTCCTATAGTTGGCCATTTTATGAAAGTAGCCACTGTTTCTTTCACCCAACTTAATCCACACTTCCCTGGATTTTTGGCGCCAACAGATTTCTTGGAGTAATAGACTCCTACTGAGTTCTAGAGCCAACCCGGTTCTTCTCTCTTTCTCATCGGATGATAGAATGCGCTCTTCTTCGCTAGTATCAATTCCCATAATCTCAGCACCCAGCTCTTCCACTCTCTTATCGATATTCCCAAATACTTCTTTATTCCAGACCTTGGCTTTGGTTTTAATAAACAATAGCCTCCTAGCGAGAAGAAAGACATCTCCCGACCCCTGCATCCTTTCAGCCGTCCAATTACTCAATTCCAGGAAGAAACGAGGATCTTCTAACCACATATTTTGAAATCGCCAGGGCCTCTTGATTTTCTTATCCTCACCCCATCTCAACAGAAGCAAATTATGGTCAGATTCGACTCTATTCAAAGCAGTAAGAGTGCAATCAGGGTATAAAGTATCAAAGTCGTGAGAAATCAACACTCTATCAATTCTAGACATGGAATCTCTATTTTCCCCGTGTCTCCAAGTGAACTTACTTCCACAGAGAGGAAGTTCCAGAAGGCTGTTGGTGTCGATGAATGCGTTGAAAGCGCTCATAATTTCAGAGCTTCTCCTCCCCCCAATATACTCTTCGTGGTTCCTAACCATGTTAAAATCCCCTGCGATGCAAACTGCTCCGGAGTGCTGATTACAGAATCTGTTAAGTTCATCAAGAAAAACCAGCTTGTCACTCCTGTCCTGTGGGCCGTAAACGAAGACGAAGTGCCAAGATTTCGAATAAGATATTTCCATAAGTTCTATAGCCAAGAAATGAGAACCCTCCACACAAGACAGTTTCGAGAAGAAGGCCTTGTCCCAGAAAGCAGCTATACCCCCAGAACTTCCGACTGCATTTTTGACCGCCCAATCAACTTCCTTCCTGTTGCATAGACTGCCAATCAAGATCTCGTTGCATTGAGACCACTTCGTTTCCACCAGACCAACAATTTTCGGCTTGTGACGACCAATCAACCTCTTGATTCTGCATCTTTTATCCGGATCGCCGAGACCCCTCACATTCCAAATGCAAATATTGGTATCCATAAAACACGTTCAAGAGACATACCCACCTCTCCCTTTCTTGCATTTCCTCGGGCCCTTCGGGGGAGACATCGCTGGACCCAAACGAATAGATTCCCTTTCAAGCTTCGAGCGGGAACTCTTGATCTTTCTTTGATGTGTTTCCTCCACCGTTTGAGAGATTTGTTGTTCCGCCCGATCTGACCCTTCTACATGACCCAGATCAAGAATTCTCCCCACCGAAATGCACGCTTGCGCCAGACTCTCCTTATTGAACGGAAAAACATTGGACTCCCACTCCCGGTTTGATCCAAACGAAACGCATGAAGGGGAAGGAAGTTCTATGATAAGATCGGAAATGGGATTTTGATCCATAATAGCATCTGGCGGTGATTCTGGAACCTCGCTAAAATCTCCATCGGTGACCACGGCCTTCTGGTACTGGGCTTCCAAAGATTCGATTCTTTCCGAGTCCGCAAAGTCCTCGAAATCTAAAGTCTCCCTCACTGTCATTGATTGTTGAAGAGAAGAGGGTGTCTCCCTGTTTCCGAGCAGAAAAGTGTTGAGGGATTCGTCGTCGGATGAAGTGATAGCGGATTTCCTGTTCCCTGTAACGGGCTTAACAAATTTCCATAACCCGGCCCAAAAAATCTTCCTCGGGATTTCAGGAATGAAGAAAGTACCCCGATGGATCTCAAGCAGGACTTTATAACATAATATTAGAGAATTGGGCTTAGCCCAGATTTCCGAACCCAAACTGTTTACTTCCTTATTCCCGTTATTCTGAGTAACCTGGATGGGCTCCATGTCCAACCTCTTCTTCCTTTTTCCAAACCAAATCGGGCCTTCTTTTCTTACCCAAATTTGTTTGGTTCTGGCCCTTTCTGTACCAACGTTCCTAGAATTGAACGTTACGCCTTTACTTCCTTCCCCGGTAGCCGGAGCGTCCTGCATAGAAAGAGACGCCATACCCACGTCGCCACTTTCAGCATGCGTGTTCAACCTTCTAGAATTTTCAGACGGCGTTGTGACCACCGAGGAAAAACGCTCCGGCTTCCCGTTCGTCTGATCACGCCTGATTCGTTGACTCACCGCTGGCTGTTCCACGATTTTTATGTAATAAGATTGAGAACCAAAACGAAGCTCAACGTTCTCCGGAATAGGATGTGATTTATGAATTCTTATCCTGACGAACGGAAGACACCAATAATTCCAATCAATTTCCTTGAATGATCCACAGAAATCCCCTATTGTTTTCAGAAGATCCACACTCTTAATATGCAGTGGAATGTTGAATGCGAAGATCCAAGAATCCTCCGCAGAACAGAAACCTTCACTCTCATTCCATGCAGAAATATGAATCATTTCTCCTTTGAACTTCAGGTGGTTAAGCTTCTGGATCCTAATTGCTTCCTTCACGCTCGGACAAATTAAGAACCAACTTCCATCTGCTCTATCCTCGATGACAAAGTTATGGTCGATAGCCCAGTTCTTTATCGCCCACTGCTTGAAGATAACGATGTTGTCCGACCTGAAGGCTTTCGAGACAAGTACCAGGCATCTTCCCAACAAATCTCTTCTCTCGACCACACCATCAGTTCCTATGTCAATGAACTTCTGATTACCTTTTCTAATAATCTTGCACGATCCTGCTCCATAAAACCCAGTACCTTTAACTGCTTCGGCGTAAGACTTGCTACAAAGTTTCAAACTCCTGTCCCCTGAAGATGAAGGCAACGGAATTTCGGATTGAGCTACTGCTCTTGAGAGAGGAATCCTCGAGAGAAGCTCGTATGTGTAAAAATCCTGAAGTAATCTTGTCAACGGCGCCCATCCGCCTCCTGATGCAGGGATAATGATTTTGAAGTATCTGTTCCTCCTGGATTGCTCTGAAATCTGTAAGAACATTCCCCGACGGTTACTTCCTCTGCCAATATGAATAGAACGCGAACCGCTTTTCTTAACGCAATACTTTGGGAATAACCACTCCTTCATCGCAGCTGTCTGTAGACATCCTTGGAGCCAAGATATGAGCTCGTTATCGAGCACCACGAACCATTTCTTGCCTCCTTCCTCTGTCTGAAGTCTATATTGCATCTGCCTGAATCTCCATTCTTTGCGTACTGACACGACCTTTGATCCCAAGAGAACCTGACGTCTGCACTCCCCTCTCGCTTCGCCGCTGCCGATCGACAACTCCTCCGCTTCAGACCTGCAAAAAGAATAAGCATCCCTCCCCCAATACCTTTCCCACTCCGGATCTCTCTCCCGAGCAAAGTTCGATTCTCTGGCTCCCAGACCCCTTGACTCTTCGTCTCCCATGACAGGGAATCTTGCCGCCGGGGTTTGCAACGAGAGCAGAGGCCCTAAATAAAAATTCTCCTATCAAAATGTAATGGCCGTCAAAATTTTTTTTTTTTTTTTTTACAAAGACGAAATCAATAACTCGATAACTAATGAAATCAAGATTAAGAAATCCACTTGCCATTATTAGTAACCATCATACTCACGAGAAAGTAATTAAATCATCACCGGGATACAAGCCATCCGCCTTTTCTCCGCGGTAATCATGATCCGTCTAGTTAGCTATTTAGCTAGTCAGTCCCACGCTGAGCTCTAGCGAGCTAGTCAATGTTACAGTACCAAAGGAGGAGGGCTACAAACACGGAAAACAAAAAAAACAAAAACAAAAAACTTGCAATAACTTGCTGAACGTTGGAAAACACAGTCGATTAGCCGCACGCAGGTTGCTCCACACCCCGTTAAGATCGTAGGCGTGGCCGGCGCCGGTGTCTCCACAACCGTCGATCAGTGCACTGCGCGTACCCGTTCATCTTCAGCCCGTCCCGCGTCAGCTCGTTGCAGTAGTACGGCTCTTGTCTATCGGGCAATTTCGCGATCAAATCTTGAATGAGGGATTCCTTTATCTTGCCTGCCACAGCCAGCTGGTCACCACCATTCCCCTCGCGGCAATCCAACAAGGGCATATCGAGGGTTGTCGCGGTTGTTGCCGCGGCGGTGATCACCGCGACAACTGCAACGAGCTGGCGCTGGACTGGCTGAAGATGAACGGGTACGCGGAGTGCCCCGGTCGGGATCGCAACGGAGATGTCAGCAGGAGAGCATGCACCGACTGCTTGGCTCACTACGGGAAAAGTGACTTCTTGCAACACCGGGATCGCAACACTATTTAAAAGTGTTGTGTTAGATATATAAAGGCAACACATTTTTTTAGAGTTGCGTATTATGTAGTTTACGCAACCCAAATTAGTTATCCAAAATTATGTGTTGCACTTGCTTATGATACGCAACACATATATCATAAAAGATTTTTTAGATTGCTTATTTGCAACATTTTAAGAGATTGGGTTGCAAAAAAGTATTAATTTTTTATCCGAAAAGCCGAATTATAAAAAATTCCCAAAAGAAGGTTTAAAACCCAGTCCTTAGGGTTATGCGCAATCCATAATTATCCTCTACTTAATTAGATATAAGTAATCTAATTGTAACTAACCCAAAACCTAAACTAATTCCAATTGAGAATAGCCTATGCTTAACGGAGAGTTTCCCCAGCCGATTACCTTACCTCACAGCCTCCCTCCACTCCTTATAATTAACATAAACTAAACCCTAAAATAATCCCAGCAGCCACCAGTCCCTTCCTAGATGAGAGCAGTCACTTAACACATCTCCAAATCCCTTGCAATCGCGTCCCTCTCCGGATGACAAATCCACCACGACCAGCTACTCTTTCCTTCTCATCTCCATCCGAACCTCAAGAATAAGTAGTCGATGGAAACAACAACGAGATATGAGATAGGGAAGAACGCGCTACGTTAGGAATTTCCGGAGTCCGTCTCAGCGGTTCTAGCATATCTAATGCTTTCAATTGCTACATACACGAGAAGGCTCGCTCGCTATGAGATAGTTCGGATATGTGGTCTCCAGTCTCCACAATCTAGATCAACCCACCACAATTACATATATTGGTAATTACAATTGTTTGTTTACGTTTATTCAGTATTTACTATTTACCCTTCTTGGCCTGTCTTTCCGCTTGATACAAGAAACACCATTTATTTGTTTTTCGTTTGCAGATTTTCAAAGTATCAAGTGGTCACTTTGATTCGCTCAAGAATACACAGAATAAAACTGGTTCCTAGACCTTTGAGAGTTGTATTTTTATTATTATTGACAGTGGTATGCTTAGGTTTATTATTTGAGTATTTTTTTCACTTTCATGTTTCAAGTACTAGTATTGATAGTAAGATGATTGGATTGTGAGTTGTATTTTGCATCAAATTGATTTCTTTGGAGTATTATCTTAGTATTGTTTGTAGCATGATTGTTGTAACGCCTGGAATAAGAATTTATTTATAACCAAATTAATGTTACAAGATGTCACTTTCATGACAATAATATTGTCACAATATGAATTTATGTGTAAGCTACCATCACGATTGATATATATTCGTGTCATCAACACTTATCACAAAAAGAATCAAGGGCGACAATTTCATTAATTATCACAAAAGAAAATTATCGATGATAACTCAATGCATCACCAATGAGACATTTGGGTGACGAGCATAATTGTCACCAACCCAGCCCATGGATCATACATGACAATATAATTCGTCATAAATACTTACTTCAATGACAACCAATCTAACTCCTGGATCATTCAATGAATTTCGAAAAGTGTGTTTTTGACAAAATTATGGTCACAAATGATAAATTTTTGTGACAATTAAACATGTCACAATTGTTGTTTCGTGTTGGCACTAACTCGTCACGAAAAAGATTTTTGTCCACGACAACGTTGTCCAGCAAATATTAGTATTTGTTACGAACAAAATTGTCACACTTGGGTAATTTGTGACGATGTGAACTCGTCATAGATAAAATTTAAATGTTGCAAAAACTTGTAAAACTGTAGCCTATGTTCCTAGAATGTGTTAGGAAAATTTGGAAATGTGTTGCATAAAGTGGTGTTGCATAAAAGGTAAGGATATGCAACCCATTTTATTTTGGTTGCGAAAAATAAAATATGAGTTGCCTTTTCTTTTTGCAACCCCCACTATATGCAACCCTAGTAAAAGTGTTGCGCTAGGATCTTGCAACTCTTTTAAGACATTACGCAACACAATTTTGGAGTTGCAAGAGGCCATTTTTCCTGTAGTGGCTTCAAGGGGAACGACGGTAACTCGGTTTGTTATTTTAGTGTTGGATACTCCTTGGAAGTTTGTCCCAACGGGACTTTCTAGCCAGTTGATTTTCAGAGGTGGAGCTACGTACGTGCGGCTAATCGACTGTGTTTTATAAGTTTTTTGTTTTCCAAGTTTGTAGCTAGTCCTCCTTTTACTTGTATCCAAATGATGTTCTACTTTTCTATGTGATATCATTAGACATCCAGCTATTGATTTCGGGTTTGGATTTTTTTTTTTTTTTTGAAGAGTATTATGTTTTGATAGGAAAAATTGTATTGTTTGGATTGAAGTCGCCTCTTCGCGTCACTGTACGAGAAATTGTTACCTGGGAGTTTGGTCACGAATACCATTTGGACAAATTTGGTGGCAAATTATAACGAATTCATAGGGGGAGCCAAAATTATGGAAGACAACCAATACGTCAGCTCTCGTACTCGTTTCGATTTGGGCAAGTTATCGTCAGTTTTCTTTTTGTCTTCAAATTTTTTGTAGTTCTCCTCCTTTGGTGCTCAAGATCGGGTGCATACTGCATAATCTTATTGTGTATAATTATGAATAAACAAATCCGAATCATTCTTTTAATTGGCTGCAGATCTAAGGATGTAGAATTAAGGTAATTTATTTTTTTAGATTTGTTGATTGGATCATATATTCTTCATTCTAAATCGGATTTCAAAATTTTTTGGACAGATGGAACGAATTCGTTGTGCTCTACAAAATGATATTCATTTTCAATATTTTTTGAGAAATTTTTTTTCATACCTCTCGTTACCAACTCCATACCATATGGTATCTCCTTCGTTTTTTAGTCATTTTCAGAAATTTTTGCACAGAAGGAACGATTTAATCATTATCTATTTGATTTCAAATTTTTCTGGGTGAAAAAATTTCATGTCTCTCGTTACCAACTCCATACCATACTATACCACCCTGGTATGAGGTGAAATTTTTCATACCATATGATATGCTCTTATTTAATACCAGTCAATACTAGAGCTGGCTATTTGGTCCGATTTTTTTGGTTTTACCCGAAACTGGAACGTATAACCCGGACCGAGACCGAATAGTAAACAATCCAATCCAATCTTTGGGCTTAGATTTGGGGTAATTAAAAAACCGTTCGGGGCCAGATCGAAAACTGGATAAAGACCGGATAAGAGAGCTCAACACCAAAAACTTAAGGGTAATTTGCATAAACGGTCACACACCTTTGCACTTAGTACAAAACTTAACCAACTCCACACACTTTCAGGCTTTAGGCCACTCAAATCCCCACAAGCTCAATATAAAATCAAAACCGAATGGGGACCGGACCGGGTCAAGACCGGACTGTATCCATGGGGGTTATAGCACCACAAGGTTACTCACTAAATCTGCTCCCTTCCTTTGGTACTGTAATATTGGCTACTAACACATCAGCGTGTCAACATACTTCTCTCTTATGAAAAGCCTTTTATTTTTCCCGTTTAATCTTTAACATTTAACCTCAATTACCACATTTCAAGCTGAAATACCACATAAACTGCCCCATTATCAAAATAATGTAACGTTATGATTCAAAATACTACGGAACCAACACAATAGACGCAAACGACCGCTAAGCAAATTGACCAGACGTGTTGGTGTCTTACTCTATCAAAACTTACTGCCCGTTTAGTATTGTTGCTTGTTTTTGTTTCCTGTTGTGTTTTAAGAAATTTGGAAAACCAAGAAAAAAAACGTGTTTAGTTGGGTTTTTATTTTTTGATGTGAATCAGAGTTGCACAACAAGGCCCAAATATGAGAAACAACAATTTATAGCTTTGGATCTGATTCTTAAACATGTTGCACACGGGATTCATACTGGTTGGGCGCTTGATTTCATTAAAACAACCAGTTTTCGAATCCCCACAGAAGCAAAAAAATTTCTTTTTTTTAACACAGCCGCGCCCCAAAAACCCTACTTGGACAGCCGCCCCAACCCATTCCATTTTCTTTCTTCTTCTCCACAGAGACTGTTCTGCCGCCTCGCCTCCGCCCGGCGACCCCGCCAGCGCAGCCAGCCGCCGTCGCCAAGCCTCCCCCGCGCGACCCTGCCGTCGCCAGCGCATCCAGCCGCCGTCGCACAGCCTCCCCCGCGCGACCCTCGCCCAGCCCGCCGGCCCTACCTCCCGCAGCAGGTAATTTCCTGTTCCCCTCCATATACTTTCTAAAAACGGTAGAAATTAATTGTATAGCTGTATTTTCAAGTTGCGCCATACACAGAGAAAATTGGATGGATTTTTATTGGATAGTAAATTCATACCTTCAATCCGTAATATCATATGCACTTTCTTACATCCATTTAAATTTGGGTGGATGTCTTAGTCGTCCCCATCTTAAAACCAATAATCAACTTATCTACATGTTCTGTTCATATATTCAGATGATCCTGCTCTAAAACTGAAAAGTGAACTATTATTTCACATGTAAACACTCGCTGGTTCTTGTGTACAACAGATTGGCAATGCCATATTGCCATGCATTACAATTAGCCATATTGCCATGCATTACAATGATAGCTGTATTTAGTATTATTTTTTATGTAATGAACATGAAAGATGTTAGGCAAATTGAATTTTGTGAGACTTTGCTTAATATTGAGGACATATCTTTTTTTTTTGTTTTTAGTTCTTACAGTAGTAACTAAACGCGTTTTTGTTTCTTGTTTTCAGCTTTCATGATTTTTCAGATTTATCAACTAAACAGGTTTGTGTTTTCTGTTTTTTTCCTGTTGTGGTTGTACATCTGTTTGCACAACAGCACTGCAACCACAACAACAACAAAATGATACTAAACGGGCCCTTAGGTTTTTCTATTACGTTTCTGGCTTGTTTTTACTAAACATCTTTGCCCTGTCACTGTGGGTTTGCTTTTTGCTCGCCTTGTAAATTTAGATAAGTACTGGTTTAACTTCTGGGTTTTCCAAAAGAATTAATCTCCGGCAATATATATATATTTGTTCATGCCGATTGATACCATAGACAATCGTCGGCTTCAAACATATAATAAAATATTTTTGGTCACGATATGCGCATTCCTGTTTTACTTCGAAGTAAATAAGAAACTGCTTTTCAGAGACTGCGATACGAACCTATGTAGTACTCGTCAAGATAATACAAGTTTAGTTACTAATATTAAACTTACCATTCGCCAACCAGAGACATGATCTGCATTGAAAAACAAAAGTAGTAATATTGAAAGACAAGAGTAATTAATTTGTAATTACTTGTAACCCGACTATTGTATTATAGTATCAATCGGCACGAACAAAAAGGTGGAAAAGGACTCCTTGGCGATATTGGAGCTATATATATATATATATATATGTTAAAAAGTGGTATAAGATCCAGCAAAACCTTCTCCCAACAACTCGAGTTATTGGGACCAACTGGTTCTTAACAATATAAATATTGTACATATACCATACGTCCCTTCTCACACATCTCATAAGCAAAAATGAAAGCTATGGCAGCGACTAGATTATTATTGGAGCTGTCCATCTTTCTGCTGATCACCGCCGCGGCAACCACCGCCCAAAGCCACGATTCGGCCTCCGGCCGATGCCGCCGCGAGGGGAACGGTGGTGACATGGAACTGGCAGGGCAGATGATGCAATCCCTCGTCCACGATCTGATCGCGAAATTGCCTCACAGACGACAGACGAACTACTGCAACGAGCTGACGCAGGATGGTCTGAAGATGTACGGGTACGCGGAGTGCCTCGGCCGGGACGAAAGCGGAGACGCCGGCCAGCATGGGAGCATGCACCCACTGCTTGGATATGGTGGGTAAGGCACTGATCGTCGGTTGTCGAGAAACCGGCGCCGGCTACTACTCGGATCTTCGCTCGGTTTGTTCTTTCAATGTTGGATACTCCCTGGATGTTTGTCGCGAGGGGAGTTACTAGCTAGCTAAGCTAGTTCATTTTTCTGTGGTGGAGAGCTACGTGCATGCATGCGGCTAATCGACTTTGTCGCGCCCCGTTCGATGTGTGGTTTGTGGTATTGGTCAAAAGTATATCCAACGTTCAGCAAGTTAAATGTAAATTTTTTTTTTTAAAATTTATTTTATTGTCCGTGTTTGTAGTCCTCCTCTCCTTTGGTTCTGTAATATTGGCTACTAGCTAGCTAGTCAGCGGCGCTGACTAGCTAGCTAGACGGTTGATGATTATGGGGGAGGAAAGAATGTATCGTATCCAAGCGATGATTTACTTTCTCGAGTGATGGTGGTTACTATATTAGAAAGTGAATTTCTTGATTTCAAGCGGAATGAAAATGTTTATGTGATATCGTTAGACATCCAGTTATTGATTTTGGGTTTGGAAAATTTTTAGACCAGGGTCATTTGGAGAATATGAGTTTGAATCTATAGACTTTCAACAATCTAAAGATTCTAACTCTTCGGATTGTTGAAAATAGATTTTCAATTTTTTATTGTTTGGTAATTGTGATTGTTAACATTCAATACAAAAAAAAAATTATATTAAATAACATGTTTATCCTTAATAAAAAAATTAGAGTGGTCATTTGGAAATATTAAAAACTTTGTTGATAAATATATTTAATGTCGTAAATAAATAAAAGGAGGACAAAAATTAGGAGAAAAAAACTCACAAATCAAGATATAGAATCTTTCTGATTATGAGACATTTGATATCCGTAGATTTTAAAGATTTGAAATCTCTAAAGTTAAAATCAACAATACAAAAAAAGAACAAAAAATATAAATTTCTACAAAATCTACGAATTCAGTGAATTCACGAACTAAATCATGTTCTCCAAACGACCCCTATATTTTGATAGGAAAAAATTTATTGTTTGGAATGAAATCACCTCTTCGTGTCACCGTAAGAGAAACTATTCTTTAGCAACCAGTTTAGTAACTAAACATGGGCTCTGAACAATTTGATGGCAAATAACAAATTGATAGGGGAGCCAAAATTATGGTTGGTAGCTGATCAGGGGAATTGGCTTTTCAATACCTCGGGTACTCACTGCAGTTGTCATGTGTGTCAAAACCAGTTGTGTCAAATTAACCATTGTCTCTTGCTCCATCAAGCTTGAACATTGTGTATAGAAGGTAGCTAGGGCTAGGAATTCATATCAAACCACATGAAAAATTGTGAATTTCTAGATTAGACCACACGGTTTGGTTCAGACTGTGAGAGCAGAATCACGATTTGATCTGACTTGCGGTTGATGAAGTTCAAATATTCATCAATCGAGATATATATGGTAAATAAGAACACTAGCGCCGGTATGATAAGCTTTTTTGGATTTTTTCCAAACGGAATTTCCGGCAGCTTTATATGTTATATATATTTGTTCGTGCCGATTGATACTATATACAATAGTCGGCTAAAAGTAAGTAATCACACATTAATTACTCTGTAATTTCCGTCAGTAACGAGTGTTCTGTATTTCAATATCACCACTTTTGTTTTCTCAATATTACCATTTTTGTTTTTCAATGTATAGATGGCTGAGGTTTGCTAAAAAAGGACTCCTTGCTATCACGGCGATGGAGCTATATAAATATAGTAACATATACCATACATAAGCAAAAAATAAAAGCGAGCAAGAGCCATGACAGCAGCGGCTAGATTATTATTATCGGAGCTGTCCATCTTTGTGCTGATCACCGCCGCCGCCGCCGCCGCGGCAACCTCCGCCCATCCCTACGATATGGTCTGGGCGCAATGCCGCCGCGAGGGGAACGGGCCGCCGGGTGACCAGCTGGCAGTGGCAGTGCAGATAAAGGAAACCCTCATTCAAGATTTGATCGCGAAATTGCCCGATAGAAGTGAGCCGTACTACTGCAACGAGCTGACGCGGGACGGGCTGACGATGAACGGGTACGCGGAGTGCCCCGGTCGGGACCGCAACGGAGACGCCAGCAGGAGAGCATGCACCGACTGCTTGGCTCTGGTGGGCGATGCACTGATCGACGGTTGTGGAGAAACCTGCGCCGGCTACGCCCATGATCGTGACTCGGTTTGCTCTTTCAGTGTTGGATTCTCCGTGGAAGTTTGTCCCGACGGGACTTACTAGCTAGACGGCTGTGATTACGAGGAGAAAAGAATATGTCATGTATCCAAGTGATCAATTGATTTACTTTACTTTCTCGAGAGATGATGGTTACTAATCGCAAGTGAATAAAAATATTATGTGTTATATCTTTAGACATCAAATTATATATAGATTCCGAATTTGGAATAATCGAGGGGGGATATTGACACTTTTAACGAGGTGAATTATGTACCCCTCCCTCACCATTTTCCCCATCGTTAAATCAACAACAATTTTCTAAATAGTTGCTGAAGTTTTGGTCTATTCACGATTTTTTTACGATGATTGTTCAAAGGTTGGATATCAGTTTGATTTCAATAACTCAAGTTGTTTGAAAGTATGTAAATTATGGATCTTATACCACCGTTTAACACGCCCCCCTCAAATAAAAGTCATCCCATAGGCTCGAAGTTTGCACTAGGGCTGGCTATTTGGTCCGGATTTTTTTGTTTTACCCGAAACCGGACCGAGACCGGACCGGGATCGGATAGTAAACAATCCAATCCAATCTTTGGGCTTAGATTTGAGATAAAAAACCGGATAAAGACCGGATAAGAGAACTCAACACCCAAAACTTAAGGTAATTTGCATAAACGGTCACAAACCTTTGCACTTAGTACAAAACTTAACCAACTCCTCACCCTTTCAGGCCTTAGGCCACTCAAATCACCACAATCTCAATATAAAATCAAGACCGTATTGGGACCGGACCGGATCAAGACCGGACTGTATCCAATCCAATCTTCGGTCCTTATATTTTCAAAAAGACCAGACTGGACCGGATCAATTTGGGCCAATTTAACCGGACCGGACCGTATAGCCACCCCTAGTTTGCACAGGCGATCACATACCTTGTGCTTTAATCAACTATCAGTAATGGGGTCGCGGAGATTCGAACACACGACCACTTGGCCAAAGCATACCATGTCAACAAACAGTTGCTCTCAATAACTCGAAATGTTCCGAAAAGATTAATCATAAATCTTATACCACTATGATCTAACAGATATCACCAACTATTTTGCAAACAGTTGCCAAAAGGCTAATTATCAACAACCATTTACTTATGGTCACCAAGAAAATGTTTTGCCCAAAGTACAAAATCAGGAATTTACAGTTTAGAGAAATTCGATAGAGGAATAACAGAGCGGATAGTTACATTAAATTAAATTTACTGAAAACTCTTTGCCCTATGGGTTTAGTGGTTTACCTTTTGGGTTTTTTCCAAATGGAATCTCCGGCAGCTTTTTATATATATATATATATAAATTTGTTCGTGCCGATTGATACTGTTTACAAAAGTCGGCTAAAAGTAAGTAATCACACATTAAGTACTCTGTAATTTCCGTCAGTAACGAGTGTTCTGTCTTGCAATATTACTACTTTTGTTAGTATTAGCAATTGAACTTGTATTATTTACCTTGACGATCGAGTACTACATATATACGTCTCTTCACACATCTCATAATCAAAATGAAAGCTAGAGCGCCATGCATGGCTGCTGCGACTACATTATTATCGGAGCTGTCCATCTTTGTGCTGATCACCGCCGTGGCAACCACCGCGGAAACCCCTGATGTAGTCTCCGCGAGATGCTTGGAGGGGAACGGTGGTGACAAGCTGGCAGTGGCAGTGCAGATAAAGAAATCCCTCATTCAAGATTTGATCGCGAAAGTGCCGGTTAGAACAGAGCCGTACTACTGCAACGAGCTGACGCTGGACGGGCTGAAGATGTACGGGTACGGGTCGTGCCTCCGTCGGGACCAGAACGGAGACGCAAGCAGGAGAGCATGCACCGACTGCTTGGCTCTGGTGGGTAATTTCCTGATCGGCCGTTGTGGACAAACCGCCGCCGGCTACGCCTACGATCTTAACGGGGTGTGTTCTTTTAAGGTTGGATACTCCTTGGATGTTTGTCCCAAGGGGACTTACTAGCTAGTAGGGGTGGCTATACGGTCCGGTCCGGTTAAATTGGACCAAATTGATTCGGTCCCAGTCCGGTCTTTTCGAGAATATAAGGACCAAAGATTGGATTGGATACAGTCCGTTCTTGATCCGGTCCAGTCTTGACCCGGTCCGGTCCCAATTTTATCTTGATTTTAGGTGTTGGGGGTCTCTTATCCAGTCTTAATCCGGCTTTTTACCTCAAATCTAAGCCCGAATATGAGATTGCATTGTTTGCTATCCGGTCCCCGTCCGGTCTCGGTCCGGGTTATACGGTCCGGTTTCGGGTAAAACCAAACAGTCCGGGACCAAATAGCCAGCCCTACTAGCTAGCTAGTTAATTTCAGAGGTGTGGAGCTACGTGTCCCCGTTCGATATGAAAATGGCGAATTTCTTAATCTTGATTTGAAGCGGAACGGAATGAAAATGTTGTGTGATATTATTAGACATTGAGTAATTAATTTCGTGCTTGGAAAATTTTTAGACGAGCATTACGTTTTGATAAGGAAAAATTTTATTGTTTGGATTGGAAGTTACCTCTCCGCGCCACTGTAAGAGAAACTGTTCTTTAGCAACCTGTACATTTGGTCACTAAACACGACATTGGTCACGAATACCATTTGTCACTGGAATAATTTGGTGGCAATAACGAATTCACAGGGGGGAGCCAAAATTGTGGTCGTAAGTCGTATTAGGGAATTAAGATATGGTTGATTGATTTTCCGAAACCAATTTCAACTACCTACACCGCCAGTGAAATCGCAATCACCTCCGACGGATTTTCCCTCTGCCGCCGGCCCCGAAATCGCCGCCAACTCGTTTCGTCCCATTTGTCCTTGCTCTGGATCGAAGTCGTCTCTTCCATCGGAAACTCTCTTCAATCTTCTCTTAAAAATTAAGATAAAGTGAATTTAAAATTTACGTTTAAAATTGCAGAATTTTTTAAAGACTCGCCACCATTTATTAGTTTTTAAGAGACTCTCCACGTGGCAGACACATCGGCACCATGTCATGTCCAGTTAGCTAGATATATATAGTTTGAACACCGTTTGGTCAATCGTTAAATTTAACGGTCAGCCAAAAATTGGGGGACTTAAATGACGTAAGACTTTAATACTACAGAACACAATTGCCATACCGACAAAATAAGGACACAAATGACAAAAAATTGTAAACTAGGTGCTTTTTGTTGGTGTGAGGTCTAGTTATTCACCCTATCCTGGACCTAAATTTTACTGTTGGTGCATGGGCTAAGTATTATGTGTCTCCCACCACCACTCCCAACACTTAAATTGTGACAAATATAGCTATAACTATTCGAAAATACAAAATAATCAATTCCGTCCATTTTGTTAACGGCGTTAGTTGACGGTATGACTGTATTAACGGAAGATGCTAACTTGACAATTTACTGTCCTCACTAACTGACGTGCATTAACACAAAAAAATTAAAATAAAAAACCATAAAACCGTAAACCAAAAAACCATAAACCATTTTTTTCCTCTTCCGCTAATTCCTTCTCCGCCCACCATAAACCAAAAAACCATAAAACATTTTCTTCCTCTTCCTTCTCAAAGCGACGCCTGATCTGGGTCGAGTGTGCTGAGCATGTACGGCGAGGACGAGTCAGATCCGTCGGTTGGAGCTCCCGTTCTTCTTGAAGCTAGAGGCCGCGTTTGTGTCTACGCGACAACTTGGAGGTCAATTATGGATGAGTTTTCGTAGTCGCCGGAGTGAAGGTTTGATCGGCGCTCGCGTCGACGGCCACTTCTGTTGCGACAGAACGTCGCTGGGATCTGGTTTGGGGAGACAGAATGAAGATTGCGTCAGAAGGATGGAGGGATTTTGGGGAAAGGAAGGTTGAGTTTGGATTGGGATTTTGGGTTCTGGTTGGGGGAGGATTCAAGCGAGAAAAATTGGGAAGATGGGAAAAGGCAGATTTGGGAAATCAAAAGAGGGATCTCGATTTGAGTTTTTGGGACCGAGACTTCTCGAACCTAGTAAGACTAACGTTAACCTAACTGGCGGAGTTTTTAACACCGTTAAAGTTTCTAACGAAAAATTGCTAAATTTGTCACACGACGGCTATTTTGTGTTTTCAAATAATTATGACTATATTTGTCACAAACGTGAAAGTTATGTCTATATAAGTGTATTTTGTCTAAATTTAATTACTGAAGAGTCTTTGCCATATGGGTTTGCTTTTGCTCCCTTTGTACATTTCGATAAGCACCTGTGTGCCTTTTGGGTTTTTGCAAATGGAATCTCCGGCAGCTTTGTATATATGTTTGTTGGTGCCGATGCTAATATACAATAGTCGGCTAAAATTAACCACACATTACTTACTCCGTTATTTCCGTCACTAATGAGTGTTGTGTCTTGAAATCTAACTACTTTTGTTTTTCAATATAGATGTCTCAGGTTCGCAATCTCTGAAAAGGCAATTTCTTCTTTACTTCTAAGTAGAACATGAATACCCATATTGTAACCAAAAATATTTTCATAATAATAATAATAAGCGGACGGATACATTTAAAAAAGGACTCCTTGCTATCATGGCGATGGAGCTCTATAAATATAATACATGTACCATACGTCCCTAATTCACACATCTCATAATTAAGCAAAATAAAAGCTAGCTAGCAAGAGCCATGGCTGCGACTAGATTATTTTCGGAGCTGTCCATCTTTCTGCTGATCACCGCCGCGGCAACCACCGCGCAAACCACCGATCCAGTCTCCACGAAATGCTTCGTGGGGAACGGTGGTGACCAGCTGGAGCTGGCACGGGCTTTGCAGATAAAGAAATCCCTCATTCAAGATTTGATCGCGAAAGTGATGGTTAGAGCGGAGCCGTACTACTGCAACGAGCTGACGCTTGACGGGCTGAAGATGTACGGGTACGGGGACTGCCTCAGTCGGGACAAGTACGGAGACGCCAGCAAGAAAGCATGCACCGAGTGCTTGGATCGGGTGGGTAATGTACTGATCGACGGTTGTGGACAAACCGCCACCGGCTCCGCCTTCGATCTTAACTTGGTTTGTTTTTTTGGTGTTGATTACAACATAGATGTTTGTCCCGATGGGAGTTACTAGCCAGTTGATTTCAGAGGTGGAGCTACGTGCGGGCTAATCGACTTTGTCATAAGTTTTTGTTTTTGTTTTCCATGTTAATTTGCAGTCCTCCTCCTTTTACTTGCATTCAAGTAATGATTTACTTTCTCGAGAGTATGATGGTTACTGTCTTACTGATGGAAAGTGATCAATTTCTTGATTTGAAGCGGAATAAAAATGTTATGTGATATCATTAGACATCCAGTTGTTGATTTCGTGTTTAGAAAAAAAAATTGACGAGCATTATGTTTTGGGGTGTGCCTACGGTGACATGCATGTCACGGTGACTTGCACTTTCCGGTCGACCTCAGTTAGGATTAGGTCGACCTCACATAGAATTCGGTCGACCTCATATAGGATCCGGTCGACCTCATTTAGGATTCGGTCGACCTCATATAGGATCCGGTCGACCTAATATGTTGTTTCAATGTAAAAATAGTTCATGGTGCCTACTTTGGATATTCATATCATACAATTGGCTAGATGGAAATTGAAGACTAATGACTTGTTTTGAAGCTGGAGTGTCCCTCTACATATTGAAGTGATTGAGAGCTCGATAGGAAGTCGAGAAGACCATTTTTGAACATCATCAAAAGGCTATGCCAAAACTGGGAAACTGCCTAGAAATGGCTAAGTCTGGAAACGTGTTTGTGAAGCCTATTTTTGAGCTCAATTCGAGAAGCATGAATGCGAGTCGAGTCCAGGAGCCTCTACCACGTTAAATTAGGTATGTTTTTATACAAATTCAAGGAATTGGATGAAAGATTGGATATCTTTAAGGCTTCAAACAAAAGGGTCGAAGTTGCTACGAAGGCTGTTTTTCTGGCAGACTTCGAGCACAAGCAAGCTGCCAGAAAAACAGCATTCGTAGCAACTTCGAGACTTTTGTTTGAAGCCTTAAAGATATTCAATCTTTCATTCAATGCCTTGCCTTTGTATAAAAAAAATACGTAATTTAACGTGGTAAAGGCCCCTGGACTTGACTCGCATCCATGCTTGTCAAATTGAGCTCCAAAGTAGGCTTGACAAACACGTTGCCAGACTTAGCCATTTTCAGGCAGTTTTCCAGTTTTGGCATAGCCTTTTGGTCAGGTTCAAAAATGGTATTCTGGACTTTCTATTGAGCTCCCAAGTACTTTAATGTGTAGAGGGACACTTCAGCTTCAAAACAAGCCTTTGATCTCCAATTTCCATCTAGCCAATTGTAAGATATGAATCTCCAAAGTAGGCACCATGAAACTGTTTGTACACTGAAACAACTGATTAGGTCGACCTGATCCAATATGAGGTCGACCGAAAAGTGCATGTCACCGTGACATGCATGTCACCGTAGCAAAGTCCTATGTTTTGATAGGAAATTTTTTATTGTTTGGATTGAAGTCGCCTCTTCGCGTCACTGTAAGAGAAACAGTTCTTTAGCAACCTGAAATATGGTCACTAAACACGACATTGGCCATTAGTAGCTGCACAATTTGGTAGCAAATAACGGATTCATAGGGGAGCCAAAATTATGGTCGGTAGCTAATCAGGGGAATGTGGCTTTTCAATACCATTAGTAGCTGCACAACATTTCTAGGAATACAGGAACGACGGTTCCTATCCCAAATCGTGTGTTTCGTTCTTGATTTTCTTAGATTTTATCATGGTCTGCCAAAAACCAGAAAGCTCAATGACGACAAGATGAAAGTTTTACAAAGAAAATTAATCGGCCAACGGGGCGAGTAAAAGCTAGCAACGATCGTGAGATGTTCATTTCCCGAAGACCGGCGGGATATGCGATTTTTTATTCGATTTTCTGGAATTCGGTTTCTATAAAACTTACTCCACCTTATCATATTACCAGAAATAATAATGTTTTGTAAGGTAACAGGTACTCGAACTTGGTTCATAAGGCTGATTTTTGATTCGTTGCATCATCTATGCCACTTTCCTGCTACAATTCACTATTTTTATTGCGTGTTTCCAAAAAAGTATACAACAATATGCTATACACCTCATTACATTCTCAAATTTCATATCTCAGCTTACTCCAGCCAATTGGCCGGGGGTCACGCTAGTTATCTTTAAGAGCACAACCTCTTCTATGGATAGTCTGTTGATCAGGGATACCACGTTAAATCTATTGTGTTTTTTATTTATTTTCATCTTAGTTCTCTACATAGTATCAGAGTCTTTGCTCTAACAAGGTACGTATTGTCTTCTTGGTTATTTGGTACTACGGTGAACGATTTCTTGGTGGTTTGATGCATTAAATTTACTGAAAAGTCTTTTCCCGGGGAAAATCACTATTGGTCTCTGAACTTGCTCTATTAATTCATGTTTACCACTATACTCGTTTTTAATTTAATTAAACCACTGCTTGATATAAAAATCACCATCCATCACTTGCATTGGATGTTATCTTAATGGCTATGATGTGACACTAACGGTGATGACGTGGCAACTTCCATTGTTGATGAATCTGCCACATCACTAATAAATAGACTTTATAAAATACTTGTTTGGAACTAGATTTGAACCAATGATCTTCACCAATGAATGAGTGACTTCCACCACATAAGCTACAACCCATTTTTGTAGCTAAGTTAATTTTAAACTACCTTATTGTCACTTAGCACACGATATTTTGTTTTTTTTTTTTGTTTTTTTTCCTCCAATACGTCTAATTTGAAAGCACCTATTTTTGTCAGTGGAATCCGTTTTTATGTAATCAATAAAAGAGGGGGGAAAATAAATAAAACGATCCATGTGTATCATTACTTCTCCAAAAAAAAAACCACTTGATAGAGTTGTAGTATCTCTACATAAGATGAAGTTTAACAAAAATCAAAATAGGTGCTTTCAAATTAGATGTAATAGGAAGAAGAAGAAAAAAATAGAATCTCCAAATGATAATAAAGTAGTTTAAAATTAATTACTTAGATACAAAAATATGTTGTAGTGTAAGTGGTGGAAGTCATTCATTCATTGGTGACTAATGGTGATTTTTGTTGAGGATATTAATTATTTAGTCAAAAATAATTAATTCCTTGTTCTACAAGTCCCTAGTTTTCCTTGTTCAAGTAAAAGAAGGAAACTTGGTTGTCATTAGGGTTTTAACCCTATGTCTATCTCTATATAAGCTTAGCTACGAGATTGTCGTAAGCAAGCCGTCACAATGTAGTCGTTCAATAAAACGTCAGCTGTGAGCTCTTTCGAGCTCACCGTGGATTAGTCTCGATCAATCAATCGATCGAGGATACCACGTAAAATCCCTTGTGTTCTGTGTTTGTTTCGTATTTCCGCATCATCAAATTCTACATGGTATCAGAGCGAAACTCGATCCGAATTAGGGTTAGATTCGATTTCTGTCTACCTCTCCGTTGCCGATCTTTGTGTTGAGATTCGTCGCCGTGTCAGTCGAGGTCATCAGTCCAACCTCTTCGTTGTCTTCCGGATCCGTCCAAAGGATCATCGCCGTCCAGCAGTCTCGTTCAGCAAGCGGTTCTTCCATCTGGCATCGGTGCTCCTGTAACGAATGGTCTTAATTGTAAATAGGAGAAATGTAGTGACCAATCTGGATATTTGGACTCACGGGTATAAAATACCGTTGTAACGGCCTGAAACGGCTAACTCTGTGAATGCAACAAACTTTCCCTCTCTCACTTCTCTCTCTCTCTCTATCTCATTTCCCTCTTCTACCTCTCGCCAAGACTAATCCGACCCAGGACACCACAAATTGGTATCAGAGCCAGTCTTGGCCATGGCGACTACTGTTCGACAGCTCGATGATCGCCTTAATTCGTTCTCTGCGCGGACATTGGAGGTGGAAAACACCATTACTGCTCAGATTGCTACTTTGGAGGATCAGAATCGTACTCAGACGAATCAGCTCGCCGAGTTAGTTGCTCGTTCGGAGGGGCATTCTCTGCAATTCGCAACGCTCACGACTCGTTTGGAAGGAATGGAGGATCGCGCCGCAACGCGGTTTGCTCAATTCGATCAGCTTCAGCAGAACGTTCAGGAGATCTTGCGCCGATTAGAAGGAGTCCATCAGCGACCGGAGATTCTCGTCGCCGGCGACGGTAATCCACAGCTGATTCGTCAAGAGGACAGAGGCTTGCTGCCATTACCGAATCCTCGGTTTCGTTTGGCTGAGCAGCAAATGCCGTTGCCAAGAGGTATTCCGCCTCAAGTTCGGGAAGTCGAGCAAGATCAGATTCCAGTTCCGCAGCGAGGTAATGCTCCGACTCAATTACCGCGATTGGATTTTCCTATGTTTGGGGGTGATAATCCGCGTGATTGGACTCGCAAATGCGAGAAATTGTTCGACATTTATCAAATTCCAAATGAGCAGAAGGTGCGATTGGCGTCGATTTACTTCGAGCGGCGTCCAGATATATGGTTCGAAGGATGGAAATTCGATAGGCAGCAGTGGAATTGGGAGGAATTTGTGGCCGATCTCTGTCATCGATTCGGTGATCGAGAGTATGGGGGTATTGTTGGCGAATTCAATAAGTTGAGGCAGCGAGGTTCCTTGACAGAATATCAAGAGAAGTTCGAGGAGCTTAAGTCACAAATGGTGAGGTATAATCCAGCCTTGGGGGAACAGTATTTCATCTCAAGTTTTGTGAGTGGCTTAGAAGAAGAACTCAGGCCTGTGATCAAGATGTGGCAGCCTCAGACATTGGCCCATGCCTTCCAGTTGGCACAGTTAGAGGAGGCCTCTAATGAAGCACGCAGGAAGAAATGGAGGCTGGGAACTGGTAATATCAGCAGACCCTCTCTTCCAGCAGCAGTAGCGGGGCAAGCTCAAGGTGGCCGTCGTTGGGAGAGTTCAGGGGGTCGCTCAGGTAACAATATCAGTGGGAACAAGGCTCCTCAGCCTAATTCTAATGGTTCTAAACAGAATTTTGCCAAGGGTGCTTGTTATAAATGTGGGGACAAGTATTACTTTGGGCATGTGTGTGACACTAGGAAGCAGTTGAATGTGCTACAGGCTGAAGATGATGGGGTTTTAGCTCCTGAAGATTGGAGTGTGATGGATGAGGAAGACATGGGAGATTTAGTTGAAGAGCCTCAGAATTCAGAAATGGTGGAGGTCTCTATGCAGGCTTTAAGCAGTGGAGGTCTCTCCAACTCATTGATTGTGCGTGGGAAGGTTAAGAAGGAGAGGATTTTTGTGTTGATTGATACAGGTAGTACACATACATTCCTGAGTGAAAGGAAAGCTGTTGAGCTTAAGTGCAAACTGGTTCCAGCCACTACTCCCCTGAGAGTGAAGTTGGCAGATGGGACTGTTTTGTTGAGTAACATGGTGTGCAAGGGCTTTTGCTGGGAAATGCAGGACCAACAGTTTGAGTTTGATATGCGCATTTTGAGCTTAGGGACAAATGATGTGGTGCTGGGTTTGGATTGGTTGAAGACCATAAGTCCAGTGAAGTTTGACTTCATTAACCTGCAATTGTTCTTTGATTGGAAGGGGCAGGAAGTGGTTCTTCAAGGGTTGCAGGACACAGCTCAGTGCAAGGCTATGTCAGGAAAGAGCTTACAGAGGCTGTTAAGGAAGACTAAAGACACTCTGGTGGGGCATTTATTCAGTATCTCGGTGGAAACAGCCAATCCAGGTCAGATTCCTGCTTTCTTAGAACCAGTGGTTGATGAATTCAAGGATGTGTTTGGGAAACCAAAGGGGTTACCCCCTGCCCGACCCTGTGACCATACTATTCCACTTCAACCTAATGCCCAACCTGTGAACTTAAGACCCTATAGATATTCTATTCCTCAGAAGAATGAAATGGACAGGTTAGTGAAGGAGATGATGGAAGCTCAATATATACAGACCAGTCGCAGCCCTTTTGCTTCCCCAGTTCTGTTAGTCTTAAAAAAGGATGGCTCATGGAGATTTTGTGTTGATTACAGACAGTTGAATGCTCTTACTATCAAGGATAAATTCCCTATTCCAGTAATTGATGATCTGTTAGATGAATTGAGAGGATCTAAGTACTTCACAAAGCTGGACTTGCTGTCTGGTTATCACCAAATCAGAATGCATCCTCCTGATCAGCATAAGACTGCTTTCAGGACACATCAAGGGCACTATGAGTTCAGGGTGATGCCCTTTGGCTTGACAAATGCACCAGCCACATTTCAAGCTTTGATGAACAGAATTTTTGCTCCTCACTTGAGACAGTTCATCTTAGTATTTTTTGATGACATTTTGGTATACAGCCCTGACCAGGAAAGCCATAAGCAACATTTGGCCACTACTCTCAGTATCTTAAGAGCTAATTCCCTGTTTGCTAAGCCTTCTAAATGCTCGTTTGGACAAACACAGGTGGACTATCTTGGTCACATCATTACTCAGGAAGGGGTATCAACAGATCCCAGTAAGATTGAGGCCATGGTTTCTTGGCCTGTACCTAAGAATATAAAGGAGTTGAGGGGGTTTTTGGGATTAACAGGGTACTACAGAAAATTTGTTAAGAATTACAGTGTGTTGGCCAAGCCTTTGACAGATTTATTGAGGAAGGATTGTTTTCAGTGGTCTGCTGCAGCTGAAGGGGCTTTCCAGGTGTTGAAGAAGGCCATGGTTCAGGCTCCAGTATTGGCCTTACCTGATTTCAACCAGCCCTTTGTTCTGGAGACAGATGCCAGTGATATTGGCATTGGAGCAGTCCTGTCCCAAGCTGGTAAACCATTAGCATATCATAGCCAAGCTCTTGGTCCTCGTAAGCAAGGTCTTTCTACATATGAGAAGGAGTACTTAGCAGTTATTCTTGCTGTCACCAAGTGGAGACACTATTTGGAAGGCAGACAGTTTGTGATAGTAACTGACCATGAGAGCTTAAAACATTTGCTGGGGCAGAAGATTCATACACAAATTCAAAAGAAAGGGTTGGTCAAATTGTTGGGTTTAGACTTTGAGATTCAATATAGGCAAGGCAAGTTTAATAAGGTTGCAGATGCCTTGTCCAGGCACCCTCATTTTCATAACCACAGCAATTGCCAAGCCATTACAGCTGTGATTCCTTCTTGGTTAGCAGAAATTGAAGCAACTTATGAAGGGGATCAGATGGTGCAGGATTTGTTGATGGAAGCAGCAGTACCAATGGTGGGTCCTAAGCTGTTTTCAGTCCATATGGGCTTGCTGTATCACAAGGCAGCCTTGTTTGTGGGGTCTGCTGGGGTTATGAGGCAACAACTAATGAAGTTGTTCCATGAATCTCCTATTGGTGGTCATTCAGGTCTTCAAGCCAATTACCAGAGATTGAAGAGACATTTTTGGTGGCCTGGAATTAAGAGTGATTTAAAGAGGTTTGTGCAGGAATGTGATATCTGTCAAAGGTGTAAGGTGGAGAATGTGCCATATCCAGGTTTATTGCAGCCTCTGCCAGTTCCAGATCAGGCATGGAAGCATATTTCAATGGATTTCATTGAAGGCCTTCCTAAATCTCAGGGGAAAGAGGTGGTATTTGTTGTAGTGGACAGGTTTTCCAAGTACAGTCATTTTTTCAGCTTAACCAAGCCTTATACAGCAGCTTCAGTAGCTCAGGTATTCTTTGATGGGGTTTTTAGGCTACATGGTCTACCTCAAACCATTGTGTCTGATAGGGACTCACTGTTCACTAGCACTTTTTGGACTACCTTGTTTCGGTTGCAAGGGGTTAAGCTGCACTTCTCAACTGCTTACCATCCTCAGACAGATGGTCAGACAGAGAGGGTTAACAGGTGCCTGGAGGAATATTTGAGAGGGATGGTGCACCACAATCCACAACAATGGGCAGGATGGATTACGTTGGCTGAATGGTGGTATAACACCAACTATCACAGCAGCCTACAGGGAACTCCTTTTGAGGCTTTGTATGGTTATTCTCCCACACAACTGTCGATTGCCAATCCTCTGTCAACACCAGTAGCAGCAGTTGCAGAAAAGCTTCAACAACAGCATCGATTGGTGGGAATTCTCAGGGATAATTTGGCAAAGGCCCAAAACAGGCAAAAGCAGATGGCAGATGCACACAGGACAGAGAGGGCATTCAAGGAGGGGGAGCTGGTCTATCTCAAACTCAGGCCTTATCGACAGTCTACAGTGGCAACAAGGGCGAATCAGAAGTTGGCTCCTAAATTCTATGGGCCTTTTGAGATTGAGCAGAAGATTGGCAATGTGGCTTATCGTTTGAAGCTTCCTTCTGGTTCTGCAATACATCCCGTGTTTCATGTGTCACTACTTAAGAAGGCAAGGGGGAGCTCGGTAATTGCACAGCCAGCACTGCCAGAAATTGATGCAAGTGGAAGTTTGAAGGTTGAGCCTGCATCTATCCTTGCAAGAAGAGTAGTAGCTCGGCAAAACAGGGCAGCAACCCAAGTTTTGATCCAATGGACACACCAGACAGAAGAGGATGCTACTTGGGAGTACTTGGAAGAGTTCAAGCAGAGATTTCCAGAGTTTCAAACTTGAGGTCAAGTTGTTTCTGAAGAAGGGAGGAGTTGTAACGAATGGTCTTAATTGTAAATAGGAGAAATGTAGTGACCAATCTGGATATTTGGACTCACGGGTATAAAATACCGTTGTAACGGCCTGAAACGGCTAACTCTGTGAATGCAACAAACTTTCCCTCTCTCACTTCTCTCTCTCTCTCTATCTCATTTCCCTCTTCTACCTCTCGCCAAGACTAATCCGACCCAGGACACCACAGCTCCGTTCCGTTCGCAGGTCTCCTCCACCAGCCGGCTTTCCTCTATCCATGTTGTCAAGTTCGACGTTCCGTTCCGGGCCGAACGCGTCTCTATCCCCAGTCAAGACTCCTCGCCGCACGGAGCTTTCCTACCGTCGCTACTCTGTCCAGTCCAAATTCTGTTCGGCTGTGGTTTCGGGAAAGCAGCCGCGGGATCCAAGAGATCGGGAGATTCGGAGATGAATCTGCTCGATGCCACAGTCGCCGTCCAGATGAGAAATCTGTCGACGTTGTCGCCAAGTCACAAGCCTCGACCAGTCACGGTCGTTCGTCGCCTCAGTCATCCGTAGCCTCATCGTCACCGCCGTCTATTCGTCATCATAACCGTCCACCAGTCAAGGGTTTTAGTTACCTACGTCGGATACGTTGCATCTCCGTGGTAGGATCGACGTCATCGATTCAAGGTCAAAGCTGTCCAAGTTTTGGTCCCGCCCAGCCGTTATCTCACAGCGATGCTCGTCTTTAATCTTGTACTTGGTGCTAATGTGCTTTGCAGGGTATCACCCCACAGTCAATTATTCTTCCATTCATGTGGTGGGATAGAAAAATGTGTTTGGTGGTCAAAAGTTGGGCAATGGAAGGTAACGAGTTCTAGCACCAAGATCAAGCACTTCCGTTGCCGCTTGGTTAAATCAGTTTGGGGTACCGGAGTTGGCTTCTCTGTCCAGTCAACGTCACTCTAAGTGTGGAAGGTGGAGTTTTATCTCACGGCATGTCATGTAGCTGGTTATATCATCATGAATCTTCCCAACATCGATTAAAGTAATGGCATTGAAGACAGTCGCGACCTGCAGTGGTCGTTCCTTCAGTAGCTAGTGTTGGAGAGATACGGCTTTCGTCAACAAAGAAGTTCAATGCGAGGCAGTCACGATCAAAGAAGCGATCGTCCCCTCCGCGTTCAACATCAGTCAATGTTGAGTCATTACCATTCTCACTTTCAAGTTGGGCATTCACGTCGTTCATGCTCCATCTTGAGGGGGGAATAGGAGGTCAACATACGTCGGTCGACTAGCTCAGTCATCAAGTCGATCGCGTCTATCTATCCGTCAGTAAGATCAAGAGACGTAGTCAATCGTCTCCGTCAGTGAGTTCAAGAGACGCAGTCAACCGTCTCCGTCAGGAAGTTCTAGAAGACGCAGTCAACCGTCTTCATAAGGTTGTTCAAGGGAGAGAGTCAGTCGTCTCCAAATCAACCTCGTCCGAGAGATTATTCATCTCGAGTTTTGTTGTTCAAACTTGTCATGCTTGTTCGTCACATTTCCTTTGTCAAGCTCGACATTCTTGTCACTCATGTCTTCGCTTGAGGGGGAGTGTTGAGGATATTAATTATTTAGTCAAAAATAATTAATTCCTTGTCCTACAAGTCCCTAGTTTTCCTTGTTCAAGTAAAAAAAGGAAACTTGGTTGTCATTAGGGTTGTAACCCTATGTCTATCTCTATATAAGCTTAGCTACGAGATTGTCGTAAGCAAGCCGTCACAATGTAGTCGTTCAATAAAACGTCAGCTGTGAGCTCTTTCGAGCTCACCGTGGATTAGTCTCGATCAATCAATCGATCGAGGATACCACGTAAAATCCCTTGTGTTCTATGTTTGTTTCGTATTTCCGCATCATCAAATTCTACAATTTTCACCTCGTCTTTGCCCTTTTATGGGTTTGCTTTTGCTCCCTTTGTACATTTCGATAAGCACTTGTTTGCCTTTTGGGTTTTTCCAAAAGGAATCTCCGGCAGCTATATATATATATATATATTTGTTCGTGCCGCTTGATGCTATTATAACATAGTCGGCTAAAAGTAACCACACATTACTTACTCCGTAACTTCCGTCACTAATGAGTGTTGTATCTTGCAATATTACTACTTTTGTTTTTTCAACGTAGATTTCTGAGGCTCGAGAATGCAAGTTAGTATTAGTTATTGAACTTGTATTATTTACCTTGACGAGTACTATATATATATATATATATTTTGTCCGTTCACATCTCATAAGCAAAACAAAAGCTAGAGAACCATGGCATCAGCGACTAGATTATTATTGGAGCTGTTCATCTTCGTGCTGATCATCGCCGCCGCGGCAACCACCGTGAAGGCCGACGATGCGGCCTCCGTGCAATGCCGCGATTGGGACGTCGTTGGTGGTGACCAGCTGGCACTGGCCGGGAAGATGAAGAAATCCCTCATTCGAGATTTGTTTGCGAAAGTGCCAAAAACACGAGAGGAGTACTACTGCAACGAGCTGACGCTGGACGGGCTGAAGATGTACGGGTACGGGGAGTGCCTCGGTCGGGACCGGCGGGGAGACGCCGGCCGGACGGCATGCTTCGAGTGCTTGGCTCTGGCGGGTCGTTTACTGATCGACAGTTGTGGACAAACCGGCGCCGGCTACGCCTTCGATCTTTACGGGGTGTGTTCTTTTAAGGTTGGATACTCCTTGGATGTTTGTAGCTAGCTAAGTTAATTAGTTTCAAATCTGACTTTGTGGTATTTGGTTAGAATGTCATGTATCCAATTGTGATGATTTGCTTTTACTTTCTCGAGAGATGATGGTTACTAATGGCTGGTGAATTTCTTGATTCCAAGCCGAATAAAAAATGTTATGTTATATCATTAGAGATCCAGTTATTGATTTCGGGTTTGGATTTTTTTTTTTTTTTTTTACGAGCATTAGGGTTTGATAGGAAAAAAAAATTATTGTTTGGATTGAAAGTCTCTCGTCCACCATCTGACAGATAGTACAAACGTCAGACAATGATTCAAATGAATTATGATAACACTCTAATTAAGTTCATACTTGGAACTGGTAATATAATAGTCGGTTAGCAGCTGCAAAATGCTAGTAGGTTGTGTAAACTGCATGAGAGAATAATGCTTTTTTTTTTCTTCTTCTTCTTCTTATAGAAATTAGGTTAATTGGTCAAGCTTGAGATATAAAATATCAACAACAATTACCGGAAAAAAGTTTATATATATCATCATTATCAACACGCATGGTCTGTAAATAACTGAATACCATGTCCCATCTCGTGGCGAAATAAGCCTAATAGATCTCTTTTCTCTTCTATTCTATTTCTGGCTTGTTTTTACTGAAAAGTCTTTGCCCTGTGGCTGTGGGTTTGCTTTTGCTCCCTTTGTACATTTCGATAACTACTCGTTTAATTTTTTGGGGTTCTCCAAAAGGGATCTCCGGCAGCTATAAATATATGCTTATTCGTGCCGACTGCCGATTGATACTATGTACAAAAGTACCAATATTGTGAAAGACGATTTCTTCTTTACTTCGAAGTAAAACAAAAGTAGCAATATTGTGAACAAAAAGAGTTGTATGTTAATGTTTTGATTTTTAGTCGACCATCAACCCTACTTATTATTAAGGTTTAGAAAATCGTACCGGACGTTATATCAAAAAATGAGTAATAGGGTATTTTGTACTAAATTTTTGGTTTAATCGTAATTAAACCGTTTCCTACTGCTAAAACCGCCTACCGTTTTATAGAGCTGGGAAACGGTGCGGTCTGGTCTAGTCCAGACCGGACCATATATACTGTCTACGATCCAGGCCAAGAGGCTGAAATATAGATCACAGACTAGACCACAGACTATACGGTCTAGACCAGACCACGCATGTGTGGTTTGGTCTGGTACGGTCTGGTCTGGTCCAGATAGACCACACAGAACGAAAAATGAACAATTCAATTAGTCAACCACACAAAAATTTGAACCAGTAGCCAAGAATATTTTTGATTTTTGCCTTAAAACATAAATTCCAACATGGACGAATAACACCCCAAATCTCAGTAAATTACAAAGATACAAAGTCAAAACATCACAACTTGCACCATAACGTCATTAACATTATATCATATGAAGATACGATCGTCTCTACTCTCTTGTGAAATGTGATTGTGAATGAAAGAGGGGATGAGAATTCTCAAAATTAAGATTGAGACTTGGATATCATTGTGAGAGTTGGGAAAGTGATGCAGTGGGCTGCTTACACGTATTGAGAATATTCTTGGCTACGGTATTTAACGGTCTACGATCCGGTTTGAACCATAATTTTTCAAACGATTCGGTCTATTATCCCAGCCCCTATCATCCGGTATCTTGTATTTTGGATCTGGTACGATAGTGTTTTCCTAAATCATGCTTATTACATTATTATGTTGTGTAGGTATGTGTCCGCCCGTAACAACTTGCTTATTCATAATTTCTCGTAGGTAGCCGTTCCTCACGGTATATCCCACAAACAAAGAAAAGCCGAACGAACTCCATGAATACGTGTTGTCGTAAGTATGTGTTCTCTAGAGGCGTACACAGTTATAACTTGTGAATACCGAAACTTCGATCTACAATTAACAAAATTAAACCTCTTATTAATTATTTGCATAATTCCAATATAAATTTTTTACTATATATATATACCATACGGTGGCTATTTCGGTGCACTCACTTTTTTGGGTGCACTCAGTGCACCAAACTCTAAAAGCGTCCATAATACATCAAATTCTGAACTTTAATTAGTACTCTCAATATAATATGATGATATGACATAGAATCATAACAAATCAATCCATTACCCTATCCTCTTAACCTTCAATTTTGAATCCCAACCCAAAATCCCAAATTGTAAACCTAAACCCTAACCCTAAATCCCTAAATCCTAAATCCCTCAAATTAAAGTGAATTTTTAATGATTTTTTTTTCAAATTCATGTGTTTCTTATTCATAATATCATAAGCAACAATTGATACCGTTTTGACATGAATCGCATGGTCAGAATGACAATTATGAGGCAGGTGCACTGAGTGCACCCGAAAAAGTGGGTGCACCGAATACGCCACCTATACCATATATATATATATATATAGTGACCAGAAACTAGCCCTTCACATTTCACTATACCAACAACAGAAAGAAATTTGCAAAGAAGCGTAAACATATGGCCGTGGCGGTAAGCGGCAGGTTAATAGCAGTCACGTCGTCCATCTTTCTTCTTCTGGTCGCCGCCGCCGCCGCTGCGGCCGGGGGCAACAGCGTGTTCTGCCACAACATCGGCGGGTGCGATGCGGGAACGGCGGGGAGCCTCGTCAGAGATTTGGCCGGCGAAGTGCCAGGTCAGCCAAACCAGCTGTACTGCAACGTTCAGGAGCTGCCGAGTGGATCGGCGAACATGTACGGGTACGGTTACTGCTCGACGAGAGGCAGGAGTCTGGAACCGGAGAAAGACTGCAACGACTGCTTGACCAGTGCGGGCAACGACCTGGTCAACGGTTGCAGAGGCGTAGGCGGCGCCGGCGAGGTGTGGGGTCCGAATGCTTTGTGTTATATCCTGATGGGACTCACCAATAAGTGTGCCTAGCTATAGCTATACTTGGTGAATAATTAGCTTTACTTCGGGCCGAATCGATGATTTGTGATACTGTATCGTATTTTGACTGAATCATATGTGGAACTGACGTGTCTAACATATGCCTGGTGTTACTTTATGTACGGTTTTTTCTGCTCTGTGCTTGTTCAAATTGTCGGTATGGATTTACAAGTACTGTCGTGTGCACGATTGATGAGTGTATTTCCACGTATTATATGTAGTGAGAGTTGTTGTAATCGCGTTACATCTACATCTTTATATTATACGATTATATTGTCATAAAGATGAGTGACTTTCGTCAGTTTGAAATATTTTAAACTATCGTTATGCTTCGATAGGAAGAATTTTATTGTCTCAATTGAAGTGACTTCTCCGTCGCTATTAGTGAAACTGATAACCAGAAGCCTTTTGCCAAGGGGTTTGCTCTAAAGTATTTTACAATAAATCCTCCTTGACACTTGGCACCACACCATGTTGGACTGTTGGTCACGACCACAGGTTTTTGTGACTAAAACAGATTTGGTGACAAATTACTAATTAAGAATTTTTGTTGGGCCTAACAACACCACTAGGAAAGGCCGATTAATGGGCCCAATGGGTCATCAGCCTAACGCACCCGGAAGGCCAGCCTAAACTGGGACTCCATGTATCAAGTAAAATTTTACATTGGTTTGGGGTAAGCGATTTATTATCATGGCCTTGGGCGCTACGCTAGCCTGAACCATATATATATTATTTCCAGAATAAATTCATATTATAATAGGTATAATATGCTCATCTATTATGATGTTTTATCAAACATGTCATTTTATTATTTTTATATCAAACATGTCCTTTTGTTAAAATTTTCATTCAAAAACTGTTAACCAACACCGAATTTTGGTTTGGGCGACACAAATGTCTAAAATATCTCTAATAATTCCACTTTAGAATTTTTTTTGGTTATTTTGTATACCCAAATAATTCAAATAATTTCACTTTGAAGAGACCTAGAGAAATAAAACGGGGGACAAAACTGATATTTTTCCTCCCATTTATCGACGTCGGGTTGTCTAAATCTCGGTTCAACCATGATTGCAAATTTTTTCAATTGAAATCTGAGCTGAAGGGCATGCTTGATAATTTTGTCAAAATACAGGGGCATGTTTGATGTAAAAAAAATAATAGAGGGGCATGTTTGATAAAACGTCATAGTAAAGGTGCGTATTATACCTATAATCCAAATTCATATGTTCTGGCGATTTATTATCATGGTTACCGTGCGTACATACAGTCGCTCCTCCGATGCGTTTGTTTCATGCTCTGGCTATGTGTTATGGTTTCAAAATCCATATCGGCCGATCGAGTCACACATGTTAGTGCTGGCTATTTGGTCCGGGTTTTTTGGTTTTACCTGTAACCGGACCGTATAACCCGGACCGAGACCTGACCGGGACCGGATAGTAAACAATCCAATCCAATTTTTGGGCTTAGATTTGAGGTAAAAAACCGTTCGAGACCGGATCGAAACTGGATAAAGACTGGATAAGAGAGCTCAACACCCAAAACTTAAGGGTAATTTGCATAAATGGTCACAAACCTTTGCACTTAGTAAAAAAATTAACCAACTCCTCACCCTTTCAGGCCTTAGGCCACTCAAATTCCCACAAGCTCAATATAAAATCAAGACCGAATTGGGACCGGACCGGGTCAAGACCGGACCGAATCAAGACCGGACTGTATCCAATCCAATCTTTGGTCCTTATATTTTCAAAAAAACCGAACTGGACCGAATCAATTTGGGCCAATTTAACCGGACCGGACCGTACCGTATAGCCACCGCTAACACGTGTATACGTTCCTTTTGTATAGGCATGACACCTCAACAATCTACGAGGGAACTATTTTACAAGAAGTCAATTGAGTCGCACACATATAATTAGTTCTCATTTGATTTTTCATTATTTCGTTTTGCACATCGTTCTGCAAATACCATGTCCCATCTCGCGCGAAATAAGCCTTGTAGATTTTCTTTCACCTTCTTTCTTTGCTGTCGCCTGTCGGCGAGAGTTGTCTTTGTTTTCGCCTAATCAATATTATTAAAATAACTCCGGTCTTTGATTTCATAGGAAAAAGTTGGATTAAGGGTCAAATTTATTCTAACGCGATATATATACTTCGGCCGACCTTCCTATACCATACTACAAAGGAAAGAGTACAAACCTTGGCCGAAGTGTGATGAATACCAAAACTTCGATACACAATTAACAAAATTAAACTTACGTTCATTAATTCATTTCATATTTCCAATACAAAGTTTACTCTCTCTCTATATATATAGTGACCAGAAACTAGCCCTTCCCATTTCACCATACCACAACAGAAAGAAACGGCAAATCAAAGAGCCTAAACATGGCCACGGCGGTATCCAGGTTAATAGCAGTCATGTTTTCCATCTTTCTTCTTCTGGTCGCCACCGCCGCCGCGGCCCGCGACAGCGTCGTGTCGTGCCACGACATCGGCGGGGGCGATGCGGGAACGGCGGCGAGTCTCGTCAGAGATCTGCCAGGCGAGGTGGCAGCTCGGTCGAACCAGCGATACTGCAACGTGCAGGTGATGACGGGTGGATGGAACATGTACGGGTTCGGTTACTGCACGACGGCCGGCAGGACGGCGGATCCATCGGAAGATTGCTCCGATTGCTTGACCCGTGCGGGCACTGACCTGATCAATGATTGCGGCGGCGCCGGCGAGGTGTGGGGCCCGAATGCTTTGTGTTATATCCTGACTGGACTCACCAATAAGTGTGCCTAGCTAGCTCTCTCTCGACTCTTTCGATGATTTGTGATATTGTATCGTCGTATTTGACTGAATCATATATATATATGGTGTCGCTTTACGGATCTTCTCTGTGCTTGTTCAAATTGTCGGTATGGATTTCGGGTGCGCGCGATTAACGAGTATTTTTCACATATTTATGTAATCGTGCGCGTTACGTTTAATAACGACCGGTGATTACGTTTTTCATGCTGTGATACGTGTCGATTATTTACTTTATCCTGGTTGCTGGTAAAAAAAATTGGTAGGCGGTTTATACTTAACGACCGTCTTAATTTGGTCATTAAATGCTGAGTGGTTAAGAGGTTATTTGAATGGTTAAGAGAGTTATAATATACGTGACAATATTGATTAGTTGGTATTAGAGGAGAATGAAAATTAGTTATGTGCGTCAATATAAAAGAATTAATGTGAACAAGTAATAAAATTTGCGTGAAAATATATTGAGCATGAACAATGAGACAATAAATTTCTCTCTTTGTATGGGATGAATTCTACTATCGCAATGGTGTTACCAATGATATAAGATTCATAATTGAACATCTCACAACAATTGAGTTAATGAGACCAACTGGTTCTTGACATGATATCAGAGCTTTCTGTGACCGAGAGATCTTTTGTTCGAAATCTAGCTAGTAAGTCTCATTTGGCAAGAACATGATATTCATACCTGTGCAAAACTCAAACTATAGCTTTCATTCGAGGGGGCGTGTTAGTAAATGTTATAAGATTCATAATCGAACATCTCCCCCACAACTTGAGTTATTTGGAACCAACTGGTTCTTGACATTGTATATCACACGGTGACCCCTTCTCTAAAGCACATGATATTCGAACCTGTGAAATCTTCAAGATCATATGAGTTGACTTTCGTTTGAATGAGTGTGTTATTAGTAAATTATATAATTCCCCATAATTGAATCCCTCTTAACAACACGAATTATTGGAACCAACCAGTTCTTGACAAATAACCTCGATATAAAAAAAAAAATCATCCGGGAAAGATAATTTAACCAGACATATCAATTGTAAATAACAAGAAATTGATTACAACGAACGTTATAGCACTTGGCAGCCCCGCCCTAATGACTATAATGAGGGTATACATAGTAGTGGATGAAATTATAATTTTTCTTGTGTGGTTTTGGTCAAAATATACTAAGGACTAAGCATATTCGCATTATCGTTATATATATATATATCCTGGCCTGTATAAATCAGGCGCCCTTCACGTCTAATCACAGTGCCATGCATGGGATCAACAATGGCAGCATTTAGGTTAATAATACTAGTAGTACTGTTGTCCATCGTTCTTCTTCTCGCCAGCGCCGACGACGAGAGAACGGCTCGTGCGACACGGTGTTTGTGACACGGTACTGTATACTGAGTAAATCACGTATCTTAGTTGAACTGATGTGCATGTGTCAATATTGTGTCTTTTTTTTTCTTCTTTTCATTTTTGGGTGAAATATGGACCTAAACCAGCCAATATTTCACGTTCCGCGCGTGTTCTGATTCAAAAGGCAAACGACTTTCAATACTAGTTGTTACGTTACGCTGCCATTTTTCCAATCGCGCTTTGATTGGAAATAAGTCCCATATACTGCCTTCACCCATTCAGGTATAAAAAGCCCCTTCTGCTGCGCATAATTAGCAGAGTCTTTCGCATCCCCATCTAGGGCGCGGCGGTGCCGTATTTCATTAGCCAAGCACCCCCGGCCCAGGTGGGACCAGAAAACGCCTTTAGTTCCCCCCCTATCAGGAGATATTTCAAGTTATCGTCAAGACTTGGCTCAAGATGAAACTCTCTCTGATGAGAGATTTAACATTGGCTCCCTTGAAGAAAAGATCTTATTGTGAAATCGTTAGCAATATCACAAAACAACGATTTACATGGTGTCTATAGACTTTTTCCTACTTTTCCTCTCCAGACTCCGATACTCGCTCAATTTTACCTGTCGAACCGGTCATGGTACGGTCTGCTTTCGGCAATCATGGTTCTAACCTACTTTCCCGACCGACCTCATATCCAATTGACAACGGGAAGAGTACGAAAAATGTTTGTCAAAATGTTGGAATCCCCATCACCACTACTAGAGTTCAAGAGAGGCGTACACAATTATGAAAACTGAAACCTCGACATACAATTAAAAAACAATAAACTTTGTTTATTAATTAATAGTTGGTTGGATCATTCGGCAGAGGGTATACGTAGTGGGATCAGAAAGCAAATTAATGAGAGGACATATTCTAACTATATACATTGCTCTCGGCTTGTTCCGGTTTTCGGTTTCAAACAAGGTCGGACCGGATCGAGTTTTTCAATTCCTCCTTATAGTTACAGACTGGACCGGATCCAATACAACCCGATTTTCGTAACCGATTTTAACGGTTTGGTTTTTCGGCTTGGCCGAAAAATCAAAACTATTTTCCCAGCCCTAATGATCGTGGCGGTAATATTCAGGCTAGTTGTGTCGTCCATCTTTCTTCTTCAAGCCGAGGAATATCAAAGCCGTCCTTACATAGGTGTATGAGATGGCGAACAGTATATATACAACGATCTATATGAGGAAAAGATTCATTCGGCACAAACAGGACAAAATATTTGTAGGCAAGTTTCTTGCTACTGCAGGTTCTTTTTTTTATTGAAGAAATCCATTAAAAAAACCCCTTTAGTACTTCCTTCGTAGTGTTTTAATTTCCATGAGCTGCTGCAGCAAAGTAAAGCAACTGCGGAACAATAGAGAAAAAAACAACATAGTTCTTTTGTGATTACAGATGGTTGCCAAAAACAACATAGCTTTTTTTTTTTTTTGGGGTCATCTCTCACACTTAAATTCCTTGAGCATTAGCTATTTTTTGATCAGAGTGAAATTCAAATCCTGGAATTTGTCAATACATTAGAATTGGAATGCGTCTCTAGTACTGTTTATTTATTTATTTTCCCTGAAAAAGAATATACTCACGTGGTTAAAACCATCATTTGCCGAACTCTTATATAGCCGAAAGTTCCAAAAGAGTACAAACTGAACACATCAAATCATTTTGCAATTGAGTCTCTGCAATCCCCGCCCCTAATGAGGATCAATCTTCATCGTGACCACTCGTGAACAGTGTAACCTCGTCAAGAACATACTTTCATTTTGTCCCCATTCTTCTAGTCCCAAAAATTCACTCAGCATATACAACGTCACCACAAAAATAGCCATCGTCGGGCGGCTCCAGCCCACAGTGGGATCGACGGGTAGAAACCAAGAAGCATTTCTTGCCACCATCATCCATCCCGTGGCTATAAATCGACGCCAAGTCAAAATCTCCCTTCCTTCCTTCACTAACACACTCATCATCGTAAATAAAAAAAAAAGGGTTTGGTCTAGACCAGGTTGACATCAACCTGGTGGTTTTAGGTTCGAATCTCTTAAAACGATGGCAGTCGTCGTCATCAGGACCAGTCTGGCGATCATCCTGGTGGTGTTGTTCGTCTCCGCGCCAACGATCACCGCCCAGGAGGCACAGGCACCCTTGCTGCCCGTCGACCCCTACGGAGAATGCAACGTCGGGAACGGCGGCGACGTGGGCACGGCGGTGCAGATGAAGCAGATTCTCATCCAGGACTTGATCCGCGTGGCGCCAGGCAAGCCGAGGATGAACTACTGCAACGGGCTGACGATGAACGGGCTGCAGATGTACGGGTACGCGGAGTGCACGATACATAACGCCCCCGGCGACCTACCGGCCTGCAACCAGTGCTCGTCGGAGGTGGGTGGTTACCTTATCCAAAATTGCGACACCACCGGTGCCGGTCACGCCTGGGATACGGCCGAGAGTGGTTGCTATTTCAAGGTCGGGTTCTCCGTCGACGACGTTTGTCCCGCGGGTAGCAATTAGTAACGGCCACGTTTGTTCCCTTGATAATAAGATCCGGTGATTCGATGTATACTTGTTCAACGAAAATATCTAGATAATAAATAAAAGCCGAATGATGAAAACTGTTGCTCCATTTCAAATTTCCTGCAACGAGAGTGATTATAGGAAGGACATTTTGGTCTTCACAATTGCTTATTTTGTTATTTATTTATTCATAAAAAAGGCATGCACTGGGATTTGAACCTTGGTCTCTTTAAAGGCAAACAAAGATCATAACCAATCACACTAAGCATATTTGTTGTATCTATTTAAATTCAAACATACACGAACCTAAATTATGAAAATCATATGACTTTTTTAACGATTAATTGGCCACTGAATCTCCCGTAAGTACTTATTTGGTGTTTTAATACTTTGATTATTTTAGTTGTAGTTTAATACTTAATTTAAATTGATATCTATTTTATAAATATACAATAACCCTAAAATTGCAGCCCAAATATCACTGGTTCGAATATTGCATATCGAATTGCAATATTAAACATGTAGAAGCAATATCGACTTCTTAAATTTTTTTATGGGTCTTAAATTAATATTATTTTTCAGAATGAAATTATATCTTTGTGCAAACTATATGAGACTGGTTCTTTTAATGTTTTAGTCGGGATAACCGCTACATTTTAAACTTCTTCATAATCTGGCATGATTGGATCCAATGATCATTATACAAGATTGTGTTTAATAGGGTGGCTCATTTCACCACTTTTTGGCGTGTTAATGAATTTGTAGGACAATGACAGGTCTACATCTACACTCATCACAATCTACACATCATATAAATGTGAAATGTGAAATGAGAAAAGAGGGATTCCATTTCAAATTTGATGCGTACAGAGCAATTTTTTAGGGGTAAATTTAGAAGATGCCAGTGCGGTCGGTCTGTTGAGCACGAAAGTAAAAAATATATTTTCATTTAAACGGGCCCAAACTGTTATTTGGCCCACTAATCGTGCACACATCGCCAATGCAGTCAAATTCGGGATTTTGATCTTAAAATCGTAGGATTTTACTTAGGGATTCCGATCTTGATTTTACTATAAAATCGGTGGACCTTAAAATCGTTTAAAATTGGGATTTTGATCGTAAGAGAACAAAATAGGTGGTTTGAGCCAATTTAAAATAAGTATAATTGTTTCAGCGGAAAGGGCAATGGAATCTTCTCAGATATTTTTCTATTAGAAAAATATTCAAAAATAATAAAAATAACCAAATTAGGGTTCGGTTAATCTCTTTCCCTTCACCCCATTTAACTTATTAATTTATTAATGAATATATTTGTACCAAGCCACTAACATTACTTATTTTATTGAAGTTCAATTATTTTTAGTTTTAAATCATACTTAGTAGACGATGTCGAAATATTACTTTGAGTTAAACAACCTAGACATAACATGAAAATAAGAGCCAAACCCATGAACTATATCCCTTCATCATGAATTATTTTGAGTTACACATTAAATAACAATTAAAATAGTGATTTTGGAACATTAATCTTGAGAATTATCTTATGGAAAAAAATCTTCTGAATTATCATTTTGAATGCTATGTGTCTTTGTGATATTAATAATTTACCTTATTAATATCCTTATATGCTATGTTCTATACGGTACTTAAAATCCTACGATTTTACGATTTGATTATACGATTTTGATTTTACCCCAGTTTTCGATTTTAGGTAAAAACTCGATTTTAACTGCTTTGCCCATCGCAACCTCTCCAAATCTTCCTATTCTACTCGCCGGGTCATCTCCTCCACTACAAGATATCTCCTCATGTACTCAAAGTTCTCACTGAAACCTAATATCTACAACTTAGGCGCAGAGGGAGCAACCGATGGATTGTAGCGACCCCCACTATTTTGATAGCTAATCAAGAAGAGCGCGTTTGTTTAGTTGTATGGTGATTCACTTAATTAACAATTTTTATTTTGTTGATAGCCTCCTCTCCGCAATTGTATTGTGTTCACGAAGATCTGAAGGCGCAAGTGCAACAGGTCCAGGGGTAAACAATATGTATAAAGCGTTGGCCAAATTGAATTGAGTCATTCTACTTGGAATATGAAGATTTTTGCTTAATTGCTTTGGTTCGTGATGCAACTATGTTATGTTTGAAGGTAGACCAACGCAAACAACAGCACAGCTCCAGGGCTATTCTGCACATTAGGTAGTTGGAGCATTAATTGATAATTATTTGGGATTATTCCTACAAGTACATAATTTGGAACGTGCCTTTATATTGCATTGATTAATAGTTGTTTGAGATTTTTCAAATGAGTGATTTGACATGTTAAACTCTCTTATTTTTTAAAATGGAGTCTTCGAAGTGGAATATGAAGATTTTGGATTAAGCTTGGTTTCGTAACGCCCTTATGGGTGTTTATTCTCTAAAATGCAGCTGTCTTTCAAAGTGCCTGTTGCAAATGGCAAGTCAGGATACAACGATGGTACTGGTACACGTTTATATCATTAGTAGGTAGCAGATTGTGTCCATTCTACTATATCATTTAGCTAAATACTTAGTTGTTCTTTTCAACTAAAATTTATGCTTAAATGTTGTGATTGGCCTCAGAAATGTATGTCTTTGCATTAACTGTTAATGATTGTGAGTTTTGGTTTAATAGTGAAAAGTCCATTTATTTAGAAGTCTAAATTGGACAAACCTATTGGACAATAGGAATGTCATACATTAGTGTCGTGGGAGGTTTGTTTGATGTCTCAGGGTGATAGATTTTTAAGAAGGTTGTTTGTTGTGGCAGAGAGTCCCTAAAGCTAGCGAGGTATTCCTATGTGGGCTTTTTCTTTGTTTGACTTTTTCTCGCCTTTTTTCTTATCTCTTTTTCTATTTTTGGTTTTTGTGTGCTACCTTCAGTTGCTACGTCTTCATTTGTGAGCCATCTATACTTTTCTTATTCAGTGCCTAAAAATCATATATACTCGATTGCATAGTAGTTACTAATAGATACATTTATACCAATAGAGAGATTTTAAGTTTTATCAATTGTTAGTTTTAATATTTACTTACATTGATTGTTTATGTAGTTTTCTTTGTAATATTTCTCATTATACAACTAATTACTATGGCTACATAGTTGTATAAGTGGGGGTTGGACATGATAGTTCTAAGAAGCATCAATACTTGAAGGTTATTATAATGACCAAATTCTAAAGTTATGGTTTGCCTTCAACTTGCTTGGAGCATTTCAATTATGCATCAATTGTTCTCTCCGTGTAGTTAACTCTCAGACAAATCGAAAATCTTGCTCATATGTGTTTGATTATAGTTAAATTTAGGGTTCTACTGCATTGTTGCTTTACTCTTTTTTCGTGGTTGAGTCTGCTTCAAAAAATTTAGTTTGATTTTAGAAAATTTTGCTTCTGCAGTCCTGTCTGAGGCGAAGGCTATTTTTGTGTTGTTGTTGCTGGTTTAGGGATCGGTTTGTGAAGAAGAGGGAGAAGAGAGGGGGAAAGGGAAATGCAGGAGAGGGGGATAACTCTTTTCTACGACAAAAATGGAGTGAAGAAAGGAATTATGATCAGTAAGAATATGGTTATCTTACATAACGGTCTCTATTCTGTTTGAATTGAGCTTGAGAGGCAGTGATAAGGACGAGCTGCAACCAATTCATAGTGAGAAGAGAGCTATGAACTGTGATCATGTCTTATTTCAAGTTAGAAGGTAGTTTCAGTATAAGGATTATTTAATTTGACAACTTGTTTCATCCATGATTCTTGGTAGTTTCAGTGCCATTCTAGCCAATGTTTAGTCTGTAATTTTTGAGAATTGATGTGCGAGTAATGACTTTCACTTAACTTCAACTATTATGTGTGTATTTATTGGCATGTGATAGAATTCTCTTTTCCTTTTCATTGAATTCATTTTCATACTCTAATTGTATTATTTGTACATAGGCAAATCATGCTCGAGATGGCAACTCGCAGATATGGCTGGTGCAAGGAATGAAGCCATCATTAGAATTCAGACCGACAACGGGGAGGGATGCCCAGGACTAATTCAATGATGATTGATGATGGTATAATAAAAACTGCAGTCTGCATCAGCACCAATTTCTAGGCCTAAGTAAAGGTATTCAACCCAGAACTCTGCTGAGCGCTAAAAATTGCCCTCACCCAACCTTGATCCTGTTTGACCCACTTCTGAAGAGTCAAGATATATGACTAATCCTCCCCGTTCGTATTTTCTTATTGACTCTTTCTGATCCTGTAGGTTGGGGCGGGTCGGGAAGAATTGGATTAGTGGGTCGGTCCTAATCAAGTGGAATCCCAATCCCTTCACTCTCACTTGCTTTCTCTCCCATTCCACAAGTGGGTAACATACAGTAATCCGGCCAACGGGCCGGGTAATAAGCTAGTATTCTTATATAATAACCAGGCATGTTAATCATGTTGTAAAAAAAAGTTAATTGGAAAGTATAAAAGTGCACAATCTACCGTCGAATTTGATTAATTAAAGAAATATATACAAGAATAAAAAACCCAACAATAATCACTCAACTCATAAACCCCACCAAATTACATGGAAAGTTAAATTTTACTATTTGTTGTCGAGCTACCGTGCGCAAGTCGAACCCTATATTGTGCTCCTTCTAAAGCACTTCCTTGAAGTTATAATCATTTGAACCTAAGTCACAATTACAATTTACAACTAAGGTAGACAAGGGACATTGTAAGTCTTCAAACATCCCATTATTTTTTATCTACACCCGTTGCTCATCGACTATTAATTTCGGGGCTTACTATGAGGATGACCACAATCTGTTAGTTGGTTAACTATTTAACCTTCGGTTACTAATCGTTTAATTGTCGGTTAGTAATTAACTAAATATGGCTACTGGGACTTATTGTTTACAGTTTAAACGATTATCAGTGTAACCGTTAACCACCAATTCCAATTCCAATTCTGTTATCGATTACACCACTGATGGGTGCGCCTATGGTGACATGCATTTCACCGTAATTTGCACTTTTCGGTCGACCTCGGTTAGGATTAGGTCGACCTAATATATTGTTTCAGTGTAAAAAACAGTTTCATGGTGCATACTTTGGATATTCATATCTTACAATTGGCTCGATAGAAATTGGAGATTAATGGCTTGTTTTGAAGCTGGAGTGTACCTTTACACATTGAAGTGTTTGGAGCTCGATAGAAAGTCCAGAAGACCATTTTTTAACCTGATCAAAAGGCTATGCTAAAACTGGGAAACTGTCTGAAAATGGCCAAGTCTGGGAAAGTGTTTGTGAAGCCTACTTTGGAGCTCAATTCGAGAAGCATGGATGACATTCGAGTCCAGGGGCCTCTACCTCATGAAAGTAGGTATGTTTGTCTACAAATTCAAGACATTGGATGAAATATTGGATATCTGGAAGGCTTCAAACAAAAGGCTCGAAGTTGCTACGAATAAGCTGCCTTCTACTACAAGACTGAAACGACATATTAGGTCGACTTAATCTTATATGGGGTCGACCTAAAAGTACAAGTTATGGTAACATGCATGTCACCGTAGCAAAGTCCGAAATGTTATTAGATCTATAATTGAACATCTTCTAACAATTTGAGCTATTGAGACCAACAAGCAGTTGACAGCAGAACTTTCTGTGTGATAAAACCATCATTTGCCGATCTCTTACATAGGGAAAGTTCAAAAAGATTACAAACTGAATACATCAAATTTTGGCAAGTTAATCTGGAATCCCCGCCATAACGAGGATCTATCTACATCGTGGCCAATCATGAACAGTGTAACCTCGTCAAGAACAAACTTCCATTTTTGTTCCTATTGTTCCAAGTCCAAAAATTCACTCAGCATATACGTCAGAATAAACACCATGAACACAACGTCACCACAAAGATCGCCATCGTCGGGCGGCTCCGCACCACAGTGAAATCGACGGGAAAGAAATTAAACCAAAACAGCATTTCTTGCCATCATCATCAAATCATGCCGTGGCTATAAATCGACGCCAAGTCAAAAGCCCTTCCTTCACTCTCTCACACTCATCGTCCTAATTAAGCAGAAGAAAAGCTGAGAGCAGATGTACGTGTCAATAATTTGAGTTATTGAGATCAACTTGTTCGTTCGTGACAATAACATTGTTGCGACTGCGACTTAGGACGAAGGTGATCACGGCCGCCGCCACAACGACAAGTCTGGTGATCATTCTGGTGCTGTTCATCTCCGCGCCAACGATCACCGCCCAGGAGGCACAGGCACCCTTGCTGCCCGTGGCGCCCTACGGAGAATGCGACGGCGGGAACGGCGGCGACGTGGGCACGGCGGTGCAGATGAAGCAGATCCTCATCCAGGACCTGGTCGGCGTGGCGCCCGGTAAGCCGAGGCTGAACTACTGCAACGGGCTGCTGATGAACGGGCTGCAGATGTACGGGTACGCGGTGTGCGCGATACATGACGCCCCCGGCGACGTGCCGGCCTGCCAGCAGTGCTCGTCGGAGGTGGGTCAGTGTTGGAAATGTGTATGAATAGCTTTGAAAGCTATAGAGTCTCAAGTGGAAAAACTACCACATTGGTAGTTTTACTTGGTGAAGTGATTATAAAGATAGGAGCCTCTCTCCTAAGGGCATGCCCCTTGGGGTGACCCACTTTTGTGGGAGAGGGAGGACCTAACGGACCACCACACACACGCGCGCGCGCGCCGTCCGTCCGTCCGACCGGTTGGTTGGATGGATGGATGGATCACTTGAGACTATATACATATTTTTTGGAGAAATTCCGAACGAAATTAATTATTTAATAATTAATTATTAATCGGTTATTCTGAGGAATATTCTAAGGGATAATCGATTGAAAAGGAATATTCGAAGGATAATCCCAGCAGGATTTATCCTAACCGACGGTTTTAATTAAGGAAGTAATTATCTTCCTTAATTAATCCGACTTATTCCCCAAGCAAGAGGGTATATTCCTAGGGGTTCGGCTCCTATAAATAGCCGCCTCCCCAGCCCCTCTAAATACACGACAACGAGCATAAACACAATAGAGAGAGTGTTCATAGAGCTCCGGTTTTCGCACAAAACCGCGAGTACCCAGAGGAGCTGTTTTATCCTGGAGACGACCGGTTGATAGTCTGCCGTGCGCATCGAGGGCAGTGCCGCGAACGTCTTAAAGAAAGCGACCTAGTCCGCGACTCAGCTCCAGATTCGGCATCCTCATCTTGTTGTTGTTCCGTTTCTAACAGTCAGTACCTGATCAATTATTGCGACGACACGGGTGTGGGTCACGCCTGGGATACGGCCGAGAGTGGTTGCTATATCAGGGTCGGGTTCTCCGTAGAAGACGTTTGTCCCGCAGGTAGCAATTAGTAACGGCCATGTTTGCTCCCGTGATAATAAGACCCGGTGATTCTTCGATGTACTTGTCCATCGAAATGAATAAATTGTTTATCATATCGTTAAAAACCGCCTACCGCGATATACAGATCAGGACGGTATACTAGAATGAACCTGAAAACGAGGTATGTTATTGTTAGCTGATATATTTCAGCCATAAATTTTTGGTGAAAATTAACCTCTTCATCGTTACGACCTTACAGGGTCCAATTACACAGAAGGGACGAGTTCTGTTTTAATAATTTTTTAGTTATTCGGATAAAATACACTATATGCTTATATCTTTCTAATTCAAGTTTAGGTTTTTTTTTTGTACTATTTCAAATATCATATAAGAAAACCTGAGGATCGAGAATTCTCCTGTACAGAAGTGTCCACTACCTCATTGTTGCAATCATACTAATATGAAGTGTTCGATTTCGGAATGGATTATGATGATTGCTATTTTTTTTAGTAATCGTCGTGGCTACTAAAATAATAAAATCTACACCATTTATTGGCTCTATTTCAATCTCATTTTAAAATTGACGATCCCTGACATTATCCACAAAAAAGAATTTTGACGATCCCTGATCACCGCCATCATCGCGGCATGTCATGACTCCAACCATCTCTCACCCAAATGCGACTTTTAATTGGAAAATTCTTAGCTCCAACCTTGGTTGGATGCAGAAGTTCCAACCAGCCACGTGTCAGATTGTTATTTGTGGACTCGTCTTTCTTTTTTCTTAATATTTAATGTTCTGGATTATGCTAAATAAATCAATAATAAATATATATAAAATAAAGTTAAATTCACTAATAGGAATCCGACATGTGGCTTGGTTGGAACTTCTGTGTCCAACCAAAGTTGGAGCTAAGAATTTTTCCTTTTAATTAGGCTTGTTGAGTCCAACATCAACCTAATTAACCTACGCGGGATACGGGTTTAAAGGCCCAGTTGAAGGCAATGGGCTACTGGCCCAGCTCCTCGAAGGGCCACGATCGCAGGCTCTTCATTAGGCCGGGGAGACAAATTAAATTTGTTAATAAAAAGTTAAGAGACTAGTTTGTTAATCAATAGAAGTATGATGACTATTCTTGTAATTCACCCCATTTACTTGCGGATGTTTTTTCCTGTAACATCGTTCCCAATATTAACCCCCATTTTATCACCAAAACAGAAATATATATATTAACCATCATTTTGACCAACTCCTAAATAGCCGAAAGTTCAAAAGAGTACAAATACATAATAATAAAATAATTTGGCAATTGGATTTGGAATCCCCGCCCTGAACGAGAATCTATCCACATCGTCGTACAGCTCCGCCGCCGCACAGTGGGATCGACGGGAAGAAATTAACCAAGGAGCATTTCTTGCCATCATCGTCAATTCATCGTTCCATGCCGTGGCTATAAAATCAACGCCAAGTCAAAATCCCTTCCTTCACTCACACACTCATCCTCGTTCCCAAAAAAACAAACGAAAACGAACAAGGGTTTGGTCTTGTAGTGATATCGCGCAACCTGGTGGTTTCAGGTTCGAATCTCTTAAAACGGACTACGGTGATCATCATGGCCGACATGACCAGTTTGGTGATCATCCTAGTGCTGTTCATCTCCGCGCCAGCCACCGCCCAGGACCAGGAGGCGCCCAGGCTGCCAGTGGAGCCCGACTGGGAATGCAACGGCGGCAACGGCGGCGACGTGGGCACGGCGGTGCAGATGAAGCAGATCCTCGTCGAGGACCTGGCCAACGTGGTGCCCGGCCGGCCGAGGATGAACTACTGCAACGTGTACACGCTGAACGGGCTGCAGATGTTCGGGTTCGCGGAGTGCACGATCCACGGCGCCCCCGGCGACGTGCCGGGCTGCCGGCAGTGCTTGTCGGAGGTGGGTGAGCAGCTGACGCAGAACTGCGACGACACGGGTGCGGGTCACGCCTGGGATGTCGCCGAGAGCGGTTGCTACCTCAAGGTCGGCTTCTCCCGAGACGTTTGTCCCCAAGGTGTGGCGGCGCCGGAGGCCGTCGAGTCGTAACGGCCATGACGTTGCTGCCCGGTGATACGATTTCCCTTTTTCGTTAATAAAATTTCGGTCGACCCCTTTATAAAAGATATATGAAAAAAGAGATCCGGTGACTTGATGTACTTGTTGATAGAGAGATGAAAAAATAAAAAAAATTCTCCAGTACGTAGATATGACTTGAATTGGATTATTTGACTACGACGGGGGAGTCACGGCGGGCAGTACGTATAAACATGTTTGGTTCTCTGTCAGCTGAATATATCTTGCAAATAAGAGCCACTCTTTTGCGGTTGTGTGGTGTCCTCGATTTCAGGCTTATGGATCCTGGTCTTCGGAACTTGACGATGTATGACATTATAAGCATTGCACAGTCTCGTTTAATTTAAGTGTAAAAGCTGGGGTGATTTTTAGGAATGCGTTAGCGTGATTACTCAATTTTGAGTAATCACGATGACTATTAAAATCTGTACCATTCATTATCTATATTTTATCCTATTTTTAAATTGACGGTACAGATTAGATTAAGGGTATTTTTGGAAATAAAAAAATTATCACACCTGATTTTTATTCCTTAAAACCTAATCTCTCTCCACCCATCCTTCTCAGTCGTCTCCCTCTCTCTCCAGCGATAAGCTCAAGCCGTCACTGCCGACCGTGTTTGGCCCTCCCTCCTCCTCCAGCCGTCCACCGACCCTCCCTCCTCCTCCTTCTCACCACCTCCGACCGTCCCTCCTCTCTCTCTCTCTCTCTCTCTTTCTCTCTCTCTCTCTAACGACCCTCCCCTCCTCCCTCTCTCTCTCTGTATCCCTCAAATGCCAACAGAGGCGATGCATGGACGCACGGCTAACTCTAACGGTGGTTTGGGTATTGCTTTGGTAGATGTTTGGTTTTTATTGTGGTGTTGATTTGATTTTATTTTGGTAGTTGTTTGTGTTTTAATAATTTGATAGTAGCTAAATCTCCTCTATGGAGAACATAAAACCATATATCTAGTTTTTTTAGTTTTGGCATTGGTTCCCTTTTAATGTCGTATTAGTTGATTTTTTATTTATTTGGTATTGCTTCAATATTATTATGACATTTCTTTGGTTTGAGTGTATTCGTATTGGTACTAGTTTGATACTTTTTTTGTAGTGGTATTGATTTGAGTGTAATCGTATTGGTAGTGGTTGTTATGTACGTTTTTCATAATGGTACTGATTGTCTAGGCTAGTATGGATTTTTCGTATTGGTATATTGATCTTTTTTGGATTGGTATTGATTTTGTCTAGGCTGGTATGGATTTTTCGTATTGGTATTGACTTTTCTTGGATTGGTATTGATTTTTCTTGGATTGGTCTTGTTTTTGTCGCATTGGTATTGATTTTGTTGCATTGGTATTAATTTGCATATATTGGTATTGATTAAATCTGCAATGGTATTGATTTTTTGTGAAATGGTATAGATTTATATTGGTAGATTGTTTATATTGGTAGTTTTCGTGTAATGGTATTGATTTATTTCTGCAATGGTATTGATGTTTTTCAAAGTGGTAGTGGTAGTCTAATGGATTGGTAGTGATTTCGTGTTTTTTTTTTCTTTTGCAGAAAGATTGAGAAAAATAAGGAAAGAGGATCTGGCTGGAGATTATGGAAGTGAGAGAAAGGGAGCAGGGGCGGAGCTACATTGTAGCTAGGGTGGGCCCCGGCCCCCCCGGGATTGATCCCGGCCCCTAGGTTTTTAAAGATATTTCGTACAAATATTAGAAGTAGAACATGTTCTGTAAATTATATGATCAAATAGTTATGTGGTCTAATGGTAGCCAAGCTTAACTTATGTATTATAGCACATGGGTTCGATCCACATTGGTTACATAATTTTTTTTTAATTATTTTCGGCCCCCCCGGTCTCGAAATCCTGGCTCCGCCCCTGAAAGGGAGAGAATCATAATTAATAGATTTTTGTAACTACTTAAAATGTAATTTATTACAAAATTTAATTAATACAATTTATTTTTCATACCCAATTTACCATTAGTAACTATGGTGATTACTACAAAAGTAGTAATCACCATTACCTGTCCCGTGATTTTTAGCACCCATTTTCTAGAAAGAAAAAAAAGGGGAAAGATCACTTGTATTACTAGTATCAACAAAAAGCGAGATGAAAAATAGCCATAAAAAGCTCATAATATCTAAGAGCGAACGTCAAGCCCAATAATTATCGATGATTCGGTTACATACGGACTATCACATATTATAGTTGTGGGTTTTGTGTTGTTGATAAGAAAGTATAATATTCATGAACTCAACTTATTGAAACTAAACGATTAATGATATATGCACAGATTGTACATTGGTTTGCCCAAAATTAATTACCACTTTTAATTAGGCTTGTTTAGTCCAACATCAAGCTAATTAACCTGCGCGGGTCACGGGTAAAAGGCCCAATTTGAAGACAATGGGTCACTGGCCCAGCTGTTCGTCTTTAGACGGGTAAACGGCCCAAATTCGTTAACAATAGAAGTCTGATGGCTGATCTGTTAAGGAACCAACAGTTAAGTGACCAATATGGTAATTCACCCCGGTTTGCTTAACAGAACAGATACTACACACTAGAGAGTCGAGTCGACGACCAGATGTTCCCCAAATCCCGCCGGGGCCGGGCGGCGTCACAGACCCGAGACGAGAGAAGAGAAAGCCTCCGCCTTTTCGCTTAGCGTTCGTTTGTCTGTCCCATTCGCTCCACGATTCTGATCAAGAAGCTTTCAGAAATTGATAGTGTTTTGTTTCCTTAAGAGTCTCCCCGGAGATTTAAGAATGACGCCCAATTCACTCGCCGCCGGCGGCGGCAACGTTACTCTGCAGGCTATTTGCCACGAGGACGGGTCTCTCGAGCTCCTTGATCAGGTCGGTCTCTCTTCTTTTGCTCCTTTGAATAAATGGGTTTATGTCTGTTTATTTAATCCGGAATGTTGGAACTTGAATGTCTTCGCTGAACAGAGAAAGATTCATCTGGAGACTATTTACTCTGACATGAAAGATTCATCTAATGGACGGTATTCATATTTCTCCCTTTGCTTCTGTATTTGCATTCAGATAGATACAAACAGAAGAATACGAATCGATTCCCCCACTCCAATAACAACTAAATTTTCATTAAGTACATGTTAGCACATTATGTAAAACCATGGATGGCCGGCAGTAATGGCGTTCTGTTAACATCGCTGCCCCCACAGCCTAACAAAAAGACAAGAGATTCCATTGCTATACTACTAGTCCTTCCACACAGAAACAGGAAATGCAGCCACTAGACTAACCCCCACAATGTCACTCCTTTGGTTCTTGATCTTGCTAGGTCTCTTCAGCTTCACTTCTTCCACAGCTTCTGCTCAGCAACACTACGACACGTCGGATTGCGCTGCGCCGAATTCCACCTCTCCTGGTTCCAGATACACCTGCAACACAACGTCAAGTAGCAATAGTTCTTGCAGCACATTTCTGATCTTCAGGGCTACCTGGCAATTCAGAACCTTGGCGAGCATCTCAGAGTTGTTAAACAGCAGCGTCGACTCGATGCAGCATCTGAATGGAGGAGTTGCATCATCAATGGAGGTTCTTGATCCGGGCAGGGAAGTTTTTGTTCCTGTACAGTGCTCATGTTCTGGACAGTACTTTCAGACGGAGTTGGTGACCTACACAGCTCCTTTGAACAACACCAGTGTAGCAGATGTGGCGTGTTCGGTGTTCGAGAGCTTGGTGGCATATAGTACAATCATGGAGGTAAATGGTTTCGACACGGATCAAGTGGTAGCTGGCACTGCCATTCATCTGCCTCTCAAATGTGCTTGTCCTGATCATCGTGATGACAATTCGACCAATGGAGGATTGAACTACCTTGCTACTTATCCTGTGTTTGAAGGTGACGTGCTGCGTGAAATCGATGACAAATTCGGGATTTCAGGCGAGGATTTGTTCAGAATCAATGGCCTCGATCCTTGGACTACGATCTACCCCAACACGACCCTGTTGATCCCTTTGAAAGAAATCTCGGTGAGAGTCAACATGACTAGTCACGTTGCTTCTCCACCTCCACCAGCTCCAGTCTTTCTCCCCACGATCATCGTCGAGAGGCGTTCATCGAGAAACAATTTGAGGTTAATGAGAAGCTTCTACATCACAGGATCGGTTATTGTGTTTTTCATTTCAGTCGCTGCAATGTTTGCTTTCGGTATGCACATGAATGGTAGGAGGAAAGAGAAGATCCAGAAGCTGCTTTCATTCAACACCAGCATATCTCATCTAACTTGCTCCACACCGAAAAGCTCAGCCACGGGTTTAACTCCATGTTTGTCACCTGATCTTCTAGTTGGGATCAAGTACTCGTTGAGAAGTTACAGCACAGATGAGCTGAGGATAGCAACGAAGGATTTCAGCGACGAGAACAAGATTGGAGATGAGGGTTATAAAGGGTTGATCGATGATGTTGAAGTGATGGTGAAGCCATTGCTGTTTGACGACACGAGGCAAGTGGTTGATATTCATTCTAGGATCAACCACATCAACATTGTTGCGTTGCTTGGTGTGTGTTATGATCATGGAGACGACTCTTGCATTGTTCTCGAGCTTCCTAGCTATGGCTGCTTGAGAAATTGTCTAGCGGATCCATCGAGCCACGTTCGGTGGAATAGAAGAACGCAGATGGCATTCGATGTAGCTACAGGACTTCACTACCTTCACTACTGCATTTTCCCTTCGTATGCCCATATGAGTGTGAACACTAGGAACATTTTTGTGACATCGAATTGGAGGGCAAAGCTCACAAATATCAGGACCAACCCCAGCAGTGGCCAAAGTCCTAGTCACAAAGGGTGGTTGGCTCCTGAGTACAACGGGTCAGCTTCTGATAAAGTTGACATCTTTGCATTTGGGGTGGTCCTACTTGAACTGATATCAGGAAGGGAGGATACCGATGGAACTTCATTCAAGGAATCACTTGGCTTCCTTGGAGGTGGAGCTGGCGAAGGGGGATGTTTTGAACAGCTGAGGAGCTTCGTCGATCCATGTCTAGAAGGAAACTATCCGCTTGCGGAGGCTCTATGTCTATCTGTTTTAGCAAAGGCATGTGTGGAGGATGACCCTTTGCATCGGCCTTCCATGGATGATATCCTCAAAGTTCTCGTCAGGATGGTGTGAAATGCACCCCAGCTGCAAGGAAAAACCTACAGAAACCCCTTTTAGAGCCATCTGGAGTTCTTTATGGTAAGAATATCTTACCCTTCCCCAGTTTTGTTTCACATACAGTTTAAATTGTTTGAGGCATTTTGAGTTTTCAAGATCCCTTTTTGTGCTCTTTAGATGTCTGTCTCTTATTATTTCTGTTATGATCAACCATACCCCACTACCTCAACTTTCAGGTAGGACAGCACTGATGTAATTTATGTGTATGATTGGTTGGACTTTTGTCCTGTTCAATAGGCAACACTGCTGAGGTCAGACACTCTTGGATATATGCAAATGTCATCAGGAACAAATCAACTATAACTACTTACTCCTGTTGAAAATCCATGGTTGGAATCCTTCTGGAAATTTGATGCAACCGAATTTGTTTTCCAGTTTTGCAGAGAAGGTGGACTCTTTTGACTGAATTAACAGTATGGATGATGGAAATGCAAGAACTGGATCTTCTCCACACTGCTTTCACCTGGAACTCTGCTTTCTTCCGATAGATTGCACCAGCTATCAATGGTCTCATCTTAGGCATGTCCTTATCAGCAGCTGCAGTTGGTCTTATGTGGAGGTTTTGGGGCAGTTGGATTAGTTTGGTTCGAGCTAGATTTTGGTTATAGATCGATCACATCAGCTTGTTAGCTTGTGAGGGAGTATTGGAGGGGGGAAAAAGCTTGTTAAGGAGCCTATGTAACATTTTTTCAATATTAATTTGGATGAAGAGATACACTTTAATGCTTACTTGTCCAGTTTGAACGTTTTGTTAATTTTGTTGGATGGTACAAGATTAACAGACAAATTTTGTTGTAATATTGAAAGTTTTGGTGACTGTTATGTTATTGAACCAAAAGTTGTTGGATAGGTATAATATGACCCTCTACTATGACATTTTATCAAACATGCCCTTATACTATTTTTTTTACATCAAACATGCCCATGTACTTTGTAAAAATGATCAAATATGCCCTTTTGTTTAAATTTTCATCCAAAAACCGTTAACCAAGGTCGAACTTTGGTTTGGGCGGCACAAATGTCTAAAATATCCCTAATAATTTCACTTTAGAAAATTTTTTCTTCTTTTTTATAGTCAAATAATTCAAATAATTTCACTTTGAAGAGACCCAGAGAAATAAAACGGGAGAAAAAACTGACATTTTCGCTCCCATTTGCCGATGTCGGGTCGTCTAAATCTCGGTTCAACCATGATTGACGATTTTATCAATGGAAATCTTAACCGAAGGGCATGTTTGATAATTTTTTCAAATTACAGGAGCATGTTTGATGTAAAAAATAGTAGAAGGACATGTTTGATAAAACGTCATAGTAGAGGGGCATATTATACCTATAACCCTATAATTAACTACCTTAGTCTGTCCTTGCTCCTTGTTAAAAATTTGGTATGACGACTTCACCTAAACGCAGACCAGAGACGAGAGAAGAGAAAGTCTTCACCTTTCGCTTACCATTTGCAGGTAAAGCCAAATTCGATCCCGCCATTCTGGTCGAGAAGCTTTCAAAACAGATACCTTTTGCTTAAGAAGCTTTTTCGGGAGTTAAGAATGGCGCCGAATCAGCTCGCTGCCGCCGGCGACAGCACTCTTCAGGCTATTTGCTACAAGCGCGGCTCCCTCCAGCTCCTTGACCAGGTCTCTCTCTCTTTCTTTTCTCCTTTGAATTGATGGGTTTCTGTTTGTTTACTTGTGGCTGATCGGATTGTTGATCGTCTGAATTGAAACAGCGAAAGCTTCCTCTGGAGACCATTTACTTGGATATCAAAGACTCGACTGATGGATGGTATTCACTATTCATTATATTCTCTCTCTAATGTCTAGAATTGTTTTGATTTCTGATGGTTACGAATGTTACCCATTTCATTACATTGCATCACCAAATGTTGAATGCCTGAGATTGCGCTGTGGTTAAGAAGTTGCTGTTGTATGACCCAGGTCAGCCATACGAGATATGGTGGTAAGAGGGGCGCCTGCAATTGCCATTGCAGCAGCTCTCTCACTTGCAGTGGAAGTGTCTAACTTAGTGGGGTTTACAGGGACGCCAGTCGAAGCTGCTGCTTTCCTCTCTGAGAAATTGGGATATCTTGTTTCGAGGTATTCATATTTGGAAATGCGTTTGATTGTGCTTGCTGGATGGGCTGCTCGTGAATGGTTTCTTGTATGCTTCCTCAGCCGCCCAACTGCAGTGAATCTGTCGGATGCTGCCACCAAGCTGGAGGAAGTGATAGGGAAGGCTGCAGCAGCTGCATCTGAAGCTAGCAATGTATTTCAGGTACCGCCTACCATATTGGGGTTTATTACTAGAGCACTCTGTATGTGATCGCTCAGCTGTGTGTGGGGAGGATTTCACTGTCTTTGTTGGATAATTGCAATGACAATGAATTGGTCAGGCTTACATTGAAGCTGCTGAAGTCATGCTTGAAGAAGACGTTGCTTCGAACAAAGCGATTGGGTCATATGGAGCACAGTTCATTCGAAACCATTTGAAAGGCTGCAAGAGCTTTTCTGTTCTGACTCACTGCAACACTGGCAGGTTACTTTCTTTCTCTATGTGGCTCCTTGGAGTAATTTCTTAAAAGAGCAAGTCTCTTTCTTTGAAGGAAATCAGGCATCTTTTCAACTTTGTAGCCTCTGGAAAGGTTCCATGGTGCATTTCTAATGTGTGTTCATTTGACTTCAGTCTTGCTACCGCTGGATATGGCACTGCTCTGGGCGTCATTCGTGCACTTCATTCAGGCGGAGTGTTGGAAAGAGCTTACTGCACCGAGACACGCCCATTTAATCAAGTGAGTCCGTGGTTTCTATTTGGCTTTTGGCACTTCCATAAACTTCATGATATTTAAGAAGCTATCGCGGTTTGAATCCATATTTATATTTATCTGTTTCAGTAACAAGAAGAGTTGGATTTATTGATAAAGCTTCATGATTGTAGCCCCATAACTTGAGTAGATTGTTTATCCAGAGCCATATAGGCCCCAAGTTTGGTGTTTTGTTTCCGTAAGGGGGTTAATGTTTATGAATGCTTCTGGGAAATTACAATGTCAAGTTGATGTCCTGCCTTCCTGTCTCATTAACGCACTTGAATTTTCCTACGGCAGGGATCTAGGCTCACAGCTTTTGAGCTGGTGCATGAAAAAATACCTGCTACTCTTATAGCAGACTCTGCTGCAGCTGCATTGATGAAAGAAGGCCGAGTAAGCGCCGTTATTGTTGGAGCAGATAGAGTTGCAGCAAATGGTAACCTAATTAGAACACACCTCAACCACCTTCTCCAGCATCTACTTCTCAAAACATATGCATCACTTGCGCAAGTTATTCTGCAGGAGACACTGCCAACAAGATTGGAACCTACAGCCTAGCTCTTTGTGCCATGCACCATAAAATCCCTTTCTACGTGGCAGCACCAGTTACATCGATCGACCTGTCCCTAGATTCAGGGAAGCAAATCGTCATAGAGGAAAGATCTCCAAAGGAACTGCTGAACTCACGTGGAGGACTCGGGAAGCAAGTTGCTGCCTCCGGTATCTCGGTCTGGAACCCCGCTTTCGATGTCACCCCTGCAAGCTTGATCGCTGGGATCATAACCGAGAAGGTACTTCCTTCTCTCCAACCATACTATTCATGGTTCCTCTTCTAATCTGGGGTTTTTTTTCCCTGTTACTTGAGCAGGGTGTCATCACGAAGGCAGACAGCGACGCATTCGACATAAAAGCTTTCGTGGCAAGCAACACATAATGCACCTGTTCTAATACGCGGGAGCCTAGTCCGTAGTCACTGACTGTGTAATAACATCGTCATCAGCGAGATTCCTGTTGATGTGAAACTTGTGCTGTAAGTAACTGTTTTGTGGCTGCTGCTATCAAAGATGAAATCATGCTTAGCTGGTTCTCCCCTAGGCTACTTATATAACTAGGTGGAGCTAGCTTCTATCGCACTGTTGTGAACATATTTACAAAATGGGTCGGGCCTAACTATTTCGAAGCCCAAAATGCAATCTATCGGCCCAATTTCCGCCTAGCTAGCTGGGCCCCCAACAACGATCTGTTAGGTTTCCCGCATCCGTAAGTAATCCGGTAACTTCTCGTTCTGTTCTACTCTCTTTCACAAATACAAATAGTAAAAACTTTCTTCCCAGAGAGATCGAGGTAAATATCTAAAGAGGCAGCAAAGGAAAACGAAAGACCAAAGGAAGAAAGATGTCAGGAGTAACGAAGAATCAAGAGGCCACGGACAAGAAACCCGTCGTAGATCCTGACCGTATCGATCTCAAGGTTAAAGGCCAGGTAAATCGATTAATTTTTGTTTAAATTTTCCCCCCAATTAATCTTAGGGTTTAGGGTTTAGAAAAAGTACTATCCACAAATAATGAGCCATACTCCCCTTGAAGTTTTTTTTTTTATATATACAAGTAGAATTCATTCGAATAGTTAGTGTTGGTCACAAGATTTGAGTTGATTCGATTGGACGAAAGAGAAGTAATTTTCACATTGTCACATTTAATTTTTTGGCCTCACTTGAATTTCTAACTGCACCATTGATTTTTTAAGGGATCGGTTAGCATGCTAACCCTATTAATTATAGGTTTTTAAGGTAATTAATTTGTATTGCATTTAAAAATCTGTATGAATTAAAAACACATATTAATTATTTTCCCTTTTTCAGTGCACTAGTAGTTGTATCAGTGCATCGGTATACTGAACTCATATTAATTACGTTCCTTTTTTGGAACTATCATTGCAGTGATACATCTACCATTGCACCTATACACAACTACCAGTGCACTGATACAACTACCAGTGCACTGAAAAAAGGAAAGTAATTAATATGTGTTTTTAATTCATACAGATTATTAAGGGACGGGTTAGCATGCTAACCCTTTAAGGGGTTGGTTTTTTGACACCCCCTTTTAATTGGTCAATTTTTCATTAATTATTGACAAGTATTAATGAAAGTAAACATAATAAATGTTCTGTTATTAAATACAAAGTGAGCATTAAATACACCACATTAATTACCACTTTATTGGTATTTGTACCACTGCACTTAGGGCTGGGCATGCGGGCGGATCATCCGCGGGTTTGGGCCGACCCACCCGCATTTGACCCGAATTTTGTTAAGTGGATGGGTCTGTGGGTGGGTGACGGGTTGCGCTGGGAGCCATCCGCCGGGTGGTGGGTGGGTTGTGGGTGAGTGTGCGGGTGACCCGCTCAACCCAACAACAAAAAGATCAAAGTCGTTGGCGCTAGAGAGAGGAGAGTGGAGACGTTAGATATAAATTCGGACTACTCCTGGAGTTTGAACCTCAAAGCCAACCTTCCAAATAGAGATCCCCTCTTCTTCCCTTTACTTTTTCCTCTAATTCTTGTGCCTAGATCACCGCTCTTTCCTTTGTGGAATTATTTTCCTTAGTTCCTTGCACCTAATAATCGTCTCAATCTGTAGAAAACTCTTTCATAATAGAATTTCTATCCAATTTAAGAACTAATTCGACATTTTTCGTCATATTTCAACTTCTTGTTTCCCTCGATGATTCTCTTCACCTATTATCATGTCAAGTTGACTCCTTTATATTATATACATTGTGATGTGGGTGAACCCACAAACCCACCTGCATCATCCACCATCCGCCCGACCCAACCCGAGACTAAATGTGGGTGGGTGGTGGGTTAAAAATTATCAATCCGTTTAAGCGCGGGTGGGTGCATTTTATGGTCAAAATCCACCCGACCCACCCAATGCCCACCCCTAACTGCACTGATACTCAGATATGACATTGCTACCAGTGCACTGATATCGCTACCAGTGCAGTGGTATATCTACCAGTACAGTGGTACAACGTATCAGTGCAGTGCTATATCTACCAGTACAGTGGTACACCGTATCAGTGCAGTGGTATATTTTTTGGAGGTGGTCGAAGGGAGTCTGCCGATGAGATTTTCACCGGAGAAGTGTGGCGGTCGGAGGAAGTCTGGTGGTCGGAGACTGCTGAAAAAGGAAAATAAAATATAGTGAGAGAATTCCTAATGTGTATTTAATGTGTGTATTTAATTCCTAATGTGCATTTAATAGTGAGAGAACTCCTAATTAATATGGTACATTTAATTCCTAATGTGTATTTAATGTGTGTATTAAATTCTATAGTTGTATTTAATATACTAGGGGGTGTCATTTTTCCAACCCCTAAGGGGGTTAGCATGCTAACCGACCCCGATTATTAAATGCATCACAAATTAATTACCTTAAAAACCTATAATTAATAGGGGTTGTCATTTTGCCAACCCTTTTATGGGTAGGCATGCTATCTCATCCCATTTTTTAATGGTAATGTTTAGGATGGAGGTGAGGTATTCTTCAAGATAAAGAAGAACAGTCCGTTGAAGAAACTTATGAATGCCTATTGCGATCGACAGTCGATGGATTTCAGTTCCGTCGTTTTCTTGTTCGACGGTCGCAAAATTCGCCCCGAACATACTCCGGTCGAGGTCCGTCGATCATCTCCTTTCACTCCAATTTCTGTTTCCTATCTTTTTTCGTAACGAGTATATATTGTTCATGCATGCTAGCTAGGCAGAAAATCTATGCAGATTTGATTGAGATTATTGTTATTGAAATGAGTCAATTCATTAGAGAAGTAATCTTTTTTTTGTGGGGTGGTTGTTGGCTGTAATTGCATGTACAGCTGGAGATGGAGAATGGCGATGAGATAGACGCAATGCTTCATCAAACCGGTGGCGGCGGCTTAATGCAACCAATGCTCTTATATTTGACGATGTTAGGTCGTGAGTATTAAGTGTAAGATTAGCGACGGACTCTTTTTAGCGACGGGTTTTCGTGGGGAAGTACTCGCTCGAGTTTGCGTTCTTCCGTGTAACTTACTACTTCTGCAAAACGGTTGAGCAAACCTTTGTGTATTCCTAGCTATTAGTCCAAGCTCCTCCAATTAAAAATCTAATTTCAATCTAGAGGAAGAAGCTCTTGTAATTTAATAGTTTTAGCTCCTCGCTTTTAAATCATAAATTCATTTGTGATGGTTCTCGTCAAAACTTTGTTTTCGTAAAATGAGGAGACAAAGAGTATCAGACGCGAGATCTTTACACGCAGAATATTAGCAACTGGCAATAATAAATTATCTCCTTCTAAAGATAAGTTCAGAGAACATGGCCGAACTCTCGAGAGGATAATGCACATGTGTTTTTCATAGTTGCATCTAAAAGGTTCCCACGAGCAAGCGAACATTACCAAATGTCGAAAGTCCAATGTTATCACCGAGTTTTCTTTTCTCTTTTTTTGCATGAATCCAATCTTATGATCAAAAAGTTTGATTAGGAGAATGTCAATGAGGATATATATATATATATGGTAGGAAAAGTTTCAGCCCCTCATTAATTATCAACTTGTGTATCTATTATCCATCACTGTTAAAACCCAATATCTCCAAGTTTGTTCTTCTAGATAAACAAGCATGAGACAATTCGAATCGGTTCCCAACTTGCATAGCCAAAATAGTAGTTACTTTCAAGAGAGAAAAGATGAGAATAAAATCAAATCGATCTCATTGCAAATTTCAACGTGACTTTGTTATCTTCAATACAATCAATGCACATGCACCCACGATTAATTATCAAACTTCCATTCTCTAGCGCTATAGCATATATGAGTTGTATACTTGTATTAACGTCCGGGCACGTAATACCCTTAAGGTTTGTGATAAATATTATCATCTCCGTATATTATACTACAGAGATCAATCGATTTACTTGATGTTATTGTTGATAGCGGGGACAAGTAAAAGCGTATATATAAATCGGGAGGATAAGGTCGTCCAATCAATCATGGAGGCTATGTTCATGAATTGAAATATAGTCTAAATTTTATTTAAGTATAACAAATGAAAGTGATCGTCTCGTTCTTCTGAAATGAAATTATATGGGATTTGGTTCATATATGGGAGCTCAAGTTGGGCCAATTGGGAGAGCCAAATATTCCTGCTTTATCTTATTTTTAGGGGTGGTAGTTCGGTTACCGGTTATCGGTTAATCGGCCGGTTATCCACTAACCGGTAACTAAAGTAACCGAATTTCGGTCGGCTATCGGAGGCTGAACGGAATGGTGTTTGGACTTAAAAGTGGTTCGGTTAACCGATAACCGAGATAATCGAGAAACTGAAGCCTATTTCAGGCAGTTTTCAGTAGGGGGAGTGGTTATTTCGGTTAACCGATAACCGACCAATCGGTTACCGATTATATCGAAATAACCGAACTGCCACCCCTACTTATTATTTTTTTTATAGTTTCCTCCTCCCCTCCCACTTCACCTTAGTCAATGTTGGATGCTATAGCTTTTGGAGTTGTATAAATAGAGAGATTTGCCGAGGCATTTCATTTCAAGGTGTGGAGGCAGTGAAGAAGAAGCAAAGAGCAAAAGTAAACCCTAGCTAGCTAGCTAGCTATAGCTGATAACTAAGAAGAGAAAGGGATAAGATGAGGAAGAGAGCTGTTGCTGGAAGCCGGAATGATTTGCCTACTTCCTCTCTAGTTTCATCCTAAGGAAAGGAGAACTGATGATTTGATGAAGTAGGCAGCGTTCTGGCTCCCCTTATCTCTCTTTCCACATGCTATCCTCCCCTCTTTTATATGGAGGAACTAGCCCAATGGCAAACTTTGCATGCTGTATCTGCAGGTAATTCTAAGCTTTCAGGTTTCTTTGTGATTTCAGAAATGGTCTGCATATCGTCTGGTTCAAAATTCAAACGGAAGTTGAAGGTGGAGCTTTGCCGCCGCCACCCACGGCGACGGCGCAGAGAATTCTCAACGACGTCGGGGGAAACATGGAATGCTGGACAATGCCGTCGTCGTTGTAGCTGTCGTTGCTGTTGAGTCCAAATTAGCGACGACTTTTACGGCCGTCGCTGAAAGAGGATTGTACCAGACTATTGCCACCAACGTACGGTAGTTATTATCTTAATTTTTTGTCCACGTACCATTATAGATGGGCCGGTTGTCCCGCATCGGCTGTTGGGCCGGTATGGAAAAGGAGGCCCATCTCAGATGAGGAAATAAGACAGGTGCTAACAGAGGAAAAGCTGAAGGCCCAAGCGGAAGTAAGTTAAACGGGGCATGATATATGGGCTAGGCCCCTGGCCGATAGGGCAGAATAAAAAACAACTGAATTAAGCGTGTTCTTGTGACGAACAGATGAACACAAGAAAGTAATGCTTCTGGCTTAGCATAACAATCAGATAAAACAGAAAACACCATTCAATTGCTACCAAGATGGGAGCTCAATTTCATACTAACATCCCTCAAAATGACCCTTCTAATCAAGCACAAGCTCTGGCGATGGTGACTCTCAGCTGAACATCTGTAGGATCACCACTTACCAGCTCGAAGTTGCAGACATCTCCAAGCTGTAGCGAGTTATCTTCCATGAAGCTCTTCCACCCAACGCCAAGCTTCATGTGCTTGGTCTTATAAGAACACAGCTCTACTGTCCAATCCCTACCTCCAGACACAAGTTTCAGCCGTTGCTCGGTTAACTTAATGTGCTTCTTTCTAAAGGGTAGAGGAAAATGCTGCAAATTAAAAAAGAACATCACATCCAAATCATCCATCATTGGTAATTTCAAGCAGAGGCAAATGATAACTACAGCTGAAGAACTGTATAAGATCTAGATCCCCGGAGTCATAATGCATACCGGCTTTGCACCTGCCATGTAACTTTGACTCATTTTGATCTGGAAGGAAGGACGTTTCGATGTGAATCCATCTGATGGCAGAGCTCCACTTTTACTTGACTTTGAAGAAGCACCTTGTTTCTCTTCTGAAAAGACAGTATTGTGAAGAAACCTTGAGAAAAAGAGCAAGAAATCAACACAAGTGAGGACTGAGAGACTTGAGAAATGGATTCATACCCATAGGATTATCAAGTTCTGCAACTGATTTCCAACAACTCTTCTGCTCCTTCTTAATCTGGATAGCAACAGCTTGACCAGCCTTGTCAGTACCACCATCGTTAGCTATTGGAGATTTGCCTTTGCTGTTCTCCTTCTCCGTCAACTGATTTGTTGCTACAGCATCCTTGTCGTCGTCATCTCCATCACCATCCAGAATCTCCACAGAAACAGCCGAATCCTCAATCCCAATCGCTTCTCTAACTGGGTAATTGATCTCGGTAGCAGATCTACCGAAGATAACCACAGAGAACTCGGCGCGACCCGTGTACTCGAAAACCAGGAAGTGACCATACTCCAAAGTGTAAAACTCGGCAAATCTCTGCCACCCGCTGCCTCCAAACCAGACATCTTCCCCTTTCTTTATCAACTCCACTTCCCATTCGTCTCCACTGGGCAGCTTCAAAGTTGCAGACTTGGAGTACAGCAGCTCCCCCGCGGAATCCCTGATGAACTTCCGCGGAATCAACTGCCAACCATTCGATGGTACTAAATAACTAAAATCAAAAGAGAAGAGGCGGAAAACAAAACTGAGGTTTGTGTTCTCTTACCATCTTCTTGTCAAGAACGGTGGAGTGAAGGATGATTTTGAAGAAACGGGCGCCCGTTTGCTCGTCGGCCCACTCACCGTCGCTGAAAATGCCAGCTGAATTCATAGTCCTTGTCAAAGTTTCAATCTTTCTTCGTCTTCGATAATTGCAGGGGAAGGTAAAGCAAAGGGGGGGCCTTCTTTTGGCTTCTTGTTGAGGTTCTATTATTATATTAACAGTTGTGATAACTGAATCAGAGACCTGCTGGAGCCAATTTAACACGTTTGTGTTATCTTTTTTTTACTGCAGAGTCAAAAAAGGGGCGCAGGCTTCACTGTTCTTGGTCTGGGGATCAAGGAAAGGGAAATGTACAATCACTGTAATGTCAGACAGAAATATGCATTGGAAAGAAGGGACAACTACAGTCAACACAAACATGGGAGAAAATTGGATGACATGCATAGAACTGAAAAGATAAGAAGGAAACGATGATGGTTCAAATCAAATCTTTCAAGAGATGTCATTGCATTAGTTAGCAATCAAAAAAAGGCCAGAATTTGTGCTTGGTTCGTTGTCTTAGTGTTGTTTCACGTCGCCTTCTAAGTGATGAAGTTGCAAATTCTGATCTGTGTTACTAGCTAGATCAAACCCATAGTCAGTAGCTGGTTTTTCTTCTGCTTTCTACAACACCTTGTTGCCAGCCAGCCAACCAACATGGTTTAAGAACCAGGTGATGAACAGTTGCAGAAACAATACAGTAACTAGTACAAATACTTTGTGGCCAGACAACATAGAAATTCTACAGCAATGTGGTTGATGATACAACAAGTATCCTGTCAAAATAAACAGCAAAACAGCCATATCCCTACTCCATAGAGAACACTACAAGTTCCCATAAAATAAACCATCTCTGAACATAGTGAGTGGACCTTTCAGTCTTAATAGTACTCGCCTTCAGTGAGCTCTACGCTTTCTTGACGTACTTGAAGATGGCTCTCCAGATCCTGCTTCCCCCTTTGAACCTTGTTCCCCTGCCTCCAACACCATCTTGCTAGATTCGCCTTTGCCTTTGTTTCTCTTCAACTGATTTGTTGTTGTTGTTGCAGCAGCATCCAAGTCACCACCACCATCTTCCTTGATTCCCACATCTTCTCTGACTGGGTAATCCATCTCCATGGTAGATCTATCGAATATGATCACGAAGAAGGTAGATCGACCCAAATACTTGAACACCAGGGAGTGGCCGTACTCCAAAGAGTAATACTGCGCAAATCTCTCCCACCCATGGTTTCCAAAACAAACATCCTGTTTCCCTTCCCTCGCCAGCCCCACTTCCCATTCCACTCCATCGTTTACCTTCAAAGTTGCAGATTTCCAGTTCAACAGCCCGCCGACGGAGTCCGTCACGAACTTTCTGGGAATCAACTGCAAATTAACGGCACAATCAATAACCTTGTTGTTACTAAGCAGAGCTCCGAAGATTAGAAATTAAAAGAGGGGGATGGTGAAGTTTTCAGTTTTTTACCAGCTTCCTGTCGCGAACGGTGGTCTGAAGTATGATTTTCAAGAAACTGGCGCCGATTCGCTCGGCCAAACTTGGGTCATCTTTGCGGCCGCGACGGTGGCCGGAAGAAGCCATAATCGATTTCGCTTCCAGTCTGCCGGCGAGAGTATGTTCTTATTCGGTGTTGGTTTGGGGAAGTACAGGGTGAAATGAAACCTGGAACCAGAACCAGTCAACTCCATTTTCCTTTCTAGTTTTTACCGCGCAGTAAAAAGACTGTGATTTAACTTTTTGTCACAGAAAAAGAAGAAGAAGAAAGGACCGAGGAAAGGACAGAGAGCGATGTGACGTATCAGAAGAAGTCGTGAATTTCATGGGCTTTGACTAAACTGTTCCATCGAGGTCCGTTAATATCCTATAGCCCACAAACTTGTTTTGTTTGAGATTTATGGGCCCAAAAGTGTCCAGAGCCCATACCGAATTTGTGAACCTTAAACATTAGACACTCAAATTTTGGCTTCAAACCGAATCAGTTAATTAAGGCAATGTCTATTTTTTACCCAAACCTTTTTCAGATTCTTTTATTTTAACCAAACCTATAGAAATTCTATTTATTATCCAAACGTATTATAATTTATAAAAGTCTGGACATTCATTCTGTTACCGTTACTTATTTCGCCCACGTGAGAGGTGGAATTTTGTTTTGTTTTTTTATAATCTTTTTATTAAAAATAGTAAATGATGGTATTCTGACTGCCACGTAGGAAGTCAACTCATTATGGTCATACTTAGTCAGCATTACTAACAGAAAAGTTGACGGAGAGTTAACGTTTGGATAATTTTTAGGAATTCAATAGATTTGGGTAAAATAAAAGAATCTGAAAAAGGTTTGGGTAAAAAATAGACATTGCCCGTTAATTAATATATAATTATTTTACGAGCTAATCTTTTATCAAAGAATGTTAACAAACACCCAAGATCCATACCAAATCTTATTATATCAGTTCAAAAGTAATTTTATAATTAAAAATGGAGAATAACAATAACAAAATAGTATAATGATCAAGCGGAATGATGATGAGGAGGCGGAGCCTTGACGCCGCCGCCGCCGATAGGGGCGGCGCCGATGACGGCTTGACAGAATCCTTCCATGGCCTTGAAGTGCTTGGCATGCTGGAAAACCTCGAGCCGGCAGTCGTCGGTGAGATCCACGTAAGCTCTGCAGCAAGGCTTCCCGATGTCGAGCACGGACCCGCCTTCGTACGCCTTCACTATGTCGAACATGCAGATCGGAACCTCGAACATGGCCTTCCAGCAGTTCGCCGCCATCTTCGTCGGCATCGTGCCCCGCTTACACGTCGTCGAATTCGTCGTTGCTATATCTGTTGTTGTTGTTGAGTCATTATTAGGGACGGAAAATATGGTCGCTAAAGAGGATATCAGTATCGTCGCCATGACAATTCCCCTGATGAACTGCATATTGAACAACAATGGTGAAGTAAGGGTTGATGTCTAGGCTTGAATGGTTGGGGAATTGGGATGTGGGAGATTAGAAGAGAGATAATTTCGATCGTATATTTGTGTAAAGTATTTATATTGATTAATTGTATATGGAAATTCTATGGAGGTTTGTTTCTTTTCTTTTTGTATTGGTGCGTAGTGGGAATACAATGAGTCAAGCAGGGTGGTTTTAAGCATATTTTTGGTCGAAATTGGTAATTTCAATTTGGTGTCAATAGCAGTACTGGAAGTTGTGCAAAATGACTAGTATTTGGGTCCTTCTTTGACCTAAATTTCGTGTTTAATTTTTTTTATTGTCATTAGCTGGTTATTATGTACAATGACTAGTATTTAGTACACTATATAGCATTAGGAAGATTTTGACAGCCGGCAGGGTCCAAATTTGTGGACAATTGATCGATTATATTTGTGGACATTTAAAAAAAATGTTATAAGTTATAACAGAGTGAATTAATAACCCAAGTGTAAGTTATAGAGATACTTGTAAGATTTTCCTCATTCAGTGTGAACGACCTTTTGTGCTACCTAATTATAATGGTAAATGGCGAATTCATAGTATACAATAAACCATAAGATTGTCAATTTTTATTGAACGCTTTGAATGAAATTCGTGTCTATGTATGCAACTTTCGTTAGTATGTGATATCAGATTGATTATCGAACCTTTTCTAACAACTCAAGTTATTGGGACAAACTAGTTCCTGACACAGTATTAGAGCATTCAATGACTAAAGAGATCTTGTGTTCGAATTCCAACGACCCCCATTAGTTAAGCACATGCAAACTTCAAACCCTTATGAGTGGCTTTTGTTTAAGGGTGCGTGTTATTATGTGGTATAAGATTTATCATTGAAACTCTCTCTACAACTCCGGTTATTGAGACCAACTAGTTCTTTTCTATTTTTAACATAAATTACGTAAAGAACTAATGTGTTATTTGTCGATATGTGATGGTTCACCTTGATTAATAAGAATATAAACTAATAACAATTTATGTTTCGTGATTCTGAAATATATGAGATATATGAATTTATCTCATTTTTTTAAACTTAGATAAGCATCCAAAGTATGATTGGACAACAAATTAAACATACAAAGTAGATAATAATAATAATGAACGATAATTCGTGTACAATTTAACTCCTAATGAAAGAATTTGTTTTACCATTAGGTGGGCAACTTTATGAAAGTTACAAGGAGCCAAAAGATACAAAATTTCACGAATGACACGAAGAGAAAATGAACTTCCCTTTAAAGGACTGTGGTTGGTATGGTAATGAATGATAATGGATATATTAGATTGGTTAAACTAGTTAAGTAATCAATCAAGTTAACTAAAGAGACTGATTATTTTAGTAATTTTTAGGTCTGGCTAAACTATTTTGTTCTTTGGTATTTTCAAATTAGTTTGATTTGGTTACTATTATATGACATTTAAACACTTCTAGAATCGATAGAGATTCACGAATACATACTAATACTTTTTCCCAAGTCAATTGAGAAACTAATTCACTATAATTAGTAGGGGTGGCTATACGGTCCGGCCCTGTTAAATTGGATCGGGTCCTAATCCGGTCTTTTCGGGAATATAAGGATCAAAGATTGGATTGGATATAGTCCGGTCTTGATCCGGTCCGATTTTGACCCGGTCCGGTCTCAATTCGGTCTTGATTTTAGATTGAGATTGTGGAGATTTTAGTGGAGTTTTGGGTGTTGGGCTCTCTTATCCGGTTTTGGTCCGGTCCTAAACGATTTTTTATTTCAAATCTAAGCCCAAATATGAGATTGGATTGTTTATTATCCGATCCCGGTCCGGGTTATACGGTCCGGTTTCGGATAAAACCAAAAAATCCGGACCAAATAGCCAGCCGTAATAATTAGACTATTACCATGCATACATGCTCCTGCGTTTGTATCAACATTAACGTTCGAAATTATTTGACAATCTTTCATTGAACAAAGAGCTTATACAGATTTTGATCAGAAGAAGGCGCAATTACACTCATACATATTGAATTTTGTAAATAATTTTACAAGAAGTGAGTCAACACATACATTTCTCCCTCTCTTTTTTTCCACACGCTATGTAAAATAACCTAAACGCGGAAACGAAATAACACCAACTATTTAACGTGGTTTCCTCGTTCGATGTGAACGAGACTACTCCACGGAGAGCTCAACGAGAGCTCTCGGCTGCAACTCTTATTATTAACTTCACACTCACAACAACACGGCAATAATGCCACAGCTCGCATATATATATGATGCGGCCAAACCCTACAGCAACTTCAACTAGGGTTAACACAATTAGGTAAAATACCATTGCACCCCACAACTAACAACCTAGTGACAATTAAGCCCATGCAACTTAACTACGTCGCCTAACTGCCACTCAACACTCCCCCTCAAGCGGAGGAATGAATGTCATGAAGACCAAGCTTGGACGTAAGGTAGGCGAACTGTTCACTGCCCAAACCTTTGGTAAACACATCCGCCACTTGATCACCTGTTGCAATCTTCCTCGGATCTATCTCCTTTGACGTCACACGTTCTCTCACAAAATAACAGTCCATTTCAACGTGTTTTGTACGTTCATGGAAAACTGGATTTGCTGCGATGTGTAACGCTGCCTGATTGTCACAGTACAATGGTGTAGGCTCCACGGAACGCACACCCAACTCCTGCAATAGCCAACGCAACCAAATCAACTCACTAACTGTGACGGCCATTGACCTGTACTCAGCTTCAGCCGATGATCTCGCCACTACAGACTGCTTTTTCGTACGCCATGATATCGGACTCCCTCCTAGTTGTATGAAGTATCCAGAAGTCGACCGACGAGTCCCATGACACCCTCCCCAGTCTGCATCACAATAAGCTCGTAAAACTGAATCACTGTTTGCGGGAAGAAACAAACCTCGCCCAGGTGCATGCTTTAGGTAGCGTAGAACTCGATATGCTGCCTCGACATGCTGCTGTCTGGGTGAATGCACGGCCTGACTCAGTATATTTACTGCATACGTGATGTCAGGTCGAGTCACTGTCAAGTACAAGAGTCTACCAACAAGTCTCCGGTACGCCGAAGGATCTTGCGCGGCTGGACCCTCTGATCGGGTCAAATGATGATTTTGCTCCATGGGAAAGGAGCACGGCTTGACTCCGAGAGCACCAGCATCATCCAGGATATCCAAAACGTACTTACGTTGGGATAACGAAATCCCATGCTGCGACCTGGCCACTTCAATTCCTAGAAAGTATTTTAGTGGTCCTAAGTCTTTAATGCTGAATTCCCTCTGTAAGAAAGCCTTCACCATCTCAATGACTTCCCAACTGTCTCCCCCTAGGACGATATCGTCCACATAGATGAGAGCAAACACGAAAACTCCATTCTTCCGATACAAAAACAGTGAGTGATCAGCTCGCGAGCAACTAAAACCAAACTGTAGCAATGCCAATGTAAACTTCTTGTACCAGTTTCTGGATGCTTGTCGCAACCCATAGAGTGATTTGCGAAGACGACATACTCGCGTGTCCCCCGGTCGAGCAAATCCGTCGGGAACCTGCATATACACTTCTTCGTCGAGATCGCCATGAAGAAATGCGTTATTAACGTCCAACTGCTGGAGAAACCAACCGTGCTGAGCTGCAAGGGCCAACACACAGCGAACAGTAACCAACTTCGCAACCGGAGCAAAGGTATCGTGGAAATCGACCCCTTCCCGTTGCGTATACCCTTTCGCGACCAGGCGCGCCTTAAAACGCTCGATGCTGCCATCTGGGCGATACTTGATCTTAAAGACCCATTTACATCCAACGAGCTTTGCACCAGGAGGTAGGAACGCGAGCTCCCATGTGCCATTGGCAACAAGAGCATCAATCTCCTTCTGCATAGCATCGCGCCAGCACTTAAGCAAAACCGCTTCAGCAAACGAGCGAGGCTCCACCATCCGAGTAATGGCTGCAACAAAAGCATGATGACGAGGGGACAAACGATCATAAGACAAAACATCATCAAGAGGATATTTCACACAAGAGTGAGCACTAGGTAACGTGACCTCATAAATGTCAAGATGACGAGGCAACTGACGATGGCGAGTACGACGATCAAGCTCAACAACGGGGGGTGCCGTGACATCCGGGCCAGGGGACGAACCGGAAGGAGTAGCGCCCGACGACGGGGATTCTGCAGATGGTGAAGCAGACGTGGTGGTGCCTGGCGAGATCGGAGAAGAACTAGGCGAGGAACTGTTATTTGGAACAGTAGCAGGCGCAGGTGTGGAGTGCTCAAGATCTTCGCCAGCCCGAGGTGTTAAGACCTCATCATCATCAGCAGAATCATGAGCACGATCGTCAAAAATGAACTCGGGGACATCGGGTGAGGAAGACGAGCTAGTCGTCGACTGGAAAGGGAACTGATCCTCACAGAACATCACGTCACGGGACGTGAAAATAGACTGTTGCTCCAAATCAAAAACACGATATCCTTTCTGTGTGGCAGGATATCCGAGGAAAACACATGACCGTCCCCGAGCAGCAAACTTGTCAAGCGAGGAGTGGGTGTCCTTGGCATATACCAAACAGCCAAACGTCCGAAGATGAGCATAGCTCGGTTTACGACCGAAGAGTCTCTCAAAAGGAGTATCATTGGCAGTAACAGAGGACGGCAGCCGGTTGATCAAATATGCAGCAGTAAGAACGCACTCCCCCCAAAACTTGATAGGCAGATGAGCATGAAATCTCAGAGAACGAGCAGTCTCCAACAAATGACGATGTTTACGCTCCACAACACCGTTTTGTTGCGGTGTATCAGTGCACGAGGTTTGCAAAACGATGCCTTCATCCTCGTAATATCGCCGCAAAACAGTAGTTTGAAATTCCATGCCATTATCAGCCTGTATACGAACAACGGAATGTCCATACTGCCTTTGAGCTTGCTTACAGAACATCATCAAGTAACTGGCAACCTCGGACTTATAACGAAGGAGAAACACCCAAACAGCCCGAGAAAAATCATCAACTAGAGTCAAGAAATAATGAGCTCCACTCAACGATGGATCTTTATATCCACCCCAAATGTCAACGTGAACTAGTTCAAACGGACGAGTAGTCTTAATGGAACTCAACGGAAAAGGACTACGAGTTTGTTTTGCTCGCAAACAAGATGAACAATGATCCTGAAGCAACTGTTTTGGACTGGAAACAAAAGGTAACAATGATAACTTCTCAACAGACGGGTGTCCCAACCGAGCGTGCCACAAACGTGCTGAGGAACTCTTCTCATTCGTGGCAGCACAGGCAGCCGCCTCCTGACCTTCTCCCACGAGTCGCAGATAGTACAACCCGTCATGCTGGTGGCCCATCCCAATCATCTTCTTGTAACGCAAGTCCTGTAGGACACAGAAGTCATGTAGGAAGATCAATGCGATAGGAAATTCCCTAGTCAGCCGACTGATGGACAAAAGGTTGCACTTGAATTCAGGGACCAGCAAAACTCGAGAAAGAATCAACCCGTTACTCAACCGAACAGACCCAACCTGCTCAACCTCAATGGAAAGTCCATTCGGGACCTTCACTCGTAACCCAGGCTGTTTTGAACCATTAAACAGGAGACCAACATCGTGTACGATATGCTCATTACATCCGGAATCCAAAACCCACGAAGTAGAGAAGAGAGAATTACCCGTGAGATTAGTAGCGGATGCTTCTGGCGAAAAAACTGTCCCAGCAAAGAACTCCTTGAGTTGTGCTAGCTGTGACACACTCAACCCGGCGACCGGACTATCACCAACTTCAACGGCGGCCGCTTTGGGCTTGTCCCGAGGGCGATCAACGCCCTTCTTCTTGGCGGCACCATCAGACTTTGGAGGGCGATCGGGCCATCCAATTAAATCAAAACATCTCTCCTTTAAGTGTCCTGTCTTCCCACAGTGGGTGCACCTATGTCGTCCGCGACCATCCATGGGAATATTATCACCATGTGCTACTTCATCACGCGCAAAGAAGGCTGCCGCATCAGAACCGGGACGGTTATTTACAGCTAGCCGTCGTTGGTGCGCGTCATTGGAGACCAGTTGATACGCTTCCGACAGGGTCGGCAGGGTCTTCATAGAGAGTACTTGAGTTTTGACGGTCGAGAAAGACTCATCGAGACCCATCAAAAAATCATAGAGACGGAACGTTTCTTCACGTTCTTGGTTTTTCCGATCGGCACCACATGTACAGTGGCCACACGTGCAAAGATGAAGAGGTGCCATGGACTGAACCTCCTCCCACAAATTCCTTAGTTGTGTATAGAATAGTGGGACAGAGAGTTTCTCTTGTGGGAGATGACTAATTTTGCTACGCAGTTCGTAAACCCGGGGCGCGCTACTTTGAGCGAATCGCTCTTTCAAGTCCACCCAAACCTCTCTTGCTGTCTGCGCATATCTAGCCCCTCGACGAACTTGCTTGTCCATGGCCGAAGTCAACCATCCTTTAACCATGGCGTCAGCACGACGCCAACTTCTCAACAAAACAGCGTCTGTGGGTGCAGGAAACGAACCATCCACAAACCCTAGCTTATTTTTAGCTAACAGCGAGTTCGTCATGTCATGTACCCAATCAGAATAATTTGCTTCGTTCAGCAGTTCACCAACGTATACCTGATTCGGATTGTCAGACTGACTGATGAAGTATGGCGAAGTAGAATCATTCTCCGGTTTCGAACCAACATCAAAAGAACTGGAGGCCTTCTTCTTCTCGTCGTCACTCATGTTGAATCAACGGAAGCTACGATCTTGATCAGCTCTGATACCATGTAAAATAACCTAAACGCGGAAACGAAATAACACCAACTATTTAACGTGGTTTCCTCGTTCGATGTGAACGAGACTACTCCACGGAGAGCTCAACGAGAGCTCTCGGCTGCAACTCTTATTATTAACTTCACACTCACAACAACACGGCAATAATGCCACAGCTCGCATATATATATGATGCGGCCAAACCCTACAGCAACTTCAACTAGGGTTAACACAATTAGGTAAAATACCATTGCACCCCTCAACTAACAACCTAGTGACAATTAAGCCCATGCAACTTAACTACGTCGCCTAACTGCCACTCAACACGCTAATAACCACCTAATTAATCCCTCTCTTGACATATCAACCGGAATTAATGATGATGATGATGTGGAGGCGGAGCTCGGACGACGCCACCGCCGCCGATAGGTCCGGCGCCAATAACGGCTTTACAGAATCCCTCAATGACGGGGAAAAACTTGGAGTGCTGGAACACCTCGATCCTGCAGTCGTCGGAGAGGTCGACGAACGCCCGGCAACAAGGCTTCCCGATGTCGAACACCGACCCACCTTCGTACACTTTAACTATCTCGAAGACGCAGAAGGGCACCTCGAAGATCGCCTTCCAACACAACATCGCCAGCTTCGTCGGCAGCTCCCCGCGCCGGCACGTTATCACCCTCGGCGACGACTTGATCCCATCCGCCACGGCAGTAGTCGTCGCTAAAGATGTTATCAACACTATTGCCACCAAAAAAACACAAGCTGCCTTCATCGTTCCCCTGAACTCCATTAATGATGGTTGGGAAGTAAGGATTTTTGTGATATGTTATTGCTTCAATAAATATTGGTTGGTTAGTTATAGCTTAATGACTGGGGAAGTGGAACGTGTCTGTATTTATAAAGGGTTTGGTCCGAATAAGTACAATATTTGTGTCGCACTTTTAGTTCATTGGATTCCTGGAACATGTACGTATTGGGTCTGTTTTGTAGTCCTAGAAGGTGGAGACTTAAACCGGTTACAGTGGTAAAAACGTGTTCAAATTGGCACAAGAACCATGTAGAAACGACAAGAGGAAAAATACCAACTTTGATTGCTTTGTTAGAGAAGTAATTAAGGCAATGAATTGAATATAATGTTGTTTCGTATATTTACAAGGTTTTGCAACACGACACATTATGGATCCGGTTTTCCAACTAATAACGAATCGAAATTTAGGTCTCACTAGTGTACCTCATTTCACATATAGGACATCTAAGGATTGCTCATTTCGGACAGGGTTTCGGGTCGAATATTACTTATCTCTTTTATTAATTAATAAAATAAGGTAAAGTGCTTTCTCAAAAAAAAAAAAAAAAAGTAAGGTAAAGTGGGAATCCTATTTGTAATTGATAAGTTTTGTATAACCAATGCGCTGAACTATGCCTGACGTGAATCGCGGTATGGGTAATAAGTTCCTCGCGTTCCGACTGTGGAATCAGAGTGAAAAGAAAAAACTGAATTTTTATTGAAAATTTTGGAAAATACAGAATGTAACGAAACAGTGTAAAAACCCTAGCCAAGCCAAGAAGTTTGGCTCTTTGCAAACGAAAAACACTCAAACTCTCAAAGACCCCTTTCTTCCCAAGAGACAATCACCCGGTTTCATCCACCCTATGATTTCCCAACTGAAGAAGGTTCAAGAACAAAGCAGACAACACAATCTCACTCTGTCTTACAACTACAAAAGAAATAAGATACACTGGAAGCCCTTTTATAGGCATGGTCACAAAGTGACCGTTTGAATGGAGCAGACCTCAGACCCGTTTCCTATACTCATGATTTGTAGAAGGGTAGGGCTGTAGCGCTGAAGGTCGGTAGCCTGGTTTCTCGTGAGGAAGAGGAGGTATGCGAAATGAAATGCCCGAGAATGGAGAGACAGGAGCGTTTGCGAAGGACGATGCTTTTGGTCGCCGTTTCCATTGATCAATACGACATCGTTCCAAGTGTCCCCAGTTCAATAATGCAGCGACGCCGTTTTGCCGAAGCTTGGTCTTCAAGGCACATCCAACACCGACTCCATTGACATTCTTAATGACAAGAAAATTATGTAGGTCTCTGCTATCAAGTTTATAACTGTGGAATATTGTTGGAGCCACCTGTGGTACAAATCATAATAACTCATTCAACTAAATAAGTTATTAATTAATAAAGATAATCAAATATGAATTGTTAACCATTCAATTTCATCCATAAATGAGTGTACGTACATCATAAATAATTCCCCCAAATGCTCTTAATTATCATGCATGATTCTGGAATAATTGCTCTTTCCCCATCTATCACACAACGAATCAATCAAATATTAAACCCCATGTAAAATTCCCCCAAATATTCTTAATTATCATGCATGATGATTCTGATACGAATACATTGTCCTATAGCAAACCAGGCATCGATCAGGTGAAAAAGATTAAGCAAATCAAACCTTGATTCCTCAGAGTAAATAAGAATATATATGATACCCACCGTGAAACGATTCAATTCATTATTGCATGCCCTACCAACCAATTAATTAACATTCCATGTTATATATAAATAAGATCCCTTGTCTCCCACAGTGATCACCATCAAGTTAACACAATTAATCTCTTCTACATATATAGCTCTACAATGGCCATGCAATTCAGGGGAATCGTGACTTCCATCCTTTCGGTGGCAGCCACAGTGCTATCCTCTTCAGCGACGATCGATTCGGCCGTCGCTGATGATCTGCACTCTGCTGCAACCACAGCAGCAGTGTCGTCGACGACAAAGGTGGTGGAGCCGGAGCTGTCGATGGGGTGCTGGGGGGCAATCTTCAAGGTCCCCAGCTGCGTCGGCGACATAGCCAAAGTGGTGATGGGTGACGTCGGAGCGATTTTCGGCATTGGCAAGCCTTGCTGCAAGGCCTTCCTGTCCCTGACTGACGACTGCAAGATCAAGGTGTTCCAGAATTTGAAGTTCCTGCCGGTCATTGAGAGCTTCTGTGCTGCCATCACCGGCGGCGGCAGTCCTCCTCGTTCCGGCTGATGGTTGTATCTAGCTCTAGATCTGATTTCTCACTGATTTTTAGTCATGGTAGCCAAGGGATGCATGGATTCTGTTTGTTTCCTTTAGGGTTTCGTTTAAGGGGAGGTGGTCATAGTGAATAAATTCAGAATGGACAAGAAATATAATGCATGTTTTCTGATTCATCTGAAAGAAAGAAGTTGAAGGGGTGGTATATATGTTACGTTCTTTTGTAACTTGATCCTCAATGTTATCATAAGAAGTGATAATTTCTGATTCACTTGAAAGAAATTGAAGGGTGATATCTGAATCGATTTTTCATTAATCTTGCGCATATATTACGTCCTCTTGTGACTTCATCCTCAGTTTCATGATATAAGAAGTCGTAGATTTAGCAACGTAATAACGTGCCATTGGATTTGTGGAAGATAAGTATTTATTTGAGAGGTTTGCTAGCTAACCGGTGCCTAGTTTTTATTCTTACTTAAGAACTAATTCGAGTTATGAATGTTAAGAAAAAAATATATCAAAACCAAACTACATATGGGCTCTTTATTAACTAGGTTAGAGACTTACCATATGTCATGTGCATATATTTAATTAGTATTATTAATTAATTATGGGTTGTTATTTGTTAAGGGTGGGTTAATGACGTGAAGTAATGGGTAATTAGTGGGTTAGTGGTTTCCTAGAATTAGAGATTTTGTTTATGCTTTGTTGTTTACATTTCATTGTTTCAGTAGTTTGTAGAGTTCTTAGTTCTCTTTTTAAAGTAGCAGATTGATAGAATAAGGAATCAATCAAGTATAAACAGAAAAGGGTTTTACAGTGTTAATCTAGGAGGTTGGCTTTCCACGAAAAAATTTAGGGGTTCTGTTCTCGCCATTAAGGAGAACACTTCTCTTCTTCCAATCTATCTATATTTCCTCCATTCCCTTCTTCATATTCCGATCTTTATCCCTAAATGATATTCTACAAAACGTGCACGTAACACCATACTCTTATTATACATTTGATTTCGAAAACAAAGAGTACACTCTTAACAAAGATGAATTGATTTTGGGTAATTGTCAAACGAAGAAATAGCAATTGAATATAGAACAAATGCAAACCAAATTAAACATTATTGTTCGATTAGAAACTTGAAATCACATCATATCTAGTTTCGTACGTAGACTAATGTATATAAAGCGAGCTATCGTAATATGTAAAGAAAAGTGTCATATTCGCTCCCGACCATTCACACCTAACAATTTAGTTTTTACCGATGGATAAATTAGATTTCAATATTACAATTGTTTCAAACATGCACGAGATATATACTGGAATTATCTATTCCTATACATCCAATGAGCATAGACAACACACTTCATAGTTCCGAACATAGTCTACTAAGAATATCAAATGCCATTATGTACACAACTAAACAAAACGTGTAAACCGATTTAATTAAACTTCAACGGGGTGAGTAAACTGATGCATCTTCAATTTCTTAGTGAACATCGTATATACATCGGTAAAACGACGCTATTCAATTCAAGCATTCCCAGTTTCCCACCACGCACTACGACAACAAAGAATGGTAACACAACGGATTCCATGTATAATTCCTATAAATACACTCACAAATACAGTCGATATATCTCATCTTCCAATCATCAAATATAACATCATTTCACAACATCCACTTCATATCTTTCAACCCATTGTTCACCATCAAAAACAATTCTAGCTAGCGATATGGGTATTCATTGCAGGGGAATGATCATGATCGTGGCTTCCATTCTCCTGGCGACGACGACGGTGCTAGCCTCCTCTTCTTCAGCGACGGTTGAATCCGCCGCCGTCGCTAATAGTAACGCGACCAGTCCGGGAACACCACCGCCACCAGTGCCATTGCCGAGGTGCAGAAGGGGGACGATGGAGCCGAAAGTGGCGGCGAAGTGCTGGATAGCGATACTCGAGGTCCCCTTGTGCGTGTTTCAGATCGTGAAGGCGTTCGAAGGCGGATCGGTGTTCAGCATCGGCAAGGCCTGCTGCCACGCCTTCATCGACCTCACCGACGACTGCAAGATCGAGGTGTTTCAGAAGTCGGAGTTCTTCCCCGCCATCGAGAAGTTCTGTGCGGCCATCGGCGGCGACGGCGGCAGCGCCAATACGACTACTACTGCGGCCGGTCTCGGCAACTAATTAAGCTCCATCTCCTCACTCGGGCTGATGAGCATATGTATTTTTCTATTGATCAAAGACTAAACTAAGTGTGGAAAGAAAGGAAGTAGCTAATTTCAATGTAGCATATGCTCCCAATGTAAAATAATTATAAATGGATTTCTCAAACTTTTCTCTCTCTTATTGTTACAAAAAAAAAAAAAAAAAAAACAAACCGGCCAATTCACGATCGGACGAGTAGAATCGTCAAATCAGTTATAATAGCGATCCGATTCATTTGTTTGGATGGTTCGAGATGTACAAAACATTTTTAACGGTTGGATATGAGATGACCAGATCAGTTACTTTTCTCTCTCTCTCGTTACAGAAACCGAACCGAATGAGCAATTTGACAAGTAGAATCACCAGATCAGTTACAATAGCGGTTTCATCCATTTACTTGGATGGTTCGAGATGTATCGAACTTTTTTAACGGTTGGATGGTTCAGGGGAAAAAAATATAACGTCAACTAAGACCCTCCAACTTGAATTTCTCATTTTATTTATGCTTCCTCTCTTTTTTTGCACTCTCCTTATTCTTTTTATCGTGATCCACTTCCGATTGATACCCTAATTACTAATTTGAATTTAATAAAGTCATTTATAATTTTTTTATGAGACAGTTTGAGTGATTTGTTATAAATTTCGACGATAGATGACATAAGATATTGATTCGAAATTGTTCATGGTGAGTTATAAATTCATTTCTAGATTCATGTATTTATGTTATATATATCGTATAAACGAGCTTAATCAATAATTTCATAACTGTTGAACCATAAATTACTAACTTATCTGATTCAGCACGCTCTCCTATTCTAAAACATAGATGTTACGCCATAATCCTCTGATTTTTTTTTTTGACAATATAATCCTCTGATTAATTGCATAATAAACATCCCGGCCAAATTAACCCTAGCAACAATCCGTTATTATCTGCCACGCCTGATTTGAGCTCACAAATGAAGAGGCCCAGTGTAACAAAAGCAGAGGTCAGCCCAGGCCCAGGGGTAAGCGATCAGAAGAGTCAAGCCCACAGAAGTGTTAGTCAACGTCAACGTCAGCGCCAACTAATGTGGCCGATGAAAAAGAAAAGAACGGGGAAACCGATCAGATCCACAAAACAGCCCAGTTTCTCCGAGAGTCCTCCGGGGCGACTTCCTGCTCCTTCTTCTTCCACTAACCTCTTGTCATCTTCCTCAAAAGATCTGGCTCCTCAAACTGCAGGTATATGTTCCCATGCCTTCGAAAACATGCAGCCCTTTTCATTTCGTTGGTCTACTACTTATGTCATCGTCTATAGCGAATTGGACCTTTTCCTTTGCGGCGTTCTTTCGTATCAATCGCGATTGCTTACTTTGAATCATCGATCGATGCAGCGAGATATGGAATCCTCAGCAGGGGATTACGAGGTTTTCCTGAGCTTCAGGGGTCCCGACGTCCGCAACGGATTTGCCGATCATCTCTACACCTCGTTAGCGCGTGCCAAGATTCGCACATTCATGGACGAGGAAGAGCTCCAGAAGGGGGAAGGGATCGCTCCTTCACTAGTCCGGGCCATCCCGGAATCGAAAATCTACATCCCTATTTTGTCCGAGCGGTACGCTTCCAGCAAATGGTGCCTTCTAGAATTGGCTCAAATGGTGGACTGCTGGATATCAATCCAGGATGCAGAAGAATGAACCTCTGGTTCAGATGATGAAGCTGCTGTAGCTGACCTTGAAGAACAGAGCAGCAGGACGAAACGTTTCAATCGACTTCTCCAGGGACTTAAGTGAAGAACGAGACGACGACGTTTAGGACTGAGCTTACCGTTGCTTGGAGAAGATGGGAGCCAACGAAGAAGGAACACGTGGCACATTATTTACTGTTTTGTTTAAATTACAGTTTAACGTTCATTTCCAGTTTTACTGTTCTTGTACGAACACTTTCCCTTTTACCAGCACTATATATATGAGAGAAGAGAGAACCCTGCCTCCTTTGCGGGTTCCATTGCATACCGCCTCTATCTTCTTCTTCTACCTACAAACCCTACCCATTACATCTTTATTTTATGGTATCAGAGCTGGACAAGATCCAGTGATCTACAATGGCTAACACACCTCCACACAATCGCAGTCAACTGAACAGTGGTGCCATTCCATTTGGCACCTTCGATGGTAGCACAAGCAACAACGGTAGTGGGACTACCAGCAACAACAACGGCAATCGACGTGACGATCTCCAGTTTGGTAATCCCTTCTATATTAACCCAAATGAGAATGTCTCTCAATCGATTGTTTCAGAGAACTTAGATGGACCAAACTACCAAATGTGGCAGAGGGCAATTCGTATGGCCCTGAAGACTAAACATAAGGTAGGATTCATAGATGGGACTATACCTATGCCTGATGAGAATGATCCAACTTATGCGTTATGGGATGCTTCAAACACACTTGTTCTTTGCTGGATTCTCAATTCAATTGACAAGGAAATTAGACGCAGTGTTATGCAGCATGAGAATGCAAGGGTTCTTTGGGTTGAATTGAAGAATAGGTTTGGGCTTCCTAATGCTATCAGGCTGGCAAACTTGCAAGATCAGATTATTGCTTGTAAACAAGGATCTATGAACATTACCCAATATTATACTGCATTTAAGGGTCTTTGGGAAGAGAATTTGCAGTTTAATCCTATCGTTGAATGTGATTGTGCTCCTCAAAGGACTAGGCCATGTCCAGCAGTGGAAGCTTTCAAGCAAAAACAGGAAGTGGAATACCTCATCCGTTTTCTGAAAGGGTTGAGGAATGAGTATGATGTTGTTCACACCCAGCTCCTGATGATGAAACCACTACCCACTGTGGATGCTGCTGTTAATGACCTTCTCCAGCATGAACAGAAAATCAAAGGTGATAAAGGAGGGAATACTAAGGGAGTGCAGACTGTGGCTCTTGCTGTTCCAGGACAGTCTGGGAATCAAAACAAACCTGCAGAAGGATCAGATGGGAAGAAATTCTGCAGATACTGCAAGAAAGAAAACCACACAATTGAAGACTGCTATAGCCTGAAAAGGAAGAAGGCTAGGATGGCAGGAGGAAATGTTGTGGCTGCTGTTTCTCAAAGTGAGTCATCAACTGATAGTGACTCTTCCAGCTCAGACACTAAGTTGAGCATTGACACAAGGACTTCTACAACATCTTTTGGCCTGTCATCAGAAGAAATCAACAAACTCAAGTTTCTACTCAGCTCAGTCACATCCTCTCCCAGTCCTTCACCACCTGCATCACCATCAGTCAACCATCATGCTTTCTCTGTGTCTCAACAGATTCCTCACTTCCCTAGCTTTGCTGGTAAGTATATACTCTCTTCTTACTTGCAGCAAAGATCTGCCCTTATGGGAACTTGGATACTAGACACTGGGGCTTCTGATCACATAGCCTGCAGTTTAGACTTGTTCATTGAATCTCAGCCTGTTTACAATCAATATGTGTTCTTACCAAATGGAACCAAAGTTGTTGTCAGTCATGTGGGACGAGTTAAACTACCTTCTGGCTTGATTCTAGACAATGTCCTCCTAGTGCCAAGTTTCTCTTTCAATCTAGTCTCTGTTAGTAAACTCACAAATGACCTACCTATCTCCTTACACTTTGAATCTGACTGTTGCCAAATTCAGGACCTCATGACCCACAGCAGGACTGGTTTGGCAAAGCAGATTAAAGGACTCTACCAACTAAACTTCAAGCCATCTCAATCTTCTACACACCATTCTCAAGCAGCTGCTGTTTACAACTTTTCTCCTCAAAACATCCATCTGTGGCACTGGAGGCTAGGACACCTTCATAAGGAAAAAGAAAAACTTCTAGTACCTTGTAATAGGGATCCAGTTTTTCATTGTGAGACATGTCACTATGCCAAACAAAAACGTTTACCCTTTCCTGTTAGTACTTCTCGAGCACAGGATGCTTTTGCTTTGATCCATGTGGACATATGGGGTCCTCTTGCTGTGAAATCACATGAGGGTTACTCCTACTTTCTCACTATAGTAGATGACTACTCTAGGGGTGTATGGACTTATCTAATGAAGCATAAATCTGAAGCCAGCACTCTTCTAGTTTCTTTCTGTGTGATGGTTGCAAAGCAATTCTCCAAACAGGTTAAAGTGATCAGAAGTGATCAGGGGTCTGAGTTCCATATGGCTGAGTTCTATGCTGCACAGGGAATTGAACATCAATTGTCTTGTGTTGAGACACCTGAGCAGAATGCTAGGGTCGAGAGGAAGCACCAACACATCCTCAATGTGGCTCGTTCCCTTAGGTTCCAATCTGGAGTTCCCTTGGTTTTCTGGAGTGACTGCATTCTCCATGCAGTCTACCTTATTAATCGAATTCCAACTTCTGTGCTTGGAAACAGGTCCCCCTATGAACTTCTCTATAATAAACCTCCAAGTTTGTCTGGCCTTAGAGTGTTTGGTTGTCTCAGCTATGCCACTACACTTCACAGAGATAGAACCAAATTTGACAGTAGAGCCAGACAGTGTATTTTTCTTGGTTTCCCTTCTGGCATCAAGGGCTATAAGCTCTATGATTTGAACAATCATTCCTTCTTTGTTTCCAGAGATGTCGTCTTTTATGAGACAATTTTCCCTTTCCAAACTTCTTCTTCTACTTCTACTTCCACTCTTCCTCTTTCAGATCCCATTACACCTTCTTTATCACCAGTTCCCAACTTCATTCCTCCTCCTGCTCCTACTCCATCTTTCCCTTCTCATCAGGACACTGTCATCACACCTTCTACTTCCCAGAATGTTCCCATTTCCCCCTCACCTTCTTTTCCTTCTCCTTCTGGCACCTGCCCCTCTTCTAGTGAGTTGTCTGGTTCACATTCTGTGGGGGAGGATGCTGAGATAGCTGTGTTTCCTGATGAGAATGACACTGATGAAGCTGAGTTTCTTAGAAAATCTAACAGGACTCACACTATTCCTGTCTGGCACAAAGACTATCATGTCACCATAGCTGCCTCTTCCTCTAAACACCATGTCTGGCAGCATTACACTTATGAGCATCTCACCCCTGCACAAAGATCTTTTGCCATGAGTGTCATGTTGACCACAGAGCCTACTTCATATGCTGAGGCATCTAAGGATCCTAGGTGGAACCAAGCCTGCAATGAAGAGCTAGCAGCTTTGGAAGAAAACCAAACCTGGGAGGTTGTGAAGTTACCACCAGGGAAGAAGGCTGTGGGGTCTAAGTGGGTGTTTAAGATCAAACACAAGTCTGATGGTAGTATTGAGAGGTTCAAGTCAAGGGTAGTTGCCAAAGGATACACCCAAATATATGGCATTGACTTCCTTGATACCTACTCACCAGTAGCTAAAATCAACTCAGTGAAGACTTTGTTGGCTGTAGCTGCTTCTAAAGACTGGCACATCCATCAAATGGATGTCTCCAATGCATTCTTGCATGGAGATTTGGATGAGGAGGTGTACCTTGAGATTCCTCCTGGTGCAAATGTTCCTAGAAACCAAGGGCTGGTCTACAAACTTAAGAAGTCACTTTATGGACTTAAACAGGCAAGTAGGCAATGGTTTGCCAAGCTAACCAGTGCTTTAATGAAGAATGGTTATTCCCAGACCTCATCAGACTATTCCATGTTTGTTAGGTGGATTCAAGGAAGGATTGTGGTGGTTTTGGTATATGTTGATGACATATTAATTGCAGGGAGTTATTTGGGAGATATTGAGCAGCTTAAACTGTTCTTGAGTAAAGAGTTCAAGGTCAAAGATCTTGGGCAGATGAGCTACTTTCTGGGATTGGAAGTGCTAAGAGATCACAAGGGCATCTTCCTGAGTCAAAGGAAGTATTGCCTGGAATTGGTCACTGACACAGGCTATCTTGAAGCCAAGGGCTGTGTTTCTCCTGTTGACTGTAATGTGAAGCTCTCAGCAACCCAAGGAGATCCATTACCAGACCCTAGTGTTTACAGGAGGCTCATTGGAAGACTACACTATCTAACCATTACAAGACCTGATATTACCTATGCAATTCAACAATTGGCACAGTATCAAGGAGCACCATGTGTTGAGCATCTGCAAGCTGCTCACAGGGTAATCAGGTATTTAAAACAAAGTCCTGGACAAGGACTTATGTTCAGATCAGATTCTAAGTTGGAGCTGTCTGGATTTTGTGATGCTGATTGGGCAAGCTGCCCTGACTCTAGAAGGTCACTTACAGGCTACTGTACCTTCTTAGGAACCTCTCTGATTACCTGGAAAACTAAGAAACAAACAACAGTCTCCAGATCTTCTTCTGAGGCCGAATATAGAGCCCTTGCTCAAGTTGTTTGTGAAGTTCAGTGGTTGAGGAACTTATTGCAGGAAATGGGAGTACAGGTTCCACTGCCTATTCCTCTATATTGTGATAACAAGTCAGCTCTGCATATTGCAGAGAATCCAGTGTTCCATGAGAGAACAAAACATATTGAGATAGACTGCCATGTTACAAGGGAACGTTTGAAATCTGGTTTGATTCACTTGAGCCATGTTAGAACAGATGATCAGATTGCAGACATTTTTACAAAAGGAGTCTCTCGATATCGTTTGAAGTTTTTGCTTGACAAGCTGGGAGTTCACAATGCTTACTCGCCAGCTTGTGGGGGAGTATCAATCCAGGATGCAGAAGAATGAACCTCTGGTTCAGATGATGAAGCTGCTGTAGCTGACCTTGAAGAACAGAGCAGCAGGACGAAACGTTTCAATCGACTTCTCCAGGGACTTAAGTGAAGAACGAGACGACGACGTTTAGGACTGAGCTTACCGTTGCTTGGAGAAGATGGGAGCCAACGAAGAAGGAACACGTGGCACATTATTTACTGTTTTGTTTAAATTACAGTTTAACGTTCATTTCCAGTTTTACTGTTCTTGTACGAACACTTTCCCTTTTACCAGCACTATATATATGAGAGAAGAGAGAACCCTGCCTCCTTTGCGGGTTCCATTGCATACCGCCTCTATCTTCTTCTTCTACCTACAAACCCTACCCATTACATCTTTATTTTACTGGAAGCAAGGGAAGGGGCACCTCATCCTCCCCATTTTCTACTTGGTGAAACCCAGAGATGTACGGCATCAAGAGGGTCCTTATCATCAAGCCTTTGAACAGCACGCCCACAAACATAGCCCACAGACCGTGAAGGAATGGAAGGAAGCACTTCGAGAGGTCGGGCAATTGAAAGGATGGCATGTTACAGAATCCCGCGGGTAAATAGATCTCTGTTTTTTGACGTATGCAACCTATGATTGCTTCAACTGCATTTCTTGCTTACTAGTTCACAACTTCACATCTCTTTTCGAACTATGTTACTACTTTGCCACATTGTCTTTGTTTACTCTGTTTTGTATCTTGACAAATACTTGGGTGATACTACCACAGCGAGGGGGCTATTGTTGACGAGGTTCTTTCTAAAGTTGAGTCACATTTGAGGAGCATGTACGCATTGGTGACCGACGAGCTGGTGGGGATCGATACTCCCATGGAAGAAGTGATGAAGTTGTTGAATTTAGAGTCATCCAAAGAGAGAGTTATCGTTGGCATTCACGGCATGGGCGGTCTAGGTAAGACCACTTTATCCAAAGCTGTATACAACGAGATTTGTGCTCAATTTGATCGTTGTTGTTATCTCGAAGATGCACGAGAAGTTTTAGCAAAGAGTGATGGAGTTGTATCTCTACAGAATAAGGTCATCTCTACCATATTGGAAGGTGATCATCATGTTCAAAATGCTAGCGAAGGAATCAACATGATAAAAAATAGGGTTTGCAAACACAAATTGCTTCTTGTTGTTGACGATATAGATGACAAGTTCGAATTTAATAAGATTCTAGGAAAATTTGGTGATTTTTCCTCGGGCAGTAGATTTATATTGACAACTAGATATACAAGGGTTTTATATTTTATTTTAGATTGCAAATTGTATGAACCACGAGAAATGAGTCATCATCATTCGCTAAAACTTTTTAGCAAACATGCTTTTGGGATGAACAATCCTCCAGAGGAAGATGCAGGTATATCTAAGGAATTTGTAAAAGTTGCTACTGGACTTCCTTTAGCTCTCAAGGTGATAGGATCACTTTTGTATCGTAGAAAGAGGAAATGTTGGGAAGAAAAGTTGAAAGAATTACAAAGCATACCTTCTTCCGAAAATATGTTGCAGGAGAGATTGAAGGTTAGCTACACGGACTTGTCGCACAATGAAAAACAAATATTTCTTGACATTGCATGTTTCTTTGCCGGTAGCCACAAAGATATACCTTACTACATGTGGAGTGGTTGTGATTTTTATCCAGAAAGTGGGATCACTAATCTTATCCACAGATCTTTGCTAAAACTTGATGAGAGAAACCAATTTTGGATGCACGATCTCATCAAAGATCTTGGGAGAGCCATTGTTAGAGAAGATGTTCGAAATCCATACAATCGTAGCCGGATATGGTCTACCGACGATGCCCTCGACATGTTAAGAAATAGAGAGGTAAAGATTCTTGTCAAACCTGGTGACTTTTCATTCGTATTAGATGACTATTTATATATGCTTAGGTGTAATAACTAGTTTTTTTTCATGTATGTTTTAAACAGGGAAGTGAAAGGGTGGAAGTTGTTCGGATAGATGTGAAATTTAACAATGATCATGACAAGCTGCTTACAAGTAAGGGATTTGAAAAATTATCAGGGTTAAGATATTTGGAGGTGCGATATGGACGCATGGTGGGAGATTTCAGCCAAGTTCTTCCAAATATATGTTGCCTTCGATTGTATAAATGTGGATCTATACCAACTAATGTTAACACGAAGAAACTAACGGTACTTGATATGGAGGGTTCCAATGTGATGGATGACTGGAAGGGTTGGAGTGGAATGAAGGTAATTCATTTCTCTCTTCCTTTCCTAATTTTTTGCGATAACTAACTAACAAACTAACTATTTATTATGATCCACAGGCGACAGCGAAGCTGAAAGCTGTAAATATCAGGAACTGTGAGCTGACAAGATCTCCCGACTTGTCGACATGCACAAGCCTCGAGTTCATAAACTTTACGGGTTGTTCCAAAGTGAAAGGACAAATTCGCATAGGCAAATTCAAGAATCTGCAGAAGCTGATACTCACAGGAATCGACATAACAGAGTTAATCATTAGGGGTGGTGGCATTGGACAGCTTCGACGATTGGAGGAGATGGACTTGAGCTGGACCAATTTGAGAGAATTGCCTAATGGGATGGAAAATTTGTCCTCTCTCAGAATCCTGTCGTTAGGATCAGCAGACTGTATGGAGATACCCAGGCTTCCGGCGAGTTTGAAGAGGTTATCAATCTCATACTCATCGAGGGTCCCAAATCTTGTAGAGCTCAAGGAGCTGGAATTCCTGTGCTACCTACGGGCTGATAATCCTTGGATCCCTGGTGACTTATGGCGGCTTCCCAATTTGAAGGAATTGAGACTGAAGCACTCCCGTTTCGATGGTCCACTGCTGCAGGATGATCAGGATCATGAGGCAACTTCCCCTGCTGCTGCTGCTGCTCTGCCAACATCTTTAACCAGCCTTCATATGGAATACTGCTTGCATTTGAGTGAACTCCCCAGCCTATCAAATCTGTGCAATCTGACACGACTCCAACTCTGGTGTGTCGGGGTGGCCGAGATCAGGGGCTTGGGAGAGCTGAGCGCGCTGGAGACTTTGGCGATCAATTCCTTGAATCTGAACAACCTCAACGGACTTGAGAATCTGCTCCTGCTCAGGACCTTGACCTTGAGTAACGCCACGCTGGAGAGACTGCCGAGTTTAGTGAATTTGAGCAAGTTGAAGGATCTGGAGGTCTGCGACTGTCCGAATCTCGTTGAAATACAAGGCCTGGCCGGCGTGGGGGAGTCTTTAACCCGTCTGAAAATCGGCAGATGTCCCCGCCTAGCAGACTTGGATGGACTTCAACATCTGGTAGCATTGGAGGAATTGATATTTTACGAACAGTCGTTTCGTGGGATACAGTCTCTCAATCTCTCCGGTCTCTTCAGTCTGAAACAGTTGAACATCCGCAGGTGGCGGGAGTTGCTGGAGATTAAAGGGTTGGATAGACTGGTGTGGTTAGAAAGGCTTACTATGGAGGGCTGCACTTCCATCCAACAACTGCCGGACCTGTCTGAGCTCGGGAATCTCAAGGAACTACACCTCAGTGGTTGCCAAAGTTTGATTCATCTCGTGGGGATCCAGAGATTGGAATCGTTACAGCGTCTACTGCTGCCGCGGTGTAGTTCGATTACCAACCTGCCAAACTTATCCGGTCTCAGGAATTTGGAGACTTTGGACCTCCAGAGGTGCGTAGAGTTGACCGAGGTCGAGGGGGTCGAGGGATTAGAGTCGTTGAGGTGGCTGCTGCTGTCGGAGTGTCGTTCTGTTACAAAGCTGACCAACTTATCCGGCCTCAAGAATTTGGAGACTTTGCATCTTTCGGAATGTGTGAACCTGACCGAAGTCGAAGGGGTCGAGGGGCTGGAGTCGTTAACAAGGCTGCAACTGTATAATTGCAGGTCGATAACGGAGTTGGGAAATCTGTCTGGTCTCGAGAAGTTGGAGGAGCTTAATATCATGGGGTGCACGAAGCTGATGGAGGTCAATGGACTTGATGAGCTGGAGAAGTTACGGTACCTGGAAATAGGGAGAAGGATGAGAGTGAAGTATTTGGCCAAATCTGCTGCTAGATATGGCTTGAGACTAGCTGGCGCTGCACCAGTCGGTCGCTTAGTATCGTGGGGCACACGAAGTTGATCGAGATCCGGAAATATGCTTTTGTAATACAATGATTGCCACAAAAGAAAATCATTCATGACAATCATATTCATCACCGAAACTGAATTTTAGTGCACAATAATTATCCTCTGTGATGAAAAACCTGTCACTAATGGATGCACGCACTTTGTAATGTCCCTGTCGACAATCTTAGTCACCAAAACAGGCAAATGCTACAATTTCATTGTCACATAATTCAATCGGGTTAATTGTAAGCTTGGTCACTGGGTTTACTAAAAACGTTCATGTTTGGTCACTGCAAATATTTAATTCCATTCATAGTCAATAAGATTAGTTCAATAGTTCAAATTTGATCACTCTTCGTTAGCCTCCGTTAGTTTTTGCTGATGTGTCAGTCAACTATTATAGTTGACTGTTAAATGAGTGACGTGGCCATTAGAAAATATTAAAATAATAAAATTTAAACATTTACAATTTCCACATCATTTCACAACTATTAAAAAATAAAAATAAAACTTAATTCATATTATTCAATAAACACCTAAACCTACCATTTCTCCTCCTCCATCACCGCCATCGCCGCCACGTCACCGTTACCGCCGACGTTTCTCATCTCTAGCTTCTGCAGAGTCCGCCACCAATATCCATTTCGCGCATTTTCCCTTCTCCTCACGCCGCCTTCCATTTATTTCTTCCACACCGCTTCAGTTCACCGCCCACTCTTAGTACTGTTTCTCTGCCGCCGAGCCTCTCAAAATCAATGGCATCGAAAGCTAAAATTACGGAGTATGAGCGCAAGCGTCTCGAAAACATCCGCCGGAACGGTGAGATGATGGCCGCTCTCAAAATCCAGTCCAAAGCTTCTCTACTATCCCAATCCGCCAAACGCCAGAGGTAGGGGTTTTTGTTTTTTTCGTGTCGTCTTTTCGTTTTGATTCCTATCGTTTTTTCTCGATTCGGTCTTAAATCCGACGAATTCCAGAGTCGGAGCCGTACAATCGAAGTCGTACAAACAGAGTCCGGAGAAGAAATTGAAACCCGACTCGTCAGTAGTCATCCGGCGCTCGCTCAGAAGCCGAGGGCTGCCGCCGGAGGGCGTAGACGGCGTCCTCTCCGACGATCCTCCTTGCGAAACCCTTAAATTTCCAGTAAGGAGAAGGTCTCGCCTCGTGTATTAGGTCCCCTGAGCATGAACGACGCCCACAACGGCGCTGGATGTAACCGGACACTGATTCGGAAGAGGAGTGGTGGTGTACCTACGAGGGCACGAAGGGAGAGGGATCGGGCTGGGTCACAAGCTTCACGATCACAGGGAGCGGGTTCTTCAATTTATTCTTGTGAGTAACGTCGGCGGTAGTGGTGACATGGCGGCGATGGCGGTGATGGAGGAGGAGAAAGGATAGGTTTAGGTGTTTATAGAATAATAGGAATTAATTTTAATTTTAATTTTTTAATAGTTGTAAAATGATGTGAAAATTGTAAATGTTTAAATTTTATTATTTTAATATTTTTTAATGGCCACGTCACTCATTTAACGGTCAACTATAATAGTTGACTGCCACATCAGCAAAAACTAACGGGGACTAATGGAGAGTGACCAAATTTGAACTATTGAACTAATCATAGTGACCATGAATGAAATTAAATATTTGTAGTGACCAAACATGAATGTTTTTAGTAAACCCAGTGACCAACCTTACAATTAACCCTAATTCAATCATTCGTGACAAATCAATTCATCACTGATACTACACTCGTCACAAAAAGGCCTACCCATGACAACTATTTGTGACCATTAAACATGTCATCGTTATTGTTTTCGTGTCTGTCACTAATTTGTCACAAAAAGGATCTTTATTGCTGACAAGATTGTCATGCAAATATTAGTATCTGTTACGAACAAAATCGTCACAATTGGAATCGTCATTTGTGATGATTTGGACTCGTCGCACATAAATTTTTAATGTTGCAAAAAAATTGAAAAAATTGTTGCCTATAATTATAAATGGATTTCTCATACAATCGGACTAGTAGAATCATCAAATCAGTTGTTATAGTGGTTCAATCTATTTACTTGGATAGCTGGAGATGGATTGAACATTTTTAACGGTTGGACATGAAACTAGATGAACCATCCAAGCTTGCCTGGTCCACCAAAACAAAAAAAAAATCAGAAATAAACTTTAACCTCAACTAAAATCCTCCAACTTTAATTACTAATTTTATTAATGATGCCTCTCTTCTTTTTGCACTTTCCTCGTTAACTTTACGTGATCCACTGCCGTTTGACACCCTAATTATTAACTTGATTTTAATTTTTTTTGTATAATTTCTTTGTGAGACCATTTGAATGCTTTTTTATAAATTTGATGATAAATTATATGAATTTGAAATTGTTTATGGTCAATGATAAATTTATTTTAAAAAAATTAGTACATTTGTGTTATAACGCATAAATCAACACTTAACCAACGATTATATAACAATTAACTACTGAATCATCTACACATACTATAATACACCGAAGTGAAAAACTGGAGCCCCATTTCAAATTTCCTGCAACGAGAGTGAATGTAGGAAGGACATTTTGGTCTTCACAATTACTTTTTTTTATTCATTAAAAAGATACATACTGGGATTCGAACCATGACCATTTTAAAGAAAGGAAATGATCATAACCAATCACACTAAGTACATTTGTTGTATCATTTTAAATTAAAAACATATAATAGCAGGGTGGAAAAAACTCTTCCCTCATTTCAAATTCCCTGCTCCAGGAGCGTTTGTAGGAAGGGTAGAATAGGGAGTATCAATTTTTTCTCTTTCCTCTGTGGAACGGGCCAACTTACCGTACACATGCGGATTTAAACGGGTCTAGGAGTGTCAATTTTTTCTTTATATCCTTTTATTTCTCCGTGGTGATAAAATATATATGAAAAGGCAAAAATAATATCCTTTTATTGTTAAAAATAAAAAATTTAACAATAAACTAATGCATGGTATCTAATGGGCTAACCGCTAACAATAAAATAAAAGAGTTGAATGAGCCTGACCTACATGAGATTTGGCCATCAAGTAAAACAAATGAACATCATTGGTTTGCCATTCTAAAACAAGCTATTTTCTTTGACATAATATATATTATGCTATTATTTTATATCTTAGTGGCTAAAATATAATGTATTTTAAAGTTATTCAATGGTTCAACCTCGAACAACCCAATTATTCCAATTTTTATCATTTCAAATATATATTTTATAATTATTTGACATCATATTGATCAAATTATAGTGTGTTTTATAGGGAATTGTTTGGTATTTGTTAGTAAAAAACTAAACATAAAGATCTATTTGGTTATTTTAAACATTAAAACGATCCTAAACATTTTCAGTTCCTTTTGAATTTCTATGGTTTTATTCCCGAATAAGTGATGTGCAAATGGCGAATTGTAGCCGTCTCTTTTCTTACACTATTTTTTATTTTCAAATAGAAAGTTTAAAAGTAAAGAATAATTAGAATTTGGCATGGGCCGGTCAAACAGACTGAATTTCAAGTTTTGGCCCGTTTGTTATCTGCATTGCAAATTTATTAGCATGTTGATGGAAATGGCTTGGAAAAAAGACATATAAGTTGTACCTTTGCAGAAATGTCCTCAAATGTTTGAATGCTTTGTGAATCAGGTTCCGTGACTTTTGTGATGGTGTATGTGCTTGACGATTGCTCGATGTTGTAACTACTTAATTTGAGAGTAAATCTTTTGATTTTCCCTATGAGTTGTGAATTGTGATACCAGTTCTGGTGGTTGCAGCATGTTGTCGTTGTTGGCCTGTAAAAGTTGTTCCGCCGTGATGCTAAATACCTTTCTTTCTTTTTTAACAAATTGTGTAGTAGTGCTATGAAACAGACCACCCATGAACGCTACACTTATTATGGCATGTTCTTACTTTCGGTGGTGAGAAATTGTGAATTGAGAATCATATTCGCCTACCGCATTGTGTCTGCCTGGTGGCTGCTTACTATGCTCTCTAGAGTTATGAAACAGACTACCCATGAATGTTACCCTTAAGAGTCCATAACTTTGCGGAAAACCAAATTTAGGCAATCAAAGGTGGTGGATGTGTGATGATTTTTTTATGGCTTAATTGTTTGTGAATTGGATATCTGATCTTTGTATGATTAGAGGGGATGTTTGCTTAATAGAATAATCCATTTTAATTCATGTTTATTTTTAACATGAAGTTTAGTAACTCAAAACCTTCGAGACACATATCAGCTACTGCATTGTATCATTTTGCCTGGGTGCTTGCTGTGTTGTCAAACTTCTTTTCTGCTGCTGCTGCATTTACACTAACAGGGGAGTTAAGAACCCATGAATGTTTCCGTTTGACACAAACAAGAGGACTTACTTCTAAATCGTGCATTAAAGATGATTGGAGGAAACATCTTTGTTGCAGTTGATATACTGGAGACCATAACAAAAGCAACGTATAACATCAAAACCAACCATCTTAACTATTAGCATTGTTGCTTTACTCTTTTTTCGTGGTTGAGTCTCCTTCAAAAAATTTAGTTTGATTTTAGAAAATTTTGCTTCTGCAGTCCTGTCTTGCCACCAACGCGTTCAGTAGATGGAGATGGCAGAGGCGAATGCTATTTTTGTGTTGTTGTTGCTGGTTTAGGGATCGGTTTGTGAAGAAGAGGGGAAAGAGAGGGGGAAAGAGAAATGCAGGAGAGGGGGATAACTCTTTTCTCCGACAAAAATGGAGTGAAGAAAGGAATTATGATCAGTAAGGATATGGTTATCTTACATAACGGTCTCTATTCTGTTTGAATTGAGCTTAGGGAGGCAGTGATAAGGACGAACTGCAACCAATTCACAGTGATAAGAGTGCTATGAACTGTGATCATGTCTTATTTCAAGTTAGAAGGTAGTTTCAGTATAAGGATTATTTAATTTGACAAGTTGTTTCGTCCATGATTCTTGGTAGTTTCAGTGCCATTCTAGCCATTGTTTAGTCTGTAATTTTTGAGAATTGATGTGCGAGTAATGACTTTCACTTAGCTTCAACTATTATGTGTGTATTTATTGGCATGTGATAGAATTCTCTTTTCTTTTCTTTGAATTCAGTTTCATACTCTAATTGTATCATTTGTACATAGGCAAATCATGCTCGAGATGACAACTCGCTGATATGGCTGGTGCAAGGAATGAAGCCATCATTAGAATTCAGACCGACAACGGGGAGGGATGCCCAGGACTAATTCAATGATGATTGATGATGGTATAATAAAAACTGCAGTCTGCATCAGCACCAATTTCTAGGCCTAAGTAAAGTTATTCAACCCAGAACTCTGCTTAGCGCTAAAAATTGCCCTCACCCAACCTTGATCATGTTTGACCCACTTCTGAAGAGTCAATATATATGACTAATCCTCTCCGTTCATATTTTCTTATTAACTCTTTCTGACCCTTTAGGTTGGGGCAGGTCGGGAAGAATCGGATTAGTGGGTCGGTCCTAATCAAGTGGAATCCTAATCCCTTCACTCTCACTTGCTTTCTCTCCCATTCCACAAGTGGGTAACATACAGTAATCCGGCCAACGGGCCGGGTAATAAGCTAGTAAATTACTAACTTATCTGGCATCCGTTCCGGTTCTAAAAACGTGATAATCCTCTCTGATTAATTGCATGATAAATAACTCGGCCAAATTAACAATGATATCGCCTAAACAATCCGTTATTATTGTGCAAACTGCCACGTCTGATTTGGGCTCACAAATAAAGAGGCCCCGTATAACAAAAGCAGAGTCCAGCCCAAGGGGAAACGATTTAAAATTAAAAGTCAACCCACCAAAAGTGTTAGTCAACGCCAGCTTCTTCCATTCATTTCTTATCATCGTCCCAAAGTCGAACCCCCAACAAACAACCAGCCACGCTGTAGAAAAACCGATCTAGCTAGAGCTCCTGATCCCAAATCTCTGCACATCTTCTTCCTCAAGAGAACTGAACTGGCTCCTTCAACTGCAGGTTTTATCTGTCTAAACACTAAGCCCTTTCCTTTGCGGCGTTAATCTTTCATATCAATCGCGATTTGCTTACTTGGAATCATTGACTGATGCAGCATCGCAGCAGCGAGATATGGAATCCTCTTCTTCTTCTACTGCATCGCCGCATGTTGCTCTTCCGACAGGGGAGTACGAGGTTTTCATGAGCTTCAGAGGCCCCGACGTTCGCAACACGTTTGCCGATCATCTCTACAGGTCGTTAACGCGTGCCAAGATTCGCACGTTCATGGACGAGGAAGAGCTCCGGAAGGGGGAAGGGATCGCTCCTTCACTAGTCCGGGCCATCCCGGAATCGAAGATCTACATAGCTATTTTGTCCGAGCGGTACGCTTCCAGCAAATGGTGCCTTCTAGAACTGGCTCAAATGGTGGAGTGCTGGAAGCAAAGGAAGGGACATCTCATCCTCCCCATTTTCTACTTGGTTAGCCCGAGAGATGTGCGACATCAGGAGGGTCTTTATCAGCAAGCCTTTGAACACCACGCCCACAAACACAGCCCACAAACAGTGAAGGAATGGAAGGAAGCACTTCGAGAGGTCGGGCAAATGAAAGGATGGCACGTTACAGAATCCCGCGGGTAATTAGATTAGATTAGATCTCTATGTTTATTTCATTGATATTTCTTGCTTACTAACTAGTCACATCTCTTTTAGAACTCTGTGTTACTACTTCACCACATTGTCTTTGCTTACTCTAATGATGCTACAGCGAGGGAGCCATTGTTGACGAGGTTCTTTCCAGAGTTAAATCACATCTGAGGAGCATGTACACATTAGTGACCGACGAGCTGGTGGGGATCGATACTCCCATGGAAGAAGTGATGAAGTTGTTGAATTTAGAGTCATCCAAAGAGAGAGTTATCGTTGGCATTCACGGCATGGGTGGTCTAGGTAAGACCACTTTATCCAAAGCTGTATACAACGAGATTTGTGCTCAATTTGATCGTTGTTGTTATCTCGAAGATGCACGAGAAGCTTTAGCAAAGAGTGATGGAGTTGTATCTCTACAGAATAAGGTCATCTCTACCATATTGGAAGGTGATTATCATGTTCAAAATGCTAGCGAAGGAATCAACATGATTAAAAATAGGGTTTGCAAACACAAATTGCTTCTTGTTGTTGACGATATAGATGACAAGTTCGAATTTAATAAGATTCTAGGAAAATTAGGTGATTTTTCCTCGGGTAGTAGATTTATATTGACAACTAGATATACGAGGATTTTAGATTTTATTTCAGATTGCAGATTGTATGAACCACGAGAACTGAGTCGTGATCTTTCCCTACAACTTTTTAGCAAACATGCTTTTGGGATGAACAATCCTCCAGAGGAAGATGCAGGTATATCTAAGGAATTTGTAAAAGTTGCTACTGGACTTCCTTTAGCTCTCAAGGTGATAGGATCACTTTTGTATCGTAGAAAGAGGAAATTTTGGGAAGAAAAGTTGAAAGAATTACAAAGCATACCTTCTTCCGAAAATATGTTGCAGGAGAGATTGAAGGTTAGCTACACGGACTTGTCGCACAATGAAAAACAAATATTTCTTGACATTGCATGTTTCTTTGCCGGTAGCCACAAAGATATACCTTACTACATGTGGAGTGGTTGTGATTTTTATCCAGAAAGTGGGATCACTAATCTTATCCACAGATCTTTGCTAAAACTTGATGAGAGAAACCAATTTTGGATGCACGATCTCATCAAAGATCTTGGGAGAGCCATTGTTAGAGAAGATGTTCGAAATCCATACAATCGTAGCCGGATATGGTCTACCGACGATGCCCTCGACATGTTAAGAATCGAAGAGGTAAGGATTCTTGTCAAACCTAGCTAGTGACCTTTCATTCGCGTATCAGATGATTTTTATATATGCTTTCGTGCAATAACCAGTTTCTTTTCACGTACGTTTTAAACAGGGGAGTGAACGGGTGGAAGTTGTTCGGATAGATGTGAAATTTAGCGATGATCATGACAGGCTGCTGACAAGTAAGAAATTTGAGAAATTATCAGGGTTAAGATATTTGGAGGTGCGATATGGACTCATGATGGGGGATTTCAGCCAGATTCTTCCAAATCTATGTTGCCTTCGATTGTATAACTGTCGATCTATCCCAACTAACGTTAACACGAAACAATTGTCGGTACTTGATTTGGAGGGTTCCAGTGTGATGGATGACTGGAAGGGCTGGAGTGGAATAAAGGTAATCCATTTCTCTCATCTTTTCCATAATAACAATATATAATATATAACACGTGATTACTTGCGGCAAGTAACTAACTAACAAACAACCTAACTATTTATTACAAATTACAATCCACAGGCAACGTCAAAGCTGAAAGCTATAAATATAGCGAACTGCCTGCTGACAAAATCTCCCGACTTGTCGACATGCACAAGCCTCGAGTACATAAATTTCATGGGATCTTTCACAGTGGACGGACAGTTCAGCATCGGCAAATTCAAGAATCTGGAAACGCTGATACTCAAAGGAATCGACATAACAACGTTGATCATTGGGGGTGGTGGCATTGGAAAGCTTCGACGATTGGAGGAGATGCAGTTGATGGGGACCAACTTGAGAGAATTGCCCGCCGGAATGGAAAATTTGCCCTCTCTCGAAACCCTGTCGTTCGGATCGGCACACTGTATGGAGATTCCCAGGCTTCCGGCGAGTTTGAAGAGGTTATCCATCTCGTATTCTTCGAGGGTCCCGAATCTTGCTGAGCTCAAGGAGCTGGAATCCCTGAGCTACCTGTGGGCTGATAATCCTTGGATCCCAGGAGACTTATGGCGGCTTCCCAATTTGAAGGAATTGACACTGAGGCACTCCCGTTTCGATGGGCCACTGCTGCAGGATGATCAGGACCAGGAGGCAACAACAACTTCCCCTGCTGCTGCTGCTGCTGCTGCTCTGCCCACATCTTTAACCCGCCTTCTTGTCGAGAGCTGCCCGCAGTTGAACGAACTCCCCAGCCTAGTGAATCTGTGCAATCTGACCCGACTCGTGCTCTCGGGTATCGGGGTTTCAGAGATCCGGGGACTGGGAGAGCTGAGGGCGCTGGAGACTATGGAACTATGTAGACTTGAGAATCTGAACAATCTCAACGGACTTGAGAATCTGCTTCTCCTCAAGACCTTGACCTTGAGAAACGCCCCGCTGGAGAGACTGCCGAGTTTAGCGAATTTGACCAAGCTGAAGGATCTGGAGGTCTGGGACTGTTCGAATCTCGTCGAGATACAAGGACTGGGCGGCATTGGGAGGGAGTCTTTATCCCGTCTGAAAATCGGCAGATGTCCCAACCTGGCAGACTCGGACGGACTTCAACTTCTGGTAGCACTGGAGGAATTGCTTTTGTACCAACAGTCGTTCGGCGGGATGCAATCTCTCAATCTCTCCGGTCTCGTCAATCTGAAACAGTTGAACATCCGCAGGTGGCGGGAGTTGCTGGAGGTTAAAGGGCTGGAGGGATTGGTGTCGTTAGAAAGGCTTACCATGGAGGGCTGCACTTCCATCCAACAGCTGCCGGACCTGTCCGAGCTCAGGAATCTCAAGGAACTGCACCTCAGTGATTGCCAAAGCTTGATTCATCTCGCGGGGATCGAGAGATTGGAATCGTTGCAGCGGCTGCTGCTGCCTCGGTGTCGTTCGATTACCAAGCTGCCAAACTTATCCGGCCTCAGGAATTTGGAGACTTTGGACCTCCAGAGGTGCGTAGAGTTGACCGAGGTCGAGGGGGTCGAGGGATTAGAGTCGTTGAGGTGGCTGCTGCTGTCGGAGTGTCGTTCTGTTACAAAGCTGACCAACTTATCCGGCCTCAAGAATTTGGAGACTTTGCATCTTTCGGAATGTGTGAACCTGACCGAAGTCGAAGGGGTCGAGGGGCTGGAGTCGTTAACAAGGCTGCAACTGTATAATTGCAGGTCGATAACGGAGTTGGGAAATCTGTCTGGTCTAGAGAAGTTGGAGGAGCTTAATATCATGGGGTGCACGAAGTTGATGGAGGTCAATGGACTTGACGAGCTGGAGAAGTTAAGGTACCTGGACATGGGGAGAAGGATGAGAGTGAAGTATTTGGCCAAATCTGCTGCTATATATTGCTTGAGACTAGCTGGCGCTGCACCAGTCGTTGGTCGCTTAGTATCGTGGGGTGCACGAAGTTGATCGAGGTCGACGGACTTGATGAGCTGCGGGAGTTATGGAACCTAGAAATGGGGAAAAGGATGAGAGTGAAGTAATTGGCCAAATCTGCTGCTAGGTATGGCAAAAGACTAGCAGCTGCACTGGTCGTTGGTCGCTCACCAACTGCTGCTGGGACTACTGCTTCCAGCTAACTACCCCACTCTGCTCTCGCTGTCTGCCGTCTTTTTTCCCCTGCAACTAAAACAGCATCATCTCTCCATAACCGACTGGCTGGCTCGAATGTACCGATTGCACTCACCAGCTCTGCAATTGGTGAAGATATCTGACCGCATTAAGAGAGATGCTCGCTCGGGAAGGCTGATCAGTTCATGTCCTTAATTCGCATGACGTTATGGGACAGTGTTTACTATCCTTGGAATAGCACTACTTTGTAAAATCTGCTGCTAGATATGGCAAGAGACTAGCTGGCGCTGCACCTGTCGTTGGTCGCTTAATATCATGGGGTGCACGAAGTGATCGAGGTCAATGAACTAGATGAGCTGGTGGAGTTATGGAACCTGGAAACGATGAAAAGGATGAGATGAAGTCTTTGGCCAAATCTGCTGCTAGATATGTCTAAAGACTAGCTGCACCGGTCGCTGTTCGCTCACCAAATGCTGGTGGTACTACTTCCGCCGTCATTTTCCCCTGCAACAGCAGCTGCAGTTGAAGGTAATATCAAGAAGATTGCATGAAGAGCACTGTAATATTAGGCACCAGTTTGAGGCATTGTGGTTGGTAACACATTTTGCGTCTTCTCTCTTTACTGTAAAAACCTATTTGTTCCCAACCTTTTTCCAGTTCTAAGTACTCTGTTTTGTTCAGCTGTGAATGAGAAGCATGGACGGTTCTGAAACTTCATCCATTGCATATTTAACTAGGATCTGCTGCACATCAGCTTGGGATCTTCCTAAGCAAAAGAAGGTTAACCTCAGAGTCGATACATCAGCTCTTTTCTTTTGGTCACGGCCGTAGTGCTATCCTCTTCAGGGACGATCAAAGCTGTTTGCTGATTTGAACTCGACGACCACAACAAGGTCGGCAAATGCGCAACCAGAGCTGGCGACAGAGCTGGGCAGCAATGTTCAAACTGCAAAACTTATCCTGCGCCTCTTCCCCTTCCGGCTTCGAAAAAAACACACAACTGATCGATCAAGCAAAGGATAACTGGCTAAGGGAGTGTCGTCAGTTTTCAACTTACAGCCGGCCAGAAATCCAAGTGAAGAGCCCAGATTGGCGGAACTGGTTGTGCAGCTGGATTATGTTCTCTTAGAAAAGCAGAGTGTCCTGCCATGTTCCCTTGGTTTTGGTTTTCTTCCGGTGCACGAGAGTAATTAAGTGGGCTGCAATGCGGGATGACAGCCCAACGGGCTCAAACGAGAGACCGCTCGACTAGGCCCAACCAGCAAATGCAGTGAAAAAGACGAGAGCTTAGCTGCTTTCATTACTCTATCAAAATAAGGCAATACATACAGCAGTACACTTGCATTTCCATACTTGAGCAACTACTCCAGACTCCACAACAAAGTGATCAACCATTCCAGCAGGTTATATTCATATGGTCTATTAACCGACTGGATGATAAGTGATTCATATGCCGGGACCAGAATGATTTGCAGGCGTCCTCCTGGGAATCATAAAGCCAAAACGAGTACTTTAGCTCAGTTTTCAACGATGAATCTCCCCCGCAGTAGGGTTTATCATGAAGATGGTTCTGATCTCGGCCGAGTGTAGCCCAGCTGAACGAGCTTCTCCATCATTTTCCTCTCGGCGTTTGCCTGACACGCAAAGAAGATGACCAAGAAGTTAGTGCGCTGCAGAACCAAGATCCAGGGAACTCATAAGAAGGAAAACAAGGGAAACAGAATCAGGGAGGTCACACAACTTTAGGGTGAGGTGGAGGGGCAGAAGAATAGACTTCGGGACGTTTCAGTAGTTAACAAGATATGTACTACTAATGACATATAAGTTTATGGCGAAGAAGGAATCGATTCTGAGAATAGATCTTTTCAGCATAAAGACACATTATTCATCAATCAATTTTTTCTCGTGTTGTGCCCATTTGCATTATCAAATTCAGGAAAGAGGTGGGAAGTACCCGCATTTGAACATAGAAACTAGTATTTGGTGAGTGTTCGATAAAGTAGGGAGGGGGAGAAAACCTCGATCAAGGGACTGTTCTTGGGGATATTGGAAGCCAGGATGACATTGAGGCCACTCTTCAACACTGTAAGTGGAAGCATTTAACACAAAATCGTCAATCATTCAGCAAGGAAGATAGAGCAAATATATAAACAATCAAAGTTAAGAGAAAGGTTAAACTTCCCAGTGAAGATTGACAGGGGGAAACTAACCTATGCGACGGGCAATACCAGCTCCGGGGTTATCTGAAGAACCACCAAGAACACAGCTGACGCTCACTCCTTCGCTCTGATCACATCAACACACCGAATATGTTTTGAGCAACAAAGTAAATAGGAACAATTATAAACAACGAGATGGACTATAAAGGTAAAGAGAATACTCACAGGACGAGTGTGGGCAGCTGCATAAAGGTGACCCATCTTAGAGGAATTACAACCAATCCAAGCATATATCTGCCGGAGGGGGCACTCGCAGAGATATCAATCATAATCAACCAATCAAGAAGGCAAGTTTTTCAAAAGTTACAACAAGAATGAGAAAGGGGAAGAAACCTGCTTCGGAAGTCGGATGATCTGGAAATGAAGAGTGAGTTCATCTACCACATCAGTGAAACAGTGGACTTGCAAGCCGCCAGCATCATTTTCCTGCTGGGGAGATGTAGTTGAGGCCATTATTTGATCTACCAGAGGTACAACAGCATGAGACTGAGCTGAAATCAAACAAAGCAAGTTTAAGGTGTAAGAACTTCAATTGATTGAAACACCTCCACACCAGAATTCACTTTCACAGTGAAAGTAGAACAGATTCAAGTCAACATGAGGCCCAACAATCAGTTCACTATACTAAGCCTAGCTTGATCAAACCTTTTCGCCAAAAGTTAATATATTCCAACGTTTTCCTCTGAAATAGAATCATCTCCACCACGAGAACAAGTTCACAATCAGTTCAAGCAAAAGCCCCAAAAGTCAAACAAACAGCAAGAGTTCTGCAAAACTCAGGTCACATTCCATACATACACGAGAGTCGAGACCCTAAGAGTTTGAAATCGGCAAAGGAACTATCAAGATTCAAGTTTCTTAAACATAAATCCCTAAATAGAGAGGGTAAGATTCTCAGCAAAAGCACGAATGTCCAGCTAAAACGCTGGCCAAGCGAAATCGGCAAAAAAAATTCGAACTTAATTAAGCTAGCCCTAGGGTTCTAGAGCTCGTGAAATTAAACTAATGAAAACTAATGCTCGAGCTCTCCTGATCGCAGGCTGGAGCTGTAACAAACAGGTGAGATTCAAAACTGTGAAAATCCGAATGCCTACCACGAGAGCAAGAAGATGAATCAGGCAGAGGCAGTGGATAGGAAGATCGATTGTTGAGTTGATCGACCTGACTGTAAGCAGTAGCGAGCTGAGGGCGGCGAGAGGATTGGACTGACTTGGGACTGGGAGAACGATTACGGCGGCCGGCGGGAAGGGGGAGGAGAGCGCTAAAAGGAGAAGCTTTGCTGCTGCGTTTGAGCGATTGCAGTTCAGTCCCTTAGGTTTTCCTTTTCGTCGGATTGATCCCTTAAGTTAAGTTAAGTCATATCAAACATAATATTCATCTTAGCCCCTCAATTATATGATATATACTATCTTAGTGCTCCAAATTTTTTTTTAGTTACTCATTTGAGTATGTGTCACGAGAAGCAGAGTGATTTATCAAAAATATCCTGATTATCATATGACATAACGATAAATTGTCATTGATTATGGAATTGGGACTCGGGCTCCAAGAGAGCGTTGACACAAGCTAAATATTTCGAGAAAACAATAGTTATGAGAAGTATAAATTTTCTCATCATCACGATAACAAATACAGTAGTCCTTTTGATGAGTAATAATACCTAATGCAAGACAGATCGGCTCTTTTACGTTCACTAAATTTACAAAGGCACCATGATTGTGGTTAACATCCACAAGACATTTGATACCTTGATGGTTAATCTGAGAAACACACTAGTCAAAGCCAACAAATACTCCAAAGTTGGAATCTAATTAGTGTACATAACCAATTGTCATTACATGTAAAACTAACAAAGGTTTCAAATAAGACCATGGAAGAATGACACAAATTTAACATTCAATGCCCAAGACCAATCATCCACTGCAAAATCATCGATTTCATAGCCTAGCTATGTAGTATGAACATGGAATAACTACAACCATGAAAAGACACTAACCTAGTCTTAATCTCTCCAATTTGCATACAATTACGTATAAATACTTACACACATTAATACCACATCTCATCACCATCTCCCAAATCCCAATTCCCCAAATCTTCTCCAACACCATCCAACGATTCAATACTCTACGAAACTAGCCAGAAAAATGGGCAAACAATTGATCACCAGCAACGGAACATTCACGACGACGACGACGACCTCCATTCTCTTGGTGGCGATACTGCTGTCCTCTTTAGCGACGAAGTCAACGGAAGCTGCGGCCGCCGACACCACCAACGCAACGGCGGCGGCCACGTCGACGACGATGATGCTGAGGCCGCCGGGGACGGCGTGCCGGCGGGGGACGATGCCCACGAAGCTGGCGTGGCAGTGTTGGGTGGCGATATTCGAGGTGCCCCTCTGCATATTCGAGATCGCCGACGTGTTCGAAGGCGGATCCATCTTCACCGTCGGGAAGGTCTGCTGCCACGCCTTCATCGACCTCACCGACGACTGCAAGATCGAGGTGTTCCAGCACGCCAAGTTCTTCCCCGTCGTCGAGAAGTTCTGTTCTATCCTTGTCGCCGACGCTGCTACTGCTGCTAATGCCACCGCCGCCGCCGCCGGTGACCGAGCTCTATTACCTCCTGGCTCGGCTTGATCGAGCGCACTCTCGGTCGTTCATGTATTTATTTTATGTCGGATTTCGATTGTTAATTAGGACCTAGGTGGTGAGTGTGAATAAATTGTGAGAAGAGAAAGAGGCCAACTGCGCTGTAACATGTAAAGTTTGATGTTTTTAATTAAATTGGTTTCTCAATACTTACTCTGTTTCTAAGATCAAGAGCTCAGTTAGCTAAGCTAGGATTTTCAACAGTGTGGCAGATTGGAAGCAAGAAGTTGCGCGGCGACAAACTTTGACCAGTTGCTAGCGCAGGAGCCTATTGAGAAGCTGGGAATGTATTTTAAAGTTTTAAGGTTGACGATGACGTTGGCCATACTTTTGTGGGCTTTGACTCAGGTTGGACTCTGCTTTTGTTATACTGGGCCTCTAATGTGTGAGCCCAACATTTGTTTAAACAAATCACCATGGCAAATTACTAATCTGATCGTAGAACTTACATATTAAGAGAACTAATCAAATCACTCTGTCAAGGAAGAATTTTACATCACTTTTAAACAACCATATTCTTAGCGATGACTGAGGGACATAAGCAATCTATTAAGATTTTTTTTTAATATAGAGTTTTAGGGAGAAATTAAATTGTGTATCAATATAGAAAGGATGTCGCGTCTAAGATACAACCCTGTATAGTTATAGTGTATATATGCTATACTGTTTCTTAATTTACATTCTTTTATGGCTTGGCTTCCGATACAAAACTTCAGCCTGCCAGCAAAATCATCTAAAACCCCTGATCATATCATCGTATCACGGCATCGTGATATGATAATACGACACGATGATACGAACAAGTTTTAGAGGCTAGAATTTTGTATCCTATAATATATGCTCTCTTTTTTTTTTATTAAATATAATAATAGTATAAACTTATAACTACCACTCTATCTATTTTTACTCATAAACTTTTCGTTGTAAAATAATCATTTGATCTTTCTTTACATTCACCAACCAATTTTTTTTTATTTAAAAAAAGCACAAAACTCAAGAAGGTATATATGATAAATCCATTTACGTACACATCGAACTTTATTATCTTACATGAAGTATGGGTACCATACAACACTTATTTTAATTTTTTGTTACACTTTGCTCAAACCATGCACCCATCATTTCTTTCTAACTAAAAAGAAGAAGTACACCTATGAAAGTAAACGATGACCAGTTAATTAAGCTAATTTGGGAAACGGAGCTTGGTTGCCGAGACCGGCCGCAGTAGTAGTCATGGCGGCGCCGCCGCCGATGGCCGCGCAGAACTTCTCGATGGCGGGGAAGAGCTCCGACTTCTGGAAGACCTCGATCTTGCAGTCGTCGGTGAGGTCGATGAAGGCGTGGCAGCAGGCCTTGCCGATGCTGAACACCGATCCGCCCTCGAACGCCTTCACGATCTGAAACACGCACAATGGAACCTCGATTATTGCTATCCAGCACTTCGCCGCCACTTTCGGCTCCATCGTCCCCCTTCTGCACCTCGGCAGTGGCACCGGTGGTGTTGCTCCCGGCCTGGTCGCGTTACTATTAGCGACGGCGGCGGATTGAACCGTCGCTGAAGAAGAGGCTAGCACCACCGTCGTCGCCAGAAGAATGGAAGCCACGATCATGATCATTCCCTTGCATTGCAAACCCATGTCGCTAGCTAGCTAGAATTGCACTGATGATGATGAACAATGGACTGGAAGATTGGGATGTGGAAGATGAGATATGTGGATCGTATTTGTGAGTGTATTTATAGGAACGACTTGCAGTCTACATTGTGTTTCATTGTATTTGTCTTCATAGTGGTGGGAATGCTTGAATTGAATAATGAGTCGTCGTTTTCGCTATGATATGGATTAGATGTTCACTAAGAAATTGGTGATATTATTATACATCAGTTTACACTCGGCATTGAAGGTTAATTAGATTTGTGTGGGATTGTCTGATGACCTTAACACGTTTGTTTTGTTTAGTTGTACATAGTGATGTTTGATATTCTTAGTGCACTACACTGAGAATTAGGGAGTGTGTTGTGATTGTTGTCTATGTTCATTCGATGTATCGATGAGTTAGCATGTTTCGTGTTTGAAACAATTATAATATTGAAAGCCAATTCATCTATCATGATAAACTAAATTGACAGGATGAATGATCGAGAGTGAATCTGACACTTTTTCTTTATACATATTATGATTGCTGGCTATATTAGTCTGTGAAGCTAGCTATTTGTGATTTCTAAGTTTCTAATCGAGCAATATATGTTTAATTTGGCGTGCTTTTTTATTTTCAATGAGATTTTTCGTCAATAATTACTTAATTAGTCATCATTCTCAAAATCAAATGTATAAGAAGAGAATGATATATAAGACTCCAACCTAGTTGATAAAGAGTCCATGTGTAATATGGTTTGATACAATGAATTAACTAGTTTTCTTAACACTCATAACTCGAATTAGTGAGAACAACAACTAGGCCACATCGGTTAGCATACCTCACGGGTAAACATGTAGGCTTCAACAGATCCAATGGTGGTTGGTGATCATGAATGCAAAATCTTTTAGTCCATGTTATTCCATCGCTAAAACTGTTAGTGCTTATAACGTCGTTGATGATCGAGTTATTGTATACGCAAGATAAATGAAAAATCGATTTACATATCACCCTTTCAATTTCTTTCAAATGAATCGATTTACTCTGCTTTCTTACCTCTTGTTTCATAATCCTTACCGTTTACCCACAGACTAGTGCAGCTAAGCCGCTTCCCATATCGAGCCGCCAATTTGGCGAAACACTTCACTCTCATCCTTCTCCCCATTTTCAGCTTCCCTAACTTCTCCAGCTCATCAAGTCCATTGACCTCGACCAACTCCCTGCACCCCACAATATCAAGCTCCTCCAGATTATTGAGACAGGATAAGTTCGGCAGCTCTGCAATCGACCAGCACTCCGACAGCAGTAGCCGCCTCAACGACTCCAATCTGTGGATCCCCGTGAGACCAATCAAGTTCTGGCAGCCACAGAGGTTCAATTCCTTGAGGTTGTTGAGCTCGGACAGATCCGGCAACCGTCGAATCGAACCGCAACCCTCCATGGTCAGCCATTCCAACGACACCAACCTCTCCAGCCCCTTCACCTCGGTCAACTCTGGACACCGGAGGATGTTCAGCCGTTTCAGTTTGTGGAGACGACCGGAGAGATCAAGAGATGACTTCCGGCCGAAGGAATGTTCGTCAAAAGTAAATTCCTCTAATGCTTCCAGAAGTTGAAGTCCATCCAAGTTAGCCAAGCTGGGACATTTTTTGATCGTCATACGGGATAAAGACTCCCCGAGGCTGCCCAGGCCTTGGATTTCAATGATATATGGACAGTAGGAAACCTCAAGATCCTTCAAATTTCTCAAATTCGCGAGGCTCGGTAGCCTCTCCAGCTTGGCAGACCTCAAGGTCAGGGTCCTGAGGAGGAGCAGATTCTCAAGTCCGTCGAGGTTGTTTAGATTCCTGGAACCTATCTCCATAGTCTCCAGCGCCCTCAGCTCTCCCAGGCCCCGAATCTCAGCCACCCCGACTTCCGAGATTGTGAGATGGGTCAGATTGGACAGATTTGCTAGGCTGGGAAGCTCATTCAATTGCTGGCAATAAACGACGTGAAGGCTGGTTAAAGATGTGGGCAGAGCAGCAGGGGAAGAAGTTGCCTCCTTATCCTGTTCCTGCTGCAGCAGTGGACCACTGATAGGAGAGTACTCCACACTCAATTCCTTTAAACTTGGAAGCTTCCACAAGTCTCCTGGAATCCAAGGAGCATTACCGTAACTCAGGGATTCCAACTCCTTGAGCTCTAGCAGATTTGGAACCCCCGATGATGAAGACACGATGGATAACCTCTTTAAACTCCTCGGAAGCATGGGTATCACCATCAGGCTGTTCGTCCGCCATTGTGGCGACCCTAGCGACAAGATTTTGAGAGACGATAAGATTTCCATCCCGGCAGGCAATTCTCTCAAATCAGTCCAACTCACGTCCATCTCCTCTAGTCGTTGAAACTTTCCAATGTCACCGCTCCTGACGACCAACTCTGTTATGCGGGTTTTATAGATTCTCAGCGTTTTCATATTCTTGAATTTGTCAATCTGCATCTGTCCCTTCATATTGTAACAACGTGTAAAGGTTATGAACTCAAGGCTAGTGCATGTGGACAAATCGGGAGTTGTTTTCAGCTCCAAGCAACTCTGTACATTTACTGCTTTCAGCTTTGCTGCAGTCTGCAGATCAAAATAGATAGTTAGTTAATGGAAATGGTAAGGTTCCGACCCAATGTGTGATGTGTATACACCACATAATTGTTATGTCTCATATATGTAATTAAGAAAATACAAGAGAGGAAGAGATTACCTTTATTCTACTCCAACCCTTCCAGTCATCCTTTATATTGGAATGCTGCAAATCAAGTACTACCAATTTCTTTGCGTTAATATTGGTTGGGATAGATTCGCAGTGGCACAATCGAAGACAGCATATATTTGGAAGGACCTGGCTAAAATCTCCCATCATGCGTCCATATTGCACCTCCAAATATCTTAACCCTGATAATTTCTCAAATTTCTTGCTTTTAAGCACCCTGTCATGATCATCTCTAGATTTCACATCTATTCGAACAACTTCCACCCGTTCACTTCCCTATTTAGACGTACACGGAAAGAAACCAGTTATTACACTTGAGCATATACATAAATATCATGCAGTACTGGTGAAAAAGCCACAAAACTATTGACAAAAATCTTTACCTCGCTATTTCTCAACATGTCGAGGACATCATCTGTAGACCATATCCTGCTACGGTTGTATGTATGTCGGACATCTTCCTCTTTCACAATGGCTCTCCCAAGATCTTTGATGTGATCGTGCATCCAAAACAGGTTTGCTTCGTCAAGTTTTATCAGAGATCTGTGGATAAGAGTGCTGATCCCACTTTCTGGATAAAAGTTACAGCCACTCCACATGTAATAAGGTAAATCTTTGTGGCTACCAATAAAAAAACAGGCAATGTCAAGAAAGATTTGTTTTTCATTGTGCGACAAGTCATTGTAGCTGATCTTCAATCTTTCTTGCACCATGTTTTCGGTAGTGGAAGGAATGCCTTGTAACTCTATCAATTTTTCTTCCCAAAATTTCTTCTCTCTACGAAACAAAAGTGACCCTATCACCTTGAGAGCTAAAGGAAGCCCAGTAGCAACTTTTACAAATTCCTCAGATATTCCCGCAACTTCCTCTGGTGGATGGTCCATCCCAAAAGCATATTTGCTAAAAAGTTGCAGGGAAATATGAGAACTCATTTCTCCTGGTTCATATAATTTGCAATCTGGAATAAAATCTAAAGCCCTCCTATACCTTGTTGTAAATATAAATCTACTATCCGAGGAAAAATCATCTAATTTTCCTAGAATCTTATCAAATTCAAACTTGTCATCTATATCGTCAATAACAAGAAGTAATTTGTGCTTGCAAACCCTATCTTTTATCACATTGGTTCCTTCACTAACACTTCTAACCAAACGATCCACTTTCAAAACAGTAGAGATAACCTTATTCTGTAGAGATACAGCTCCGTCGCTCTTCGCTAGAGCTTCTCGCACATCTTCTAGATAACAACAACGATCAAATTTAACAAAAATCTTGTTATAGACAGCTTTGGATAGCGTAGTTTTACCTATACCACCCATACCGTGAATGCCAACGATAACTTTCTCGTTGGATGACCCTAAATTCAACAATTTCATCACTTCTTCCATGGGAGTGTCGATCCCCACCAACTCGTCGGTCGCCAATGTGTACATGCTCCCCAAATGTGACTCGACTTTAGAAAGGACCTCGCCTACAACAGTGCCCTCCCTGTGACATCAACAAAGGATTTTTCAAGATACAATCAGTAAGGAAATGCAGTGAAGTATGGAAGAAATGCAGTGAAACAGTAAGAGCGTTGGCACTCAAAGAGATCTAACCAGTAAGGAAGAAATGCAGTGAAGTACATACCCGCGGGATTCTGTAATGTGCCATCCTTTCAATTGTCCGACTTCATTTAGTGCTTCCTTCCATGCATTCACATTCTGGGAGCTATGTTTGTGGGCATGCTCTTCGAAGGCTTGCTGATAAGGACCTTGTTGATGCCGCACATCTTTGGGATCAACTAAGTAGAAAATGGGGAGGATGAGATATCCCTTCCCTTGCTTCCAGCAATCCACCATTTGAGCCAGTTCGAGAAGGCACCATTTGCTAGAAGCATACCGCTCGGATAAAATAGGGATGTAGATCTTCGATTCCGGGATGGCCCGGATTAGGGAAGGCGTGATCCCTTCCCCCTTCTGGAGCTCTTCCTCGTCCCTGAAAGTGCGAATCTTGGCACGCGTTAAGGAGGTGTAGAGATGATCGGCAAACCTGTTGCGAACATCGGAACCCCTGAAGCTCATGAAAACCTCGTAATCCCCTGCCGTAAGAACAACAGTCGGCGGCGTAGTTGAAGAAGATGCAGTAGTGGCGACGGAGGATTCCATTTCTCGCTGCATCAATGATTCAAAGGTAAAGCAGTAGCGATTGGTATGAAAGAACAGTAAAGGTCCAATTCCAATTCGCTATAGACGATGACATATGTAGTAGACCTAGGTATGAATGTTTTCGAAGGCAGGGGAGTAGGCAGAAATACCTGCAGTTGGCGGAGCCAATTCACTCGTAGTATAGAAGAAGATGCAGTGGCTCAGCTTTTCAAGAGTTTGGGAGGTTGGGGTTGACTTTGGGATGATGAAGAAGAAGTGAATGTTGGATCTCGTAACAGAATGGAAGAAGAAGAAGAAGAAGTCGCTGCGGAGAAGTTTCAGAGAAACTGGGTTTTATATAGGGGTTTGATCGGTTTCCCCGTTCTACTTTAGTTGGCGTTGACGTTGACTTACATTTTTGGTGGGCTTGACTCTTGAAATCGTTTTCCCCTGGGCTGGACGCTGCTTTAGTTCTACTGGGCCACTTATGCGAGAGCCCAAATCAGGCGTGGCAGTTTGCAGAATCATAACGGATTGTTTAGTGATAAGGGTTAATTTGGCCATAGTAAGTGAAGGATTATGATTTATGACGAAATTTATAGAGATCAATGTCAAACCGATTAAGTCATTAAGCCGGTCAAACAAGTAGGCATGGCAATCGGGCGGATCGGGGTTGGATGTATATGGATCCGTTACCCGCCCGCTGGAACTTCGGGTTCGGGGAATCCCCGACCGAATGCTGTTATCGGATATAAAATAGCAACCAAGCCCGCCCGTTTTCGGATGTCGGGTTTGTCGGGGACCCGGAACTTATCCGACTAGTTCATTAATTAAAAAACAACAACCAAATTCTTACGTGAAGCTGAAGCATGAACTTCATAACATCAAATCCAGAAACCAGAATGCACTGGAGAAGTAGCAAAAGAACAAAACATTCAACAGAAAACATCCAATCCTAAAATACCATCAAATCCAAAATGACCAAGACCATTGTATCAGCAAAACAAAAGTTTAAATAACTAGCAGAACATCTCTACTACTCGAGAACAGCTTCGATAGCAGCAGCAACACAGCAGCAAGATAAAGACTTCACTTCAGGCCTCCATACTCCACTTTCCAGCAGCAGCAACAATGCAGCATTCTGATTTCTGCATTCCTTGGTTCCACCCAGCAGCCAAGGCAACAAAACTCAAACAAAACCTGAAAAATGAGGAAAAACAACTGTTATTAAGGATCCAAATTCACAAATCATGAAATCAACTAAAGTACTAAGAGAAATCAAAAGTTTTTACTTACATCTTGCTGCTAAGTATCAGTTCACAAATCTTGATTAATCTTCAAGAAGCTTGAAACGAGGGGCTTGCTCTACACATTTAAACAAACTATCTCAATCTCATTGACATATATCAAAGGCTGGAAGAAATCAGACAACTGAAACAAGGTTTTTTGCTTATTACCTTCAGTAGTTTCAGCATCAGGTTGGAGCTGGACCAGATTGGCTTCACTTGTAGGGGAGAAACATCCTTCCAACACTTCTGCTCCAGCAGCAGCATCATCTACGAATGCAAGCCAAGTCAAAATAGTTACATAACATGCTAAAACAACAATGAAATTGAACAAAAAGATTAACTTAACAGGGTTAAGAGTTTACCTCCAGCCAACTCAGCTTGCAACCAACTTCTTGTGCACACAAGTGTTTCCACAGTAGCATGGTGCAACTTGCTCCTATGAGGGTCTAAAACACGACCTCCAGAGCTGAATGCACACTCAGATGCGACAGAGGTAACAGGAACAGCCAAAACATCCCTTGATATGGCTTGCAAAGTGGGATATTTTGGACCATTATGCTTCCACCACATTAAAATATCAAACTCAGCAGAACGAGGGAGAATTTCCTCATTGAGGTAACTGTCCAACTCAGTATGGACAGAAGTAACCCTTGCCCTTTTTCTTTGGCTCACAAATCGATCAAAGTCCAAATCAGTGGTGCTAGGAGCAGAGGACTCAACTCCAACATACCCAGAAACATTCAGATTCCTCTCCTCATTCATTTTACTTTGGTACTCCAATACCAGATCAGATAATATGTCCTTAACAGATTCCAAACAATAGCCATCAAATTCAACACCAAATTTTTCAGCATAGTAGTCAACAATTTCCAACTTATACCGTGGATCTAGAATCACAGCAATAGCAAGGACTTTGTGAATCTCGTCCCAGTACTTGCTGAATTTTTCCAGCATAGAATAACCCATCTTTTGAATAACTTCATTGGTATCAACACACCACTCATGAATCTTGAGTTTCAACTCACAAATACGAGGGAAGAACAGATTAGTCGTTGGATACCTCGATCCAGAGAACAAATCAGAGATAGAGCTAAAAACTTTAAGTTTCTCACAAACAAGTGCAGCAAATTGCCACTGCTCATTCGATGGCAAGAAATTATATTGAGCATCACGTTGCTTCAGTCTAGTGAAAACCTCCTTGTAAGGAATAGCAACAGATAGCATTTTAAAGGTGGAGTTCCACCGAGTAGGGCAATCCATAACAAGTCGTTTCTCAGAAGTGAATTTTAACTGCTTTGCAGTTTCAAGGAAGAACTCTAGCCTTTTAGGGGTAGCAGACCAGTAAACAACACTGCTCCTAATGTTATCAATTCCCTCTTTAACAACATCCAGACCATCTTTCACAATCAAATTCAAGATGTGAGCAGCACACCTCATATGTATCAAAGCACCATCACTTATCAAGTCAGGTAACACTAATTTTGACTGTATGACACGAATCATAGAGTCATTAGTGCTACAATTGTCTAGGGTAATGGTGGATACCTTACTGTCGACATTCCAGTCGAGCAAACAGTTAACCAACACTGTCCCCAACCTTTCAGCAGTATGAGGTGCTGGTACATATGCAAATCTGCACAAGAACGAGCAGACAAAGAAATAATTGCAATTAGGAATGAAACACAAACTAAGAAACAGAAACCAATGATTCAAATAGATACAAACTACATGTCTTACCTAAGCATATGGCTCCTAAGCACCCACGAGTTGTCAATATAATGAGCTGTAACAGCCATGTACCCCTTCTTTTGATTGGTGGCAGTCCACAAATCAGTAGTTATTGCAATTCTACCTTTGTTGATATCAAACAGACTTTGAATCTTAGCTCTTTCAATATCATAGATCTTAAAGACCTCTTTCTTTATAGTATTCCTCGATGGAACCGTGAACAATGGTTGAAGAGAGCAGACAAATCTCTTGAAATAGAGATGATCAACCATCGATAAAGGATATTCATGCATTGTAATAGCAATTGCAAGCTCCCTTTTTGAAAAATCAGAGTTGAAAGCAGTAGCAACCAAGTCTTGATTCCCTTTAGCCAAATAGTGAGGGCCGAGAATCTTTTGACTACCATCCCTAATTTTCTTCTGAACACATATTTTGGTGTGATTCTTTAGGTGGGTAGTACCATTATTTGATTCCCCACCTAATTGCTTCTTACAATAATTGCATTTAGCCTTGACAATTCCATTAATTCGAACTTTGGTATAGTGTTGCCAAACAACACTCTTAAGCTTACCAACGTCGAGTAATTCCTCGACAACATTACCATTCCCAGCATTGCCATTCTGCTCATTTGTAGTTGCTGCCTGCGGAGTTGGGCTTGTGGCAGTCCCATTTCCAGTAGGTGCAGACAGAACTGGATTTGCACTATTGCCATTATCTTGTGCAGTGGGTTGAACTCCCTCTGTTGACATTGTTCCTGCCGAAAAAACAGAGGAACAAGGATTAGTAGTATATCAAACAACTCCCTCAATCATTAACCAGCACCAATGATCAAAAGTGAAACAAAGAAAGTGGATATTTACCTTGAACAAACAGAGTGAGGCTCGCACGCACAAGGCCACAGACCAAACAAGCAGTAAAAGGATGAGAAGTTAGTCTGAGAACTGAGAAACAGAGTACAGAGATTGAGACTTGAGAGAAGTATGAACAAAAAAATAAACCCCACCTCGTATTTATACTCCAACTTCAATCTCCAGCCGAATCGACTAATCGACTTCACTGCGAGAAATTCTCTTTGCATGCGGCAAGCCATGATCGAAAGGGAAATGATTATCATCATCATGAAGGAAAGCGGATAATCGATGGGAGATATGCGACCGATATGTTAGGGATTCGATGCAGCGGGAGCAATCGGATTGCTAGAATCTAGCCTAGGGTTGGAGGCGGAGAAGAAAATGGGAGAGGAAGAGTTTAGTTGAGGGGAGTAATCTAACCTAGGGTTTCTGATTAGAGGGTATATATATGTACGGGGCGGAGTCGGGGCGGATAGTTTCGAGTCCGAAGCCCGCCCGAAGCCCGTTTCGCTTATTCTCGGGTTAATCCGAGTCCGGCCCGGTGCCCATCATCAACGGATTTTGCCTGATTTTGTCGGGTCGGGTTCGGATCGGATTTTCGGGTTTCGGTTCAATTTGCCAAGCCTACAAACAAGTTATTTGAGGTTTAATGGTTTGATAGGAGTACTACAACCTATAAAAGTCGTTTTATATATTTTTAAATATATATGTAAACAGGGTAGTGATTTAAGATTTTTTTTATTATTGAAATGAAATTTACATGTAGCATTTAGTAATTTTACAGTATCTATATAATTCACTAAAATTATAACCTCAACTCATTGACATTTGGTAGTTCCATGCATTTTTTTCGTCGAATCGAAAATAAGAAAACAGCGTTCCGATCACCTGTTTTCTTGATTTTTACCCGTTTTGATCAACTATCGACAAGCAATATGCCATATTAAAATTTAGCTACTTTCTTTTCCACACTTTAGTTTAGGCTTTGACCAAAAGAAAATCACATAGGAGATATGATCATCAAGTTGAATGAGGAGATGGAGCCGCAGTAGTCATGGCGGCGCCGCCGCCGATGGCCGCACAGAACTTCTCGATGGCCGGGAAGAACTCGGACCTCTGGAAGACCTCGATCTTGCAGTCGTCGGTGAGGTCGACGAAGGCGTGGCAGCAGGCCTTGCCGATGCTGAACACCGATCCGCCTTCAAACGCCTTCACGATCTGAAACACGCACAAGGGAACCTCGATTATCGCTATCCAGCACTTCGCCGCCACTTTCGGCTCCATCGTCCCCCTTCTGCACCTCGGCAATGGCACGGGTGGTGTTGCTCCCGGCCTGGTCGCGTTACTATTAGCGACGGCGGATTGAACCGTTGCTGCTGAAGAGGCTAGCACCGTCGTCGTCAGGAGAATGGAAGCCACGATCATGATCATGATCATTCTCCGGCATTGCATGCCCATGTCGCTAGCTAGACTGTTGTACTGGTGATGAACAGTATAGGCGGCTGATGGTTTGGGAGATTGTGATGTGGAAAATGAGATATACAGATCGTATTTTGTGAGTGTATTTATAGAAACTATATATATGCAATCGATCTCCATTGTGTTTCATTTCTTTGTCTTCGTGGTGGTGGGAATGGTTGGATTGAATAAAACGTTGTTTTTTTTTTTTATATGATGGAGTAGATGTTCACTAAGAAATTGATTTTTTGAAGGCTAATTTGATTTGGGTATTTATCTGACCGTATTTAACTTGGTTGTAACATAATGACAGTACTCTTATGGCATGGGATGGGATGTATCTTATGGTTGAATCTTGGTCTATTTTTTATCCAAACCTTTTTTAGATTCTTTTATATCATCCAAACCTGTGAAAATGCTATTAATTATCCAAATCTTTCGTAATGCATCAAAATATTAGCCATTTTTACGTCATTATTAATAATTTTGTAATTCTTTTGTTAGTTAAAATACTAAATTTTTGGAATGTTGACCTTCATGTGTCTCTTCCAAGTCAGTATCATATTGCCAAGTCATTATTACTAACAAAATTGCTAATTGGAAGTTAACATTTGGCTAATTCTTAGTATTTCGATAGGTTTGGATAATATTAAAAAAATGAAAAATATTTAGATAATAAATAGACATTACCCTTGAATCTTACAATAAAGATCATTTCCTTATTAGAATTTGAAATTTTGTACAATTGATTTCAATGTAACCTCGTGCTCGAATTATTTGTTAGTATACTACAAGAAAATAGGGATTTTATGTCGGTTATTTTATATGCTTTGTGTCGGTTTAATGAAACCGACACAACACAACCAAACATAAAACACTATTTTTTTTTTTTTTTTTGTAGTGGCATGCACTAAGGGTTGTTTAGATCGAACTCTTGAACTTTCAGCAGAATCAAAGATTATGATACCATAGCAAAAAATTAGCTCATTGATTCTAACAGAGCCATGAGTACGTGGAACTCAGAAGCAGGTGGTGTCAAGTTTCTTAGTTGAATAATGTTTTACTTAAATTGCTTGTTTCAATTGGTACTTCTTCATCAATAATTACTCAAAATTAATGTATTTCAATAACTTGAGTAGTTTTCAGAGATCAGTATTTGTTCTCCAGATCGAATGTGCATTAGAAGAATGATAAGGCTAGCGAGAACAAACATTGCGCAATATTCGATTACCAAACCCCTCGGATATACATGTACTATATCAAATCTTTAGTCTATTTTATTCCCATCAAGTTACAGATGAATTAGAAAACATGCATTTCTTTCCCAATTTATTCCTCCGAAACTAAACCCCTGAAAGAAAACAAACAGCATCCATGATACCATGACTAATTAAAAGTTAATAATCAACGAGGTGTGAGACCTAGAGAGCTAGAGATACAATCATCAAGCGGAACGAGGAGGACTGCCGCCGCCGCCGGTGATGGCAGCACAGAAGCTCTCAATGACGGGCAGGAACTTCAAGTTCTGGAACACCTTGATCTTGCAGTCGTCAGTCAGCGACAGGAAGGCCTTGCAGCAAGGCTTGCCTAACCCGAAGATGGCTCCGACGTCACCCATCACCACTTTGGCTATGTCGCCGACGCAGCTGGGGACCTTGAAGATTGCCCCCCAGCACCCCATCGACAGCTCTGGCTCCACCACCTTTGTCGTCGACGACACTGCTGCTGTGGTTTCAGTAGTAGAGTGCAGATCAGCGACGGCCGAATCGATCGTCGCTGAAGAGGATAGCACTACGGCGGCCACCAAAAGGATGGAAGTCATGATTCCCCTGAATTGCATGGCCATTTTAGAGATATAGCTAAGGAGCAATAATACTGCTTATCTAATGGTGTTCTAGGTTATGTTAACTTGATGGTGAATTGGTGATCGCTGTGGAGACAAGGGATTCTATTTATATATAACATGGAATATATTGATCGGTATCACGATATATGGGTATCATATATATTTTATATTTACTTTGAGGAATCAAGGTTTGATTTGCTTAATCTTTTCATCACCTGCTGATCGATACCTGTTTTGATGGGACAATGTATCATATCATCAGGCATTGAAGTTTGTAAGCAAATTAAATGGGGTTTAATTTCTGATTGATTCTTTGTGTGGTCGATGGGGAAAGCAATTATCTCAGAATCATGCATGATAATTAAGAATATTTGGGGGAAGTTAATTATTTATGAGCTACACTCATTTCTGAGTGAATGGTAGACCATTTATATTTGAATAGGTTGATAATAAGTCGCTTAGTTGATGAAGTTATTATAATTGTACCACAGTCGTCGCTGGCTCAAACATAAAACTAGGATACACCTATATATATAATTTTCTGGACTATGCACTTTTAGGTCGACCTCATATAAGATTAGGTCGACCTAATCTGCACTTTTAGGTCGACCTTATATAGCATTAGGTCGACCGAATATGCCGTTTCAGTTTTATGAGGTTCAACGATGTGGTTGACGTTTTATAGCAAATTGTCAACCTCTTCGGGAAGTGAACAGAATGAAAGATCGAACCAAACAAATACCTCATAGGCCGACCATTTTGATTAACTGAGGTCGATCGCATAAGTACGAGGTCGACTGTCCTAAATATCTACCAAAAATGGGTCATTGAATCTCATAAAACTGAAACGGCATATTAGGTCGACCTAATCCTGTATAAGGTCGACCTAAAAGTGCATATTAGGTCGACCTAAAAGTGCAAGTTACGGTAACATGCATGTCACCATAGGCATACCCCTAATTTTCTTGTCATTAAGAATGACAATGGAGTCGGAACGAGGAACTTACCCATACCGACCCACGTCAGACATGGCTCATCAGCAATATCGGGTACAAAACTTATCAATTACAGATAAGATTCGCGCTTTTACCTTACTCTACGAATTAATTACGAGGTAGGTAATATTCGACCCGAAACCCTACCCGCGATGAACAGTCCTCAGATCTCCTATACATGAAATGAGGTATATACATTGAGACCTAAAATTTGATTCTTTATTAGTTGGAAAACCGGATCCCTAATGTGTTGTGTTGCAAAAACCTTGTAAATATACAAAACAAAGTTAGCATTCGATTCAATGCCTTCCTTCTCTAAAACAGCAATCAAAGTTGTTTTTTCCCCCCTCTTATTTCTACATGGTTCTTGTCCCCAATTTTTTAACACAATTATTGTCCTTATTCGGACCCTCCCTTTATCAATAACTCCTTAACGTGATCGCAGTGTACCAAAATACCAGTAATTCTGCACCAACTAGCTACAGCCACCATACTGTCAAAAAAAAAAAAAAAAAGCTACAGCCGACCACCACGTACATATATAAATTCAGACACACGATCACTAATTCTCCAATCATCAAGCCATAACCGATTAACCATATTTGTATAGCTGTTGCCGCCATCGTCAATATTCTTACTTAATTACCAACTACATGGAGATGCAGTTCAGGGTAACGATGAAGGCAGCTTCCTTTCTTCTTCTGGTGGCAATAGCGTTGCTGCTGTCCTCTTTAGCGACGACAAATGGCGCCGTGGCTGATAATATCGAGTCGTCGCCGAGGGCGACAACGTGCAGGCGCGGGGAGCTGCCGACGAAGCTGGCGATGGTGTGTTGGAAGGCGATCTTCGAGGTGCCCTTCTGCGTCTTCGAGATAGTCAAGGTTTACGAAGGCGGGTCGGTGTTCGACATCGGCAAGCCTTGTTGCCGGGCGTTCGTCGACCTCTCCGACGACTGCAGGATCGAGGTTTTCCAGCATTCCAAGTTTTTCCCTGTGATCGAGGGATTCTGTAAAGCCGTTATCGGCGCCGGACCTATCGGCGGCGGTAGCGGTGTCGTCCGAGCTCCGCCTCCTCATCACCACCATCATCATTCCGGCTGATCATAATGTAACATTCAACGTTGATAATATTAAACTGTAAAAAAAAAAAAAAAGGAGACAGACGTGCTTCGTAAATAAAATAATAAAATTGAATATTCAAAATTGGTGGGTCTGGAATACGCGAGTTGTGGGCTTCTGGCCCAGTGGTGTTCTTTTCTGATTTGATGTTGGGCCTTTTCCAAGCACGACCACGGGACCACAGGTTTGGGCCCATTCATCAATTGGGCGAGTTGACTAGTGTTCTTGTCTAAAAATCACAGAAAATAGGATTCGTTTGTTATCCACTGATCCTCATCAGAGCAATAAATGGCCACCAACTCACCATATAAACTTTGCCCAAATGGCCAAATCTTGAAGATCTCTGCCGTCCTGTTTCAGAGGCAGAGAGCACTGGGTTATTTTGGATCAAGAAGAAGAAGAAGAAGAAGAAGAAGACAAGATGGAAGCTGCAGCAGGAGGGAGGTGCTTACAGTACCACTCAGCAAAGCCATCTCTTGTTGCTGCTGCAACAGCTTCTGCTTCTTCTTCTTCATCAATCCCTCTCAAAACCAGCAGCAGCTTCTTGAAAGGGCTTAGGATAAAAGGAAGGAACCAGCTGCCGCGGAAGCAGAGCACTAGTACTGGGTTCCCTCGTGTAGTAGTTCAAGCTTCTTCAGCAGCTGAAACCACATCATCCACTACAACTTCTGCTGTTCAAGAAAGATGGATTCTTGTTCCAGTTGGTCAGTCTCCTCGCCCCCACTTCTCTATCTTCTCTTACTGAGATATTGTCCCTGAAGAAACAGAGGATAATGTTGTTGTTGTTGTTGTTGCAGGAGATGGAGACACGAGGCACATTGGATTTGAGGTTAAGATGCCCGGCGCCTTCGAAATTGCCTCAGTAAGTCGTAGTAGAAGTAACCCTTTTTCTCTCCTGCATTCAACTTTCACATTCTGCCCTTGATGAATTGGAAGGTAAAGGGGGGGAAAGAAAAAAATTTCAATTCATGAATTTTGTTGTGGGCAGAATGAGGTGACAGTTGGGCGTGTTCCTGAGAAAGCTAACATGGTCATCCCGGTTGCTACAGGTAAGTAGCTACAACCACTGAAAAATTGGCCCTAAACAAGAATTTTACTAAGAACGGAACAGATAATTGAGAGATGTGAATGGAATTCATTGGTTGATTAAAAAAACACAGTGTCTGGAGTGCACGCTAGGATCCAGAAGAAAGGAGGGAACCTTTTGGTGACGGATTTGGACAGCACCAACGGCACTTTCATCGGCGACAAGCGCCTCCGGCCTGGCGTTGCTTCCACTCTCGTTTCTGGCAATGTCGTCATTTTTGGTACATTCTTGATGATACTATCTCTCGCCAGGTTGTTTCGTCGGTTAATGACTTGGAAAATGAATCTTGTATCATTCTCTTAATACTTGAACAAATTCGGTGCAGGGGACATTCATCTCGCGATGTTTCGAGCTTCGAAATTGGAGAACGTGGAAGTTGCTGCTTCCAATGGCTCGTCAACCGAGGAAGGAGAAGCAACGACAGAGACCGAGAAGTCGACAGAATCCACTAGTAGTTAGTTAGAAGGAAAAAAATGATACAAGTCGTGCTACTGGTTGGTTAATGATGGTCATGGTTCATTTCGGTTCAAGAATTGTATCAAAGTTGAAATGAATCAAATTATTACTACATTCGTTTCAATCTGGTATGATTATGATGTAGTCGGCTTATTACTTTACTTTCAATCACATAGAAACAAAAACGAAAAATCCTACACTTGATAACCGAAAGGAAATCAAACTGGTTCGATCGAAGTCCCGATTCCAAGTACAATGCATTAGTAAGAATTACTGTGAATGTCTTCATTAGCTTGCAATCAAAGCAAGGTAAGTGTCATTACCTTGCCTAAGAAGTCATACTTTTGCGACATCTTCTTTGGGCCTACGCCAAGCCTCGCAGGCCCAATAAATGGTCCATCTATTAACCTTCCTTGCCGGCCCGGTAGTTCCTATTGGTGCTCATTTCAACGACTGCGAGCTGAATCACCACTTTTCACCATTTCCCTCACCAATCGGAATTCTACCTTTTCCCCTCTCCGATGGACGCCTTGCAGTCCCGCCGAATCGAAGCGATAAGTATCGCCGTCGCCGTGGTTGCCATCGGCGCCGGCACTGCCTACTATCTCTACATCACCAGGAAACCCAAACCGAAAGGTGAAAGGTCCTTCCTTTTTTTCACCCATCCTTCTTTTTGTCTGTAAACGAATTCATGTATGATCGTCGACCGTGGTCGAGACTTTCTGTCGCTTTTGTGTTGATGCTATTGAGTGGAAACGGATCCATGGTGGGTATGCATTGTATTTCGCATTCTTGCATTTCGCATCAGACTCCGCGAGAGATTTTTTTCAGGGTACCAAATGTTTCCTTTTGCCGTACCATTGGTGTGATATTTGGTTTCTGAATGGTTTGGGAAGCGTCGTTGCTAGTATGCTTTCTGCTGACACAATGCCTTTTCTTGGGCTGCAGCCTGCCTTGATCCTGACAACTTCAAGGAATTCAAGCTTGTTAAGCGCACCCAACTCAGCCATAATGTGGCCAAGTTTCGGTTTGAGCTCCCGACACCTGACTCGGTTCTGGGATTGCCAATTGGACAGCATATGAGTTGCAGGTGTGTTTAGTTTCTGATCTAACTTTGTATTTGATTTCCCTACACAAGTGATGAGTTGTTCTATTAGGTAAGTGGTGGGTGTTAAATATCAGTATACCGTATGTTTGATAAACTACAAATTGTGTGTACAAATAGGGGAAAGGACAGTGTGGGAGAAGATGTTGTGAAGCCATATACTCCCACAACTTTGGACTCTGATGTTGGCTACTTTGAATTGGTTATAAAGGTTGTCTCTAACTTGGGAGGATTTTTTAAGGCTTTGCTTCATTGGCATTGTCTTTGTTCTGTATTCAGTTCCTGATTCTAGAGTCGTATGAACAACAGATGTATCCACAAGGACGAATGTCTCACCACTTCCGGGAGCTGCAGGAAGGTGATTACTTGGCTGTGAAAGGGCCTAAGGTAAATGATCTTTCCATTCAGTGCCTGGCATGGATTCGTCTTTAATATGTTGCTTAGCTTATCCCATTGATTAAGCTATAACCTAATAATCAAGTCTCATCCTGGTATAAGTATTGCAATTTTGTACGTGGTTGCATTTTCAGTATGAAGCGAGAAGTTGCTCTTTGCATTCTGGTAGAAGAATCACTACTTAAACTCATAATAGCATGGGGTCTCTAACCAACATCACCAGAACTTATTTATTTGCTCATTACGTTTAAGGCCATGCCTTTGATGTATTGATAGTGAACATAAAAGGTTTCAACATTCTTGAACATTCAGGGGCGCTTCAAATATCAACCCAACCAAGTGAAAGCATTCGGAATGCTAGCTGGTGGCACTGGCATTACTCCAATGTTCCAAGTATGCATTTCAAGACTCCTTCTGATTCTCAAATCATGTGGATTGTTGAAGGCCTGGACTCTTATTGCTCAATGTTTTGTCTAATTTCCAAAGGTTGCCAGAGCCATAATGGAGAACTCGAAGGACAAAACCAACGTAAGCCTCATATATGCCAACGTCACGTTTGAGGACATCCTTCTGAAGGTACTCCTCTCTTCTGCTCACCATTATTCAGTCCAGTCACTTTTACAAGTTGCATGTCTATTTTGGACTGTATCTTATTTCTCCATTTGCAGGAAGAGCTTGATAATCTTGCCAAAAGTTTCCCTGGCCGCTTCAAAGTGTACTATGTTCTGAACCAGGTACTTACCCCTGTGAAGTTATCTGTATGCTTTCTTGTGTCATTATCATGTTCTTTCAGAACTATTATTTTCACCTTCATACACCTCACCGCAAATGAAGCTTAGTTATATGGATATCCCTCTCCTGTGTTCTTCCTCACATCAATCTGAATCCCCGTTCGCAGCCACCAGAAGGATGGGATGGTGGCGTCGGATATGTAACTGCAGATATGATAAAAGAACACTGCCCCCCACCAACAGCAGATGTTCAGGTGATTTGCCTCCCCATCACAATTCCCTTTCTTTTCACCATTTCAGCTTAATAAACCGGTTTCTCATTGTTCCGAACTTGTAGATGTTGAGGTGTGGCCCTCCACCAATGAACAAGGCCATGGCAGCTCACCTGGACGCTCTTGGATTCACTCCCCAAATGCAGTTCCAGTTTTGACAGAAGCTTGCTGTTGGAGATCGGCTTTTCTTCTGGTTACACACACCACAGAACAATTGATTGACTACCAGGGAGAGACGCAACGACTTATTTCATCTGTTGGCATATGAGACCAGTTGCAGAACTTTTAAACAGATGCAGCTGATTATTATACTATGATTAGGGTGCTGCCTACTATTAATCCCCACTTCAAAACTAGATTAAACACATTTTTAGAACTTAAATTATACCCCAATGTACCATGTAACGCGATACAGATATGTTGCTGCCTACTGATTATGTATGCAGACAAATTGTTCTGACTTTTAATGCACATCATCGATCATATGATCAAGGTTAAAAGACGAATCAGTTAAAGCAAAGCTCGTGACCAAAAAAGGACTACTGCTAACACTTGAATACTGGACAACGCCAAAACTTCAAATCAGTAAACTTGAGTCAGTTCAGAATAGGGTAAATGACACATTTGGTCACTGAGATTATTAAATTGTGTCATGTTTAGTCACTAGAAAAAATTAATATCAATTTTGGTCACTCGAATTACCGAAACTGGTCAAATTTAGTCACTCTCCCGTCAGTTTCCGTCCAACTCCATTAATGTACTTGGACGGAAACTTTTGGGAGAGTGACTAAATGTGACATGTTTCATTAATCCGAATGACTAAATGTGACATTTTTCAATAATTTGAGTGACCGGAGTTGGACAGAGGCTACAGAAGAGTGACCAAATGTGACATGTTTCAGTAATTCGAATGACCAAAATTGATATTAAATTTTTCTAGTGACTAAATATGACACGATTTAGTAATCTCACTGACCAAATGTGTCATTTACCCGTTCAGAATACATCAGAAGCAAAAATCAGGTGACATCAAATCTGGCAGAAAAGGTGAAGAAAACAAGCTGGCGATGCAGCCACTTAGGTTTATGGTATGTTAATCCCTAGCACAATGATACAAACTGGAAGCCTGCTGCTAATGGATGAAGAAACTAGTACACAACAAAAAGAAAGGAAAACAAGGAACAAAATCCATCTGGGATACTCCTGCAGTGAATTGCAAGCTAATCATCGCCTTCTCATTCCCCTTCCCCTACCTCCTCGCATAGCTCCTCCACGGCCTCGACCACCCATCATAGCAGCATCTCCTTGAGCACTCTCAGACTGCAGCAACAAACACGAGAACCGAAAACAGCATTCAGTGCTTACACTTGTGACAAAATTTTGCTCTATCCATCACCAAAAATGCACTAATTGCTTGAAAATTTGACTGTAAGGGGTTCAAAGAAAGATCAGTTAACATTTTCACCTTTGGGTTCTTGACAGTCTCATCGACACTTAGAACAAGACAAGCAGCCTCGGTAGCAGCATTAATAGCATTAATCTGCAACAAAGCATCGTGAGCAAGGTACACATGTCAGCACATAGGTTGTGAAAAAACATATATGAAACAACCGTCACAAGTAAATAGCGTAGAAGAACTCGCCTTGACTACAGCTGGCTCCCAGACAAAGTTTGCAAATGAGTCAGCAATGCCGCCAGTGTTGATGTCCACCCCATAAGGAGCGCCCTCACCTATAGAAACCCCAAAAAATGTTAACAGTCATGTTGTTTGCATAGAATTAAGGTCAGGAAGCAAGCATAATGTAATTCATTACACCAAAGTAGAGCCTACCAGATGCATGGGCATGCTTCTGTCTCAACTTGTTCAGCACATCAGTAGCGTCAAACCCCGCGTTGTCGCAAAGTTGTCGAGGGATAATCTACAAAAGGAAAATGTTAAGCCATTAGCAGGTCTACATCGTTGTGGACACGCAATAAATAGACATCAAAATTTTGATAGAACTTTCTAATGAAATACTAGACCCTTACACAAGACTCTTTTACTTCCAACAATTAAGGGGTCCAACAAGTAAGCCTCAGGAAGTCGTTGTAGCAAGAATATATTTTTCTTACTCAATACCTTTCTCATTTAATTAAAAGCCCATCTTTAGCTCAACAAGATCCAGCTCTGGTATGAGTAGGAACATGAGGACCCTCACAGTTGAAGGTTATACAGTAAAGGATCTAGCAGCATACTCCATTGTCATGTTTCTCTTAAAAGTTAAAACTACTGATTTGAAAAGGATAGAAGTTGACCCCGGAGAAGATTAAAACATGAACATAAGACATGACTGCCTACACCTTCTGAACTCCATAGGATGAAGACTGAATATCTCAAACCTACCTCCAGAGCTTTGGCATATGAGTTTATGAAAAGCTGGGACTTCCCAGAAATGCTTCGAGCATGCTGCCTCAGGTAGCGGCTTATCTCCATCTGAAATAAAAACAGGATGTTACATCCTTAAGACATTAACAAACAAGCACATGCAGAACACTGATGAAATGAGTTACAATAAGCTCCATACATCTATAGCACCACCACCAGCCACCACTGTTGAGTTCTTCAGAGCCCTTCGTACTATCATGATTGCATCATGTAAACTCCTTTCAGCTTCCTCAATGAACTGAGAATATGAATGAACAAAGGATAGGCGTCCAAGAAAACTGAGTCCCAAAATAAGAAAAAGCTGAATAACATAACATAATCCATTGCACCAACAATTTATAACCTGATCAGCACCACCACGCAGAACTATTGTTGCGGTTCTTCCGGAAGGACATCCACTGAATATATTAAATCGCTCATTTCCAACTTGCTTTTCTTCGAACACCTCACAAGTCCCTAGAACCTAGCACCAGAAGAATCACTCAGTTGCTTACCAAGGACAAGCTAAATATTTTTATATGTATCCATGTGTGTATTTGCAGCGATTAAAGTTAATGCTATGATTCCGAGAATACAGCATACAAGTTCTTACCTCATCAATCACATTGTTGACGGTAGTTTGTACAGTTCCACCAGTGGCTGCAGCAACCCTCTGAAGATCCTCTTCAGCTACACGTCCAGCACAGAAGATATCCCGGTCGGCGAAGTACTGAACGAGGAGTTTATTAACGATGAAGTTAAACCAGAGAAAGGAATAGGAGAGCAATTTCGTAAGATATTAGATACAACCAGAATTCAACTGGTTATGAACTCATGATATCTCAACATAAAAACAAAATTTAAGCTCATTGGCGAAGACAATTACAAGGATCCAGATATTATAGCCACAAACACTGGTTTTAAAAGAAAGAACAATAACTATCCAGATACATGTCAAAAGAACAAGGATTTACAGTTGAGAAGTATGTTTTCAACAGAAAATTACTGACAAAGAAAGACACCATTAAAATAATGTAAAGAATATTAAATCCCACCTGTGTTGCTAGATCACCAATAGCTAAACGTGAGAGGACAACTTTGGCACCACTTTGTACACATTTATCCAATTTTTCATATATGATATTCCACTCCGCATCAACAATCGACTGATACTGTGATGGATCTGAGAGCCTGTAGCAAATGACGAAAGATCAGACTCACAAGTCATATATATCAAATTCTATCGCCAATCAAATAAAAATAAAAAACAGGACAATTATGCAAGAAGAATCAACCTTATCTCTGCATTTTCTTTCTCCGATTTCAGCTCCAATTCAATGTTGAGTAACAAGATCTTTGGATTCAGAAACTTCTTTGGTTGCTGTTCAAAACCAGCATAAGAAAATGTCTTCTTAAATGCAACACCATCAACTAGAAATGAGTCGCGCATATTACCACCTGGAACCTGTAACATAAAGACATATATAAACACAATGAGGAGCCAGAGCAAAATATAGGGACAGAAAATAATGGTTTAAATTCAATCCTGAACCACACCAATAATACAAGCCTGATATGCGGCAATGCCGAACGAAAAGTTGGCTATTCCTCATCACTTGGTAGTCAAAAAAAGCCAACACGTTTGTTGAATTTGAACCAAGTATGATTCTTGTATAACATTTCAGCTTGTAAGACAGGGGAAGAGAATAAGTAACCCAGATACACAAGAAGAATTCCCATGATGCATAGGTCACAGATTTCACATCATATAATGAACCCTCATAAAATTTGCAGAACAACACATATTTCTCCATTTTCTTCTCTTTATATATCGTATATAGATGGAAGGGCATAGACTTCAACAGTCAGCTACAGGCTATATCATAAAACTAGTATGAGCTTTATAGCAGATAACAGCTATTCAGTTAAACATCATCTTTAAATAGGACCTTTTCAGTGTTGCTCTTCACTCTGTGTTCGTGATATAGAACCCAATAATTCATTTGCATTACAAACTCATCAAGGTAAGTCAAGCCCTAGCACTTACCTTCTTAATTCCAATCATATTTAGCCTATCATCAGTTCCAATTGCAATGACAGCATTCACAACCATCGTTGCAAAGAATTCTTTCTCTCCACCTATGAGCTTCGAATTCAGTGTTGTTTGTGCGCATTTGGAAAGTAAGCTTTTCTTTTCTTCCAGACTCTTCCCTTCTATGCTGGTCGCTAAACCTTTGACCTTGTCGATGGCCTATCATTTTAAACAGCTAAGTGAGTTGGGATACAAAGATTAGCATCGAAAGGTTGATAGAAGATAGAATAATATTTGATATCACGCACCAAATTGCAGGCAATTCTATAACTACGTATCAGATTTTGTGGGTGGACTCCATCTTCGATAAAAGGTTTGGCCTCCCTTAAAAATTCTGCGGCCAAAAGAACTACTGTTGTGGTCCCATCACCAACCTGGAGTACAAAGAAACAAAAAGGATCAGTAAAGTTGCCAGTTAAAACATCGACAACCACATTAGCTGGACAAAAAACCTTGTTCTGATACAAGCTCAGCAAAACCAACACCAAATTGGTTTGTACTTTTCCATGGAAGATAAATAGCTCATCAATCTATTTATGCAATCAAGCTCTGTAATAGAAATATATTAACTTTCTGCACCTATCACTATAAGCCGCACCTGAAACCATTGCACCTAGTACGCCAAATCACTAACAGAAACCCTCAGGCTAAAAGACAGAAGATTGACGCATTCTATAGAGAGAAAGTATACCCACCTTGTCTGTCTATGCATAAGACCATTCAGAGGAACAGGGAGAAAAATCTTACAACGAGCACTCTCAATATATCTATCATAAGCTTAAGATTCCTTCCCTGTTTTTGTCACTAGCAAAGCCACAGAAACACATAAATCACTATACTAGTCCTTCTCTAATCCATGATTCAAAACCCTCAAAACAACAATGTCCCATCAGTTCAAAGTGTTTCATGTTCTAATACTACCTAAACTTGCACAAAGGGAGCAAATTTAACGTCCCGCTCCACTTCCATACAGCATCAAAACAACCCTATTCGCATCGTAACATGACATAGTTTCACATCTCAACCCAAAAGAAAAACAGAGAAAGCAAAGCAAAAAGAGCACCTCGGAATCCTGGGACTTGGCGATGTCTACGAGGATCTTAGCAGCAGGATGGACGATATCAAGCAGCTTCATGATAGTAGCTCCATCGTTCGAGATGGTGACGCTCCCATTGGCATCGTGGATCAGCTTGTCCATCCCTCTGGGGCCGAGGGTCGTCCTGACTACATCGGCGACCGCGGTACATGCGTTGATGTTGCTGACGAGCTGCGCCTTCCCTTGGGAAGTGTCCGTGCCTTCTTTCAAGAGTATGATCTGCGGTTGCTGCTCATCGCCATTTCAACACAAAACGGAGATGCAGAGGGAACAGTGTCAGTAAGCTCGGCGGTGCGAAGATTTGGGGGGGGAATACGAGAAGTTGAGAATGGGAAGGAGATGCTTACCATCATGGACGCCATTGCTGACGCGGACTAGGGTTGCGATGAACGGAACTGGAGACCGCGAATGAAGTGTGGGAAAGGCGAGGAAGACAGTACGGAGGAAGAAATGGCTACTTTTAGGGTTTTCGCGCTGCCGCAGTGCCGCGTGCTCTGCTCAGTGAGTTTTGGTTCCTTCTTCTTTCGACTTGTTTAGTGGTTGTGTCGTCAATCGTCATAGTAAATCGGTTTAAACTCCTGTTTTATACAGTTAGAGTCCCTCAAATTTTCTGATTTGATGATATTTTTCATATTATTACACTTATTAAACATATAAATCATGAATTAAAATTTTTTAAACATGATGAATAAAATTTCATCCATATCAATGGTAATTCACTCATGTTAATTTGTTAATATTAAATACATATTAACAATTGACATAATTGATGTAGATTTTACTAACTATGGTTGGGATAGGGGTGTGACATGGTTCGTTCTGATTTATAATTGAACACAATCAAGAATAGATCAAACAAAAAATTCACATTAAGACATAGAGTTGATCTAAAGTACAACTAGTATGGTACAGTTTAAAAAACTCATAAAACGAAATCCAATTATATTGTATTTGATTCCCCATAGTCAATCGCAATATCGATTTGATTTGGTTTGACTTAGTATGATCGAATTGTTGCCTAATCTAAGTTATAAGAAAGACTATTTAGACCGAGACAATCTAGATATATAGAACCAAGTAGAAATAGATCAGATCAACACTTTTCCTTCGAATTTGATTCCATTTTTTCCGATCCAATTCAATCAGAATCTATGATTAGTTAGCTTGTACAAGTTACATTGACACTAATATATCAACTAGTTCAGATTTCTGTACACAATCACGAAAACGATGAACTTGTATCCACGTCGACAAGATACAAAGAGGCAACCACAGGATCTTATGTTGCAGACAAGTAGAGCTTCTCGTCCAGATTATCAAACGAGAAGAAACCTGCCGGTGGCCGTCGCATGGCCGTGGCTTGCTCGAAGGCGTAAGCAACCTCGATGAGCTTCGCCTCCGTGCCTTTCAGCCCTCCAAACACAACCCCAAATGGCTTGCCATTGCTATCATACCCAGCCGGCACAGAGATCCCAGGATACCCTCCAATGGCCAGCACTGCAGTCACATCGGAGCCGAATGTAACCATGGCGTCCAGCTCGTTTCGCCGCATCAGTTCCTCGAAGCCTCGCCGCGACAAGTCCTCCATCAGCTGCACAGCCTCCATCTCCTTCTCCCCCATCCCATTCGTCTTCTCCGCTTCGACGAACATGTCCTGACCGTACTCCTTCATGTGTTCCTGTCCCATGTAAAGCGAACTGCATAAGCTTCATTCCTAACAATTTATGGGGGTAGAGAAAAGGGCAACATACCAAATCCGAATTGTTGACATTGAAGGCAATCACATCTGCTAGAGACCTAACAGGCGACTTGACAAGTTCCTGGAGGTACTGATTGACTGCAACTTTAAACTCTGCCATCATCACCTTGATTTCCCCGGTTTCGAATGGTTGCAGGATCAAATCCACATTAGCAATCTCCAGATTGTCTACCACCGTTGCACCTCCTTGCCTGAACACTTCCAAGTGGCTGTTGAATGTCGTTAAGACGGTAGAATCATCGACAGAGTCCATGAATGGGGTTCTCACAATGCCTAGCCTCTTCCCTTTCAGCCCATCAGCTCTCAAGAACTGTTTGTACCCACCAGAGGGTATGAACTCGGATGCTTCCTTTGTTGCTTTGTAGTCTCTTGGATCCACTCCAACAATTGCATCAAAAACATACACTGCATCAGACACTGTCCTGCATATCGGCCTGCAATTTCTTCTTGTGAATTATCTTCAGAAGAAATACTAAATCAGAGATTTTGGTGATGAGGGTTTTTTCTAATTTTTACCCGATGGTGTCCCAACGAGGCGAGACCGGTACCACGCCGGCCCGGCTGGTGAGTCCGACGGTGGGTTTGAACCCAACGACGGAGTTGTGATCGGATGGGCAGAGGATGGAAGAATGAGTCTCCGTCCCAATCGCCACAGCCGCCATGTTCGCCGCCACTGAGATCGCCGGCCCGCTGCTCGACCCACATGGATCAGCCCCTTTCACATAGGGATTCTGCGGAAGGCCGCCTCTGGCGCACCAGCCGTTGGGCATTCGGAAGGATCGAAACCGGTACCACTCGCTCATGCTCGCCTTCCCCAAGATCACCGCTCCGGCGTTCCTCAGCCGGTCGACGACTCCAGCTTCACGCGCCACCTCCGAACCCAGCAGCGCGTAAGACCCACACGTCGTGTTCAGCTTGTCCTTCGTCCCTATCCCGTCCTTGAGCAGAATCGGAATCCCGTGGAGACCTCCCAATCGTCCCTGATTCTCCGATCTCTCCAGATCGGCCTTCGCTGCTTGGTCCAGCGCGTCGGGATTCACTTCCAGTACGCTCCGGAGGGAAGGATTCAGCTCGGCGATTCGATCCAAGTAGAAGCTGACTAGGTCTTTCGAGGTGAGCTGGTTTCCGGCGAATGCTGCCTGGATCTGGTCGATGGTGGCTTCCTCCATCGAGAAATTCCCGCCGCCGTCGTCTATTGCATTGGAGACGACCGCCGCGACGGTTATGAGCAGCAAAGCAATTGCTCTCGTCGCCGTCGCCATCAATGGTTGCTTGGAAGTTCGGAGGTCAACTCTCCGTCCGGGAGAAAATGGCGCCGTTAGAATGACACCATTTAATTAGTTTTCGGGCCGGGGCAAAGAGAAGTTGCTTAGACGTTAAACCTAACGTGGCGTTTAGAGTTACCGTCATTTTCACAAAGAAGTACCTATACTATAATTATTGACAGAACAAGCCCACATACAATGTCACCGTTGATAAACTAGTCCTTCCATTGACCATTCATAATTCTGTCAGCCCGTTCCAATAATGGTTAACAAAGCAGCAGAAAAGCCAATGAAGAAAGCACATAACCACACAAGAATCACACAGAAAAACCTGCAGAAAACATCCTGAAATTTGGCAGCAGGATTTCATTGATCAGCAAATGGATCAAGCGGACACAGCAAATCTACCCCTATATAGATCTCTACTGTGCCTATATACCCATGAACTATACTGTAAGTGAAGCCATGTTGACTTCCCAATACATCCAATCATAACATCTTAACAGAACTTGTAACTACAAATCAGAAAATGAGTGCATAAAAAACAAGGTCATGCCTAAAAATGGTCTCAATGGACTTGCTGTAGCATCAGACCAGATAGCTGGTCTAAGCCTTCAGCTTCCCGCTCACCCCACGCTTACTATGCCACACACCATTGCGATCAGCATTCACCGAGTTCTTGCTAGCCGCAACTAAACACTGACCAGCTCGACCACTCTTACTCCCCATCTCGGCCTGGATCTTGCGACGATGCATCCTTTGCTCAGACCGCATCCCTCTCAGTGCACGGACCCTCCGTTCTTTCTCCAGTGCTTCGGAGAAGTTCCAGATCCTGACCACACCCTCTTCTCCTCCGCAGACAATGCGGTCAGCACCAATGTCAACTGCAAACAGGTCCGGCCCAAATCCGTGCAACATCCTCTGTGGAGGCTCCACAATGCTGCTCTCCACCATCTTTCTCGCCCTTGAAGAGCATTTGGCCCGTTTCGCCAGTCTCAGCAGTTTCCTCACGTCGATGAGCGCCATTTTCCCATCACCAGAAGATGAGACGAGCCAAGGGAACTCGAATGCCAGAGAGTAAACCGGACCAGAGTGAGCAACCCATGAAGCGATTTTGGACGAGTCGGTATTACCCATCTCAAACATGTGTATTGCCCCATCTTCTCCTCCGGTGAAAAGAAGGTCCCCCGTGTGACTTCGAGCTAGAGCATAAACATTCCCAGCATGAGCCTGAGCAATAACATTTAATAAAGTCCCTCGACGAGCATCCCATACATATACATCTGAACCGGATGCAGCTGCAATTGTGGTACCTTGAGGAACAAGGCTCCAAACCCAGTCTCCATGACTCAAGACCTGCAAGCATTTCAGGGAAGATCGATCCCATACACGAATGGTCATGTCCCATGAACCGCTATAGATTTTTGTGGGGTCCAAAGCGAGACAAGTAATGGGACCGACATGCTCCCAAAGCCTGAACTCGGATGTGGAATCCTTGAGGTCGAACAAGTGTGGAAGGCCTTCAACTGCCCTCCAGCATTGGATGAATCCATCAGTACCACCGGCAACCAGTAGTTTCGAATCAGCCGAAACTGCTCGAATGGTGCATCCAAGGGAGCGGGATGAAGCGATTGACAGGCAGCTCTCCATGGCCCACATCTGTACAACTGAGTCATAGCCAGAGGTGAAAATGAGCTTGGCGGAAGCCAACAGGAAAACTGTCCTAACAGCTTCCTTGTGACCGTACAGAACATCGATGCTATAACGCCCCAAGAACGTTCTACTCCTAAACTCCCTCTCCACAAAGAGCTCCTTCCAGTTCTTCTCATCGGAAAGCGCTACTACACCAGCAGATGGATGGAGGACTAAAGGAAGTCCCCATCTTTCACAGTATACTTCCTTCCAAACAGGATTCTCAGCAGCTAGCCTGTTCAATACCGTCGAGACGCAGGAAACCACACCAAGCTCCTTAGGGTCCAAGCAGTTCAGGATTTCAGATATCAATGCAGGAGGAAGGTCGATGATTGAGCGACGAAAACCGTGCAGAACATCATCATCGCCACAAGGCAACTCTTGTGCAACAACGCTGCTTAATATCTCGCTTGGAGAAGAGAAATCGAACTTGTGCTTTGAAACCACTATATCCTTAGGAACAGAATTTTCTATGCGAGCTTGATTTTCTGTAACGTCAATGCTTGCTTGGCATTCAAATTCCATAAAAAGAATAGCTTCAACCTTGAAAACAGAGAATCGAAAGGGCAAGCAAACGAACCCCAAACCCGCGAAACTAGAAACTGGAAGGAAATCCACAAACCCCAGGCGAGATTCGTAGCCAAAGCTTCAAACTTTTGCCGAGATTTGAACGAACCCAACAACAATGGGAAGCCAAACACCCTGAAAACAAAGACCCAGATGTGATTACAACACAGGAAATCAATTTAGGCGAAACTGAACGAAACTTTGAAACAGAGGAAATTCGGAATTCAACAGAAAGGCAGAGACTTTTTGCAACGAACCTTCACAGATCAATGAGCGATCGTCGATCCACAATTGAATGGAGAGAGAGAGAGAGAACGGACTACGTAGAACGATTGGGAGAGGGAAAGAGAGAGAGTATTTGAGGTCCAATCCTTTGCATGCTCCGCTGCGTTTGCCGGTGATTCTGGCGAACCGTGCCTGTTCTCCACTGATCGGTGGCCAATCAAATCGGACGGTGCAGATGAAGCTCTCGCGGTTCAATAGTTACGGTTGCAGCCGTAGGATTTAGCCTTATTTTTATTTCTGGTAGGTATATTCTTTATGGGCCGCCCGCAATAGGCCCAATTAGACCTAAACTTGGACTTTATGTATATCCAAATGTGGGTTTAGAGATTGAAGAAAGACAAGTGATAAATCTCTTACTTTTCATACATGATTTTATAATTTTATTTAAGCTATGTAAGTAGACGCATAACAATAAATCTAAATTATTGCAATTAATATAAAAAAGTAATTAGAACGTAATAATATTTTAGTCTCATATGAACTCTAAATGTATGTGAACAAAAACTCGATCTAGTGGTATTATCAATTTATCAATGATCTTTCAGCGTGGAATATAAGTTTGAGTTGTTTAAGTAACACCTAATTAAAAGAAAATGCAAACTTATGTCACCAATAACAACTATTTTGAAAAGACAATGAAATCGGTGATGTGTTGAAAGTCGGTATCTCTACTTTTGGGGTTGTTGCTTCACTAGGTGGCATATGCAACCTTGGTATATTTTTAAAGACTCTTGCTATTGCTTGCATTATAAGTAAATGAAAGTTCTAACAAAAATAGAAGTAAAGGAAAAGACTATGGTATATCTAACTTATACCTCCATTTTCTATTTTGGATGGATATATTTGAATGAATGATGAACACCAACTATCAAAGTTAGATTATGATTATCCTCATTAGAGTTGTATTTAGATATAGTCTAGAATTTTAATTAATCGATCTATTTTTACTCGAAAATTTGTCCTTGTAATCCTCATTAAAGTTTTCTTTATTTGTAGCCAATCTTTTTTTTTCATATATATAAGTATATGATAAATTTTTTTCTATAAAATTATCATGATCTCTTGTTATTGTTATAAAACTCCAAAATATGAACATTTCAAGACCTAATAATCATAATTTTGATGTCCATGGACCTATATATAGTTTTATAGATCCTAATTTGCCTCCTTAATCATCTCCTCTCCCTCATTTTCTCCCCTTTCTTATTCATACCAACCCCACAAATAGCCAATAAAAAAATTTATAGAAAAGCCACCAAAACCAAACGTATAATCTCTTTTCCATAACGTTTGGATCATCAAACACCCCCCAAGAGAACCAACAATCAACAATGTCGGATTCCTCGCCGGACGCTGCCGCCTCAACCTCTTCCTCCGCCACCGGCGTCGTCCCGTCCCACTCCCCATCAAGCTCCCTCTCCAAAATCCAAGCCTCCATCCAAACCCTCTCCGCCATCGTCCCCTCCATCCCGCCGTCCCTCCTCACCTCCGAGAACCCGGCCCTCTACCTCCTCCACGACCCCGACGTCTCCGCCACCATCTCCTCCCTCCTCCGCCGCCCCGACTCCGGCTCCGGCGACAACAACCTCTGCCGCTGGCTCTACGACACGTTCCAGTCCACCGACCCCCAGCTCCAGCTCGTCGTCGTCCGCTTCCTCCCCGTAATCGCCGGATCCTACCTCTCACGCGCCGCCTCCTCCGGCCTACGCGCCGGCAAGACCCTCGCCGGGTTCGAGGCCGTCCTCCTCGCCCTCTACGCCCACGAGACCACCGCCCGCGACGGAAACTCCGTCACCATCAACATCCCGGACATCTCCCACCCGTCCATCTACCACGAGTCAAAGATCCCTCCTTCGAAAAACAACGCCACCGTGCTCAACATCGCCGTCATGTCGCCGGCGCTCGAGCCACACGGCACCGTGCGGTCCACGCGCCGCGGGAGGATCGTGGGCGTCGCGCTCGAGCTCTATTACAGCAGGATCTCCCAGATGCCCAAGGACTCCAAGATGGAGTTCTGCGAGTTCTGCGAGAAGTGGGCCGGCATCTCGCGGCCCAAATCCGGTGGGTCGGATGGAAAGGCCCGCGAGGAGGGAGAGGGAGGAGGTGGGAGGATACCTCTGCCGTGGGAGGTGATGCAGCCCGCGTTGAGGATATTGGGCCACTGCATAATGGGGCCCAGCAAAGATGTCCAGCTGTACGACGCGGCCTGTGGGGCCTGCCGGAGCTTCCACGCGCGGGCCCTGCAGGATATGGACGCCAAGGCGATTCTGGCGACCGGGAGTCTTCTCAGGGTGGCGGAGATGTCGGTGGATCCCAAGAATAATGTCGATCATACGGAGATTAAATTTACGGAAAGTATTACCGTTTGAATAATTGAAGGTTTTATTTTATTATTCTATTTATTGTTGTATTTAATGATACTTAGATCAGGTGGATTAATTTGTAATGTTTTGAACATCAAGTTACTCAAGTGGTAAGATATGTGATGACACCATATGCTCTTGGGTTCAGTTTCAACAACATCTACAAATTGTGAGAAAAACAAAAAAGGTTAAAGTTAATATATGAGTCTTACAAAAAAAAAAAGGATGGTGAGTAATTTTATGGTGAGTAACCATGAGTGACCCGTCCACATCAGCATGAAATCAGTATCTCTTTCCTAAAAAGTCTTTAATTTTCCCTTCTTTAATCTTTGACGGACCATTTCTCACTCGTTTTAAGTCGAAATTTAAATTTTTTTGCACAGTTAAATCAGATTAATTGTGCTTTTCAAAATGATATTCACTTTGATATATTTTTCGAACAAAAAAATTTGAGCCATTTTTACCAGTCTATACCATATGGTATTGACTGATATTGAAATAAGAGCATACCTATGGTTTGAAACCGTACCATGCTGGTATGAACAATCCAAGATTGTATGATGGTTGAATACATGATAGTAGAAGTATATTAATTGTCATTTACAATTTTTAACATTGTGTACCACAAGATACCACCCCGTACCAGAGTGGTATTGTATGGTATTGTGTGGTAATTTTTGGTCCGGTAATTTGTCCACCCAGAAATTTATAGATCCAATAGATCATGATGAACTCGTTCCTTCTGTGCAAACGTTTTCAAAAATGAATTAAAAACGAAAAAAGATATCATATGGTATGCAGTTGATACAAAGAGGCAAGATTTTTTTTTCAAAAAATATTGAAAATGTATATCATTTTGTAGAGCACAACGAACACATTTCATCTGTGCAACAAAAAAAAATCCGAGTTAAAACGAAGAAGATATGAGCCGATTAAGAAAGTTAGAGAAAATAAAAATGACATTTAATTCTCCATCCTTAGATCTGGATTTTATAAATGAAAGGTGCAGATTTAATTATTAATGAGTGTATAACCCATGATTATACACTCTATACATTTAGAAAAAAAGTTAATATATGAGTTAGGGTTTATCGCAAAAGTCCGTCTATCGTCCGGATTCGCGTGCTATAATATATATATATATATATATATATACTAGCGTGGGCCCCGGCCATTTGGCCGGAGGAATGTGAGGTATGAAATTTGATGATGTAATGTGGTGTATAACTTATTGTTGTATAGTTTTTTTTGGAAACACGTGATAAAAATAGTGAATTTTAGTAGGAAAGAGACATGAATGATGCAACGAATCAAAAATCAGCCTTATGAACCAAAATCAAGTACCTGTTACCTTGTGAAACAATATTGTTTCTGGTAATATGATGAGGTGGAGTAAGTTTTATAGAAACCGAATTCCAAAAAAATTGAATAAAAAATCGCCTATCCTGTCGGTTTTCGGGAAATGAGCATCTCACAATTGTTGCTAACTTTTACTCGGCCCGTTGGCCGATTAATTTGCTTTGTAAAACTTTCATCTTGTCATCATTGTGCTTTCTGTTTTTTGCCAAGCCATGATAAAATCTAAAGAAATCAAGAATGAACAACACGATTTGGGATAGGAACCACCGTTCCTGTATCCCTAGAAAATGGTGGTAAACACTGACTCACCTGCCAAACTGGTTTGGATTGAGATTTTTATCGGGTATCAGGGAACCATGTGATTATAAATTAGACTTGATCAAAACGGGCCAAAACTTGAAATTCAGCATGTTTGACCGACCCATGCCAAACTCTAATTATTCTTTACTTTTAAACTTTCTATTTGAAAATAAAAAATAATGAAAGAAAAGAGATGACAGCAATTCACCATTTGCACATCACTAATTCGGGAATAAAACTATAGAATTTCGAAAGGAAACTGAAAATGTTTAGGATCGTTTTAATGTTAAAAATAACCAAATAGATCTTTTTTGTTTAGTTTTTTACTAATAAATACCAAACGATTCCCTATAATATACACTATAATTTAATCATTATGATATCAAATAATTACATAATATATATTTGAAATGATAAAAATTGGACTAATTGGGTTGGTCGAGGTTGAACCATTGAATAAATTTAAAATATATTATATTTTAGCTACTAAGATATAAAATAATAGCATAATATATATTATGCTAGAGAAAATAGTTTGTTTTAGAATGGCAAACCCATGATGTTCATTTGTTTTACTTGATGGGCAAATCCCGAGTAGGTCAGACCTATTCAACTCTTTTATTTTATGATTAGTAGTTAGCCCATTAGAATCCATCTATTAGTTTATTGTTAATTTTTTTCTTTTAAGCAATAAAAAGGAGTATTGTTTTTTCCTTTTCATATATATTTTACCACCACGGAGAAATAAAAGGACTTAAAGAAAAAAATTGACACTCCTGAACCCGTTTAAATCCGCATGTGTACGGTAAGTTGGCCCGTTCCACAGAGGAAAAAGAAAAAAAATTGACACTCCCTATTCTATCCTTCCTACAAACGCACCTGGAGCAGGGAATTTGAAATGGGGGAAGGGTTTTTTCCTCTCTGCAATTATATGTTTTTAACGTAAAAAGATACTACAAATGTACTTAGTGTGATTGGTTATGATATTTGTTTTTCTTTAAAGTGATCATGGTTCGAATCCTAGTAAGTGTCTTTTTAATGAATAAAAAAAAGTAATTGTGAAGACCAAAATGTCCTCCCTACTTTCACTCTAGATGCAGGAAATTTGAAATGGAGCTTGAAGTTTTCTCATTTGGCTTTTATTTATTGTGTAGATATATAGATCGCCTTAGCTAGCTATGTTTTCTTTCTTAACCCTCCGAACAAAAATCGAATCCCAAACGGTGGCTAGGGCTAAGAGAGCCGAGCCATGCAGAAGCAAATTCCGGCGGACCTACAGATCGATATCTTGCGTAGGCTTCCACTAGCACGGTGGATCGTCCGATTCCGCTGCGTCTCCAAGTCATGGTGCGCGCTCCTTTCGGACCCCTCCTTCGCTCGGCAGAAACTATTCTTCTCCGCCGCCGCCGCCGACGAAAACCCGGACCCTTCTTCTTCTTCTTCTCCACTAACTATGATCGTCAAGAAGATCTCCCACGGCGGCCACGACGGACTTGTTGCTAGGTCGTCGTCGTCAGCTTACTCTCTCCACTCTTGCACCACGCTCGAACCCCTCCTCCAGGCGGAGCTGCCCTTCGACTTGGACACCTACCGCATCGCCGGGTGCTGCAACGGCCTCTTGTGCATGCACTTGAGATGCTTCGGCTACGTCGATACCCGACCGGCGTCTCTGATTCTTTGGAACCCGGCGACCTCGGAGACCAAGGTCTTGCCGCCTACCCTTTTCGACCGTCCATGCGACGATGATCAACATGCCACGGTTCAGGCGGTCGGGTTTGGTTTCGATCCGGAAACGAATGACTACAAAGTTGTTAGAGTAATCGACTACATGGAATTTGGTTGGCATATTTGGAAGGATCCTTTTGTGGAGGTATACAGCTTGAGGAATGATTCATGGAAGAAAATACTCGACGACAATATCGGCCGCGGCGGCGGCAACTCTGACGATCACTGCTTTCCTCCTCTGCTTCCGTACCCCCAGTTCCCTCAATGTTCTAAGGGGAAGTTGTACTGGTCGAACAACAACGGAGGGAAGAAGAGTACTGCTCGGTTCGTTTCGTTCGACTTGAGCAGGGAAGTGTTCGAGACTGTTGCGGTTGTGAAGAATATTCCTGCCAAGCACGGTCTCGTCTATTCCTTGTTCGTGCAAGATTGTTTGGCGGCGGTTTGTTCGTTTAGCGAAGCCTCTCCGGAGATCTGGGCGTTGCTCGAGCTTCGGGTGTCGGAATCTTGGACCAAGTTGTTCACCATCCCGGCGGTGATGATGACCGCCGCCGGGGGCTATACCATCTTGGGTGTTTCCGGAGATTTCTTGTTTTACGAGATGAATTCCAAGCTCCGGAATAGCTGCGATCGCAAGGGGAACCATCGGATGCACGCGGAGTGTCGTGTCGAGACCGGGGAAATAGTTGATCTTAGAATTCCGTTCGAGTCGATATCTCAAATTGTGAATTATGTCCCTCGTCGAGTTTCTTTGTTTTAGAGCGCTGGCCTGGGCGATGTGATCGATGTTTTTATCTTTTTGGAGAACCCGCTATTTTGTTGTTTGTACGATGTAATTTTTTAGACTTTTTACGATTTACAAGAATACAAATAGTACATCGGATCGAGAGTTCTTGTGATGGTAAGGAGAAGTCACCCACGAAGGGGGGGGGGGGGGGGGGAGGGAAATGGAATCGTGAGAACTTTCGTAGCTAGAAGAATTATAGATTGTGGAGAGCTAGCTAGGTGATGCATTGTACACTAGTAGCATACAAAATCAAATCATAAATGTGAATTAGTGAAGAAGCCAAAAGTAAACTCGTGGAAAGTTTGGGTAGTGAAAAATAGCTAGAAGACGATTTGATGACTTGGTCCAAACATATATAGGTGAGACTATAGAGAAAAGACATATAGGTGAGATTAAACATTCATCATGCTAAAACTCTACTCTTTTGACATTCATTAGAATGGGCTTTGCGTTTGTAATGTCAATTGTCTATGACGAGTGATGATGTTTATTTGCAAATTTCTCACCTCGTATAAAAGAAAGGGTAAAATCACGTCAATGTGTGATTCAACGTAGACGCGGTGGCATCGCTTTCACTATCCTACTAAACTTCATCAGTCGCCATATGATTTCTGTGCTTCTGCTAGACTCTGTTCTCCCCGAAATTACTGAATTTTCCAGTTCTCTGTGGCAAAGATGTCTTTGGATTCTAAGAATAATGTTGAATGTATGGGGATTAAATCTACCGAGAGTATCATCATTCGAAATTATCGAGGGTAACAAAGTTTTTCCGTGTTGGGACGGTCATTTTGAGGAGGTATACAGCTTGAGGAACGATTCTTGGAAAAGAATCGACATTGGTTATGTTTCTTCCGAGAGTTGTTTCATTATCATTGGTTTGATAGTCTGTAGCGTATAAAGACATAAATGTATCTACATAGTGAATTCGTTGAATCACACACCACATTAACGCACACGTAATCCAGCGACATTCGTTCGGTCGATTTCCAATAACAAAAGAACACATTTGATGAGAGTTCATGTAATGGAAAAGAAAAGTCACATAGGGATTGAATCATGAGAACTTTCCTAGAAGAATTATTGATGGAGAGAAACCAACATATGTCACGATGAAAGAGGATCACAATATAATAATGATACAAATGATCAAATCGTAAGAGTAATGGAGCCAAAAGTAAACTCGTGGAAAGTTTGGGTACGTGGTGGAAAATAGAAGACGACGACTTGGGGTCAATGGGAACTTCACCAACCACTAGGCGGGTTGGAGCCGAAAGGTCATCATCATCAGTTGCTGTGGAAGAAGGACGTGGAAAGTAGGAGGAACAAAGTTGTGGTGGTGAATAGTAAATGTGTGGAAAGTCCGGGACTGGCTGTTGGTGAGCCATGGCCTGACGGTCCAGTTCCCGTGCCGCCGTTCTCGCCGCTCGACGGCGAAGGTCCCATCATCGGTCCTCCGGCAGGTGAGTCCGCGGTGGCTCCTCCTCCTCCTCCTCCCTGGCTCGGCAATGGCGCCCCCATCGGGCTTCCGCCAAGTCCTGCTCAGAGAAGTTTAACTTAGTAAAAATTGGTGACCAATTTGTAACTATTTCGAAAATTTTGGGATAGGACTAGATAATTGGAATTTACCACCCAAGTGGGTACTATGCAACAGCTCATCTAGCAGAGGAATGGGCAAGCATTGAAAGAAACAAGGGCATGTGATGGTTATGCCAACTACCAACTTTTTTGTGTGTATAGACCACAATGTGTCATAAATTTTGAGACTCCTAATTTGGTATAGCTTACAGTGACCATTTATTTATTTGAGATGAGAACTTTGATTGCTTTAGGTTTGATCACATTATGGATAAGAGAATTAAGTCTATGCTAATCACATGATGGTTATAGTGATTAAATTCCATCCAATGTGACTGCAAAGTATAAGCAATCAACCCTTTAGTTAATGAACTTGTGAGCAAATCTTGTCCTTTGAGGTAAGGGATTCTTTCCATCGAATTGGATAAGCTCGATTTTCAGTTTCATGGAACGTTTTTCTTAGAACACAAGACAAGATGTGGACCGAAACAAAATCGAACAACACCTATACCTATATTTTAATTTTAACTCTCGTATTTAGTTTTCTTTATTTCACCTCTAATCCTACTACAATTTGATTATATTCTCGATCCGACGATAACATTCCTGAATTCACATTAGTCACATATATTTCTGAAGACTCTTAAAATACTAATAATCCTCTAGAACTTTTCTATCTCCTCCAAAATCTCCTTTCCCATTCTTCCAACCATGATGATGGTGGGAACCTCTTTTCTCCCATGATTACCTCCCCACCACGACGACGGTATTCTACCTCATGGGTGCGCAGTTGACTTCACCAAGTCAATGTGAATGCACCTCAAATTTCCACACAAACACAAAAACCCATAATGTGAAAAACGAAAAGACTTTTTCCCAAATTCCCGTTTCGTCGAAATTATAATGTAAACTCTGTCCATCACCAAGTGACATTTCCCCAGAAAACAACAATGTAATTTGGCCATGAATTCCAAAGGCAATACCTACCTTCCAAAAATACCTTAATTGCACGTACTACATGTTCTCCCGTGAGTTAGTACCATTTTAGTTTTTTTTTTCTTCTTGCTTTTCCATTTCCATTATTGATGGATCCAAAATAAATGCACCGATCAACAACCACTTATTAACTGGTGGCCGCCGGTCCACGCAATTAATTACTGACCACCCATCCCCTAGCCACCTAGCCAGCTGCCATTTTGGACCCATTGCTAAATGCAACATAACATAAATAATGGTAATACGAAGATGAGAACATCGACCGACTTCGTTTTAATTTACTAAGTGTCATGAACCAGTTGCTCCCAATAACTCGAGTTGTTGGGAGAAGGTTATGCGGGATCTTATACCACTCTCTAACACGCCCCCTCAAACGAAAGCCAACTCACGGGCTTGAAGTTTGCACAGGCCCACCATACCATGTGCTTGAAAGACAACGGTTAATATTGGGGGTCGTGGAGATTCGAACACATGACCTTTCGGTTCTAGGCTCTGATACCATGTCATGAACGAGTTACTCCCAATAACTCGAGTTGTTGGGAGAAGGTTATGCGGGATCTTATACCACTCTCTAACACTAAGTACCACGAAACCCATCACACTCCGAGTTCGAACCTAGTCGATTGGATCGTGCGAGTACGTACCTGGACAGAGGCTAACGGGAGGAGTGGAGACGGAGCAGACGGAAGGCAGCCCGAAGGCTCTCGTCCTGTCGATGTCGAACCCGTAGTCGGAGGCGTTGAGGGTGAGCAGCGTGCAGAGGCAGATCGGGTTGCTGTCGACCAGACCGGCCAGCTCCGGGCAGCACGGTTTGTCCGGTTTGGTCAGGTTGCTCCCGGTTGTCACGTACGACAGGCAGTCCGACAGGTTGAACAGCTGCGTCATGCAGTCCACGGCAGGAGCCGGAGCTACTCCTCCGCCACCGCTTGATGACGGTGGAGACATCGAGGGGGCGGTGGGGCTGTAGTAGGGAGCTGGGCCGGGGGACATGGTCTGGGCCGAGACGGCGGAGATGATTACGAGGAACGCCGCGGCGGCGGCGGGGAGATGTCGGAACATTGTGGAAGGGAAGGGAGTGTATTGGGAGGAGAAAGTTTGAATCTTGTTTTTTTTGGGATGTGGGAAATGTATTGTGCTTTGTGTAGAGAGAGGCTATAAGGGTAAAGCTTGTATTGGGTTTTATTTTGGATGGGTGCAATAAATGTAGGGAACTACCCAACAAGATGTCCTAACTTCATTATGATCTTTTTTATATTGTGTTGGTCTGGTTAGAGGTCGGCATTGGTTGATTCGGTCTAGAATCGGATCGAATCGAAACATGATAAAAAAATCAAAGGAAAAACGAGGATTGGTGTCAGATCGAAAACATGTCCGTTTCATTTGGTTCTGTCCAAATTCAAGTCTGACCCATCTTTTTCATACTTAAAATAATTCATAGGATCAAAATCGAATCGAAATATATATATACTATCCGATTTGATTCGATTCTAGCCGATGTGGACTGGATCGTTGCCCAGCCCTAGGCTGATAGTGGTATGTGAAATTGTGAATGTGTGTTGGTTTCTAGTAAATGCTTGCTTGCCCAACTTGTTCAAACTTCTATTGTAGCCCCTACTACTCGATCTACCATATTTATTCAAGGGTATTAAGGCTTCTTGGTAGGCTGATTGTCCCAAATGTTGGAAATGTCATGTGAGGGTAATATTATGGTTGTGTGTGGGTGTGGGAAAATGAGGGGAAAAGATGAGTTGTTGTGTTGTAACAAAATGGGGAAGAAAATGTCATACACATGGATTTGGGGGGTGCATGGATTAGATATGTGTTTAGAGAAAGTAATTAATGAAACTACTTAGTTAACATGGAAAGTTTCCTTAGTGTTGGTACTTAACTCGATCCATTGCCAATTATATTGTAACCATTCAATCCTGCTTAAAAAGAAAGTGGGTAGGAAAGTTGTGAATGACCTGCACTTAAAAAAGTTTTTGAAGAAGGCATATACTCGTGAAGAAAGTTTTTAAATGGGACGTACCCTACAACCTAACTTTTGGAAAACACAACTACACAAGACAAAAGAGTAAAGACCTTTGGCTTGGGCAACCTTTCTCTTCATTCTCATCTTTTCCTTTTTTTCCTTTATTAGGAGATAACCATGAACAACCTTTAAGTGATGATATAACACGTGAATTTTTGTTACCAAGATTAAGTTCAAAAACAAGTTAAACAATAACTAGTAGCATGTGGCGTCTAAGTCATGCATACATATATTTTCTTCACCATGGGTGACGTTGACCGATTACTTGTTGTGACCACGCGCTATATATGCTTGCGTTACGACTTTTTTATTCTTTTCATCGAAATATGTTAGCCGATAAATATGTCGGGATTACAATGTAACTATCACATTGGGAAAATAAGGGGGGAGTTTCATGTATATAAATGTACATCTAAATTATAATAGCATGAAGTCTTTTGAAAAAGTACTAAAAACAAATTTATGCGAGCTTGATGATCCGAAATGGACAATATCGTACTAATGTGTTATTACTAATGTGAAGTGGATGGTCTCAAGTCTCAACAGAAGAATGCACTGTGGGCTCACTGCCCAAATTCCCAAAGCCCCCGAGCCCAGCTCACGACTACTAAAACCTGTTCCGACTTCCACCAAGCTATACCCAAAGCATCACTGGGCCTCCACTCTTATTCTCGAGCCCAAGTGAACCACTAGCTAACAATCGTTGAAAACCAGAATGCTGCTGACCTCAGAAAGACGTTTGCATGGGCACACTTTGATCTTTCCAATCATAATAATTGCAGACAAGCTGACCTTTCGGCAGTAAATTGCATTATTGTTAACGAACCTGAAATAAAACGAAGAGGTTCAATTTTGGGGTTTAGTTTTGGAGCTCTCTATGATCGATACGCGTTACGTTAATTACCATATTCGATCTGTATTTGCCTTTGGAATTTGGATCATTAAGCACATAATATATGCGTACTTCCCAGGCAACTAGAGTTTGTGTAACAAATAATGCAGTGAACTGACATCTAGAGTTTGTCTTACCGGCCGGCCGACGTACGAATCAAAAGTAGAAAACGAAATGAGGAATATAATAAGCCGGCGGAGCAATAGGATTTATATATAATGATGAGGGAGCTTCGATCCTTCTTCAACATGTTTAATAATTATAGATTTGCACAAAATGAGTTCAAGTTTGGTTCATGAGCTTGCCTTTGTCATCGTTCTGGTAGTCGTTCTTCTCATCTCTTGTGCTATGGCAGCAGGGATAGCCAAATTAAAGGTACGTATATATACCAGCAAATTCAATTTGTTATTTTTTTTTTACATATGTGACGACTTTCTGAAGTATATATCATATTCGGTTGTATTTCATCGAATCAGAATTGTCGATTTTTATTTGTTATTACATTGATTTTTCGGGTGTGGAGATTTAGAGGATTATGGGTTGGGTTTATTCATCGGAAGTTAAATTAGAGTATCATATCTCAAACTCGATCTAAATTCATGATGATTAGATAGAGATATCTTATTAGAAATACGCGAAGTATCATACAAAACTAACCGCTACCGTGAATATGCACATGTGCACTGGGCCGTGAAGAGCAAAGGAAGAAACTGCTGCCACTGTTGTACGACGACTGCCAAGACGTCCAAAAGTGTTGTGTGAGCGATTGTGGCTTGGGCACTGGTTTCGAGCATTGTGCTGATACCGATGCCTTCTTTAGATAATTGCTAGACCCGATGAATTTTGTACTTTTTTTATATTATCATATCAATTATTTGAGATTGATAGCAATGCTTTGATTCGAATTATTGAAATTAACTGAATACTCCTATATAAGAGTCAAAAGGATTACGTATTTATATCATCATCACCTCTAAAATTAACTTGTTGATTTACGAACATGATAGGACAGATGTATACAAACTTTTGATTTATGAATTTGATTTTTTTTTCCTTCTATATATCATAACCGGACCAACCCGAATTAGCATGAAATGCGCCGATCCAAACCGAGCCATGCATGCAAGAATTGTGATATCGTACCCTTCAAATTATCCAACACGAACCGGCAAAGCTAGCCGGAAATGCCCAACCGGCGCTCGACGAAGGAAACGAGAAAAAATCAAACAATGAGTATTAATTGCCGGAGATACAGGATTTTCAATGCTATGGGAACTTCCTTCGTCAAGAGTCTTGAAAGGACCGGCACGTGATTGGGGTGGTTAATTTAATTATGATCATTATACTTGCAAATGGTCATTGAACTTTGAGCTAGTTTGAAAAAATGACCTCTAAATTTTAAGATTTTTTAATCAACTTATCACTAATATTCGTATCGCACTGGTCTAATTATTGTCGGGATTTCACATCAATATCCATCTTCACATAAATGCTTATTAGATATTGTATATAAAATATCATGATTAATCAATATGTAGTATGCCAGGATATATGTGAAAATACGGATAAAACTAAGACGTGTATATTGCATGAACATGTCTTCTGATCCACAAAATAACGCGTGTGAAATCTCATATATATGATTACTTTGAGGAAGCTTTACATGCACGATGATATGAGCACATTTTGCATAAAGAAAACAAAGTCGAATGAAAATAGATTGAATAACTACCACTACGTATTGTACACGTACATTAGTTAATCTAATCATGTCGACCGACGCGACGAATCTGATTGTTAGGAGTTAAAAGTTACAACAATGCGCTTGTTATTTACCTCAAAGTTCAGTGACCATTTGTGCTAATTGTATCATAAACTATACATAAAGGAATCAAACGCCGGATTATGTTGACTTGTGTATACATACGAAACATCTATCTATATATATATTCCTCAAAGAAGAACAACCACTTTTATGTCGAATATAAAAGAAGAAGAAAATCAAACAAAGAACATATATTACTACAGACTGCTGTAAGCTTTTGGTTGCCTGCAACAAAAATGAAGTCAATTAGTCTTGTTCATAAGCTTGCCTTGATCGTCGTCCTGATAGTGGCCATTCTCAGCTCTTGTGGCATGGCAGCAAGGATGACCAAAGGTAAAAATATATATGTTCCCTTAACCTCGTTTTGATAATCATTATGGTAATTAAGTAATTATGATTAGATGCGGCTCTCTAACTATTTATTACCGGGCCATATGTTATTTGCATTGTAATTCCATCATACCATCAAACCCTAATTACGTATATTGGAAAAGAGCAAGGGAAGAAACAGACACAGTCGTTTGGCTGCTCTGGCGACCGGGACTGTTGTGTCCCTGAACCGGGCTGGGGCACCGGCTGCGAACGTTGCGCGGATCCCGACTGCGATTTCCATTATCTGGCCGGTAGCCCGGCTCGTAATTATAATCAGCCCTAGCTAGCTAATGCTAGGACGATGAAGGCTGAAGTGGTGCGAAGAAGTCGCGGTTTGATTTGGATATGACCAAGGTTAATTACGACGGTTCGTGTTTGGGTCCTTTAAGTTACGGCCAAGGTTACGACCGTGCTCGTGAAGAGTATCGTTGGGCTTGGATTTGTACCGTTCTTTCCATCGATGTTGTTCTTTCCCTTTGAAGTGTAACTTTGATGTTTGTTTTCTTCGTTGAATAAGATAATGCGGGGTGTTTTAATTTCTTTCACAAATTTCTTCATTGCGTAAAAAAGAAGTTATGTTTCTTCATTACACGCTACGCGCGTATTCGGACTCAACAGAGACTAGCAAAAGAACTAATTATTATGTATTACGAACCTCGTCGTCTAAAGGAACTAAACAAAATTATTGTAACCTTCATTACTATACATTAATTATGATAATATAATCCTTGTCTCATTGAAGTTAATTACTTTGTGATCAAGTGCTATATGGTGGAGAGGATTATGGAGTAAGATGTTGGTAAAAGAGACCAAGATTATGAGGACCATTCTGAAATTCGATAGAAATCGATGTAGTGCATACCCTAATGGTAAAGCTCTGTTGGTTTGGAAAGAGAGGATTCATGGTTCGGAATTTACATTCCACCTTAAAAAGTCGCGATATTTTTAATGTGTACTCTTTTTCTAATAGTGGGGTTCGTGTACCCCGCAACTCTCCATGTAGCACCACCGGTGGAAATCATATATCAATGAATAGTTTTCTTTATTTTACAGAGGAAGATTATCGGGTGAATATTTGTTTAGAGCGAAAGGAAAAAAATGGATGAAAAGTAGTAATAATTATCTTGAATTGAATATATATATGATTTTATTTGGGGAGTTGGTTGCACGATTTGGGTAACAAATAGGAAGAAAATAAGAGCATATTAGAGAGCTAGAGAGTGAAGATTGAAGTTCGACAAAGAAACCCGTAATCTGTTTTTCATTTTTCAAGTCATGGACGGACCTCGAAATCCACTCATCACCCACCCACAAATCGTCGGGTGCCTCTAGACTTCTTATTCACCCCTGACCCAAGAACGTCGTTCTCGATTAAAAACATTAGTTAATGTTATTATTATTTATTAACAGAACAAGTCCCTAGAACGTAACTCTATATACTAACCCTCAATTTCGTCGCCAAAGTTCATCAACTATGCGATTTGTGCGATAACTCAAACCTAGTAATCCAGGAGCTAGATTACAAAGAGTTTTGATGGGTTTAGAGTTTCATCAAACACTTCTCCTGTCATATACTTCATTAGTACATAAGTTAAATGGGGTTTTGTCGGATTGTTAGTTAACTCTTTAACAAAATTAGCATCAGTTCGCTGATTATGAGTCCAATGGAGCCTGAATTCTCTTCAAGTTTGTTACGTACGTATATGAAACACATTACTTGATAAAGTATCGTCCTTAGTCTCCGGCCAACTTAATTTGTCACCTTTTATCGAGCCTTTTTCCTCTCTAGAGTCCTATATATATAAGAGAGAAGAAGAGAGATCGAAATCAAAGACAAGGGGTAAAAGGGAGAAGAACATATATCTTGTTTGCCTACGAAAAAATGAATTCGAATCTGGTTCGCAAGCTTGCCATTGCTCTACTTCTGGTAGCAGCTTTTCTCGTCTCTTGTGCCATGGCATCAAGGATGCCCGAAGGTATGTTTGATCGTATCAAGCACTACAAGCTTATTTTTTATTGTGTATAGGCTTTTAATGTATGGTATGGTTCATAATTGAACATCTCCCAACAACTCGAGTTATGAAGATCAATTGATTCTTTGCCGTAACGTGTTTGAATCGTTTCCGTGTGTTGCGTGTAGTGCAACACAACAAGAAGAAGAAACATCCATGCGGGGATCTATTTTGCTGTGGTCCGAAAATGTCTTGCTCGTCCTGCTGTAGAAGTGGCGCCCGCCGCCGGTGATGAAAGAAAAGAAAACACGAGGGTGGAGGATGATTGCCGGTTTGGTTATACGATTATGCTCTTGGTGTAATAATAAATGGAAGATAAAAGTCCCTGTGCGTGTTTACTTTCTTCCTTCGTAGTTTTGAGTTAATAAAAGAACTGTCTTGGTAAGCTCTCGTCGTTCATCAATGGAAAGAAACTAAAACGCGGATTCAGTCCCAGCCATGCGAACGTACGTTGCATGCATGCATAGACTACATAATCGGACGTAATAGGCAACTGAGGACTAAACGTTGTCGCTTTTAGGAGCTTCTTCCTCGTCGTCTCGCGGCCGGGGAACACTACGTGACTTCTTCCAGCGCCGAACTCCGTCGTCTTGATAAATTATAAATGGGCCCAGGCCGATCGGACCGAAGTTGATGCATGGGTTTGATTTAGTGATGGGCTGGAGACTTAATTAAGAGAGTGAAGTAATAACAGCTCAGAAAAGTTTTGATAAATCTGTGGGCTTTAATGAGAACGGGGCCCAGATTACTTTGCCCAATCTAGATAATAAATAAAAGCTGAATGATGAAAACTGTTGCTCCATTTCAAATTTCCTGCAACGAGAGTGATTATAGGAAGGACATTTTGGTCTTCACAATTGCCTATTTTCTTATTTATTTATTCATAAAAAAGGCATGCACTGGGATTTGAACCTTGGTCTCTTTAAAGGCAAGCAAGGATCATAACCAATCACACTAAGTATATTTGTTGTATCTATTTAAATTCAAACATACACGAACCTAAATTATGAAAATCATATGACTTTTTTAACGATTAGTTGGCCACTGAATCTCCCGTAAGTACTTATTTGGTGTTTTAATACTTTGATTATTTTAGTTGTAGTTTAATACTCAATTTAAATTTCTATCTATTTTATAAATATACAATAACCCTAAAATTGCAGCCCAAATATCACTGGTTCGAATATTGCATATCGAATTGCAATATTAAACATGTAGAAGCAATATCGACTTCTTAAATTAATATTATTTTTCAGAATTACTATGGAGAAATTATATCTTTGTGCAAACTATATGAGACTGGTTCTTTTAATGTTTTAGTCGGGATAACCGCTACATTTTAAACTTCTTCATAATATGGCATGATTGGATCCAATGATCATTATACAAGATTGTGTTTAATAGGGTGGCTCATTTCACCACTTTTTGGCGTGTTAATGAATTTGTAGGACAATGACAGGTCTACATCTACACTCATCACAATCTACACATCATATAAATGTGAAATGTGAAATGAGAAACGAGGGATTCCATTTCAAATTTGATGCGTACAGAGCAATTTTTTAGGGTTAAATTTAGAAGATGCCAGTGTGGTCGGTCTGTTGAGCACGAAAGTAAAAATATATTTTCATTTAAACGGGCCCAAACTGTTATTTGGCCCACTAATCGTGCACCCATCGCCAATGCAGTCAAATTCGGGATTTTGATCGTAAAATCGTAGGATTTTAGGATTTTACTTAGGGATTCCGATCTTGATTTTACTATAAAATCGGTGGACCTTAAAATCGTTTAAAATCGGGACTAAAATCGTTAAAATTGTAAAATAGTACCGAAATCGGGATTTTGATCGTAAGAGAACAAAATAGGTGGTTTGAGCCAATTTAAAATAAGTATAACTGTTTCAGCGGAAAGGGCAATGGAATCTTCTCAGATATTTTTCTATTAGAAAAATATTCAAAAATAATAAAAATAACCAAATTAGGGTTCGGTTAATCTCTTTCCCTTCACCCCATTTAACTTATTGGTAAAACACCTGTCCTAATATTGGAAGTATGTAAGAACTAACATCATTATTAACTAATTAATTTATTAATGAATATATTTGTACCAAGCCACTAACATTACTTATTTTATTGGAGTTCAATTATTTTTAGTTTTAAATCATACTTTGTAGACGATGTCGAAATATTACTTTGAGTTAAACAACCTAGACATAACATGAAAATAAGAGCCAAACCCATGAACTATATCCCTGCATCATGAATTATTTTGAGTTACACATTAAATAACAATTAAAATAGTGATTTTGGAACATTAATCTTGAGAATTATCTTATGGAAAAAAAATCTTCTGAATTATCATTTTAAATGCTATGTGTCTTTGTGATATTAATAATTTACCTTATTAATATTCTTATATGCTATGTTCTATATGGTACTTAAAATCCTATGATTTTACGATTCGATTATACGATTTTGATTTTACCCCAGTTTTCGATTTTAGGTAAAATCTCGATTTTAACTGCTTTGCCCATCGCAGCCTCTCCAAATCTTCCTATTCTACTCGCCGGGTCATCTCCTCCACTACAAAATATCTCCTCATGTATTCAAAGTTCTCACTGAAACCTAATATCTACAACTTAGGCGCAGAGGGAGCAACCGATGGATTGTAGCGACCCCCACTATTTTGATAGCTAATCAAGAAGAGCGCGTTTGTTTAGTTGTATGGTGATTCACTTAATTAACAATTTTTATTCCGTTGACAGCCTCCTCTCCGCAATTGTATTGTGTTCACGAAGATCTGAAGGCGCAAGTGCAACAGGTCCAGGGGTAAACAATATGTATAAAGCGTTGGCCAAATTGAATTGAGTCATTCTACTTGGAATATGAAGATTTTTGCTTAATTGCTTTGGTTCGTGATGCAACTATGTTATGTTTGAAGGTAGACCAACGCAAACAACAGCACAGCTCCAGGGCTATTCTGCACATTAGGTAGTTGGGGCATTAATTGATAATTATTTGGGATTATTCCTACAAGTACATAATTTGGAACGTGCCTTTATATTGCATTGATTAATAGTTGTTTGAGATTTTTCAAATGAGTGATTTGACATGTTAAACTCTCTTATTTTTGAAAATGGAGTCTTCGAAGTGGAATATGAAGATTTTGGATTAAGCTTGGTTTCGTAACGCCCTTATGGGTGTTTATTCTCTAAAATGCAGCTGTCTTTCAAAGTGCCCGTTGCAAATGGCAAGTCAGGATACAACGATGGTACCGGTACACGTTTATATCATTAGTAGGTAGCAGATTGTGTCCATTCTACTATATCATTTAGCTAAATACTTAGTTGTTCTTTTCAACTAAAAATTATGCTTAAATGCTGTGATTGGCCTCAGAAATGTATGTCTTTGCATTAACTGTTAATGATTGTGAGTTTTGGTTTAATGGTGAAAAGTCCATTTATTTAGAAGTCTAAATTGGGCAAACCTATTGGACAATAGGAATGCCATACATTAGTGTCGTGGGAGGTTTGTTTGATGTCTCAGGGTGTTAGATTTTTAAGAAGGTTGTTTGTTGTGGCAGAGAGTCCCTAAAGCTAGCGAGGTATTCCTATGTGGGCTTTTTCTTTGTTTGACTTTTTCTCGCCTTTTTTCTTATCTCTTTTTCTATTTTTGGTTTTTGTGTGCTACCTTCAGTTGCTACGTCTTCATTTGTGAGCCATCTATACTTTTCATATTCAGTGCCTAAAAATCATATATACTCGATTGCATAGTAGTTACTAATAGATACATTTATACCAATAGAGAGATTTTAAGTTTTATCAGTTGTTAGTTTTAATATTTACTTACATTGGTTGTTTATGTAGTTTTCTTTGTAATATTTCTCATTATACAACTAATTACTATGGCTACGTAGTTGTATAAGTGGGGGTTGGACATGATAGTTCTTAGAAGCATCAATACTTGAAGGTTATTATAATGACCAAATTCTAAAGTTATGGTTTGCCTTCAACTTGCTTGGAGCATTTCAATTATGCATCCATTGTTCTCTCCGTGTAGTTAACTCTCAGACAAATCGAAAATCTTGCTGATATGTGCTTGATTGTAGTTAAATTTAGGGTTCTACTGCATTGTTGCTTTACTCTTTTTTCGTGGTTGAGTCTGCTTCAAAAAATTTAGTTTGATTTTAGAAAATTTTGCTTCTGCAGTCCTGTCTTGCCACCAACTCGTTCAATAGATGGAGACGAGAGAGGCGAAGGCTATTTTTGTGTTGTTGTTGTTGGTTTAGGGATCGGTTTGTGAAGAAGAGGGAGAAGAGAGGGGGAAAGGGAAATGCAGGAGAGGGGGATAACTCTTTTCTCCGACAAAAATGGAGTGAAGAAAGGAATTATGATCAGTAATAATATGGTTATCTTACATAACGGTCTCTATTCTGTTTGAATTGAGCTTGAGAGGCAGTGATAAGGACGAGCTGCAACCAATTCATATTGAGAAGAGAGCTATGAACTGTGATCATGTCTTATTTCAAGTTAGAAGGTAGTTTCAGTATAAGGATTATTTAATTTGACAAGTTGTTTCGTCCATGATTCTTGGTAGTTTCAATGCCATTCTAGCCAATGTTTAGTCTGTAATTTTTGAGAATTGATGTGCGAGTAATGACTTTCACTTAGCTTCAACTATTATGTGTGTATTTATTGGCATGTGATAGAATTCTCTTTTCCTTTTCATTGAATTCATTTTCATACTCTAATTGTATTATTTGTACATAGGCAAATCATGCTCGAGATGGCAACTCGCTGATATGGCTGGTGCAAGGAATGAAGCCATCATTAGAATTCAGACCGACAACGGGGAGGGATGCCCAGGACTAATTCAATGATGATTGATGATGGTATAATAAAAACTGCAGTCTGCATCAGCACCAATTTCTAGGCCTAAGTAAAGGTATTCAACCCAGAACTCTGCTTAGCGCTAAAAATTGCCCTCACCCAACCTTGATCCTGTTTGACCCACTTCTGAAGAGTCAAGATATATGACTAATCCTCCCCGTTCGTATTTTCTTATTGACTCTTTATGACCCTGTAGGTTGGGGCAGGTCGGGAAGAATTGGATTAGTGGGTCGGTCCTAAGCAAGTGGAATCCCAATCCCTTCACTCTCACTTGCTTTCTCTCCCATTCCACAAGTGGGTAACATACAGTAATCCGGCCAACGGGCCGGGTAATAAGCTAGTATACCTATAGATCAAAACAGAGGAAGTAAATACTTGGGCAATGTCTATTTTTTACCCAAATCTTTGTCAGATTTTTTTATTTTAATCAAACCTATAGAAATTCTATTTATTATCCAAACGTATTATAATTTATCAAAGTCTGGGCATTCATTCTGTTACCGTTACTTATTTCGTCCACGTGAGAGGTGGGATTTTGTTTTGTTTTTTGATAATCATTTTATTAAAAATAGTAAATGATGGTATTCTGACCGCCACGTAGGAAGTTAACTCATTATGGTCATACTTAGTCAGCATTACTAACAGAAAAGTTGATGGAGAGTTAACGTTTGGATAATTTTTAGGAATTCAATAGGTTTAGTTAAAATAAAAGAATTTGAAAAAGGTTTGGATAAAAAATAGACATTGCCCTAAATACTTCAAAATCACAAATCAGATTTACAAACCTAATATACAAATCATTCTCAAAATATATAAAAACAAATGATGGTGTGGTGCTATTGTTAACACTCATGCAAAACAAATAAAAAAAAAAGTTTCGAGTATAATAACAACATACTAGAAAAATGTTGTGTCGAAAAAGCAATTAACAGACTAAACCAACAAACCGAAACGAATGATGAATAAGCAACTCATAAACATACTACAAGTAATTATAAAAAAAAAAAGAAACATACTACAAGTAACAAAATGAACTTGGTATGAATTGTCAAATAGTGAAGGAATGAGCTATGTATAATTAAGTGACCATCTTGGCAGTTGATGGTCTGGTAGTAGTGAGAGAGAGCTCTAGTTGAGAAAGATAAAATACACACTAGCTTATTTTTCGCTACTGATCGGTATTTCGTTTTGAACAATTCTAATTATATATATATAAAAAATCTTTTGCAGTTATAATAGTGAATGATAGTTAATTTGTTTTAAAGCATTATATTCTTAGTTTGCTTTTATTTGTGTCTTTCCGCAATAATATTATGTATGTAAGTTACTCCTCTCCCAATACTCAAATTCTAGCTTCTATAACTTCTATAATAATCCTAATACTAATACAAAATTTACCTAACTTCTACAACTCTAATAAGGAATATAATTATGTCCAATTACATAACAATACTCGCAGTATAACACAGTATTACTCATACCACTCATACTTTAATAATGATATTATGTTCTCATGTCTTAAAAAAAAAATTCTCCAAAACTATTATCCTTCAAATTCAACAATCAAACTACCCTTAAATCTTTTCTCATTTTGATGTTTGTGTATACTGTATAGTTTGTAGACCACCATATATTGGGTTATAGGTATAATATGCCCCTCTACTATGACGTTTTATCAAACATGCCCCTCTACTATTTTTTTACATCAAATATGCCCTTGTACTTTGAAAAAAATTACCAAACATGCCCTTCTGTTAAAATTTCCATTGAAAAAATCGTCAATCATGGTTGAACCGAGATTTAGACGACCCGACATCGACAAATAGGAGGGAAAATGTCAGTTTTGTCCCCTGTTTTATTTCTCTGGGTCTTTTCAAAGTGAAATTATTTGAATGATTTGATTATACAAAAGAACTAAAAAAATTCTAAATTGAAATTTTCAGGGACATTTTAGTCATTTGTGTCGCCCAAACTAAAGTTCGATCTTGGTTAACGGTTTTTGGATGAAAATTTTAACAAAAGGGCATGTTTGATCATTTTTACAAAGTACAAAGGCATGTTTGATGTAAAAAATAGTAGAGGGGCATGTTTGATAAAACGTCACAGTAGAAGGGCATATTATACCTATAACCCCATATATTTCATCTGCGTATATCTTTGGCTCATCACCAAAACATGTCCTCGTGACTCCCCAGGCAACTAGCTTTTGTAAATTACAATACAACATGAAATCTAGCCAAGAAAATTCCCAACCGGCGCTCGACGTAGGGAATGAGAAAATCAACAAGGAATTATATATTGCCGGCGACACCGGATTTATAACGACGGCTAAGGGATCGATCTTCCCTTCGTCAATTAGAGACTTGAAAGGACCGGCACGCAATTGGGTGGTTATAAATTATGATCCTTACTCGCAAAGAAGAAAATCAAACTAAGAAATCAAAAGAACATATATTATTATTACTACAGAGACTGCTGTAAGCTTTTTTTTGGCAGCTGCAACAACAAAAAAATGAGGTCAATTAGTGTTGTGCATAAGCTTGCCTTGATCGTCGTCCTGGTAGTGGCCATTCTCAGCTCTTGTGGCATGGCAGCAAGGACGACCAAAGGTATATATATATATTATATATATATTCCCTTAATTTCTACTATGTCCTTAATTAATCCTCCGCTCGCCTGTGTTTATATATTTGATGCAAAGTTCTTAAGAATAGAAACCGATTCGATGTGGCTCTGATTATAACTATCGTTAGAATATGACTTGAATTTGATTTGGGTTTGTTTTGGGCCTAATTTGTTTGGGTTTGAGTTTGGGTTTGGGAAAAGATATTTGGTTTTCTGTTTGGGATTAGGAGAAGAGTTCTATAAAATACTCTTCATCTCCCTAATATGTGGTAAGGTCATCAGTCAGGTTAGTTTGTTTAGTTTGTCCGTTCCGGGATTTGGTTTGTAACCTGTAGTACTCTCCTCAAATCTGTGAAATTTGTTCTCCGTTGTCTGTGGATTAGCTAGCACACATTGTGTTAGTGAACCACGTTAAATTTGTGTTCGTTCGTGTTGGTTTGGATTATCGATTGCACGCGCTTCTGTTCTGACGACGACTATGCTGTGTCATTATGTTTTTTTGGCGTCGGGCCATCGATCATCATTCATCATCATTGCTTAACGTATTTGGAAGAGCAAGGGAAGAAACAGCAACGGTGGAGAAATTATGATGATGACTGCCCTGACGGCGTGCGATGTTGTGTCGGTGATGGGGGCTGGAACTTCGACTGTCTACATTGCGCCACTCCCGATTATCCCGACTGCTCTGACTTTCACTAATGGCGGTATGATGACGGCGATCGAGTGCTTGCTGCAAGTCTGCGATCTTTGAAGCGACGTCCCTTCTATACACCCAAGGCTTCGATTTGTAGCGTCGTTTTTTCTATTCTGTGCTCTCTCTGTTTCTAATTTCCTTCTGTTCTCTCTTTCAAGTTTCAAGTTTCTAACAGATAGTATTAGGGGCCATGGGGACTTGAACACGAGACCTCACGATCAAACCAGCTCTGATACTATGCTATAAACCAGTTGGTCCCAATAACTCGAGTTGTTGGGAGAGGTCCATGTATGATACTTAACCACTTCCTAACATATGATACACAATTGAACATTTTTCAACAATTAAAGTTATTGAGTGCAACTAGTTATTGACACAGTATCAGAGCCTACTGTGAGTCTGTGACCGAGATATCTTCTGTTCGAAACCCGATGACCTATATATATTTTGTGAAACACATGGTATCCGGCCATGTGCAAACATCAAGCCCATAGTTTTGATGGGTTTAGAGTTTCATCAAACACTTCTCCGGTCAACAATGGCGGATCCAGGGGGTGGCCAACCCGGGCCCCAGCCCAGCCCTCCTCTGGATCCGAAGTTAGTATAGTTTTTATGAAATTTTCGATTTTAGGCATTTGACCCATTGTTATTTTATAATAAGATTGTGTATAACTAGAAAAATTATTAAGATAGACATATTCAAATCACTATTCTAAATTTTGTCTATAAATTCTACCCCCAAAGATTTGCGTCTAAACAAAAACAACGAAGTCTAAAAGTCTAAAGCGCAAAAAACTTAAGAAAATATGAGGTTTGTTCACTTGAAAACTTTACTAGAGCATCTGGTCGATAAGGATGGACACACAATAACAATTGATTAGTCGATTGGTTTGTCTAGTAATGACGCTTTCCGTTTCAACAACTACTATGGAGAGAACCTTTTCAACAATGAAACATGTGAAAACTAATTTGTGCAACAAAATGAGCGATGAATTTTTCGCCAATTGCTCAAGTATTTTATTTGAAACAAAGTATACTAATGGTATGGAATGTAGACTCCATTAGTGATGCATTCGCTAAATTAAAAGACCGTTGTGTATAATTGACATAGTAAAAATACTATGATCATTATATTTTTTTACGGTATCTAATTTTTCTAATGAAATGCGGCCCAATGCTCTACTGTGTTCTGAATCTGCCGCTGTTTAAATCCTTCATTAGCATCTGTCGCGCTGATTATGAGTCCAATGGAGTCTGAACTCTCTTCAGTCTGTTACGTACGCGGCACGTATATGAAACACATTACTTGATACCGATTAAGTATCGTCCTCAATCTCCGGCCAACTTTGTCATCTTTTATGGATGGAGCCTTTTTCTCTCTGCAATACTCTATATATATAAGAGAGAAAAAGAGAGAACTCAAAGGCAAGGGGTAAAAGGGAGAAGAACATATCTTGTTTGCCTACCAAAAATGAATTCAAATCTGGTTCGTAAGCTTGTCATTGCTGTACTTATGGTAGCAGCCTTTCTCATCTCTTGTGCCAATCCATCAAGGATGGTCGAAGGTATAATGATGGTTGATCTTACCAAGCTTGGTTTTGATTGCATGCATGTATATACTTTGATAGATTTTTCTGTGTTTTTGGAGCGACGAGAGAATATTAGTAAACCGTATATGATTTATAACTGAACTTCTTTCTATAACTCGAGCAGGGGCGGACCTAGTAAGGGGTAGGGTGTGTCGGCTCGGAAATTTTGTGAATGACCTATATATTTTTTGTACAAATTTTTTTAATCCGGGGTTTCCGACACACCTCAAATAATTGTGAGCGACACACCTTCATTATACGAGAATGATTTTCTTGTTATAAGGTTATTTATCTTAATTAGTAATAAACAATAATAAGTAAAATCAAATAAATATGTTTGTTTTAAAGTAACCCACACCACAACCCAACAATGAAAAAAATATACATAACCCCATCATTTGAAACTTTTCGTTTCCACCCCTTGATCCTTTTTTTTATTGAAAATAACAAATTGGAGAGTGTTCTAGGGAACTTATGATGACGACATAGTGAGTGGAAACTTTGCCGTCATCATAAGTTCCCTGGATTTTAGGCATGTCGGCCGACTGCCTTCGATAGAGCACCATCATCCGGAATTTGTCACAATTCACCCAACACGATCATCCGTGGTGAACAAGAATTGGAGATCAGATCACCTTTTTCTTTTAGATAGAAATGTGTTCTGACTCTATTGGATCAAGTCATAACCTACGGCTATTCCTACTCCTACTTATGATCAATTTGAAGCGTTTGGTCCAGAGCACGAATACATAAGTCCTTTGGGATCTCTCAGAAGTAGTCAAAGGAAGTACATCGGGCTTTAGGAAAAAACTAGCGTGGGCCCCGGCCATTTGGCCGGAGGAAGGTGAGGTATGAAATTTGATAATGTAATGGGGTGTATAAAATAGTGAATTTGATAATGTAATGGGAAACACGTGATAAAAATAGTGAATTTTAGTAGGAAAGAGACATGAATGATGCAACGAACCAAAAATCAGCTTTATGAACCAAAATCAAGTACCTATTACCTTGTGAAATAATATTGTTTCTGGTAATATGATGAGGTGGAGTAAGTTTTATAGAAATCGAATTTCAGAAAATCGAATAAAAAATCGCCTATCCCACCGGTTTTCGGGAAATGAGCATCTCACAATCGTTGTTAGCTTTTACTCGGCCCGATGGCTGATTAATTTGCTTTATAAAACTTTCAACTTGTCATCATTGTGGTTTTAGGTTTTTTGCCAAGCTATGATAAAATCTAAAGAAATCAAGAATGAACAACACGATTTGGGATAGGAACCAACGTTCCTGTATCCCTAGAAAATGGTGGTAAACACGGACTCACCTGCCAAACTGGTTTGGATTGAGATTTTTATCGGGTATCAGGAAACCATGTGATTATAAATTATACTTGATCAAAACGGCCAAAACTTGAAATTCAACCTATTTGACCAACCCATGCCAAACTCTAATTATTCTTTACTTTTAAACTTCTTCTCAACAAGCTTCTAACCAACAAACTGAACTGCATTATATGGGGCATAGGCGACAAAGGCAAATGGTGTAAAAAAATGCATTTTTTTTTACTCTTTTTAGTTTCTAATTACTGAGACCCACTGCCACATCCCCTTTTCTTTCATCCTTTAGTTTACTTGCTCTTTTTTGTTGCAATTGCAAGGTGCGAAAGAGCATTTTCAGTTATGAAGATAATCATTAATAAAATTTGAAATCGGTTGAGTGACCAATTTATGAATGATTATTTAGTTGTGTATATCGAAAAAGATTTGTTTCGCAACATAAACGATGAATGTACTTTGTAAACATGACATTATGAACTTTATGAATTAATCTCTATTAATTATAATTTTTTTATTACTATATTATTTTATCGGCGACACACTTCTCCGACAATTCTGGGTCCGCCACTGAACTCGAGTCAATTAATTTTTGACATGGTTTCGGAGTTTTATGTGACCGACCGAGAGGTCTTCTGTTCGAATCTCTCTAAGAACCTCATTTGTTCTATGTGAAGCATATGGTATTCGGATCTGTACAAACTAAATGAGTAGTTTTCGTCAGTTTTGTGATTCATAATTGAATATCTCCGAGCAACTCGAGTACATCAATTGGTTCATGACGTACGTAACGTGTTGAACTGGTTTTTGTGTTCGGATGTAGTGCAAGTGTGCAACACAAGAGGAAGAAGAAAAATCTATGCGATGATCTAATTCACTGTGGTCCGCACCTCTCTTGCTCGGTATGTTGCAGCAGTTACAATGGTCAGAACTCAGAACGTCGCTTGCTCGTTCTGCTGCAAATAAAAGTGGCGCCCGGTGAAAGAAAGAAAAGAAAAACACGCACGTACGAGAGTTGATCATTGCCGGTTTGGTTGTGTGCATTGTGCTCTTGGTGCAATAATGAATCGAAGATAAAAGTCCCTGTGCGTGTTTAATAAAAGAACCAGCAGGAAATTAAGGCATGATCCCCGAAACGTTTCGTGCGCAGATTCGAGATCGAACGCCCAAGATTCAATCCGCTGCCTTCATTGTCGGCGTTTCTGGACGAGGCCGTAAAGAGTTCCAATCGGCAAAGGGAGACGACGATGGCTTCTGGCGCTGTGGACAAACAGTCCGTCTCTCGTTGAAGCTTGGAAGCTGGGAATCCATGGGGGAAGGAAACAGGGGAGGAGAAGGGAGGCACAGATTCTGGAATCTTGCGTTGGTGGGACACATGGGCTTTGATTTGACAAAGGCCCATAAAGCTACTTCTCTATTTAATGGAAGCCCAAAGGACCGAAAATCGGCTGGCGTTTCGCGAGGGAGGCAGGCCTACTGCCTGCGAGAACTGGAAACCCGCGCAAGTTTGGAGAAACGGACGAAACGCGAAACGGCCAAAAAGCTTCTTTATTAAATTGACGGCCCAAAGGAAGAAGAATCCGGCAGCGTTATGGGAGAGAGAAAAGGGTACGGCTGGGAAAGTTGGGCTTCCCTTTCACAAACGGGCCCAAATAGCTTCTGCTCCATTTAATCGATGGCCCAAAGAACTGGATAATGCAGCGCCGTTTCGGGTTCGAGGTCGTCGTACTTGTCGGGCAAACTGGGAACTCCCAGAGAACGGAGAAACGGGCGTCCGAAACGTCCGAAACGCGAAAGGTTTTGGCTCCTCAAAACCAAAATCGAAACGCGATAAATTGACGAGAAATTGAAATTGACGATATTTCGCGAGATAATAAAATATCGCGATATTTACTCGATATTTTGACTTTTGTGCGATATATTGACCTGGCGCTGAACTTGCCAGTCGAGTACCGGAAAAAACACAGAAATACATGGAAGATCGGATCAAAATACAGGGGAAACAACACCGAAAAGACTCCGTTTCATGAACGGCGCCAAGATTCCTGCATCCCATTTCCATAATGGGTTCTTTGGCCACTGATGAGACTTACGATCTTGTGAACTTGCGGAGAATCCGACGTTTCTGGTTCTTGTGCGATATCGACGATGACTGGAGCTATGGTGGAAGCAGAATTAATCCCCATTGATGTTCACAGGACCTTCAAGAGTTGCACAGCAAATATGGGAGGCCTCCTTGGCATGAGCCAATAGGGGCGAAGTCGAAGACCAAACTGCAGCAACTGTTTAGACAGAAGAACATGGGCAAAAGCCAATAGTTAACCTGATGTTTTTTATATATCGTTTTCCAAGAAACCCAAATGCAGCAAGGCTCTAGGAACTAGCTAGCTAACCTCATCTGGGATCGGTTTCAAGCTTCTCGCCGACATTACCAAACAGATGGCGGTATTAGAGCTCTTCTCTTGCCAACAACAGCTTGCAGAAAAATAGAGATCATCAAACACAGTTGTTTTGAATAGAAATACCCCAGCACTGCATGGTTTCTATTTCCAGAATACACACCACTTCCAACATTCATCCCAACTAGAATCTCCTTCAAGCCCTTGTTATAATCTGCCAATTGTAGTGGCCAAACGTATTAATGGAAGCATAGAATTATTGTAAAGCAATATGCATGGATATTAAGATGCAAGCTAGTTATGAAGGTTCCTATGAGGTGTGCAATATCTCAAGAATTAGTGTCCGACTTTGATGGCTCGTGGATAACGAGGTGAAATCATGTGAAATTCTGCTTGAGAAATTTAGCGAAACACGAATCATTAAAAACATTCATGGATTTAGAATGGAACTATTACCAATTTAGTATCGGACATTCACAGCTTGACAGTTGAGATGTATACCACCGAGGCATGAACATGTTAACAGCAGTCGTGCAGATATGTGCAGGGCATGGAGGATTGGAGGTTGATTCTTGATACACATAATGTCAGCAGAAGGAACTCATGTTTTCCCCTCCGATTCTTGGACAGCAGTATTCCTCTCTTCTTTTTCACCCGTCAACTGGTGTCTCCATATTCCAAGTGTCTTGTAATCCCAAACAACCTCAGATATCTGACCTTGAGGCAAACTCAAGGTCTTCTAACGTTTTATTGACAAATGCAAATCACAAAAGAACTCTGGATCTTCCAACTTGATATACTCCCTCAAAATCTGTTCATGATCAGGAATCCAGTTCCTGGGAAATGGAGTATAATCACAGAACGGGATCAGAGACATATGCGAGAACTGAACACCTTGAATAACATCAACCAGTCCCATCCTCAGTAGATCAGAATACTCGGGAGCTGAATTATTACTAAACTCCCTCAATGGCTTGCTAAGATTCCTCGAAGCAATCTTGTATACCTTAGCTCGTGATTTCAGCCTATACCTAGCAGCATAAAGTTTAGTCAAAGAGCTGCGTATCACATATGCACAAAACCCAACAACCTTCTTCCTATTATCAGCATACCGATACCAGTCAGCCATGGTCTCAAGAAACTTATTCATCTGATTCTTGGACAGTATCAGTCCTCTCTTGTTTTTCACCGGACGACTGGTGCCTCCATATCCCAAGTGTCTTGTAATCCCAAACAACCTCAGATATCTGATCCTGAGGCAAACTCAAGCCCTTTTGACGTTTTATTGACAAATGCAAGTCACAAAAGAACTCTGGATTGTCTAACTTGATATACTCCCTCAAAATCTGTTCATGATCAGGAATCCAGTTCCTGGGGAATGGAGTATAATCACAGAACGGGATCAGAGACATATGCGAGAACTGAACACCTTGAATTACATCAACAAGTCCCATCCTCAGAAGATCAGAATACTCGGGAGCTGAATTATTACTAAACTCCCTCAATGGCTTGCTAAGATTCCTCGAAGCAATCTTGTATACCTTAGCTCGTGATTTCAGCCTATACCTAGCAGCATAAAGTTTAGCCAAAGAGCTGCGTATCACATATGCACAAAACCCAACAACCTTCTTCCTGTTATCAGCATACCTATACCAGTCAGCCATGGTCTCAAGAAACTTATTCATCTGAGCATTAGTATGAGCCTGACCCGAGTACAGCATAGCCGTACAAGGCAAAGGCTCAGGGTCCTTATCACCTTTAACAAAGGAAAGCCGCCTGAATTGGCGAATGCATTGCTGCAAACTAGCTGTAACTGATAGCAAAGTTCCCACACCCTTTGAACTCACAATTTGTCCTCCACTTGCAGTGTAACGAAGCGTAGGGTATATCACTCTACGGCAGATTATATGATCGAGGAACTGGATTCCTCTGCTGATGTGCTGAATCTCAACTTTGGAGTTATCTAACCTTATCCCATACTTAGTATCACAGAAGTCAATAAGCTGCTTTCTAATCCGCACTGCTTCTTCTCTTGGCCCTCGAATGCCGATCAAGAAATGACCACCATACCGAATGTAATCCATCTTCCTAGTCTTTTCTCTGCCACTGGAAGGTACAAACTCTGGCCATGAGGGGTTGTGGCAGCCATCATCGATCGAATCTTTCCAGATGGAGTCGAGCTTGTTGGGCTTAAAGAAAGCAACTATCATCTCTTCCATGGTTTGATCAAGCTCATTAAGACACACATTTGCAAGCAATGGACTCAGAATCCCACAGGCACCATAGTTAGGTACCTTAGCTGCTTCCTCGGGAGCGAAATTGTAGAACGTTCTCAACCAGTAGGGATCAGGTTTAGGCTCACCTTCCCTCAAGATTTTCTTCTTCGTTTCCTTCTTTTTCTTCCTTTTAGGGTCTTCGTTGCCACTGTTTCGAGAATGCTGGCTCACAAACGGTGATCTCAGCCCGTTTCTTACCAAATTCAATACTTTCCTGTCCTTGATAACCTTTGCCACCGATTCCATCACAACACTAGGATCAACTTGAGAGAAAATTTCACTCACATCACCTTTTAAGAACCATAGATAACCAGCGAAATTGCTTCTGATGGTCCTGATTGCCGTATGGGCGTTCCTTCCCGGACGAAAAGCATGCGACTTGGTCGAAAATCGAGCTTCGAAGAAAGGCTCCAGCACCATGAGCAGCACCTCCTGGACCACCCTGTCCTGGAAACAAGGACCAGGGGAATCAAGCATCGCTTTGAGCTTCCTATTGGAGATGAGCTTGGTGTGCGGCTTCTCGTTGGGGCTGCGGATGATCTGGTGCGCCTTGTCGCTCCATTTGAAGCGGCTGTGAACCACAGCATCCCGTAGGGACAGTAAGGAATGGAGGGTGTAGGAGTGGATGGCGTTGCGAGGAGGGAAAGTGCCGGTCACATGGGCGCAGGAGCGCTGATAAGCGAGAACCCACAGGTCGAGCTTTGAGAGGAAGCCGGTGAGGTTGCGAAACGTGGCGTCCGGCGGGGACGAGAAGGACTTGACCCAGAGGGAGCTGCAGATTTGAACTGGGTCTTCCTTGAGAAGAGAGTTGGGGTCTTGTTGAGTGGTGGCGAGGGAGCAGAGAGAGCGGAGGGAAGGGAGGAATCTCGACCTGGATGCTGCAGTGAACGGAAGGTGTTTGATGATTCTCCTCAACGACATTCTTTTTACCCAAACACTCCTGTTTGGGGACCTTAATACAACAATCGCAACGGAAACGAAGAAGCTCGAGGGGGTGGTGTCCCCGGCGGCGGGATGGACAGGCTGACCTGAGGTCGAAATGGAGGCTCGAAGATTATTGTTCTTCTAGCTGCCATTTGTTAACGAAGGCTAGGTGTTCGACGAAAATCCCGCCGGGACCCGGTATTTGTACTTCAAGCGAATTAGAGAGGAGATGAAAATATTACCTTCTAAGCCCCGAACTTATACGAGTTTCCTTCTAAGGTCCTTTAACTTTAACAGTTATCAGCTCAAGACCCTGAACTTGACAAGAGTCTTATTGGTACCATTTTCTGTTCATTATCATCTATTATAGAATCTATTACTCTCATATTGCCTTATGACTAGCAATAAGCCAAATAGCAAATAGTATCCTTCCTAAGTGATCGATACAACAAATTGAAAGTTGATCTCCATATGCATCAATTGTTGATGAAGAACAAGAGCATAAATTAAACAAGTAATCACCAAGTTATCACACAACATATAGATGACCGAGACGAAAGGACAAGGAGTTTAGTAAAATAGGTTGTCACCCAAACCATTTTCGAAATCAAGATATTTAGAGATTGATATTCAGCCTCCAAGGAAGAACAAAAGTGTCCAAAATGGCATGTTTAGTCTACATGAATACCAACCCTCAAAATTTCAAGATTCTAGATAAGCAACACAAAGATGAGTTCTCTAACTAATGAAACATGATCATACAACTTGTTTTCAGGGAATCAGATCTTGGACATCGAGAATATCAGCAAGAACACCTGCTGCAGTTGTGTCGTTGCCCGCACCAGCACCTTGGATGACCAGCGGCTCTGTATTGTAACACCGGGTGTATATCTCCACCTGCGAAACAACACTCTTTCGATGCAATCAAATGGCGATTTGTCCGTAAGGTTATATATACAGCGAGTTCAGACTTACCAGATTGTCACTTCCTCTCAATCTTCCCAAGGGAGAACTCTTGGGAACCTCTCGGATCCCAACTTTACACCTGACAATGAAGTGACATAAAATATGGTAAGCAGTAGCTAGTAGGTAACTTAATGGTATCGACAAACTATAGGATAATCTACTGGAGAGAACTTGGCAACAAGAATTATCTGATACATTGATGGACTAAAAATTCGCAAGTAGTGCCATTGCTGAAAACATGGCTAAAAATTCGCAGGTCATGTAATGCATGTGAATAGAGTGGTACTTATTTTGGTTGATCACACAAACATAGCGGAGCACCATTGCGAAAGTGGAGGCACTTGCAGCTCTTTCTTGAATTCTTTTATCAAGCAAAACAATGCCCTTGCTCAAGAATTCCTCAACAGACATCACATCAGGCCCCATTTCAGGGGGGTAAAGGCTCTCAACCTGACCAAAAGAACAAGATATGGCAAAGGGAGAAGAGTTACTGCAGATATTCTTCTTTTTTTTTTTTAGGGAACTGCAGACATTCTGATTTATCCATGTAACAGAAACAATGAAAGGGAAAGAAACAAACTTCAATGCTATCCATAGTGATCCGCCTCCCAAGTAGCCGAGCAAGGATCAAAGCCTGTATTCATTAGCAATAACTATAAGTAATCATCTGAGTTTAGCCATGTTTTCAGCAATCACAAGCAAAAAGAACAGACATTTTCAGCAAATATAAGGGAAAGCAAAAAAGATATGGATTCAATCCACGTTTTATCAGGCAAGCCAATTGATGTTTTTCCTTCTGCAACTTATTTAGATTTTTCGTGTAACTTGTCATGTCTTCTTTGAACGAAAGAGGAGTCTCATTAGTTGATGTAGTCCACTGTTAATACTGAATACTACCAGTCAAATCGCAAGAGAACTGGCAGGATTCTTTTGAATGCAAATATAAATTGTCATATTGATCATCAATAGTTTTATCTGTAGCTGATATGTATTCTTGGTATGGGTAAATTTTGCAAAGGAGCATCGCGAGTGAACAAATAGTATATCATCACATCATATGCACATACGAGACCTAACCTTCCTGGCGACATCCATCCCGCTGAGGTCATCACGTGGATCTACAAAACTGCTGCTAAGTTAATGACCATGCCATAGAAAACTCCGAGACATTTGGAAAATATTCTAATGCGGGTGAAGTTCAACAAGGCACCATAAGAGCTTAAGGAAGGACAAAAGAAGCTCAATTTACATTTGACGTATAAAATCTAACTGCAAAACCAAGATAGAACGACCGGTTCAATCATTTTCAATTAAAGGATCAATTTAGATGCAAAACCGAGAAAGAAGACCTGGTTCAGTGTATCCTAGACTCTTAGCTGCTTTAACAACTTCACTTAGTGGCTTTCCATCTTCAATCCCACTCATTACGTATCCCAGTGTGCCTGTTGGAAACCAAAATTACAGAACGCAACTCACATGTCTCAGAAAATTATGATACTCAAAACATGAACATTATTTAGAAATTGCTCAAATTCTCACCACTCAAACTTCCAGTTATGTGATTCACGGGGTCTCCAGATGAAATTACACGGTTCAAGGATACTATGACGGGAAGGCCAGCACCAACCTATGAACAAAAACCAGGTTAGTGCTTTATGAACTCCAATTTGTCCTCCTTTAAACACAAATTATATGAAACACCACAATTTATACATCATGAAAATTCAAAACAAAAAAGCAATATCGCTATAATCATTATCATGCTTGAACAAGTGATGAACCCATGTATGAGTATGTTACAACTGACAAGCTAGTTCTATGACTTAGAATGGAGATCATAAGGAGTAGCCTGGCCAAAGAGACAAGATACATAAACATGAAGAAGCATTTACTTACAGTGGATTCATGGCGAATACGACGAGGAAATGACATCAATTTATCATAAGATTCCTGCAAGATGTAACCAAAGATATACTCATTTGAATCACACAGGTGATTATATATGGAGGTGTCAACTATCATCGATAGAATAAGAAATGCAGGGCACTAGACAATGCCAAATGCTATATACTCCACATATTAATAAATTATTAACTTGTTCTTGTGCCCCAATGTGCTATGATGAGACGAGCAGATAGGTAATATCACAGAAATAATTACTATTATGTTATTCAATGTCATAATAGCATTATGCAAGGATTTTCATTCAAACATAACCAAGTATTGCACCTTTCACTATTTTAACACCACAGATCATCACAAAATCCATTAGTTATGGACTGAATGAAAATAAGGATGGTTAGCAAAGTTCAATACCAGTGAAGACGTAAGAGGTTTCTTGTTTGCTAGGACAATGCAACATCCTAGATCAACCACTTGAGTCAGTATGTTTACAGTCTCCGAACTGGCAGAGCAATCTACCACCACCAGACCTAAGCACAATACCTCTCATAAGTGGGAGTGATAGAGACACACCACCAGCTTCTAGGTAAGCAAAGTGGATAAGGTAAGGAATGCACAATTGCACACTTTTACTGCATAAAAGACCTTTACTGTAACATGCTAAAGTGCACTACCTGTCGATTTACCCAGAAGAGCTGCAATCTCCATCATTTTACTTGTCGATTCAGCACCCAGGTAGGCACGGCTTTCGCCTTTCATTACCAGACCAACAAAAAGAAATAAGCAAGAAAGGAAATGCAATATGCCAAAAAAATGGGGATCAGACTGTTGGATAGATGAACTAACCCAAACCCGGAAGGTCTGAAAGGGAGAAACCGGAGTCGGACTTGAGCCGGCAGACCTCAGACAATAATTCATCACTAAGTTCTCCTGTTGACACATTCGATGGAACAACTAACGATCTGCTATCAGCGATACCCACAACTCTCAAGTGAATCTCCTGCGATCCAAAACCAAATACAAACACCCCCCAACATACCAAGAGTTCATCATTCCTTCATTCATTATGACCAGATAGTGAAAACAACGAAATGGGCATTTGAAATCCAAATCATTCACAGGACAAACAATAGATGAAACTGGGTTTGGTTTCGCAAATTAGGGCGGGAACTTCAACTGGAACACCAACCTGTTTGGCATGAAGGGATCGGCAGGAGACAATGTGGCGGAGGAGCTGGCGGCCGACTCCTCCACATCCCATCAACAGCAAAGGAATCGCCTTCATCGTAGTTCTTACTGAGTGTCAGACGATCACTCTACTCAGTTTGCCGCTTCTCACTCTTTTTATCCTTGTGTTGTCGCGAGATTAGAATTTATACTGGTTTTCAGTTTGGGTTCAATTCAACACCGTGATTAACGATTAGAGTGGTAATTTACCAAAGTTTTCACTTAGTTTTTGACCAATAACGAAATGGTCACAAAATTTCAAAACCATAAAAAGATTAATAACAAAATTTACTATGATAAATATTACCGTATGATCATTGTTGACAACTACAATAATCTACAAAGAAGAGGTTGGTATATTGTGGTGGTCGACCTCCAATGCAATTATCCTCTTCTAAGTCATTAAGATTAAGATATGACAAGTAACTTTTCAATAAACTTGATTCAATTCAGTGATAAAGTATTGTCTGTGCATCACAATTTCGGTTTATATAGTATTCTTAAAATAATTTTGCAAGTGGCCCCCTATAACAAGCAAGGGTTATTAGATTTAGAGGTTTGGGTTATTACCCTAAAACACCTAACTTTTTATTGTTTGTCTCACAATGCATTAACCTTGCATGCTCAAAATAAAATAAAAAGAATTTAGTACTAAAAGGGAAATTAGTTCTCTTTCTTAGTAGTAAAAGGAAATTTAAAGGCTTAATTGCAAGTTTGGTCACTCGAATTGCTACAAAATTTCATGTTTGGTCACTCGAATTGATTTATTCCATTCTTAGTCACTTAAATTAGTTTAACAGTTCAACCTCCGTCAAACTCCGTTAGTACCGTCAGTTAACTGCTGACGTGACTAACAGAGGTGCTTAGTCATCCTATTTTAACCAAAAAAAATAAAAAAATGCCACATCATTAAACCCTTAATATTTTAAAAGTCCACCCAAACTCAATCAACCCCTGACCCGAGCCGAACCCGTGAACCGACCCATTCACCTGTTCCCCCTCTCCTTCCCCCCTCTTCTTCCCCAGCTCCGACCCCATTCAATCTCCCAAACCCTATTATTGACGACGGCGCCTTGGTGATTAGAGACCAAATTAAGAATGCTCACCGTCCTGAACTCATCGAAATTCACCATCCCGTCGCCGTCGGCATCGACTCTCCGGATCATCTCCTTGCAGGCTTCCATCCGCTTCCCTTCCTTCAATCCCAGCGACGACAGCACCGACCCCAGCTCCTCCACCGTGATCATCCCGTCCCGATCCCTATCGAACACCTCGAACGCATCTCTCAATTCATCTCCTCCGACGCCACCGCTGTCAATTTTAATTTCCTCTGCCTCCAGATCTGACGCCCTCGCCTCTCCCTCCCGATCCCTGTCGAGCTCACAATCGCCGGCCTCGCGCAGACCACCTCGAGCAACACAACCCCAAAAGAGTAAACGTCCGATTTATCGGTGAGCTGAAACGTCCGGAAGAATTCCGGGTCGAGGTACCCGAAGCTCCCTTTCAGCGCCATGCTGTGGTGGTCCGGGTCGGGCAGACCCGCCTGAGAGAGCCCGAAATCGGCCACCTTCGCGACGAAATTCTCGTCGAGCAGGATGTTCGTCGACTTGACGTCCCTGTGAATGATCCCCCCGTCGGATCCGGTGGGAAGATAGTGCTGGCCTTTGGCCGACCCGATGCAGATCTCGAGCCTCTGCTTCCAATTCAGCATCGTGGTGGTGGAAGCCACGGAGGAGGGAGGAGAAGTAGAACTGGAATCATCATCGTCGGATCTGTAGAGATGGTCTCTGAGGGTTCCGTTTTTTCATGAACTCGTAGACGAAGATCATCTCGACGCCGTCGTCGCAGTACCCGATTAAGGAGACGAGGTGGCGGTGGCGGATCTTGGAGGGAGAAGTGAATTGATTCTCTGACGCCCTCGCCTCTCCCTCTCCGCCAGCGGCCATGTTTCTACATAGGATTTTGAACTTCTCGAAGTCAATCAGCTCGTCGCCGTTGGAATCCACCTTCATCACCATCTCCTCCACCTCCGCCTCGGTCACAGAGATCCGGGTGTTCTTGGCCATCTCGTTGGAGCCGTATCTCTGGTTGAGGTTGCCGCGGAGCTCTGGTTGGGGTCGGAGATGGGGAAGAAGAAGGGGGAAGGAGAGGGGGAACAGGTGAATGGGTCGGTTCAAAGGTTCGGCTCGGGTCAGGGGTTGATTGGGTTTGGGTGGACTTTTAAAATATTCAGGGTTTAATGATGTGGCATATTTTTTTTTTTTTTTGGTTAAAATAGGATGACTAAGCACCTCTGTTAGCCACGTCAGCAGTTAACTGACGGTACTAACGGAGTTTGACGGAGGTTAACGGAGAGTGACCAAAGTTGGACTGTTAAACTAATTTAAGTGACTACGAATGGAATAAATCAATTCGAGTGACCAAACATGAAATTTTGTAGCAATTCGAGTGACCAAACTTGCAATTAAGCCGAAATTTAAGGGAGTTGATAAAGGTCGTCCTTAAAATTACTATTGATCGTCCTAAAAAATAACAAAGTTACATTTTTAACCTTTTGGCATTTTTAGCAAACAAACATCACTTTAACTAAAAAAATGAAAAACACTCAATTTCCCACACTCTCGAATTCATCGTTGACATTCTTGAGTCGTAATCGTTGAGAATACGTCCGAATCATGAGTAGTGACTCCGACGAGGTAAAAATCAGATTTTTTTTCAAAAAAAATTCCAAAACCCCTCAACTGAAGCCAATTTTCGTTTGTACCATGGCTCAACCTAAGGCAATTTTCGGTTGTACCATGGACCAACCGAAAATTGGCTTCGGTTGAGCCATGGTGCAACCGAAGGTGATTTTCGGTTGAGCCATGGAGCAACTGAAGGTGATTTTTGGTTGGTCCATGGTACAACCGAAAATTGGCTTCGGTTGAGGGATTTTGGGTTTTTTTTGGATTTGTTTGGTTTATATCAATAATTTTCTATTCTTTTACTACGATTTATGATTCGATCCATAAGATAATTTGTTGAATTTTGGTTTATATATTTTTTTTAGATTTATGGAAGGGGGAGGAGTTGTTTCTTTTGTGTTTGATTTTGAAATTCAAAATGGGCAATTTGGTAAATTACATATTAAGTTAGGACGATGGTTAGTAATTTTTACGACGACCTTTAACCATTCAGAAATTTAAATAAAGGCTATTGGGCTATGGTTCCTAAATCGGGTCGATTCACAGGCCAGCCCAATCAGCCCATCGCCGCCGCCCTCCGGCGACCTGCGGCGGGGTGGGTTGTTCGTAAATTTCTCTGAAATTTTCATTTCCCATTCCCACTTCTTAAATTTCCGTTTCTAATTAACAGGTAAAAAGGATTTAGGGTTTCCACTTTTCAGTTTCGTTCTGTTTTCACTCCCCAAATCTTTTCTTTCTTCCACCAGAAATCAAAATAAAAATATTGATCAAAGAACGAACTTTCATCACACGCTCGTTGGCGACTTGGCGACTTGGCGTCAGGCACTCTTCTCTCTCACTTGGCTTCCCATTTTGCCCGAAAAGGCTTATTCTGGGCTGCTGCGCTGCTCAGTCTCGTGCGATTCTCATTCAAGTTCCTTCCTCCCCAGATACGAGGTTCCATCTTTGTCTCTTTTTTCCATTTTGGGTATATTCATTATTATGCATATATCGTTCATGGTCGTTGGGGAGATCACATAAGTTGAAAAGCTACGAGCTTTCTGCTCAGCTACCCTGAAACTGTTTCGAGTTGTAGTTCACTGGGTCAGTCTTTGTTGGTATCTTCCAATTTCTATTGAGAAGCTGAATTTCCTTCATTTGGTTGGTTCATCTCTGGCGCATTGATGTTTGTGGTGAAGTTTGTCTGAAATGGCTGATAATCTGGGTTAGTTAGTTAGTATGTGTATGAAGTCTTTTTTCTTTTTGGTTTGTGCTTCACTTGTAGGGTGTGTGTATAGGTCTAGTTTGGTTAATTTGAACAGCTTTATTAGTTAGGTTAAATGCGAGCTGGTAGGAAATAGTTGGCAATTCTGTTTTACGGGCTCCTGCCAGTTAGTTTTTCTATGAATTGATAGGAGGAGAATTTATTGAAAGGGGACTCCAAGCATTTAGTTTACAGACTGTTACAGTTTGAATCACATGCGAGGTTTTCAGGCTTAGTTTCATGTTATTTTAACGCTTGTTGTTGCATAACTATTATATGCTGATGGAATTGCTTGCAGATTTGAATAAGATTGTTGCTTTGATTGGGAAAGCAACATGCTTTTGATTTTGATGGCTACGTAGTTTCTCTCCCCTAGAGTCTTAAGCCTGCTTAGTTCATTGGTATGGACGTTCATGTGATCGAAGAAGGAATGGGTCAGCGAACGATGGCCAGCGATGGAGATGCCGAAAGCAATGACTGTGCAGAAGCAAACAACAACATGGTGCAACGTGACAATGGAACTGCTGCTGAGCCGCACATAGGTATGGAGTTCCCTACTGATGAAGCTGCCAAAACTTTCTATGAAGAGTACACTAGACGTCTAGGGTTCAACTCCAAGGATGGTCAGTTGGTTCGTTCCGAAACTGATGGGACAATTGTTGCTCGGGAATTTGTGTGTGGTAAAGAAGGACTGAAGCGACGGTATACTGATACTTGTGATGCAATGCTTAGGATAGCACTAAAGAGTGAGGATAAGTGGGTGGTCACAAAGTTCGTGAAAGTTCATACTCATTCCTCTGATAACGGTCGCACCAGGCTTCAGTCGACGAATAGCGGTCCCAGCAAACACCAGTCGTCTAATAATGGTGCCACCAAACTTCAGTACCTCAGGCCGAAAAGGCATTTTGCTGGTGCTGCAAAACCCGTCTCGACCGAAACCAACCACTGGGTGGTGGGCAAGGTTCCCAGTGGTGTAATGTATGTTTCCATGGATGGAAACCGACCCCCACAAGAGAATCGTGGGATTAGGAACTCTGTTGGTGAACCAAATCGAGTTACGAAGATCCATCCAGCAGCAATAAATTCTACCATTCGGCCAAATATGCACAAGAGAACACTAGGAAGGGATGCACATAATCTTTTGGAGTATTTCAAGAAGATGCAGGCTGAGAACCCTGGTTTCTTTTATGCAATACAGCTCGATGACGATAACCGTATGTCGAATGTTTTCTGGGCTGATGCTAGGTCAAGGGTAGCTTATAGTCATTTTGGGGATGCCATCACGTTTGACACAAACTACAGAGTCCACCAATATAGGGTACCATTTGCTCCATTTACAGGGGTGAACCATCATGGACAGATGATTTTGTTTGGTTGTGCTATACTACTGGATGAGTCTGAAGCTTCTTTTCTTTGGCTTTTCAAGACATTTCTTACGGCGATGAACGATCGGCATCCTGCATCAATTATCACTGATCGTGATAAGGCCATACAAGTTGCAGTCTCACAAGTCTTTCCTGAAACAAGACATTGTTTGAATAAGTGGAATGTCTTAAGGGCAGGGCAGGAAAAGTTGGCTCATATATGCCTTTCACATCCCAGTTTCCAGGTGGAGTTGTACAATTGTATCAACTTGACTGAAACTATTGAGGAATTTGAATTCTCGTGGAGTTCATTAGTTGATAAATATGATTTGAAGGGGCAAGAATGGCTCCAGTCTTTGTATGACTCTCGTGCTCAATGGGTACCAGTATACTTCCGAGATTCTTTCTTCGCTGAAATATCTCCAAATCATGCATTTGATGCTTCTTTTTTTGATGGTTATGTTAACCAACAAACCACCTTACCAATGTTCTTTAGGCAGTATGAAAGAGCTTTAGAGGTTTCGTTTCAAAGGGAGCTAGAAGCTGATTTCGACACGATTTGTACAACACCGGTCCTAAGGACACCTTCCCCTATGGAGAAACAGGCAGCAGATCTATATACAAAGAAAGTATTTACAAAGTTTCAGGAAGAGCTGGTTGAAACTTTTGTATATACTGCTAACAGAATCGAGGGTGATGCAACTGTCAGCACATTCAGGGTTGCTAAGTTTGAAGATGATGACAAGGAATATACTGTTACATTGAACTATGGAGATATGATAGCCAACTGCAGCTGCCAAATGTTTGAGTATTCAGGCGTACTGTGCAGACATGTTTTGACAGTGTTCACTGTGACAAATGTTCTTACTTTGCCACCTCATTATATCTTGGGGCGATGGACGGTAAAGGCCAAAGCTGGTCATGGGATTGCTGGACCTAGTACTGAGTCATCATCCAAACCAGAAATTCTTACATCTCGATACAACAATCTCTGTCGAGAAGCTATCAAATATGCTGAGGAGGGGGCAGTAGCTTCAGAGACTTATAGTGCAGCATTGGCTGCCCTTAGAGAGGGTATAAAGAAGGTTGCAGCTGCCAAGAAAAATGTTGCCAAAGTTTCACCAACAAACTCACAAGTTAGCGGGACTGCTGCTCAGGATGGCAAAAAGGCATCTGCACCAGCATCAGATGCACCCTCTCTGTTGTGGCCTGATCAAGAAGAAGTTATTCGTAATTTTAATCTAAATGATAATGGTGCGTCAACTCAGTCTGTTGCTGACCTAAATCTTCCCAGAATGTTCCCTGTATCCGTGCAGAGAGATGATGGTCCTCCTGGCAACCTGGTAATCCTGAATAATGTTTTCTCTGTGAAGTTTATGCATGGTTTTTCTTAGTTAAGAAAGTGGTTTTGTTTCATAAAACTGATGATATACTTCTCGCTGTTACTTACCCGCTGGTTTTGTTCGGCAGGTAGTTCTCCCTTGTCTTAAATCAATGACCTGGGTGATGGAAAACAAGAATTCTACAACTGGAAACCGAGGCGGTGTTATCAACCTAAGGGTTTGTTTCCGGTCTCTATTCTATACTGGTTGCCTGATTTTGGGAGGGATTTATTTGATGTGTATTACCGTTGCAAATGCTTGCAGTTGCAAGATTACAGCAAGACTCCGTCATCAGAGTTTGAGGTTAAGTTTAATGTTTCAAGAGTCTCATTAGAGCCTATGCTGAAGTCAATGGCATATATCAGTGACCAGCTTGCCGCACCACCTAACACTTTCGCTGTGATCAACTTGAAGGTATGAACCCTCTATATTCCAAGTCTTTCTCCTACAAGTGGGTGTAAGAAAAGGGGGAAAAGTCTGAGAGTAGTTGGTTATTGTTTCTCCAAACAACCTTCAATTCTCTGGCCACTGATAGTCTTTTTTCCCATTTTCTCCCACACTGGTTCAAGAAATATGGTTATGGAAAGAGGTCTGCTTAAGAATTTTGCTTCCATGGTGTCTGCCTATCTTCCAAAAAGCTATTTGCGTGCTGTTACCTATTTATAGAGAAAGAGAGAGCGAAGTAGCATACTTATAATCATATAGTTGGAGCGGTTTGAACCAACTCTTTATATGCATTCCATTGACAACAACCATCCTCCCTTTACCGGTATAGGAACAAGTCATCTTGGTCAAGAACTAGAAAATCTCTACTTTCAGATGCCTTTAATGTTATGACTTTTCCCCCTTTTTTGCCAATTCAAGCATGTTAGTGTATATGTTCCAGCTCCCTGTCCTTAATTTTGCTCTGGTTTTTTTTATGGTTTCAGCTTAATGATACTGAAACTACTTCTGAAGAGTCGGAGGTTAAATTCCGGATCTCCCGGGATACCCTTGGTGCTATGTTAAGATCGATGGCCTACATACATGAGCAGCTTGCAAACACTGTAAGTTTGGTCTCACTATGCATAGCCGGTTTTTAATACTTCGCTAAGTGTGTGTGACCTGTGGAACTTTTTTTTACTTGTTCCGTTTCTGCCTGTGGTAGACAACTGTCTGCCTCCTGGAGTCCTGCTGCCAATGTTGAACTTGCATGATTTCTTCTCGCAACAGTGCCAGAGCTCTGTTATTTCTGCGTGAAAAATAACCTGTTGTAGTAGCTTTAGCATAATGTTAGCCCAAAGAATGAACATCATTGAACTTTAGCAACTTGCCTGACATTTTGTACTCTAACTACGATCATTTGATGGAACCGTGGATTATTAGGCCAAGTTCGAACGACTTATGAACCACATAACTAATTAACATCTTCTCTTGAATTCAGGTGGAGCCATCGGTGGAACCTCAACAAAAGAAGCAACGTAAGTGAAAGAACATTAGCCGTTTGCTCTACGAGGTGTGTGTAACCAATCAGACCACGTTTTGTACATGTTGAGTGATTTAGGGGACAACCATATCCTCCCAATTTTTTCACATCTCTCAGATTTCATCCCTGGTAGGACTTCTGATATTTATTGTTCCCCAGACTCCCTTTGTAGCCAACTTTGTGTAACTGTGTAAGCTCTAGCGAGCTTGGCGTGTAAAATATGTTGTACATGTGTGGGTGAGAGCCAATTCGAAATCAAGCAACTCTTCTTCATTGCACTCTCATCTAGTAACAGAATGAATAATACAGCATGTCAGAGCAGATCTTCATTTCTTTGCTGAAAGGAATTCAGTTTCTACCATTCGGATGAGCATTTTGTATCAAGTCCAGCAAATGTCAATATGCTTAACGAGAACCATGTAACAAATTTGTCTGTCCCAGTTTGCACAAAATCACATTATGTCAACAACCTTCAATTGGTTTCGTCATGGCTCTAGATTACAGACTAACACAAATGAAAGCAAGAAACTCAAGCATATTGAGTTGGACGAGAGACAAAAATCCTGCACTATGTCACTTCCAGTCGCTTTCCCGTACAACCTACAGTAAATAAGACCGCCACGGCTAACATTAGCCCAGCCACCATCCATCTGACACAAAAGAAGGTCCTCGATAGCTAATAAAACTCCTGAGGGTAGGCTACTGGAGGTCTATTCTCGCAGCATGTTGCTCGAGTAAAGCTAATGTCTTGGCAACCAGAAAAAGAAAGGTCCTTGCTGAGAGATCTCTCTGCACCCGATACGCAAGCCTCTACAAACTCCTGTAGTCTATCACAGTAACTTCATCTTCTGGTGCATCTAGGTCTTGGTAACTACACAAGAGAGAGAAGAAAAAAAAATATTCAGATGACAAGAGGATGGCAATAAGCCATAACCAAGTATAGCCAGTCATTTGTAAGAAATGTCGGGAAAGACTAGAGAAATAAAGCCACAAGATTAGCTACTATGGGACTTCAGCTTCAGCCAGAAAAAAAGGTGCAAGAAGTTTGATACCTGCGAATACGCCTTGGATCCTGCCGAAAGGCTGAAGATAGAAGTATAGGAGCTTGCCCCCCTAATTGAGGCCCAGGTCTTGCATTCCTACCGCCACCACCACCTTCAAATGGAGGAGGACCGCCTTGTTCTCTGAACATTCGCATGGCAACCTCAGGAGGTGCAGGTACAAAAGGACCCAGAGGACTGCATATACAATTTTTCAGTAAATATCAGATGACTACCATAGCGAAGCACGAGAGATAATCAATCTGATTGGTCAAGAGTGTCTCGACAGCTTACCCAGCACCAGGAACAGGCATTAAGACGGGTGGTGGGGGGATGTCGGAGGGGAATGGATGAATCCCTCCACCTTGTGCACCAAAACTATCATACATCTGTTCATCGCCATTCCCACCATCAGGACCATCGTTGTTATTGGACTGGAACTCCCCTGATTGTGGGTTTTCGGGTCGATCATATCTTTCACCACCATTTGCTTGATTGTCAAGTTCTCTCCTGTTCCCACGGTCGTCCTTCAATCGGCTTTGAATACCTAACCTCTTCCGCATTGGTCGGTCTCTCTGCAATAAAATTGAATATTAGTAGGAAGCACTAAATAGGAATGATCAGCAGTATAAAAATCATCAGACTGAAAATGGTAATACTACATTGCAACAAATACACTTCCACATATAAGAGGTGTATCTGCAACATCGAAATTTGTTCAAAGTCCCCACTATTGAGTAGGAGGCCCAGTTTATAGTTCGTCCACACTTTGGAAACTAGACAGATTCAAGAAATGTAAGGGGTGAGAGGTAAACGTTTCAGGATCTTGGAACTTTATCAAATGAGGATATCAATTATGTAGCCTAAACTAAAAGGGAGACAAGAAACTGCTTCTAAATTGCTAGGCCAAGAGCCCAGATTTGCAGCCTCAGGGTCAGGGGAACCAAATGGAAGTACTAAATACTTTACCAAGGAGGAACACTTGCTTATAACAAGCAGGAAAAGGAGGTATCAAATACTGACTTTGCTATTTTAAAAGGAAGGATATACTGACTTCTCTCGAGCATTTTCGTACAACGAAGTGTGTACAATCTTGCCGCTTTATAAAACGAGGATATCCATATTGCAACCGAAACTAGAAGTGACAAAGAACGATTACTAAATTGCTAAGCCAAGAGCCAAACTTGCTGTATACGAGGTAGCCAAATGGAAGTATGATATCAATTTCAAAAGGATGTATACTTGCTTTTAAGAAGCAGGAAGGAGGTATGGCATGAGCAATAAGTCTCAGAACCAACCATGTAGACCTATAAAAGCCACTTAGTAGAACTGATTTCATAAGGGATTACCAGTTGAGGCCGTTGCATAACAGGAGTGCCACCGGGTGCATTTGGATCACTGTATACAGAAACCAGATAAACATCAAGGGAATACAAAACTAAAACCAGAGAGAAAAATAATACAAAACATGAAGGTGCTTACTTCATGTAGTTTTCGAAATAAAGCTCCTCCCTCACTTTGGATGTCAGCTCTAAGATAACTTCCGTATGCTTAAGTTTCAGATGCTTGTGCACAAATTCAGCAGCGTGAAATAGTTTTGTGCAACCCTTTGCTCCGCAACCATATTTCCATCCATACTTCTCATCCCTGATTTTCCTCACATAAGGATCCAAATTTTCAACAGCTGCAGCATCGATCTTCTCCTTAGCTGTCATTGTTTCCAGCGGATCCTGTCCCCTGAGCCTTTCTTGCCAACGGGAATCAAGCTTCTTCTCCCACTCAGGTCCTCCACTTTCAGAATCAGAAGTCTTTCCCTCTGCCCTAATGTGCCTTAGACCTTTAGGTTCACTTGTTTCAAGCATCCCATAGTAGTCCACACCATGAATCCGCCAAAGATAAGTCAGAAGAGTGTCCAATAGTTCAGTCCCCTCTAATCCCTTAACAGAGGCCAACCCTCGTATAATGATAACAGGGCCAGTGGAGTCGCCATGAGATTTCTCTCGGTTTGTTTTATCACTCTCAGAACCAGCTAAAACATTCTCAGCAACTCCCTTTTCAGAATCAAGCTTGCGAACAAGAGCTTGTGCTTGTTCAACATCAACCTGAATTCTTCTGGGATCCGAACTAATTGAGTGGGCCTTCGGAGCTGCTGAAAGCACATCAGATTGTTTTCCAGGTGCCCTTCCATTTCGCTTTCTTTTGCCCCCAGTATCTCCTTCGTCATCAGAATTTGGGTTGCTGGTGGTCTGTCCAGTCTTACTTGGGGGCAAAGCACTTACACCAGGACCTCTGTCATATTAAAATCAAAATTCAGACTTCACATACGACCACATATATCTACACCTAGCTATAGCAAACATACAGAATATGCAAGTACATGTCCCAGACAGTCAATCTTACATGTCCAATGTCCCACTTTGCAGATCAAGCAAAAATTCCTTGGCAGCTTTGCGGACAAGTTCATTCCTCCTGCAACAATCACAGATATAAAAACAAATATAAAAACCAACAGAGGAACAACAAATCCAAATCACATCTTAACTACAACAAGAAATCAGACAAATAGGGTACTGAAATGAGGCAATGTAATCTTAAAAGCTACAATCATGTGTTCATCATAGTTGGGCATTCTAACTTCCGCCTTCACTAAAACCATACAAACGTAATGCCAGTTGGGGACAAACCGAAATAAGAAACAACTCATCCTTGCATACATGTCAGTAGTAAATACCTTTCAATGACTGTCACAAGATTGGTGGGATGGTATTTATCTTTTAACCTGCACCAATAAAGCATCAATGAGAACAAAACTAGTACAAATTCATCTGAGAATTACTCAAGTGAAGACTTACCATTCCTCATCTTTGTGAGCATCAAAAAATACTCTTTTCTGAGTTGATATGTACTCTGACTTGTATTCTTGATATCTGAGCAATCAAACATTCCTGCTACTTCAGAATTTCGGAACAAAGAATCAACCTCATGAGTAACCAGAAATGTGTCCTCTGTATACCTGCGTTCAGCTTCAGCAGGAAGTATGTCATCTTCAAGCTCCTGAATGAATTGTTTGTATGACATCAAACCTTCTCTGGAGAGGAAAGGAATTGCCACATTAAATACCAACGGAAAAAACATAACCAGAATAGTATGAAGACACTGCGTCATCAAACATATGCAGTTCTTTTTTTTTTTTATGAATAATAAAAGCAGGTCCATCAACAACAGCATCATAGCACACAGTCGATAAATGCTTTTTCTTTTTATGAATAACAAAAGCAGGCCCCAAAACAACAGCATCATAGCACATAGTGGATAAAAGCATCCAGGAAGCATCTGTTGAGTTGAACCATATTTATAATCAATCAGAATGAGCTTTCAGAAGTATGAAGTAAACAGCATCACAAAGAAAACAAACATTACAAGCTAATACAAGAGCCCATTCCACTAACAACTAAAACTAACCTTTGAGTAGACCCAGCATTGGAAGCATCACCGAAACCACCCCGACCTGCATCCCAGTCTGCATAAGAAACCGTACCTCAGTGTTAAATAACAACAAGTGAAGACACTAGAATATACTAGCCATAGTTGACTTGAAGCATTGATCCAAACTGCAATCCACTGGACTTCAGAATATTAAACAAAGAACATTATTTCCCCGCCAAAGACACTAGATATCTTGGCCCTCAAACATCAATACAGGATAACCAAATGCATTACAAATTTGCAGGCAGAAAGATATGTATATATGAGGTACCACATTCATATTATATGACCAAAGAGAACATCGATACAGGATAACCAAATGAATATACTTGGACCCCACTAATTATGAAGTGAAGACCTAGTAAACATAAAAGAAAATTATTTAGTCAACCATTGTATTCTCTCCAAGTCCGTTCCACCGGCACACCACAAGACCTCTCATGAACATTTTCATCCCATTCCCGGTTCTCACCCACATAGCAATAACCCCCTTCAAGAAGTTTAAGCTGACAAAATGAGATATCACAGGGAATAGAGCCGCTTTCACCTACACCATCGGCAGCTAAGTGTCTACAGCACTCAAAGGGAAAAGAATGCGCTAGAACCTTAACTACAAAAGAAATAGCAGCTGAAAGCATGCTTCAGAGGAGTCTGAATTCACATTGCCCTGAGAGAAGCACATAAGCAGCCTGCTTGATGAGTTCCAGGGTCAATGAGCCTAATATAGACTTTTATCACTTGGGAAGTTATTGCACCAGAAGGACCACGCTCTAAAGACAAACCCCAATGCAACTTTTAAGATTTGGGAAGACAAGTAAATCATCCTGGACAGTGTAACTCGTCCACATAATATGAAAGAAAAACCACTAAAAGAGTATTCTATTAGAATTCAGGATTATAACAAAACAGTGGGAGCTGGATTATGACACATGTCAGATTTGGTTTTCCAAAAGTAACTAACTACCTTGATATCCACCACGACCACCCATGTACCGACCATGAGGCCGCTCATCACCGTACCCAGGCCTTCCACCCATCTCTCGATCATATCCACCACCAAATTCATATCCAGGCCTGCAGGGGAATGAACAAGGATGCCTTTATCTAGGTTGAAACACAAATTGTCGAAATACATTGCACAGTAGTTAACAGATTACTAAAAAGCTATAGCCTATAGCATGCGAAGGCTTGCCCCAAGTATCCATAGATAGAGAAGCATTTGTTACACAAAGGAGTTAGCTTCTGTGCTGGAATTTCTATTCCATTATTATTACAAGACAAAAGAAGGAAGGCATAGATACAGGCTACATCCAGATGGCCTACAAGAACAAGTGAAGACTGAACTCTAAGAGCAACCATATTGTAGAAACGGTATATCTACTTGCCATCAGCTCAATGTCACAGTTCTAATCGCACTCTCTACCAGTGACACAGTTTCGAACAAACCGGATATCTATGTGTTATCAGCTCGAATTCTCCGCAAGTTGGATGAATTCCTCGATGGAAAACCATATCACCATCAATGGATCACGGACTAATTACACTCACCTTCCGCCTCTCCTCCCGTTGTAACCGCCATCCTCCCTTCTCGTCCTCTTGTACGGCGGAGACCTACGCGGCGGCGGGGAATGCCTCCTATCCCTATACGGAATCGGCGGGGGGCTCAAACTGTTCCTCCTCTTGTAATCTCTCTCCCTGTCCCTAGGCGGAGGCGGAGGTGACCGATTCCGGTCGTAATAATCGCCGCCTCCTCCTCGTCGATTGGGAGGGCGGTCGATGTCCCTGTCGTCCCTGCGCTCACGGGAGTCGCTGTCACGACGACGCGGAGGCATAGGAGGAGGAGGGGGCGGGGGCGACGATTGGGGATCCTCGTCGCCTGACTTCTCCTTGCCGCCGTCCCGGCGGTCGACGGAGTCGACGGGCATGTTAATGACTTCGGCCATGACTCTGGGCTTCCGGCCGATTCCAAAGATTTCCTGAAACCCTAAATTGGGGGAAGCAAGGAAGACGAAAGGGGAGAAAATGTGAATTGTAGCGTTTTTTGTGTCGGTCCTTTTTTTGTTCCCGTTTCAGGCTAATTTACAACCTCGGTCGGGTCTGTGGCACAAAATTACCGAAACCATCACCAAAACTTTGGTAATGGTCTACTTCGATTCGATACAGAATTTAGTACAAGAGTTCGGAGTGAATTAGCCGTAAAGGAGGAAAAATGAGAACTAGAGTTGGATATGAAATGTATTATGTTTGGTCGACTTCTATGGTTACGGATGTTTAAAGTAAATTTATGTTAGGTTCGATATAATATTCGACGGTATAATATCAGTGTAATATTGTCACATTTTTGTGCAGTGTAGGTTTACATACTAGCATTTTTATGTTTCGTGTAAAGGTTTAATTGTTACCTACTCCTCTAAACTCTCTTACATTCAAGAAGATTCACATCATCGTGTATTAATTTTTTTTTTACAAACGTGTCACTCCAATGAAATGTTACGACCCATACATTCTACCACACAACTCATCTCTTTGCCAACCAAAATTCCATTCATTGACTGACATCTCTTCCTTGGCCATTGGTGCCATGAGCCCATGACAATATCTAGCTCAAATCTTTTATCAACATCATACACTTCTCCTAATCCAAGGTTGTCAACCCGCGGGTTGACCCGGATCCGGTCGAGCTAGTGGGTCAAGGGTTAATGGGTCAACCGTTTTAGCCCGGTTTGGCCCGGAAATATAGAAAGAGTCATTATATTGTATTTATCCTCATAAATTATATAAAATCTTATCTGACATATGAGTTATAACATATAATATTACACCAAAATAACATATTGTACTTAGATCCAACATATAGTGAAAATTCACACACACTTATATAACATAAATATTCAAATGTTCAACTTAGTATTCCAAAGATTGTGATGTCAAAAAAAAAAAAAGTATTCCAAAGATTGAGTTAGGCGAAAAGAAAAATTGGAAAATAGGCGCATTTCGCAAACTAAAGAAAAAAATGATACAATTTGACCTACAACCCCTATACCTTATAGCGGTCGACCCGACGGGTGCGTGTGGCCCATTTTTTTCACCGAATCAGGGTCAAATTGGGTCGACCCGTTTCCTTTTGTTTTAGCATCATTCACAAATGCCAAACTCCTATCAATACAAAATATATGCTATTGGCATTCACCATATTTTGTTATTAAACATCATCTCACAATATCTATATTATCTCTCAGATTTCAGCCACATTATGACTACTTATTTCGCTTGATTATGTAATGAATATATTTCACTATGAATATATTTTACAGCAATTTTAATTCGAGTACTTCCTTCGATTTGATACACTTGGCATATAATAAAACTTTCACCTTCATCGGGATTTTAATTGGAGGACTGAAACTGGTAGATTAGAAGGATTTGAGCACCGAAGCGTCAATTTGTCGAGTTGAAAGCCAAAGATGGCGTATTATGCAGATCTATTGTCGTTTTTGAGACCAGGCTTGAAAATAAGTTACAAATGAAAAAGGGAAACGTGAAAATCGAAAGAACGAGGAAAGCGAAGATCGGGATCAGCACGCTCAGTCCTATTTCTGCTCGCCGGAACTCTTCCTATCGCCGCCACTACTGCCGGTCATTCTTCACCACGTACTGAGAGAAAGAAAAGAGGAAGGAAGGAAGGAGAGCTAGACGACGGCCTAAGAACAGGGACACAAGAGAGAAGCAGCTGGTTGCGGAGACATAAGAGGAAGGGAGAAAGAGAGAGAGAGAGAGACAGCCGCGCCGGAGAGAGGTTTTCCAGGCAACAGGTGCTGCTCTTCCAGCTATAAATCCCTCATCCTTAGGTAATGTTTCAATTCCAGACTTCAATGAGCTCTCCCTCCCACTTGAACTGAATGGTAATATGAGATCGGAATAGTTAGGATCAGAATGCGCTGTCTGCTGGTTCCGTGTGGATCTTTCCTGCGGAATTGAGATATCTATGCGAGATTTATCGTCACTTCCTTGATGAATTTACGCTCTATTCTTATGCGGTGATGTTTGATTGTTGGAGAACTTGTAGCAGGTTGTTGATTCTGTTGCTAGCTTGGTTATACACTGAATGGTGTCCCAGCTCAATGTGAATGTGACCGACATTGATGGTCTTTTCATGGTTTCAGTTGTACTCTGTGGTGGCTGTCTGGTTGAAAAGCCTGGTCTTGTTGTTTCTACAGGACACTGCTGAGGAAAATCTGACTTGATGATGGTTTGGTGATAGATATACCCCTGGAGAAAATGAATGGCCAAAGTGGTTATGTACCACCGACCTATATTCCACTGGGACAATCAGATTCTGAACCAGAGCACGTTTCACCAGCCAAGGAAGAAAGTCGTGCTCCTCGTTCTCAATTCGTGGGTGATGGACCGGCACAGTGGTCATCTGGAATCTGTGCCTGCTGTGATGATACGCCGAGCTGTATGCTACTTTATGCCCTCTGAACTTTGATATATCATAATCAGTTGCTTCAGTTAGACGTTTAAGGAAAGTAATGGGATCGAGATGGAAGCTCCGGGACGTCGAATAACCACTACTCTTTATTGTCTTAATCAAACATAGGAAAGTTCTTGAAGCTTGCTAGTTGGTTTTGCAATTATTAGTATGATGAAGAGACCAAGAGTATATTGCTGCAAACACTCTTGGTTATTGTTTATCATGCACTTTGGAATTGTCACTTTTGACTCACAAAAACCGGAACATAGTTCAGTTGAGTTTCGGCCTTTCGGGTATAGGAAGTCATTTGCTTTTATGTATATTTCTTGTTTTGACATGGTCATAGTTTCTCTCTCTCTATCTCTGATCTCTGATGTAGATGTTTTCCATTTTTGCATAGGACCAGCAACTGTTGTGGTAAGTGGCATTGATAATTTGTCAAATATGCCTGTTCCATGTACATGATGCACAAACATTCACTTGTGAGGCATTGCTAAAGAGAACTGGGACGTTGTTTCGTTTCGTCTAGCCATAAACTTCCGTTTTATATTACTTGCTAGTAGCTTGTTCTTTGAATTCATGGTTACCATGAATAACACCTGTTTTTGTATGTGTCTTGTTAGCATATTTAGTATTGTATACCTCTGAAACTATATATTGATCCTTTCTTTACATTTGTTACCAGGTTTGATTGGCTGTTTATGCCCATGCTACTTGTTTGCCAAGAACGCAGAATTCTTGGGATCCGGAACACTGGTCGGATCATGTGTGACCCACTTCATTCTCTGGTCGCTCGTCAACGCCATTTGTTGCTGCATGACAGACGGCATCTTATTGGGAATCCCTGGATGTTTCGTTGCTTGTTACACTTGTTCCTATCGCAGAACTCTCCGTGAGAAGTACAAACTCGAGGTCTGGGTTTCCGTTCATTAACCTCCAATCTTTGTGCTCAACAAAACCCAAGGGAGCCATCTTCAACCGTTATTTAAACATAGTTGCTCTCTTTTTTCGCAGGAAGCCCCCTGCAATGATTTCATCACCCACTTCTTCTGCCATTTGTGTGCTAACTGCCAAGAGTACCGAGAGATTCGAGAAAGGTCCGGCAACTCTAACCCACATGACCTCGGTGGAGCTGCAGTAGCTGTCTCTGCTCCACCTGCGCAGGTAATGGATGCAGGTCTGACGGAGTAGCTTTGGTTGTTGTTGCTGTTATAGTTATTGTATAGAGAAGCTCCCATGCTGTGCAGGTGACTACTTCCTTTTGCTCTCGTGTATCACAAAGAAAAACTCTTGTTGTTGTTGTATGTTTGTCTCCTGGAAAAAGGTCTTATTTGAATGAATGTTGGCATGTTGCCATATAGTAGTAGTCTCTCGCTCGCTCCGGTGGTTAGCTCTTGTGACTTGGAGGTTTGGCTAGTTAATTTAATGGAGCTTTAATAGTTAATCTACTGCAAAATGAAGACGCTATCCTCAGTGCAAAGGATGGTCTGCAAATGGGAAGAAGATATACGAAGAGCATGCTGTTGGAATTGGACAATGGCTGTGGTGTGTATTGACTACTGAGCCAGGTTATAGTTGTCTTTGTACTGTATATTTTAGAAGAGCACAGGCGACTTGAGATTCTGTGGATGCATGAAATTTGAGATATTTGGTCTATTTCTCAGTGGGATGGCATCTTTGTTTGAACTTTGAAGTAGAGATTGCCATTTTCTCCGCTTCCATCTAGGGATGGCAATCAAACTCATGGCCGCGGGTACCCGACCGCCCCCGACCCAGTCAATGCAATCCCCGTTTTGATCGAGTATGGGACGGGTATGGGTAAAACCTGCAAAAAGTTTGATGGGTATGGGGCGGGTATGGTTTTAGCCTCCGCGCCCCATACCCATACCCACCCCACCAAGAGAATTTCTTCACAAATCAAAAAATATGTGGATTAAATTGTAATCTATCAATGATGATGATGATAACTCGAGAAAATAAATAGTAGAAATGCAATTGAATAACCACCTTAATCAAAACCTAATTCATTTCCCTCAATTCTCCTTCCACTCTTTCACTTTCCCCCTTGTCAACAAGATTATGTTAGTTAATTATTACTTAGTAAATGTATCAAGAGTTAGAGCATAATAATTTAAAAAATATGGTAGTCTATATTATGTATTAATGGATGTTTTAGGATCATATTCTTTGAATCGTATTTAGAAAATGACCGTGTTTTGTTGACTTCATGTATAATAGGTTTGTTTGTGGTTATAATTAAAACATTTTTTGTAAATTTTAGGTATAATAATGTTGGATGTACGGGGATGGGTATTACCCATGGGTACCCGAAACCCACGGGTATGGGGATGGGTTTGCAAAACATTCCCCGCATGAGTATGGGGCGGGTATGGATTTGGGTATTTGAAGATGGGGATGGGGATGTTTTATGCAAACCCGCCCCATTGCCATCCCTACTTCCATCCTTCTCGTGTTGACATTTTTTTCCTCGCAACGAAGGTGAATTCTTGACATAGATGCTGAATTCAATCTCATACGAAACCAACTTTCCAAATCAATGGTTGTTGATACACTACTAAGGTTGGTAACATTGTCTTATAGGTCACACATTGTGGCTCAAAATTATATCAGAAGAGACTTCATGAAGATTAGTTGAGTTCAAACTATGTCCTCATTGAAGTGCAACCCTGTATCATTGACATAAATCGATGCATTGTGACTTGGGATTGTTAATGAGTCTAGTTTTGTCTTGTTCAGATTGAGTTGTTTATAAATGAGTTGAATCGAGTAGAGTTAGAACTGCCTCATTACACTGGCTCGTCAATAAGATCATGAGTTCAGCTCGAGTTCAAGTCAGTTATTCTATATAGTTGAACCCTCAAACTAAGCTATAATTTATGAATTAAATACACTAATATTTGTATGACATGTGATTACTAATTCCATGTTTATATACTCTATTGGTATTGTATTATTTAGTTCATAACTTCATATAAATGTGGGGTCGTTTGGATGGATTCGAAACGAGACAATTTGACCAATTATCTCATTTTATGAAACGAGTCAATTTACATGCCCCACCCACCAGACAATTGAGAATTGACCCAAAACGGATCAATTTGAAATTATCCAGGTAAGTTGATTTATCCAAATTTTATTCTGGAAAACGAGTCAATTTGGTCCAATTGTCTCTTTAAATCCATTATAATTCATAATCCAAAATACCCCGTAATTTCATAGCAATTATTATTTAAGCAATTTATGATACGTAATGTCATGATCTCTATTTTAATTTATAACCGAAACATATTTGCTCACATTCTCAAAGTCTTAAATATCATAGTCTTAAATATCATATAAGGTGAGATATACAATTTAACAAACCTATAAATTATCAAGAAACCAGATATTTATAAATTTGTTCATAAGACTGAATCGTTGTTGAGGTGCGACATGCAGATACGGTGTTTAAAACATTGAAAAATACCAATAAATCAGAGAAAAATTGATATTAATCAAACTCGTCACTATATTTATTAGTTGTGCTTGTTCAGTTCCCAATTCTACAGGCGAAAAGCTTCGCATTTCTTACCGAACTCTCCTTCCTTTCTTCCGCCAAACCAAACAGAAAGACTCCCCTCCTTCCGCTGGAAACGTAATCGAGGTGCGTGACTGTAATGTAGCAGATTGCCGCGGAGATCATTTCCCCGTCGCAGTTCTTGTTCTTCTGCTGCTGCTTCGCGATTCATCTGGAGGAAGAAGACCTCGGACGATTATCACATATCGAAGAAGAAATTCTCCAGCCAGAGAGTTGTGTTAGTCCTCGCAGATGGATAGCTTCACCGCCGAAGATCTATCCACGATCGGGGGAATCGCCACCGTCTCGCTTCTTCACTCCTTTATCCCCACCCACTGGCTGCCTTTCTCCATCGTCGGCCGCGCTCAGAAATGGACTCTCTCCAGAACCCTCCTCGTCAGTATGTTCTCTCGCTCACACTCTCTCTCTCTCTCTCTCCCGCAATCTCTTTGGTTTCCCTCAGTCGGCTGCATCGTATTGTTAAGTTCAGATCTGCTGCATTTCTGCCGCTCGGTACATCATTTTGGCGCCATTTCATTCCGTGTTTGGTTTATCTTGATTCGGATCGGTAATTAGGGCCGTAGCTCTGCAAGTCTTCAATTCCCTTGCGAAGTGTGCGTCGAGTTTTGCCCATGAATTCGTCAATTTGAGTGAGATTTACTGTTAGGTGATGGCAGCCTGTTGATCTATAGCAGGCTTGGCCATGGACGTATTTCCCTCATTACTCGTTGGTTACATTTTGATAGCTGGACTGTGTGGGCTGTGTTTCATGTTATGCCTTCTTGGCTTTCTAAAGCTTCATTCTAGTTTATCCTTGAATTCATCGTCTTCCTAGCTCAGTTCTTAGAAGCTGAAATGGATATGGATGCATTAGGTTTATAGTACAATGGTCTCTGGATTTTTCAGCTATGAGTTGTAGTATTTTGGTACTATCCAGTGGCCTTGGGTAGTACAGCCGCTTTTCCCTCATGCTGTCTGATTAATTAGTTCAAGTTAAAGTTACTCCATCCAGGACATGCTTTGTTCAACTTGTTTCATCAATTGAGTTTCTCAATTCATTACTGCTTTAGTGGCTATCTCTGATATGAAGATTCGGCTGATTCCTGTTGCCCATTTTTTCGATACTGGCATAGCTAGTGACTTTAGCACGCTTCTGCCAGTATGTTAGTTTCCCTTGTTTACATGGACTGGTCTTAGTTCATCTTTTTGGAAACATATACATGTTAACCAACTTCAGTTCACCTTCAAGAATCATAGTTTTAGTGTCAGTGCCCTTCATAGAATAATCTAGTGATTAGTTGTTTCAATGGTTGTTTATGCACTGATCAGGGAATTTTGTTTCTCCCTGCAGCTGCTTTTGGGGCTGTCTTGCATGTTATCTCAACTTCGCTCCTTGGCATCACGGCAATCACAATGGCAAACACAATTGCTGGTGAAGAAACAGTTCACAAGCTAGCGTCATTGCTTCTCGTAATTCTTGGTGGTAGTTACGTGTTGCTGTTTCTCTCTGGAAAAGGTGGACACAGTCACTCTCACAACCAGCCGATGGAGAAAATGGCTGTTGCAGGGCTTGTTCTTGTTCCTGCATTATCTCCTTGTGCGACTACACTTCCAGTGTTCCTTGCAGTCGGTAATTCATCCTCTATGATGGTGCTTGCTATCATCGTGCTGCTAATCAGGTATGTCATCATCTGATTGTTGCATTTCCTATTTCCTTCAGACACAAAAAAATTTCATCGTACATTTACATTTTGGCCGAAGACGTGCAATGTAATTGGATGTAAACTTCTTAACAACATCGTACAAGAAACGAAATATGGTCATTACCATCAGATGTATGCATACACTTAATGATTAGTCAGCACTGAAGTTGAACACTGTGCTATGTGTTATTGGCAGCACGATAACTGTGATGACTTCACTGGTGGCTCTGTCATTCTACGGTGCTAGTCAAATCAAGTTCCACTGGGTGGAGCGCTACGACAAACTTCTTGTGGGTTCCGTTCTCTGTCTGGTGGGAATCTTGACGCTCATCTTCCACGATCATGATCATGGTCACAGTCACCACCACGGAGAGGGAACTTTCGCAGCTCAGCAACTGCCAAGAAAAGTCATTCTCCCTTGACCATTTCCCCATGCAGGTGACAAAAAAAGATGTAAAGTGTTAAAAGCTGTACTAGGTATGCTTCTTCTTCTTGTTCATTGAGGCACAGGATCGACTCTGTACTGACAGAACTGCGAGGTGTGTGTAGTGTGGGATGTTGCCACTCGTGATGATTCTTTACCTTCTCCTAAACTGTTCGGTGAACGAACGACAACTAGTAGTTTGTCTTTGTACTTCTTGTAGTTGCATCCATCGATGCGTTTGCCAATGTACTTCAAGTTATAGAATGTTGGTTCATGCAGTCATGCAGATGTCATTTCCCTGTGCATGAAGGTTACTGCAGATATTGGTAGCTAGCAATATCTGATCCCTAAAAAGTAAAAACTATTTCTCAATAATCAACAACGACCTTGTCAATCAGCCTCATTTTGATAGCCCAAAATCAAATATGAGCGAAATGAGGCTAATTGAGGCCCCAATATTCCCGAGATTGGCTTAATCAATTTTGTTGGGCATGGGTAGTGATGACAATTTGAACTCGTTCTGCGGGTATTATCCGATCTGATTTGTGATGGGGTGGATATTATCTGATTCGCAGTAGTGTGGGGCGGGGCATGGGTATCTACTTCTGACTCACCCTGTCCCGCCCCGTTCTTCGTCCATTCTACCTCAATTTCTTACAATATCTATACATATTTGATATTTCTCCTATTTTGACTTTTTTCAACTAGTCAGAGTCTATCTTTCTATTGGTTAGACTCAATTACCTATTCTATTATCACTATTTTTTATTCATAAAGTGTTTCCCCCTTCAGTTTATCGTAAAAAGTAAAATTTGTATTTTTTATTTTTTTGTCTTCCAAATAACATGTAAGAGTAGGTCGACCTGCCCCGCCCTGTACCTGCACGAGTTTTACCCGCCCCGACCTGTAGTAACGTGGGACGAGCATGTGTATTGAGGTACCGCCCACCGTGGGTACACCATAATAAGAGAAAAAAATATTAATAAATCTAAAAGATGAGGAAGAAAAAGTGAAAGGATCATGTTAATTCAATTGGGCTTGTAATAGATAAGTGCTAGTTGGGCTTCTATCGCCTTATTCCGGCTCGGCCCGGCCCGGCCTCAAACAATTTGAAATGGCGGGTTTCCAAAGCGAGGGCTTTATTTTCAGCTCCCGCCAAGAAAGAATGGTGAACTTCACTGACGAATTCAGATTCTAGTTTGGCAGGCACAAGCGCGACCTTCGTAATTTCCGGCTCTCTATCAGTCTTCTCCTCTAGAGAAATCTTTTCCGGAGAGGAATCCCGGTGCAGCGGCCGCTTCTCAATTCCAAGTAAAACTAGCTGAAGTTTCCTTCCGTCCCTTAGAAACCCTACCGCACCGCATAATTCTAGGGTTTCAAGCCGAACAGAATGGCGGTGCTCAGTTGGAAGCATCACACCGTCATCCAAGCTCTGATGGCGCGTGGGCCGCTCATGGAGGACGATTTCCGCAAAATCTACACCGACTTTACTGGAAAAAACCCTAGTACGTCTTCCTCCTTCAATGCTTCCCCACTTTTTTTTTTTTGTTAAGAAACTTCCCCACTTTTTTTTGTGTGTGTGGAGAATGGATAGTTTTAATTGGTCGCTTTAGCAATGTTCTGGACTCGAAGTTTTAGGTTCTCGATATTGTTTATGGACTGGGAGAAATCGATTCGCTTAGTCAAGTTTATGCATGTAGTTTTAGGATTATTTTTCTCAGGGCATTTGGTTACTGTAGCTGTTGTTGAGCTATTATGTTAATGGCGGATGGTTATGTGTTTTGCTGGCGCAGGTGCCAAGCAAAAAGATTTCAATGATTTCACGCTGAAAATAAATAAGGAGCTTTCGTTTGTCCAGATGGAGTTGAGGTGCTGTCGGAACCAAAACGATGGCCGGGTCTATTACGGATTGGTCAACAACATTGCTGATGAGCAATCCAAGCTTGGGACGAAGTACTCTATTCCGCAGATTGCTTTGTTTAAGGGAATTGTAAGTTCCTCATAAAACTGAATGGCTGTTGTTCCTGTGGGTTTGAATGAGTCTGTCCTCATCTTGACTGTTTCGAGTTGTCATGGAGCTGAGTACTTAAACACCTGCTATTCTGTCAGTATCTAATCATGGTTGATAAACTTCCCGCATAGGATCAAGAAGTCATGTTTCTAACTTGCATTAAGCTGCCTGAACAGAGTATGCGAAGGAATAGATGGGTTTCCACCTGATTGAAAATTGAATGCATACACTTCGATGCAGCTCATGCTACTCTGAGTAGTTTGTTACGTATCTGAAATAGTTTTCCAGTCTTTTTGATTATCACATCTGATTTTTTTTGCTGATCTGGATGGTTTATTCTAACTCTCGATAGTTCCATGTATTGTATGCATTTTACATGAATGCAATTCCTTCGCTGCATTAACTGAACATATCTGCTACATTCATTTGCTTTTAGCTACAATATGATCATCCTTTTGTGAGCATGTGTTTTCTGGTCTGATTGGTACATGATTTAAATTAGTTGGAGGTTTTCAATCTTGTTTTTAGTTCCTTCCTGATTTTATGATATCATTCAGGTAGAAGCGATTGTACAAGATGAAGCAGCTCAGGGTTGCATATCCACCATTACAGCTCTCAACATACGACTAGAGAATCAGGTTTTCATAACATATTCTGCCATGCAAATAGCTTACATAACACATAAAGTTGTTTCTTCAAGTTTCTGTAAAATATATTTGATCTTCAAGTCTAAAGAGTTCGTATGTAACCTGTGGAAGATAAAACCAACTGATTATGCGTATGCATAACTCCAGTAGCACACCAATTTCTTAGTAGAAAATGCATGGAAACATTTGTACAGTGAAGCAAAAAACCAAAAGAAGTGAACTTGTGGTAGCTGTATTTTAGAGAGATAGAGAAGCGAGCAAAGATATCATTATTGACACAGAATAACTTCAGTTGAATGACCATACCCCTTGATTAAGCATTGCCATTTGGTCATCAAGCTCATGAACAACGTTAGTAATGACTAACAGGAATAAGGAATTCATATTGTATGTGATCCTTTTTCGGCAGTAAGCTGAGTTGTCCTGTAGTGGTGTATGCTCTACATTTCATAGGAAAAATATGATGGAGACTCAAAGCTCAGATTTGTGATGGAATATTGTACCTCGGAGGTAATTGGTGTCTGACCAGTAATCATCCATATCCAGGACTGAAGCTAGTAAATCATCTTTAATATCCATTTTACTGTTCACTTAATAGTAGCATAGATCGTAGACACTGTAAGCCATAATTTTTTCTAAACTCAACAGAATTCTGCTTATCATAAGCTTTTTTCAGGTCAAGTTTGAGAGTGAGCATCTTACATATATTCACAGGCTTGTCATGCCTTTCACATCATTGTAAGCATATGACAATCTTCATGGTATTTCTGCAGGTCCAGTTGGCAGCAGGTTCCCAATCACAAGATAGTCCACCTGAAATCCCGGCTGCAATAAGGAATTTTTCAATGTCCCAGAAGGACAGAACTATCGATGAACTCATACGAGACAAGTGGCTTTCTCAAACTACTGACGGTGATGTTGCCCTAGGGTTCAGATCCTACCTTGATCTGAGGAGCTTATTCCATAACATGGGCATTCCTCCTTGCGAAGTCTGCAACGAAAGCGGCATCAAGGTCTACTATTACATACATGGAACTATATAACTCTAATAAGTTATCTACTTCCTGTGCATTTTAGATAATTATTCAACTTTTTTGGCAGGCTAAAGTGTGCCCAACTGAAGGCTGCAATGTCCGAATTCATGAGTACTGCTTGAGTAAGAAACTCCAACGCAAAAAGGTAATAGCTTATCATTTTTATTATAATGGTTTGTTCCCACCGTCAAAGGGCTTTCTCACAGCCCGTGTAAGGTAAAATGACTGTGTTGCTTGCAGGACAAGATAGTATGTTCGAGTTGTGGCATTAATTGGCCATTTGCAGCACCAAAGAGTGAACCCGTGGAGGAAGAAGAGGATGAACAGCCGACTCAGACACAAACTCAAACGCAGCAGCCATCAACGAGTGCGTCCAAAAGGAAGCGATATCGATTCTCGGTTGATGTAGAACCCGACTCTGCCTCTGTGAGAAGAAGCACCCGGTTTTCTACACGACGAAGGTAATATCGGAACTCGTCGTGCTTGCGCTCTCTCATCCAGCATTTTTCTTCCATATATCTTGTGCCGATGAATGTGAGGCAAGTATTTTTGTTGACTACGAAACAACTGAAGAGAATCTAAGTGGAGCTCCTCCACAGTTTCAATGCCAAGAAACTAAGGGTTTCACAGTAGCTGTATATTTAGCACTTTGTTAGCATCCTGAACTTGTATAGTTAGTGGGAGGTGAAGAAAGAACACATGACTTGGTTAGCTGCTTTTGTAAATCATTTCCAAGACAAGTGAACCTTCTCTCTTTGGAGAGCAGATACTACTCACAAGACAAGTTAGGTATATTTTTTTTGTGTGTGAATGACACATCTTAAGCATATGTCAATCTGTGCCATCGTTTGGAACAACAAAAGCTCAACAGTGTGACTCATTTATGCTTGAATGCAGGTATTTTTTTTTGTATGAACACACCCTTTATGTCCATCATACTATTATGTTTTTCTATCGTAGATCTTACGTACAACCATGTTCCATGTGTTGTGAAGGTGATAGCTTCTTTTGTGGATTACAACCTTCACCTTTAATGGCTCCATATATCCATGTTGTTGGCTGGATTAGTAATGGGCTTTGGCTGAAATTCATGATGGCCCAATCTGGCTGCTCCACAGCCCACTCTCGATCTAGCTCGCATTTGGCATTTGCTCTGCATTTTTTTTTTCTGATTGAGGTCTCTTGCGCTCGACTCAGATCAGAATTCTCTCTAGTCTCTACCTCTTCTCCCCTCGGCTTTTTGCATGGAATGGGATGCCCACAAACGAACAAATTCCCAAATCCCACCCATTATCTCTAACTTCTCTTCTTCATCAATCATCATCTCAATGGCGATGCCCGTCCCGTTTAGTTACCGTTGGTTGTTGCTATCAGAGTATTAATTTAATTAATCACTTTGACTGCTCGGAAAGCCATACTTGAATCTTGATATACTAGTCCTTTATTCTCTCTCTTTCCCGCTTTTATTCTCTGCCGACTTTCTTCTTCCCCGAAGTTCATTCCTTTCTCGGATTTGAATCAAAACCCAAGTCAAGGTTCTCCTCTCCTTTGCTCCAATCTCACCTGGGTCGGTCTCGGCATTGCCTGATTTGCTCTCCCCCTGCCTCCATCCAATTTCTCAGGTGAGCTGTCACAGAGAGGAAAAAAGAGTTTTCGTTTTTGCTGTTTCTATCTTCTGATGATTCTTTCTTTTGGTTGTTAGTTTGCTCTCGCGTTTGGCATGCGTGTATGAGTTTTTCCTTTTCTGGGTCTATATTTAGATTCTTGGCTTGCTAGCCCTGGTTTTGGATTCCCTTATTTTTCTGGACTTCGCTTTGCCCGCACTCTAATTCTTTTTTTTTTTTTTTTCCATTCCCGTCCTACTAGGGCGATTTTCCGGCTAAGTTTCTACCGACGATGATGGCGGAGGATTTCGCGAGATCAGTTGAGGACGGGCTGAAGCTGTCTAAGCGGATATACTTCGGCAAGGACAGAGCCGTAGCTCCTCCCAACATTCCGGTGATGATGGACAAATCCCTAATGGACGCTCTCCTCCCGAAGTCGCCCATGGTCTACGCCGTTATCAACAACCCCGGTATCGTCGATAACCCTGACATACCTAGCTACCAGCCTCACGTGCATGGTAGGTGCGATCCCCCAGCTCTCATCCCGCTCCAGATGAATCGGATCGAACTTCAGGCTGATTGCTTCTTCGACAATGTCTTCGTCCAAATAATCGGATCCTGGCGGGTTCATTGTATCATGGGAAGCAAGAGCTGCGATTGCCGTATTGCCCTTCCTATGGGCGAACAGGTCGGTTCTTTGTTTATTTGTGCCCCTCGAGTTGTTTCCTACAAGGGAAGTGGGCTTTAATTTCAATGTCTTGATTCTGCTTCTTCTTCTTTCTCAAGTAATATTATTAACATTTGGCTAACAGGGTTCAATTCTAGGTGTCGAGGTGGAGGTTCATATGAAGTCATATTCTACTGAGATAATTGCAGCAGAAGACAACAAGGATGGGGATAAAGAAGTCCGCCCTGAAAATGGCAGCTATCTCAAACCCAACATATTTACACTCACAATCCCAAAGGTAAGTAGGGGGAGCTTCTTTCTTGTCAACTGTGTTCTGGGGTAAAAATGTTTTGTTTCATCGTGGCATGTTTTGTTGTATAGAACTTGATTTTTATACCTGTCTAGGTTGATGGGGGTGCCATACTTTCAGTTAGAGCTAGTTGGATGCAGAAATCAGTATTCAAGAATGGAGAATTTTCGATAGGAGTTCCATTTAGCTTCCCAGAGTATGTCACTCCATTTGCAAAGAAGCTACCCAAGAAGGAGAAGATACTCTTGAATGTGAACTCTGGTTCTGGAACTGAGATTGTATGCAAATATACCAGTCATCCTTTGAAGGTTGTACCCTTAACCGGCCTTCTTTAAGTGAACTTAACTTGGACTGGGTAATTGGTATCGATTTTTTTAATTTTATTTTATGTTCCAAGTCTTCAGGAAGTCAGAAGAGAATCCGGGAAGTTGTCTTTCGCTTATGAAACTGAAGTTCTCATTTGGACACACAATGATTTCAATTTCTCGTATGCGGTAAGCTTCACTTTATAGGACATGAAACTGATAACTGCTAGAAAAAAAATTGCTTAATATTTAGTATTCATAGTGAAGTTTGCTTAAGGTGGCTGTTTCTATTACTTGATATTTCAATCCCTTGTTATGTTAGGTCTCGTCAAGCCATATATTTGGTGGTTTGCTTTTGCAATCACCATCTGTGCATGATGCTGATCAAAGAGAGATGTTCTCTGTGTACCTCTTTCCTGGAAGCAGGCAGAGCATGAAGGTCAGTTTAACTTGATCGTAATCTGATAAATGACTGTGAGGCTTAACATGTCTTTCTAGTGGTGTGTGCTCATTTCCCTCAATTTGACAGGTCTTCAGAAGAGAGGTCGTATTTGTTATTGATATAAGTGGAAGCATGGAAGGAAAGCCAATTCAGGCTACGAAGAATGCAATGTGTACTACCCTCAACAAGCTTGAACCTAAGGATTCATTCAATATAATAGCTTTCAATGGAGAGAGTTATGTCTTTTCATCACTCTTGGAAGCTGCAACTGAAAACACAATCGAGAAGGCTTGCCAATGGATTAATTCAAACTTTTTAGCCGGTGGGAGTACAAATATATCACAAGCCCTAGATAAGGTGATTTGTCCTTCTTATTCCAAGCATTGTGGTGTTTCTATGTATGTTGATACCCTTTTTGTTAATTGTTGGTTTGCAATGTGTTCAAGATGGTATATTGTTTAACAGTAATATCGATTTCTTTCATCCTCTCAGGCAATAGAGATGGTCTCCAACAGTAGTGGTGCAATCCCTCTCATATTCCTTGTGACTGATGGGACTGTTGAAGATGAAAGACACATTTGTGAAGTAATTAAAAGTCGACAAACTTTTGGGGGAACAATATCTCCACGGATACACACTTTTGGCATTGGTAAACTCTTATTTTGTACTCCTATTCCCCTTTCCTTGTCGTTTCTTTCATTGAAGAGAAGCTTCTTTTTTGTGATGTTTTTTTAAGTTGTTTAATTCAGCCTTCATATTTTCATTTCAGTTTTATAATCTGTAACTTTCGTGCACCACATGTTCCAGGGTTGTACTGCAATCATCATTTTCTGAGGATGCTTGCAATCCTTGGCAGAGGAGGAAATGATGCTGCTTATGAAGTAGGTGAGTCCAAGGTTCTTACTTCTTATTACTGTTTCACTCTCACTAAGTAGCTACAATTTGGTACTTCTTGCTACATATTATCTTCAAAGTTTATGGTTGGAGGTAGTATGGCAGTGTAATCTTGACTATGTACTTGCGTCATGAAACATGGTCTTGACTCCAGGGGTTCTTTCATTGCATATTGAATTTCTTGAAGACATATGTTTGAATTCTAAGTTGTAGTTTCTTACTGTTATCGATATTTGTAACTTTTTTTTATCATCTTTGATCAGATTCCATCGAGACTAGACTGCAAAGTTTCTTCAGCAGAGGTTTGTCTACTGTTCTTGCCAATATATCACTGGAGGCAGTGGATAATGAAGTTGAGGTATGATTGAAGCTAATCCACCTTATCATGAAAATGTAGTGGTTTCACCCACCCTTATATTTTCCCGATAGATCAGCGTCTGTGCTTCGGGAATCTATAAGTTTTATCTTTTCTGCATTCGCAGTAGCCTTTAGTTGTACAACTGATGATGCCTTGGTGGATCCTAGACTTTTCTCATGTGTCGCCTGTGTTTAAGCTTGTTTGTTACCCCCTTTTGATTTAGGTGGTTTTGTTATTGTCAACAAATTCAGGGTGGTATCTATTCGGGGGGGAAAATGAACTTGGTGGATTGGCAACATTGGTCCATTTATTATTTATGCATTATTCATCGACTTTGAAAACTCTGTCTGCTTGTTTTCAATATGAAAAACATCCTTAGTTATTGTTTTCTTTTTATTGCATGGAGCTTTTTAGCTATCATTTTATGGTTCTCCCATCTTCTTGCAACAGACATATCCTTCCCGACTCCGAGATCTTTCATGTGAAGAACTGTGGACCATATCTGGTAGGTATGTTGGAAATTTACCGGAGTTTGTGAGAGTTGAAGGTGTTTTAGGGGACTTCAGTAAATTTGTTGTGGACTTGAAGACACGTACTGCGAAGGACGTTCCTTTGGACAAGGTAAAGAAAATAACTCACCCTTGTATATTTTGTTCAGCTCTATTTGCAACATATTGTGAACTTTGGTGCATCTCCTCAAGTTCTTAATGCTGTAATATGGTTATCGTACGTTAGAGGGCTGTTAGAGCCTACAGGTTTCAAGTAGCTTTGCATGGGTGAGTTGTTTTCTTTTAAAATCCTTTAGCCTGAAGGGAAAGCTTTAGCCATCATAAAGCTAATTGACTATTGGCAACTCATGCATACAATTCGTTCTAGATGATTGATAAAATTGTTAGTCGAGGACTTGATTCTTATTTAGGTTCTTTTATCTTGTATTTTGTATGCATTCTCTAATCAAGCAAGAGAAGATTGTGGCTTTGTTTGTACTGGTGTTGGAGGTGCTTTATGTTTCCATTTTCCCACTCTGGATTGAGATGGATGAAATGTACATCTGGAAACAGCTCCAAAAGTTCGGCTAGTTGCATTTGATTGACGCTTAATGATTTTGGCCTGCTATAGGTATTTGCAAAGCAGCAGATTGATATACTAACGGCCCAGGCATGGTTTTCAACAAGTAAACAGCTAGAGGAGAAGGTATAAGCTGTGTTTCATCATCCTCTTCCTTCTATAGACATATATATATGGCCACCACCTTGATATGCATACTACTATCCTAGTGATCGTGAACTCTAATGGTACCTGGCACTGGCAGGTTTCCCAAATCAGCATACAAACAGGAGTTGCATCTGAATACACACGCATGTCGATATTGGAAACGCAGAGAGTGTACCAATCCGCCGAACCGCCTGCTGGGCGCAAGGTAATAATTAATACCATCTTTGACACCGTAAGTACAGCTGTGTTCTATCTCCAGTCGCTAAGATTAATAAACCACAAAAACAGGGATCAAAGAAAGCCAACGCGGAGAAGGAAGAAACAAAGACTCAGAGGAGAGTAATGCTGCCAAGCCTGGGGATCGGGTTCGGAAGCTTGACAGCAACCATGGAGAACATACCGCCAGGGACCGAGGAACCGAGGCTGCCAGAGGCAGCCGAGATGATGATAAAGGCGGCCTCCAACTGCTGCGAGAGGTTGTACGGCCACTGCTGCTGCATGTGCTGCGTCCAGTGCTGTTCCAGAATGAACAACCAATGTGCAGTAGCCTTGACCCAGCTCTGCATGGCTCTATCGTGTTTCGGCTGCTTCGAGTGCTGCGCCGCGATATGTTGCCCCGCGGAACAGTGATTGATTAAGCCAGTTGGTAATTTGTTCTGTTTTTTTCCCATCTTCTTCTGTGTGCAGTCCAGTGAGCAAACTAGAGAAAACAGAACCCTCCACCGCATTTTACTGTATATTGGTGCTGTTGGTGGCTGTTCTCGTCGAGGGATGGACCTTGTTGAAGACGCGCGGTGTATAGTAGAGGGGCAAGTGATTAGTGTAAGGGAGAAAGCCTATGATTATTTGTCAAAATATCAACTTGTTTATGCGTCATAAAGCAAATAGGAGTAGAATAGGGCCAAATTTGCTTGTCGACTGCCACTGACAAATGTGCTTTGTGGCCAATATAAAGTCTATAACCTAATTAACACTGTTGGAAAGGGGATAGGGAAGATGTTCTTTCATGACCTGGATCCCACTTTGAGGTTTGATTTATGTCCTCTTCCTATCCTTTTTCTTATGATCTTCTTTCCCTAACTTGCTTATTTTATGTGTTATTTCTTCTCTTCATCTCATCACCTACTTGTTCATCATCATCACCTACTTGTTATTTCTTTGTTCATACAAAAAAAAGTTGTGTTCTCTCACCAGAGATTTTAGGTGTTTGATCCCTTTTCATACGAATCGAATTCGATGTGATCTCTCACAACAATAGTGGAATCTTACAATTTTGGGAGAATCTCACATCCTATGGCTTATAGTTATTGTCATGACTTCATGTGCTGTTTCCTTTTCACCATGAAAGGAAATGGCTTCAGCCATGGCTGTATAGGGCAAGTCTTGCTTCTCTTGGAAAAGCAAATACTCGCACGACAAGTTAGGCATATTTTCCTTTCTGCCTTAGGTTATACAATGACAACTGCCCAAATAATAATCTCAAAGGGTGTAGGTATCTTTCAATCTCTGCCTCTCCTTTGGATTAGCATAGCTCACTGGAGCCACTCACTTCTACTTGAATCCAAATATAATTAACTAAGGCCATCCATCCATCGTCGTCATCGTTGGGCCTCTTCCACTAATTCGTATTATTAGGACCAGATAGGTTGCAAAATATCATGCTTTGGGTTACTTTTTATGAGAATGTTATGACGAGAATTTGTAAAAACAAGTTTGCCGAATAACTCAAATTATCGATAAGTTTCCAGATACATATCTTATTCGATTTCCTGGCTGACGCGAAACAAGTACGATATCATCAGGAGTGACTCGTTAAAGATTCAATAAAAGAAGAGATGGGAGATTCTATAGACTGACTAAACAGCTAGAGGGTGAAAAAAAGGAATTGGGTGATAGATAGAAGAAGGATCTAGCTGTTAAGGCTTTGGAGTTTGGATCCTCAATAATATAAATATACAAGTAACATGCATGGCAAATAGCTTTACTTATCTAATGTATTTTTCTGGTGTGGTATCGAATCTCGATCGCCTGCTTAACACCTCAAATCCCCTGCTTAGCTTTCTGCAGCCTCCACGCTTTACAAATCTATTCTGGTATACTGAAATCTCACTACTACTGTACGCCAAAAGCTTACGAATCTTTCCTACCAAAGCAAGACAATCAATGTAAGTATGTTGATCAATCGATGGCTTTATGTTTATGGTGTTTTTTTGGATATGGGATTAGTGTCTCACACATCTTCTTTGATCTCCATTCTCCATCGGAATTTTCTGAAAAGTCGATAGGGAGACACGATCAAGGTTGTCATGGTTCGTTAGTGACTTTACTCATTTTACAAGATCGCGATAACCGGGATGCGAAGGCCGAAGAGCGTATGTGATTGATGGCGACTAACTAGGGTGTAAAATGCCATATTTTAATTAGTGCATTTTGAATAACGCTTTTATTCTGCGAGCTCGCGGCAACGATAACACTGATCATCTTTCTTCTATAAACTATGATGGTTACCGATTAATCTTCGCAATCAATTGAGCAAACATGATTATTTTGGAAGGAAACAAACTTCTCAGCAATGAAAAAAAAAAAAACAATATCCTATAACTAACTAATGTTAATGTTTTATAGAGCACAATAGTCTGACTTTAGCTACTCAATCCACCCAAAATCCATCATGATTCATGCAAATATATTTAATCACATTCGTTAAGTATCCCAATCCCTACCGAATCATGTTAATAACGTTAAGTTTGAAGTATACGTCAATCTTGCAAGCAATTTATGTAGAATTATTGAAGCTGACTTTCATAGAAATAGATATCTTCCACTAGATCACAAATACATAGTCAAATTAAAGTATAAATGAAAATCGTGAAATTCTAACCAAACCTTAATTCATTCATTCTCATAGTTTTTAAGCTTCCAATTGTATGAAACTTAGAAAACAATTATTTTTCGACTTTACTTATAAAATAAATTTGTACAAACACGCCCTTAAATTATGTTCAATTACGTGCATATTTACTCTACTTTAGTTTTATAATTATGTACATAAGATGTTAGGCTTTCTCCATCAAGGAAAGAAAAAAAAGGAACATGCTCTAACATACCACCATGTTCCATGGGTTGTAAAGGCTAGCTTTTGTGGATTATGATCATAGTCTTTAATGGTTTCATTCATGTCGTCTTTATAGCGCTTTCGATAGAAGGAAAAGGAAGGTTGTGTGTTACGGATGTTGAAACAATTTTTTTTTTTTTTGAGTTCATTGATAATCATCGAGGTCAAACAGATTTTTTTCTAGTCACTCATGTTAACATAATCATTCAATGGTGTCCTCAAGTCGGCATAATCAATATAACTCTATTATAAGCATTAGCTCAAATCAATGACAATCGACGTTCAAAGATCTAACCCTTAAGTTCTTGAAAATTCGAAGTTGACTCGACAATCTAAATACATGTGGGTTAACCCATTTATAAATTTTAACCGAAATCCGTGGGTTAAACCCATCGGCCGGACCGCCCTGCTAGTTGACTTGAGTATAAGTTGGACGGCACTTCCAATTTTGGTGGGCGGTGGCGGTTCCTCTTTTTGGATCACTGAAAGCAATTGAGCAAACGGCGGAATGCGGTGGCGCAAATTGCTCGTCGCCTCCGCATTAACCGTCTCGGCGGGAGATCGTGGGGAGACGGTGGCGGGGACCCACTTTCCCAGAAAAACCTGTCCTTTTTTTCCCTCTCAAAATAAACTTTTCTTTTGCCTTTTCTTGCATGGAATGGAACTGGATGCACATCCAGCAGATTCCCCAAACGAACAAATTTCCACCATCTCTCTCTCCGTCTTCTCTTCCTTCCTTCCTTCATCATCATCTCATTCTCATTGGCGTTTTTCCATCCCATTTATTATTATCAGAATATTAATTTATTATCACTTTTGACTGCTCACAGAACCACACTTGATACTTAGTCCATCTCTCTCTCTCTCTCTGCCTCTCGCTTTCATTCTCTGCCGGCTTTCTTCTTCCCGAAGTTCATTCCTTTCTCGAATTTCAATCAAGACCCAAGTCAAGGGGGGATCGGTGCTTCTCGTCTCCTTGCTCTAATCTCAACTGGGTCGGTCTCGGAATCGCTTGATTTGCTTTTCCCCTGCCTCCAATTTCTCAGGTGAGCTGTCACAGAAAGATAAAAGGGTTTCTGTTCTGCTGTTAGCTCTCTCTTTCTGATTCTTCTTTTGGTTAGTTTGCTCTCGCGTTTGGTATGTGTGGATTTTTCATCTCTTTCCGTATGAATTTGGAAGAGCTGGGGTTTAGTTTTGTCTCACTTGGTGGTGGTTGGTGATTCCGGTTTGGGTAGTGAATGATTTGGGCGTTTTGTGATTCTTCTGGACTTCGCTTTGCATAAGAGTTTTCCAAAAAAAAAAAAATTATGGGACTATTGAGATTTTAGGCTTCTCCCAGTCTATAGTTTAGTAATTCATATAAGGAATTGAAGTATGAATATTTTGTTCTCCTCTAGGCTGTTGCTGGTTCTTGTTTTCCCTTTGTTGTCTAATATTCGGTTTGTGAAAGTTAGCAACTTTCTAGTTTCTGTCGACAACCGAATTGAACTTGGATATGCATTCTTTTTGGTCCAAGGAACTTGACTTTAGAGCTAGTTTGTACAGAATTTCAGAATTAAGGTCAAAGTTCGAGGCTTTATTATTCTATATAGCAGTTCCAAATTTATTACATTCTCTGGTTAGGGATCCTCTCAGTATTGACAGCTTGAGAAAGATGGAATTGAGCTCTGCCAAACTTGCTTGGTAGAAGCATCATTTCTCTTCCATAATGTGTTCCCTTAGCCTTGCTTGATATCTTGGGATTGTGTTATTTTACTCATAACTTCTTTCTCAATGTTTGATCTGGTTTGTTAATTTATGTCTGTATTCTCTGTCTGGGGTGATTGATCTTTTGATATTAGATGTTCTGGTTCTTGTTTGGCAAACCATCTCTACATGGTTTCATTCATGGGAATGTTCTTTTTGTTTTTTTTTTCAGGGAAAACGTATGAACTGATTGTTTGGGCATCCGGGAAATGGGGGCTTCAAACTCTAAAGTAGAAGAAGATAAAGCTCTACAGCTTTGTCGCGCAAGAAAGAAATTCGTCAGGCAAGCACTTGATGGTAGATGCTCACTTGCTGCTGCTCATATTGCATACATTCAGTCCCTAAAAACTACAGGAATTGCATTAAGAAGATTCGTTGAACCAGATCTTCTTCCAACTGAATCATCACTCTACACCTCGACGAGTGCAACGCCGGAGCCACATGTTGTAACCGAGAAGTCCTACTCACACTTCTCCCTCTCTTCACCATCTCTATCACATCCTGGGGATGGAACAAATGAAAACCTCTCTAGATCCCCCACTCCCCCTAGCTCTCGTAGGTTTCAGGTTCACCATATGAAGTTCAAAGGTTTTCCTTCTAGAAAGGTGGAAGAGAAGCCTCCTGTTGCCGTCACAGCCACAGTGACCTCTTCAAGCACCCCACTGGATGCAACACCACCACGGTCCGCTGAAAAGCCAGACGCATCACCGCCCTTCGAACCTCCCCCATCTGTTACGCCTGGAACTCCGCAATGGGATTACTTTCAGCTTTTTCATCCAATCGACAATGAGTTCTCTTCCCAAGATGGGAAGGAAAATGGAAATAGCCATGGCTTTGAGCGTGGTGATGACATGGCACGGCTTAGGGAGGAGGAGGGGATTCCTGAGCTGGAAGATGAGGAAGAAAATAAGGCTTCGTTTCGTGAGAGTGATGATGGATATGATGACTCTGAAGATGGATTTGATGATGACCCTCCTCCCACCGAGAGACTTGTGCGGAGTTATCAGAACGTCAACAGGATGCATGATCATGTCAGTGCTTCGCCTACCGTGCCTTCTGCAGGAAGTGTAGCTTCCGAAGGAGAGCTGTTGAATGGGGAGAAGAGTAACTCGCCTTATTTATCCCCGCTAAGAACTCCCTCCTCAGCTGTTGCTGTTTCAGCTGAGAAAAAGAAAACACCTGTGAAAGAAGATCAGAATGAAAACAAGGTTGCTCCTAAAGACTTCTTTTCGAGCATGAGGGATATTGAGTATCTGTTTATAAAGGCTTCTGAGTCTGGGAAAGAAGTTCCAAGGATGCTCGAAGCAAATAAATTTCACTTCCGTCCCATAGCTGCAACAAAAGATAGTATGATTTCTGTTCTCTGTTTTTGTTTGTTTAGATGAAGTGAGAGATATTATGACCTTGAAAAACTAGTTGACTTCCATTTCTTGGATTCCAGTGTGGAAAACCTCTTAACTAACAATACTCTGCATTGACACAGATGGGTCAGTGGCTTCCACTTTTCTGAAGTCATGTTTATCTTGTGGGGATGATCCTACCCATGTGCCAGAAGGTTAGCTTTTTTATTTTTGGCGTAAATCATGTTTCTGCTATATGTTATGGGGATGTTATTGGGTTCTTCATGGCAAAGAAGCGACCTTATGATTTGATAGTTGACATTTCGCTGTTTGGGTGGTTGTCTTCTCTTTAGAAGAAAAGGTAGTTTAATTCTTTTTTTGAATGCTTTCCATGGTTACTGGCTAAATTGTTCCTGATGGCTTCTACAGAACCCGTTCAAGATGCTGTAAAGTACTTGACTTGGCATAGGACAACTTCATCACGATCATCATCATCTAGAAATCCTCTCGGAGTGAATTCTAAAGATGATGGAGAGGATCTTGCTGGTAATCTCTTCGAAAATTTCTGTATGATCTCTGGCAGTCATGCTTCAACGTTGGATAGACTGCACGCTTGGGAGAGAAAACTTTATGATGAAGTAAAGGTAGGGTGGTTCTTATTCATTCTATTTATGTCTGGTGTATATCACTTGGTGGAAGTTGTTTAGAAATTATAGGAAAATGAAATGTTGTAATCCACATTTCAGGCCAGCGAAATGGTGAGGAGGGAATATGACGCTAAATGCAGGTTCTTAAGACAGCTGGAATCAAAAAATGAAAGTTCGTATAGAATCGATAAAACCCGTGCCAATGTTAAGGATCTACATTCGAGAATCATAGTAGCTATTCAAAGAATCGATTCCATTTCAAAGAGGATTGAGGAATTACGTGACAAAGAGCTTCAACCACAACTCGAGGAGTTGATTCAGGGGTATGTATCAGATTTCGACTTCATCTTGAGCACTATTGTTCTGACATTAGGTTGCTGCAGTATCATCTGTACATGGTATTCAATGCTGTCCAAGTGTCCATGTTTTATGTTCTATCTTCTGCTTGTCATATTGAATCGTATTTCCTTGCAGGCTAAGTCGAATGTGGGAAGTGATGTTCGAATGCCACAAACTGCAGTACACAATCATCACCATAGCAAACACGAACGCCAAAATCTCCCTGCAGTCCGAGTCTCGCCGCCAGATCACTCTCCACCTAGAAACCGAGCTCAGCTCACTGTCATCGACATTCACAAAGTGGACGAATACCCAAAAATCCTACCTCAAGTCCATCAATGACTGGTTATTCACATGCGTGGTGCTTCCAGAGAAAAACTCCCGGCGTAATAAGCGAGCCCCAAACCCTTCCTCCACATTGAGACACTTTGGCGCCCCAATCTACGCCACATGTGGGGTATGGCTTGACAAGCTCGAGTCTTTACCAGCCAGAGAAGTAGCGGACTCGATAAAAGGTCTGACCACCGAGACAAGCCGGTTCATACCTCACCATGAGAGGAAGCAAGGGAAGAAGATGACCACAAGAACCAATTTACCACCATCGTGGAAGGGCGACAACGACAACAGGAGTGATGATGTGGCAGCAGATGAGGATGGCGGTCCTCGTGGTTCTGAGCGATTCAGGTCGAGCTTGGAGGGGTTCATCGGCCAGCTCAGCAAGTTTGCAGAATTGTCGGCGAACATGTATAAAGAGGTCGAAAAGGCGATCCAGAATGCAAAGCATCAGTTCGAGGTGAACTCGCAAATGCAGACTCAAACTGGGTAGTCTCCTGGCTGGGTGAGGATTCAGAAAGGTACAGAAGTTTGTGAGTTGGATGTGGGATCTTGTTGTACATGGTGAAAAAGGCGATAATAAAAAGGGTACATGGAGGCAGAGAGAGAATAGTAGTGGTAGTGAATTTGAGAGGGGGAGAATAATACTGATGGACAAGGTGAAGATGAACACAATTTTGGATATCAAAGGGAGGGAAAGGGGGATTTTTTGATGGGTTTGTGAAGTGATTCCATTAATTGGCTGATGGTGGTGGAATATATACAGAACAGAATTGAAAGTATCAGGGAACCAACTGTATAGTTATTTCTTCTCCCTCCCTCCCACTTCAGGATAGAAACTATATGGAGTAGAATTCATACCTTTTAGTTTATGTTTGAGTTCCAGAGAACCATTTTTGTTTGTCCTAATTCAGTTAGGCTCTCATCACAGTAGACAGATCGTGGGTTCTGGTTTTGGTATTGACATCAAGAACAAGGGTCAGGGCAATTGTCCCATGTGACTCTGAATGCATGATTTTCTACAATAAAAACATCGTCTTGTTGTATCGTTCCAATACGAAATCCATGTACTTCAGAATCCAAGGATTTCGTAGGATCTCAATCGTTCTGTGAAGTTTAACTATCTATCTATGTTAATTAGCTGGTGAAGATTACATGGAGTCTCAACCAAAGCAGCAAAATATCATATTCAATCAATGAATCACCCAACCCAGCAGTGAGCAGACCCTCAAAGATCAGTACTTTGTACAAAAATTGTTACTTAACTTCTAGATACATGTTCATCAGACATCATCAAATAGCTGTAAGACATGACAAGAAAAGCGCATAATGTAATGTCAGATCGTTAGGCGGCTGAGATCGTTGCTAATCGAAGCAGCAGCTGCTTCGTTCCGAATTGCATCCACCTGTTTCCGCAGCTCCATGAGTTCAGCTTGAAGCACTTCCGAATGGGCAGCATTAGCATCATCAGCTGATGCTGCTGCTGCTGCTTGGTTCAGAATCGCATCGATTTCGCGAAAGATGACATCTTTCACGGGGGCAAACCTGGCAATGATGGCACCATCGAGATCCGCAAGCTCCTGAGCAAGCTGCTGCTGCCGGATGACCAACTCATGAACCCTAGGGTCGGCCTCGTCCACGCCCAGCAGTTGTTTCGCATCATGCTCGAGGAAAAGACGTTTCAGGGCGATCAGATCATACTTCTGAGTGAATTCCCCGTTAAATACCTCGAGAAACTTCACACGAAGCTCTTGGTACTTCGCTTCGACCTGCCGCTTTATAATCTCCATCTGTTTCTTCTGTCACAAGGAACTGTTTTGATGATCTCGATCTCTTCCTTGGGAACTTTTTGGTTCTTCGTGTTGATAGCTAGCTCGCTAGCTGTGTACAGTATTTATAGAGAAGGATCGACATTCCGGCTCATTTTGGGACAACGTAACCCAATCCTGAAGTGAATCGGATTGACTAATTTGAAACATGTAGAACGGTTGAATATATAGCTAAGGATAGCTTGGGCGCAAAGTATTAAAAAAGGTCAAAACTCACCCAATCGGCTCATGTATATTCCAAATCGAGACGATGATGATCGTGACAGTCGTGTGGGTCTGACATATTTTTAGGTCTGACACATTTGACGATGAAATATTTTGGATGGACGGCTGTTATTATTTTCTGGAATCTATCTACTTCCAAGACCAATATCTTGTTGCCTCTTCCGATAAGATATTGCATTCATAACATATAAGAGATTATACGTTAGTTAGCATCCTGTCTTCTGATAATGAGAATATCCAACTAGCGTGCCCAAAGTGTGTATCGTGAGAAATTGTTTATGGAGACTAGTATTTGTAATAAAACGGTTATTGACCATTAAAATTGATAGAGACATGTTAAACATTATAAAATGCACGAAAATAAAAAAAAATTGCAATACTCAACATCCGAAAAGTATCATTTACAATTACATCACTCATCAATTGTACACATCTCATCTCGTCGTAATCCATCCAGAAACAAAATTTAATTCCGGGATTACATTTCAATATTTGAAATTTTCACCTCCTACTCATAAAAACAAAGACCAAAAGTAAAAGAAAATAAACAAAAAAATAAAGAGTATGTATATGGGGAAAAAAAAGAAGGAAAATGAATTAGAATTAGGGAAGAGAGGAAAATTAATAAATTAAACCCATCCTCCTAAATTAATTTTATGCTCTAACTTTCTATACAATCAAACACTCCCTAACTCTTTTTTTTCCTTTTTTCTTGTTTGGTAACGTCTACCAGATTTTGGCGCTTGAATCACATTTCTGTGAAACGATCTTCGCATTCTCCGTTAACATATCCACTGTCAACTCACAGTCAACATTCACGGTAACCGTCCACGACTTCACCGCCCCTAACCTAAACTTAACCGGCGCCGTCACCGTCAGCCGAAACGGCACCGTGCCTCTGTTCTCGCCGTCGCTCAATGACCGCCGGACGGCGCTCGTGAGCACGATCCCCTCCCCTTTCAACGCCGTCTTAAAACTCGTCAGCTCGTCCTTCCCCTGTTCGAAAGCCGGGATCGAGCCGGCCACCAGCTCGATTCCGTTGTAGTACACGGCGGCGGAGCTCCCCTGCTGGTAGAGCACGCCCATCTTCTTGTTTCTGTTGTGAGCCGCGACGGCGAGTTCAAATCTTGGGGAGATCGGTCCAGATGAGTTGAACCCCTCGATCGACGCCGATTGGATCACGAATCGAGGGGATTCCGGCCGGACGGCGAGGTAAAAGACGCCGACGCCGGTGGCGATGAGGAATAGGAAGGCGGCGAAGAAGGAAATTGACGCCCAGAGCCAGAGGCGGGCGCCGCCGCCACAGCATCGGCGGCTGCGGCCGCCGCCGGGGTTCTTATTTGTGAGCTGCTCGAATCGCTTGGCGTTCTCCGGCGGCGGGATCTTGTAGATGGTGTCCTTGGGGATCTGGATGACGTAGGTTCCCGGCCGCGCCGGGAGGGCGGCTTTGAGGAGCTTGGTCGTCGGAGAGCCGGGATCGGTCGTGACGGTCGTGGTGGTGGTCTGGGTGGAGCAGCTCGTGGTGCGTGACGTGGTGCGCGTCTCGTCGGTGGAAGTTGAGTATCGCGGCGGGGCTCCCTCGGCGTCCGCCATTGCTGCCGGCGACGGGGAGAGAAAGCGTGAGGGGGAAAAGGGGTGAAGTCTGCAGGGAGAAAGGAGATAAAAGAATTGAAATGAGGATTAAGAAATGATTAATTAAAAGTAAGAAAAAACAGTAGAAAGTGTCTTTTGCGTGTAATAGTAATATTTTTTGGGATATTGGCCAACTGGAACCATGACAAGAAATGGGATTTTTTGTAATTTTAAGTTGGGAGTAAATATTATTAAAACTAATTACAATGCTTGTTTTAAGAATAATAAGCTTACTAATCTTAGGAATATTTAGTTTACAAAATAAAATAATGAATCTAACCTTTATTTTTTATTATTATTGGGGTTATAATTCTACCAGCATGTTACGTATGGGGAATGTTTTTTCTCTATATTATTAATGACTTCAGATGGTTCAAAATCACAAGCCAGTAGCCGATATTATCATCTCAAAATTGGCACAAAATTTTCTAATTTTATCATCGACAATAATCAAAAATTAATTTCGAGAGAAGTGGATTGTTTTTCATCAATTCCCTATAATAAATCAAGAAAGAAAAACAATCCTTTGATTTGCTCAATTAGTAATGGAAATCACGTTCTCGTCAAAGTAGGTGGTTGTTATTATGATATGAAATCTGTAACAAAACAAGAACCAAACCCTAATAAAAATAACCCATGAAAATCGAAGACCCGTTGTTGATGGAGAAACGGTCACTTCCTTTCTTTCTCAAATCTCAATATTGGAACTAATCCACAAGGAATTAGATAGAGACATCAAGCAACGTAGAGATGCAAGCAAGCTGGCTGCCTAATACCAACAAATCTCATAATCCTAAGCACTAAATTAAAACTACAAAATATGGAATCGTTGGTAATCGTATAACTAAAATTTCTTTTGATGCAAAGTCATTTTGTTTCGATAAAAATGAAATTTGTTTTATTGTTAGGCACGAGTTTCAACTTTTTGTTGCATGATTGAGGCCCGTTTTAGTTCGAATACGACGACGACCTAGCTCCTTTAGTGACGGCGGACAGATATTGTGACGGTCCCGAGCAAAAATTGTTTTAGCCGTGAAAACCCCTGTTTTTTACTCTAACGAAACAGAGTCTAACCCAGTAGTATTGATAAAAAAACCATTCGATCAACATTTCGATTAATTTCAATCAATCAACATGAGTCGAATTAACATCCCCAAGACTAATTAGTTCAAACCCACATAAGAAATGAAGCCAGAAAGTTGTATGTATTACCTGAGAGAAGCTCGCCGGCGGCGGAGTCCTATTGGGTTTGATCGTCTCTGTTCGTCACTAAAAATGGTACGGCGCCTCCTTAATCCTCTGCTTCTTCTTGCTCCGTGGTTCAGCAATGTGGGGAATGCTTTGGTAATATGAACAAGAAGAGAAATGGAAGGAGGAAGACAGAGTTGGGATGAGAGAACAGAGACTAGGAGAGAGAGAGAGAGAGAGGGAGAGAGGGAGAAGGGGAAGAGAATGGAGACAGAGATTTTGGATTTTTGCAGATTTATATATATGGATCCGATTTGGTCTGGCCGGGTGACGAAAGCAAGTAACTTGGTCGAGTCCAGTTCATTATTTTAATGTCAAAAACACTTGATCCAGACCATTTACAACTGTGGATTGTGAAATGGAGTGCCGGAGGAGAAACCAAACGAGTATATTGTAGAAAACAGAGAAAAACAGGGGACAGAATGGGTGTTTCTTGGATGCGTACTTATTTATTAGCCCACTTTAATCCTTTTTCATTTTACATTGCTACAACCAACTTGACCACTTCTCTTCACACCGAGGACGAAGTTTCATAAATGATGGAGTTAGTAGTATAGTGAAAATGTAGAAAATTATGCAGAGAAGCGTAGGGCATTGAACACGCTGTTGCTGGAGTTGCATCTATGGTCAAATCATTTTGTAATAGGGTTTAGGTGGGTGTTTTTTATAATTTGTATACGAGTTTTAGATAAGTTGAATCAGCGAATCAGACTCTACATTAATGTCGTATGTATGACGAAAAATTAGATTAAATGGTAAAAATAAAAATGACCCACAAATCATCTTCATTACTTCCAGTCAAGATAGAAATTTAACTATAGAGAGCATATCTCTCAGTAAAAATGTCTCGAAAGTATTAAAATATTGTATAAAAGATTATAAGAGCACGTTAGATAACGTCACATAACAAACGAGCATGACATACATGAATTATGTTAGATTTCGGCCGTTATATCTGGAATGGGAAATTCATCGTACTTAGGAATGCAAAGTTTATACACTGATGAAGGGTACTGGAGATTTTAATTCGACATTGAATAGAAGATACTTAGGGTTTTGAGATAGAACATAACAGAATTAGGGACTGGAAAAGGAGATGGGGATAACTTGATGACACTTTGATGATTTATCTATTGATTGATTCCGAGAGAAATAGTTAAACGACAATACATAGACTCTAACATAAAATCCTAATTGACCTATTCGACTAAACTTACTAAAATTTCTTCAACTCCTACCCGTGCCTCCATCAAAAGTCCAACGTAGTAGTTAATTTTACTTACTATTCACATGTTGCGGAGATAAAAACAACCTAAATTTGTGATTCCATGGCCTTTTGATTCTCAGAAGTTGTTGGCAGAGAAGAAACGGTCTGATCAGATCAGATCAGAGAGAAGAGAAAATATGTCGTTGCTGGAGTCGCAGGTTTGGGAAAATCGTAGAGATCTTTTTTTTCTTTAGGGTGTTTTGGAAAGAGTTGGCAATTGGCATCACACGGTTCTTCCTTAAAAAAACATTATAAGTAATAATCTAATAATCAAGGATCTTAATCCCTATGACATCATACCCACTATTTAGCTTTTCATGGTACGATGATTTGGACAATTTTACTCCACAAAACGACTCATTTGATAAAACTTTTTCCCGGGTCGGACTTTTTCCCAGGTTCCACGTCACCCGGACCGCGTAGAAAACCCGAGCACGCCTTTCATTGGTTTCCGTCTCTGCCAAACGCGTCCCAAGCGAGCTGAAGGCTACTTGGGGAAAGCCGTTACAGCCAACTAACAGCTCAGAAGTTCATTCATCCCCGCCACGTTACGGGGAAACAAAACAAGGTTCCCATATAAAGCATTGTTTGGCAGTTGTCATTTGATCACCGCATGGAAAACGAAATCTCCTATTCCCATTTTTTTTCGTGTATTAGATCCTCAACCTCAAGGGTGACACATCAATCAACTGTAACTGTAGCAGAAAAATGACAAAGGGCAAAAGTTTGGATAGAAACTAACAAGAGCCGAACTTGGATTGTATGAACAAAGTATCTTGCAATGAGAGGTAGTAATAAACAAAGGGCTAGTAGCAGTAGAACAAGGAATCATGATATCTACTCAAAACCAGCAAATCCCAAGAGAAAGCATCTTAATTTCTCTCCCACACAAAACCAGAACCCAGAAAGGAAGAAATAATCAACACCAACTATTCACAGCCAACAAACAAGCAAGCAGCTGTACTGCTAATTCACAAACAATCATATGCCTGCCTCTTAAAGCAAATCAAATGAAGCTAAGGAAGAAAGAACATGGTGGTGAAAACCAATAAGTTTGGTGGGGTTAGCAACAATGGAGGGGGGGGAAAGGGGGTCAGAGTGATCATGCTTACTTCAGAAGGATGGGGGGCGGTTTCACGAAGCTATGGCTGACAGATCTTCAAAAACTGTTTTCATGTCAGGCCTTTCGGCTGCAGATGCGACACACCTCAGTCCGATGCTTAACATTCGGTTGGCGACTCTGAGTGACTCCTCTCTATGAGGCGTGTCGATTAGCTGCTTATCGAAGCACTCGTTGCCACGGCTCTCTTCAGCTAATACCCTTACCCAATCTGTCAAATCAACTACTCCGTGTTCCCATGGGACTATATCTGCAGAGCTTTTACCGGCTAGGAGCTCCAGCAGAATGACCCCAAATGCATACACATCGCTGTTCAGCGAAGGGCAGGGTTTGCTCGAACTAGCAAACTCGGGTGGTCTGTATCCGAGAGCACCGGCGTTCAGAACTTGCTCTGCTGTTCCCGCTGATGTCATTATCCGGTGGAGGCCGTAGTCGGTCAGCATGGGTTCCAAGTGTGGAGGTTGTAATAAAATGTTTGTTGATTTGAGGTTGCCATGAGGTATTGCTTTCTGGTTGTGGATATAGCTCAAGCATCGACTGACACTAATCGCCACCCTCAGCCTTTCGGTTAGTGATAAAAATGGCAGCTTTCTTTGCTCTGCATCAGAAGCTACACCATGGGGGGAAAATGACATATTTTTCAGAAAAGGCTAACTCCAAAAACTTGAACAAGGAAAAAGTGAAGAACTTTTCAATACAGTAAATGAGGAATGCGAACTTACCCTGAAGATAAAGACCTAAACTTTGTGCATCAAAGTAGCTATATATGATCATCCTCTCATGATCTTTCGGACCCCAATAGTAACCGACTAGAGGGACGAAATTTGGGTGTCTGATGCTCCCGAGTTTCTTAACTTCCCTCCCAAATTCCTTCCTTCCTTTGGATATCCCTTCCTTTAACCACTTCACAGCCAGCACAGCACCAGAATCAAGTGTCGCTTTATACAGAGTTCCGTGGCAACTCCTGCCAATAACTTCTGCTGGGGCACGAGAAAGTTCCTCCGCTGTGAATGCCAATGAGCTATCGAATAAATGAAGATCCCCTGCCAATTTATCAGGAGAGTACACCTTCAGCATACCAGGACTCTCAGGAGAAAGGTGGCCTTTAGAAGGGGACGGATGTGAAGAAGAACAAACAGAAATTGGAGAAGATAATCCTTCCTCTTTTCTGAAATGTTGAGGACTATCTCTTGGCTTCTCAAGGGTCGATGATGTGTCACCATTGTCATATGCAGTGGATTGCAGCTTGGATGTAGTAGGCAGTAATGAGGACCGACTTTGTACACCATGTTCATTTCTGACAATACCTTTTGAAGCTCCCATCCTAAGATTCTGCAACTGCGTCTTGGAATGGAAAGCTACGCACAAGACAAATAAAATTGCACATGTACCTACGATTCCAGCAATAATTGCAGCTTTAATACCCGGCTTTAGTCGTGATCGGTGACTTGGAAGAGTCACACCTTGAGAATCACCCTTGGGTGACATTGGAGAGATGGAAATTGACAACAAGGAGTTCCCTGGGAGAAAAGACGATTCAGGGAAGCGCTTCAAGTTGTCAGGAATAACACCAGACAGGTTGTTGGAAGAAATGTCAAGCCCTTTTAATCCATCTGGAAGTTCTGATGGGATGTTGCCATTAAGACCGTTATGAGAAAGGTTCAGATACAGCAACTTATGAAATTGACCAATTTCTGGAGGAATACCACCGTCTAATGAGTTATGAGATAGATCAAGAGATGTCAAGCTGACATTGCGGCTTCCTTGAACCAGTATTGGACCGGTCAGATTGTTGGATGACAGGTTGAGATCAGTTAACACATTTGAAGTAAGCAAATCAGGGAGAATGGAACCAGAGAGAGAATTGAGGCTGAGGTCGATTTCTTTGAGCCCCGGGTATGTCCCCAGGACTGATGGGAGTTCACCATGTATTGAGTTGTTTGATATCTTGAGTGAAGTCAGGTTCGAGAATTGAGAGGTTTGATTTGGCAGAGTTCCTGTTAGTGAGTTTGAGCTCAGATGAATGATCTCCACGCTGTTTCCCCAATTCTGGATTCTTGACACGTTCCCCGAGAACATGTTGTTGCTCAGGTCTATGATAGAACAATGTGCAACAACTGCAGGCAAGACACCTGAGAGGGAATTTGAAGATAGGTTAAGGTTCCTCAGAGTTGTAGAGCTAATGCCTCCTATTGTACCTGCCACGAGAAACATAACATGTCTGAGTTAAGAGGTAAGGAAGTGAATCACAGTTGATAAGATGAGATTGGTGTGATATGGAGAACCAAGTGGCATCTGGAACAGATTATGCAACATATATAGCAGCAAAACTGAAATAAGGAAAGCGTAAAGACCCTAAATCAACATTACATGAATCAAAATTCGATGGATAATACCATAAGTTTAGACATCTTTTAGCCCCACCACATATATTGTTACCGGTTCTATGGATATGTACATAGATTTACGGTTTCTGCAGAAGCATGTGATAAAGGAGATCTGCCTCACTTGCAAAGGGTAAATCAATCAATGGCCCACTTTTATCAACTGGTATACATTTGCAAGTCAGGAAACATAAGTACAGCAAGCCAGTTCTCAGTGCCCGCTCTGAATATAGTTGTCAGCATGTACATTGTAGTTATGACATAGGACCTAAGAGGACAAGGATTCGGTTAAAATGTACCTTCTAGCTTATTATTGCTGAGATCCAATTCAGACAGTAACATCGAACTTTGTTGCAAAAGACCTCTTGGTACATTTCCTGAGAACTTATTTCCTCCAAGCCTAAGCCTTTGAAGAGAGATAATGAGTTTGAATGGAGGTATTGTACCAACCAACCCATTGTTGGTGGCATCAAAAACCTCCAAACTACCAAAAGATGGTATTCCATGAGCAAACAACTCACCATTTAAAGCATTATAGCTTATATTTAGGTATTGGATGGACGACACAAAACTAGGACTCCCGAGTTCCAAATCCAATGAACCCATAAATTGATTACTGCTCAAATCAACATGAACTAAGTTACCCAATTCATAGAACAGATTCATGACGTCCCCAGAGAGGCTATTACCATGCAGATCCAAGTACTTCAAAGCCTCAAGATTGCGGAAACCAGAAGGAACCATTCCTTCAAAGTTGTTGGCAGAAAGATTCAGCATTACCAGATTCTTCAAATTCACGATGTCAAAAGGAACAACACCTTCAAACAAATTGTTGGAGAGATCCAAGAACTGAAGGGACTGGAATGAGCCAACATCCGCGATAGTACCGCTGAAATGATTGCTCGATATGGACAGGTTGCTCAGCATTTTAAGACCGCTGATCACCGGGAAACTGAAATTCCCACCTAAGCCCATTCCATTCAGATTGATGGAAGCCACACTACCATCATTGCACACAATTCCATACCAATCCTTGGGACAACCATTGGAAGCCACAGATGTAGAATCCCAGGACTCGAGCACTCTTCCCGATGAGTCGTCCACAATACCCTTCCGGAGCTCCAGGAGTGCATCGAAATCGGATTGGCTAAATGCAGTCACCACCAGTAAGAACAGTACCACCAAACAGACCACCTGCATTTTGCCTTCAGCACCACTATAAAGTACAAACCCTCACCCAGTCTTCCACCAGTTCCCCTATTGTTGTAGCAGAACTGCTACTTGGGAGGAAACCTTAAATAACCAATACAGCATCTGGAGGGACTACCTCGTAAAGGAAATCAGACACCGCCACCAGTCGTCTAAATCGTTTAGGGAAGAAATAGCAAGATTCAAGGTGTACATTTGGGGAGCTAAAGATGGCAAAAGCAGCAAACTTGGTAAATGTCTAGATGCTACAGCTCAAAAGACTTGCCAAAACCAGGCCTTTTTTCCCCAACTGGTAAGCACAGTGAAATCAATCCTAAACCAACCTCAAATAAACCAATGCAGAGAAAAGGGCAAGAGGCATATACACACACGACTTCTTCACAAGACCTCACAGAACAGAGTATCTTTCAGCATCTGAAACAGCACAAAAATGAATCGAACCCAAGTACAAACCAGTGGCGAGAAGACCAAAAAGCAGGTCAAACCCAAATCTTCCTCTATCTTCCAGCAATGCCCCGTAGAAAATTGAAGAACCTGAGCGAAACTGGTGGACCAAAATGGCAATGGAGATGGTGGGTTTTTCACTGGGAGAAAGGAAGTGGCAGTGGAAAAGGGGAGGTAAAAAGGTGGAGCAGAGAGCAAGTGAATTGAAGGGAATTTTTGGGGCGAGAGGAAAGTCTGGAGGAAGACGGGAGTGAACGGAAGACTAGGGGAAGGGGAAGCAGCCGAGTACAAATCAGAGAGAGGGAGAGAGTAAAGTGGGTGGAGTGGTGGTGGGGTTGTACAAATTTTAATTGAATAGATTTTGGCTGATTGTGAGCACTGCGGGGAAAAAGAAAACACAGTGCAGTGCAATTACTCGGTTGGAAAATGACGACGGGAGCCGGCCTGGTTCGGTTCCCTTTTCCTTGCCGGTAAAACTGTGAAAAGATTCACTCTCTGGCTGGCCTCTGCTCAGTAACGACTTGGTAGTTAACTGAAGAATAAAGATACAGTTTGATTGAGCAAATAAGAAAAAAGGTGGGCAAGGGGAAATCTTCTAAAGATATCGCCCGAATAAGTAAAAATAACCAATTCAGGAATCTAAATGGACCCATGGTTAGCAATAAGAAATCAAAATAGGATTGAATACTTAATAGCTAATTTTCTCATGCTCTCCAGTATTTTTTCGATACACTCTTTACCAGCTCATACCAAATATCGAGCGGACTGTTCTGAGCAACATGTATTTCGTCACCTTCCAAAACGGAAAATGATTGGAGAAGATTCGATTATGTTTCACATGAATCAAACAATTAAGAGTATTCAAAAATCAGGAAGAAAAAAAAAATAGCTAGGTTTAATGCAATAAAAAGGCACCTGCTTATTTCATAAAAAAAAAAAGAGAGAAGCAAATAAATACTTTTTTTCGTTATCATTATATCATTATACTTCATTCATGGTACTTCAAAACAATGACCCTATAAACCGCGTCAAAACCAATAAAGAATCCATTACAACGAATTCTCGGACTAAGAAACACCCATTGACGAACAAACTTACGTACGATATTAAACTACTAACTCAAGAATCAATTAACCCTTAATCATTATTTTCCAAAAGTACCACACTTCCCTCCATTAAAATTTGTGCTAGAGTCCACAGCTTTCCACTTCACTAGTCATCATGCATAGCTACAAGTTCTTGCTTCTTCACTTCCTACACCGACAGAGAAGGGGAATGAGAACAGAGATGAAGACAGCCATGGAAGGGCAGCGTTTCGTTTTCAAGGAATTAAAGACGATCCAGACAAATACAGGCAATTAATTAACGTGATGACAGGAGTCTGGAGGGCTTTTGTTTTACTGCGTGTTTTGTTCTGTGACCGTATAATGTAGTACAAATCAAATAATATTAACTTGAAATTCTTACAAAAAAAAAAATTGGTAAAAATCATTAGGAAAAGATTGAAAAGGCTCTGCGGCTCGGCAACTTTTGATGGGCTCTCATCTTCTTGGATCATATTAAATGGGCCTAGATGAGTCCAGCAGCCTTTTTTTCCTTATCTTATCTACATGATTGGCCAGTCATGCAGATGTAAATTGTAATGTAAGCAACACCCATTCATTAGGTTGGAGTTGGATCCATTGTGGGTCGGGTCTTGTTGGGTTTACCAACTTGCCCTCACTTTCATGAAGGCTCAGGCCCAAATATCTAGGTCCCGACGTGTATCTGATATTGGCCCAAGTTACAAGTTTACGGCTTCTTCGGGCGTGGTCCAGATTCCAGACATAGAAAGCCCAAGACTCCTGGGAAAAGTTCTCGTTAAACTCTAATCAATTGCTTGACAAATTAGGAAATTAGAAAATGTTGTTAGGGTACGATGAAGAAAGTAGACGAGTATGGACAACTCAACCCTAGTCGACCCGACTCCTAACTGGTATGTTTCCCGCTTGTAAATAACTCCGTCGTTCTCTCTCCATCTTCAACGATTTGATTTATGGAGTGTTCTTTCGAGCTTCAAAACTAGAATGTATTTCCATCACATTGTGATTTTTAGGCTACGCAAACGCCGTACACAGTCACAAAGATGTAGATTCAAATTTCAGACCACATATTCTTCGCAAGTCAGAAAAACCAATCCTCGCGCGGGAGAGTAACTAATCCATCAATTCAACACAATTTTTCTCTCCTTATTCTAACTACCTAAGAATTAACAGAGCGATATGAAGTATTAGAATTATTGATTCCTGTTAGAAACGTGCCGGCCTACAACAAGACGAAAAAACATTTCCATCAATCATACCCACATTTCAGAAGTGATCACATGCATAGATTACTAAAAACTTTGCTTAACTAAGTCCAAAAAGGTCATCTATCAATCCATCATTATGACCACTAATCTTAGTATAACTTCAAGGACCACAAACACTTTGAACTAAAGTATGCTTTTGTGTGTTTCAGATCTTGGTGAACTCCAAACCCTTCTTATATATAGCTTAATGACACGTATAAGTCTGAGCCAGTACTGTAGCATGAGAATGGAGAATCAACCCAAAACATGACAACTAATAACAATAGTATAATTATTACTATTATGAATAGTTATAATAATTATTATTGTTTCATGATCAGTGGATGAAGTCGATTGCAAAAGAGTGGGAAGAAAGGTCGGCTGTAGCTGCTACGTGGCTGCAACCCATTTACTGATTTGCCACAAATTTTGGAGGCATTGCTTAGCTCTGTTGATCTGTCATAGTGTATATTAAGAGTAATTAATAGATATAATTAATTTATATTTATATATGCCAATTTTATTATAAAATTTATGTTTGTTCTGATTACAACTGTTGTATTCATGAATGTCAAACAGTTCTATGTATTCTCTATATAGAAACAGTTTCTTGCAAGCTCATGCAAGTACATATATATGTAAAATAATTAGTAAACAGAGAAATGAAGCAATAAAAAACAATATTATTAATGTTTGCTTAATCCTTATCTTGCTTGTGTTTATTGCTCCTAATGTAGTTATGAGTGTATTTAGGTTTCGGAATTAAATAGGATGGATGTAAAACAACAATGGTTTACATTAATATCTTTGTATCAGCAACATCAAACTATGTCACTCAAATCTCGTTCCGTTTGAAGAGGTAGGTATAGCAACAATCTTCCTTGTGTTCGAAACTCCGATTTAGTTATTTTCAAAAACTTGTCAATCTCGCTTTGATATGTGTAGGAGCACCAACAACTAGTAGCCTCACTGGCACAACCTAAACAACGGATGATATGATCAGATAGACTTCCACAAAGAGAGGTCTGGTTAACATATTAGTGCTGACGAGTTGTTCAAACCTTCAAGTAAGGTAGGAGTAGTATTCAAGGATGATGGAGGAAGTGGGCGATTTACGAGAACATTTAAATTAACACTAATAAGAAAGATGGCACAATTACTGGAACATAGTTATAGATTGTATACGAATGAGGTCTTAAACTTTTTGGACCGAACATGAACTTAATAAATGTTACACTATCCGAACAAGTTTTTCAGTGATCATGCACCTTATCAACGCAACTGACAATCCATATTCCGGCCTATGGATTGTCCCCGTATCAATTGATGTATAGTTCAAGAGGTACCAACTAATGGATATGATATTTTGTACAGAATCTTCATGTAACAACATTAAGGTGTGTTTTGTTGCACCTTTCCCCTAAAAAAAAAAGCACAGAGAGAGGGCAAGTCAGCGGCTTCTGGATTAGAATAAAGTTAGCAATTTTTAATGATTGCAAATTTGCAAGAGCCAATTACAAAATAGAAGAGTCAAACTAGAGCTAGCTGTTAGATTCCTTATACCTTTTGCCCTTAAAACTGTAAATCTGTTATGAAGATACGCAGCAATATATACTATTATAATTTTAATCAAGGATGTGATACAAAACAATTTGTGGCAACAATAGCCAATAAAGAATAGGGCATGCAGTCTAATCCGATCCATTCTCGAGTTCAAGTTCCTGAACTTAAAATGTTCCCTCTTGTATTTTAAACATTGAAGAGCTAACTCAAAACGGTTGGTCTAGTGGTACTTTAAGAGAATAAGATTCATCTTATTATATAGCATGTTTTCAGACAAAAAATCATCTGAAAATAACAGTCAAGGAGTTTAAACAAGTAAATGAAGTAACTTTATATGCTCAATTGGTGTGAAACAAAACATACAATTTCGTTTCGATAGAAAAGTTAACATACTTAAAGGTACATGTTAATCCAAACTACAGTATTCTAAAAAAAAATAAACATAACAACGATTTCAACCCAAAATAAGGTAAGACAATTACATAAGGAGCAATGAATCCCCTTATTTAAGATCCTCATTTCGCCCAAACCATTTCAGTCTCTCAGCATTCGATATTTTATGAACAAGAAGAAGATAAATACAGTTGGATTAACGCTTCTATGTGTAGAGACCCCAAAGTAAAAAAAAAACAAATTTTTATCTTTATTTCTCTTCACGAATTTAGAATTTACTCGAAACCCTAAACTTTTAGAAGGTAACAATTGTTATTATTCTCGCATTATCACTGCTTACTCGTATAATTTTCTATATTTGTTTGAGCATATACATTCTGGTATCTGTCGATTCCTGTCCAACATTTACTCACAGGATTCATGCATGGGAACACAATTCAGCTAGCACAACTCTGACAGATGCTACATCTCCCAACATATACCCTTCTTCCATGGTTGTCCTTCCCCCCAAAAAAATCCTAGTTTTATATAGACAGAACACCAAAACTATCATTTTCTTGAGAGTTTATGCATGTTCATATATTATTTATTCTTTTATAGGAATATATGGTAACGATTAGTATACTTCTAGAGTATATTATACCCCAAACGATCTGATCGTTAGATATACTTTGTTAAACTTTGATAATTTGGCAAAATATCATCGTCGACTATTTTTGTTATTACATTAATTTTTAGACTTGGGTTTTGCAAATTGAGGCATGAGTTTTATCCATTAGAAGCTGGAGTATAGTTTCATACCCAAAATTTGATTTAATTCATGATTTAGATGGAAATATGTCGCTAGAAGTATCCCGAGTATTGTATATTACAAGAGTATAGATCTGTATATTAATATATCCAAAAGAAAAAAAATAATTGGCGTGTGCCCTTTAGAATTGAGCAGGAGGCAAGGGACAACTGTTGGCTGGCTAGCAAGGCTAGCTTTGCCAACTTCTGAACCAACATTAGCTCCCAAATCCAGATCAGTAAAACTCAAGTAAACCCTAGCATGGCTATGTGGAACTAATTGTGTCCACACAAACCTAATAATTAATCAATAATTATGGGATGGAAGTATATATATGTATCGTGCAATTTCAGTTCATGGGGAACTGATCATGATTTAGGTTCATGTATGTTAACTAAGTTTATGGTGGATTAGGGTTCAGGTTCAGGTTCATGTATATTCAAAGAGAAGATCTACAAATGCTTTGGATATGTCTTTTTTAACATGTTTATTTGTATTATTAGCAACATGCTTCCAGACATTTATTAAAGGAAAAAGAGCAAAATTTTGTAGAAAATGAAGGCAAACTAATTTGTTGTCATGATTTCTTCAATTTTGTATGTATGTTAGTGAGGCTGTTTGTTCCATGCATTTATAGTTAATTGATAAAAGAGATAAGTCGAAATTTTCGTTCTCGAATACACGTTCTCATATGGTGCTGAAGATGAGTCAGAAGGCATGTCGTCTTTTGCCTTTATTTAATACATATGTCTGAAACTAATTGGTTAGATTTTTATCTCAATTGCAACCCACACAAGAAATTGACAATTAAGAATTTGGATTGGTGGTTATATGAACAAATTCAACATGGTTGGATAATTGGAATTTGGAAGTGAATAAAGATCCAAAAATAGATTATGAAGAAGCATATATATATATATATAGTTGGGGAAAATGGAAAGGTAAAAGAAGAATCATGTGATATGTTGAAAGTTGAAAAAACAAGAAGAAGGGAAGGTGGGTGACGGTGGGAGGAAGAAAGTGAAAGTAATGGAGTAATGAATAAACTATGGTAATCCCTCACATGCTCTATACTCAAAAGCCCTAAAAAAAACTCAATAAACTACTTAGAAAAACACCATAGGAAAAGGAAAGGGACGATTGCTCGAGTGTCGTCCCTGTTATTTTGATCAATCACATTTCACCTCCAATACTATCTGAATTGGGTAGTGATGAGGTCTAAAAGAACATGGATGATGGAAATCAACATTCGAGTGTATCGACACAAAAAGTATTAGCGAGGTAGTTTATGTCTCCAAACAATCATATAGAAGTTGGTATGCTAGTGACACATGCATCACGACTATCAACAAGGCGAAAATCCTACTTGAAAAATCGACCCTAATGGGTGTAGAGGTTGTGCTCTATAACTACCATATTGGTTGTATGTATTGCCCCGATCATGATGTATACAGTAGTACTACGTATGTGTGTATTGTTGTCATGTGGATGTATCTTTAGAGTGTGATGCCCGTGGTATGGATAAGTCGCATCACGATTGATGGAAGAGTCAATCTATATAATTATATGCCTCCATAAAACCCAATTATATGAAGAAATGGTAAGAAATTCAATCTAATTAGACCTATTCTCGTCATGGTCGTCTGAGTTGGATCTCTCGTATCGTACATCCCTAAAATGAAAATGCATGGGATTATATAATGCGCACAAACTCATCATCGTATCCTGTAGAAGAGATCTCAACATTAATTCTTAAACAATAAATTCTTCTACAGATCAAACAAATTGAAATAATACATAAGTTACTTCTCACTTATAAGTTGTTTTGTAATGCTTGAATGAAACATCCAAATGATCGAATCGCTTTACATGCACACAATAGTAGAAGAATAGACGACTACCAATAAGTAGCAAGGACGGACTCATTCTCTATACCAAACTATAGGTACTTTGGAGGAACCTATTGAAAATGGATGGATTTAGATGAACTTCTCCAAACAAGTTGAGGGAATCCTAAAGTTTGCAAGTCCCTATCCAACTCCAAGAATCCACCCACCAATTATTAAATTAGGATGAAATATTATATTAATATTGTGGACAAAAGTTATATCTTCCACTTTCTCTCATTTATTCCTGGAATAAATAAATACATATTAATCATCAGAATTCATTTTTTAAAAAGGATAAAATATCAAATTGTTGAGAGGATAAGTCATAAGTTACAGATATTTGCACCCAACTCCTTTTCACCTTCTTTTTTTTTGTTAGATGGAGCATAGTGCCAAACACTTCTTTCGACAAATCGAGAGAGAAGTGACACCTAATGCACAGATTGATCCCAAAGTAATGCATCGCCATCACCAAAGAAGAAGTAGAGGGTAACACCCTGTTTGGGAAAGGGGTGAAAGTTTGAAAAGGAAAGATAATGAAATTAAAAGGGAGAGGAGAACAGAAGGCTGAAAGGGAAATCATCCACATCTCCTTAATACAGCAAGCCAGGGATAAGAAAAGTCAATTAAACCTAAGATATATATATAATCAATAGTATCGGAGTTGAGGTGGTTGATATATGCTAGACTCGGTTGGAAAACATCTTAAGTTTTGAGTTAGTGATAATTTCGTTTATGAGGAAATATAACTTCATTGGTTAGTAATTGCTCCGACTGTAAAAGAGAAAGTAATGCTGTAACGAAAGTAACGCTAGAAATATCCAACCAGTTTGTGTCGCGTGGTGGACATGCTAACCATCTCAACCTGACGACCCCAACTTATCATGCATGGTGTGGAGTGACGACACGTCGACCTGACTTCACCAACCAACCTGACAGAGCGATATCTGTCCATTAAACTATCTCATTCAATGCTTTCTTGTCAAATTTTTCTTTCATCTTCTTACCTTTTGTTTACCATCTCGACCTGACAACCCCAACTTAACTAATATGCATGGTGTCAACACGTCGACCTGACTTCAACAACCAATCTGACAGGTGATATCCGTCTAATTAAAGTATCAAAATCAATGCTCATTGTCGTATCTTTCCTCTGCGAAATGAAACTCAGACATATTAACCAACCCCTTTTTTTTATCTTTTTACTATTTCAACCTTTTTCTCATTGGTCATGTACAAAATAGAATGGCTTGAAGGGAGACAAAGAGATCTAGAAAAAGAACTAGATTAGATAGGAGTAGCTAAACACCAATAGAGATCCCATTCCAGAGCTCTCTCTAGCAGCCGTCTTTGAATATTTCTTCACTTCTCAGCCTCCCCAATTATTAAAAAGCTATTGAGTAGAACACTGAAAACGAAGTTAAGAAAAGAATAAAGATGGCTTGGTCAACTTCACATCTCCTATACTCGTGCAAAATTATGATGTGCTTTGTGGCTGAAGAAACTGAAATTGCTGCCCAAGGAAACTCATATAGCTCATCAATAAACCATTCCTTGAAATCTCAATTGAGTGCAATTGACAATAACACGTTAGAATATTGCAACTCTTAACATCTGCAGGCTTCGGTGGTTGATGCAACATTTTGACAAAAAAAAAAAAAAAAGAATACGAAACTGACACAATATATGAATCAGTGGATGTCTACGTGTGTTTCAACCAACGAGGCAAGATCAACTGGTGGTGAGGCACAAAGTCCGGGGGGTTTGTTCAACGTCTTACCCCAACCCCTCGATACTACCCTGCGCCCCTCCCTCCGAGTGGACCACTACTTTGTTAGATTCCCGAGTTACTTCGATCTTAATGAGTTTGTCAACCTCTATGTACTACCCCTGCCAACGACGTCCCATAGCACACACTTGAGCGATCAGATTCGATTGGGGTTTCGCTTTATCTGACTCGCGGTGAATGAATCATGATCCGCATGGAAAGCAATGCTCTGCCCTCGAGCTATGATTGATGATGAAAACACACTACTTCGAGTCCTCAAATCGATACAAAGTGTGTGAGAAAACACAATTATAAGATCAAATATGGACTACCCAAATGAGTCAAGAAAGGATGTAGAGAAAATGTAGATGAACTACCCACAAAGTGTATTTATTGTATAGATCGTAGAAAGGAAGGCTCACATGGGATGTGGGTGTTAGGGTTACGACAAAGTCTTCTTGACAAATGGCGGGAACAAGACAACACTTGGAACAAGGCACAACATGGACCATTCTCCTCCTCAATTTCTTACATTACCGGACAAAATGGTCATTTAATACATAAAATCATCACAACCCAACAAAATGTAAAACAAAAAAAAAAATACAGAAAACAACCAAACCCATTAAAAAAGGGTAACTTATGGTTGCAGAGCAGACAGTAAAAAACCCATAAAAATAACATAAGTTACAATCCAAGTAAGAAAAGGACTTATTTATTTCACACTCTGGAATTACTGTGTTCATTAGGTTCATATTTGATTCTTATTATTATTATATGATATAGAATATATAATCAGAGACACACAAGCTCCAAGGGTAAAAAAAACTCAAACGGGGGAGAATCACCAACATTTTAACCTTTTTTATTTATCTCCTCCCCCACGTCTAATTTTTGTTCACCCTCTCCCCCATTGCTTGCTGCTGTGCTGTGTGGCCATTTCCCCTAAATTTCTAGGCCCTAATGGTAAAAAAAAAAAAAGACACAAAAGAACTTACTGACTGACATCACAAAACACTGAACTATATAGTAAAAAAACCCAGAAGAACAAAATGTACTTCTCCTCCATCCTCCTCCCCCTTTGCTTGAGATTCTTTACTGGAACCAGATCGACGAGACGTTCTGCTGTTGCGGCAGCTGATGATTGTCCACTCCCAGCCCTTGTAGATCGATGTCGAATGGCGAAGCAAACATCAGGTTGAAGTTGTTGTTGTTGCTGCTGCTGTTGTTGATGTTGTGGTTGTTGCTGCTGAGGCCCATGTTGGTGGACTGGATTTGATCGAAGCTGGTTGGGTTGGTGTCGAATGGAGAGCTGACCGGCTTGAACCGGTCGAGGAACTGGCTGCTGGTCTCCTGTGTGAAGATGGATTGCTGATTGCTGTTGTTGTTGATGCTGCTGATGTTGTTGTTTTGGAAGTTGGAATCGACGAACATGTTCTGGTGGAAGTAATTCTCAGCAGGCTGATGATGGATTTTCTGCTGGTGCTGCTGGTGCTGGAACAGACCGTTGATGGTAACGACACTGTTTGCCGAGCTAGTGGTGGGGGTGGTTCTGCTGCAGCTGCTGGTCTGAGTGCCGCTGGTATCGTAGTTCGACATCATGTCGCTGATCAGCTTCTGCCCGTCTTCAGGAACCCCGGTCAGATCGATTGGGGCTGCTGCAGTAGACACCGAGGTCACAGCAGGAGACAGGATTGGTTTGGCTTTCTGCTGTTGAGGGAAGATCACCGGCTTGACATCGTCGATATGGAAGTTCGAGCTGGTGTAACCGAGCTTGTAAGGGCAGGCCAGCTGATGGTTGTCCCTGGAGATCCGATCACAGAACCCTAGTCTCATCTGGCTGTAAGGACACTGCACGAATTCACAAGTGTACAGCTTCTGGTCCATCATCATGTTACCACCAATCTCGCCACCTGCAGGTTGCTTCCTCTTCAAGATACTGCTGCCAGTCATAACCTCGCCCTTGATCCCCGCGAAACCCCCAAATCCAGCCAACCCTTGAGGCTTGATCTCGCGAACATCGAAGCTCGACTCATCGTCCCCGCCTTCCACATCATACTCATTGCAGTCATTGATCACCAGGGAACCACTCCCTCCACCACCGTTGGAGGACAAGGGCGGGCAGAAGTCCGGATAGAGCTCCCGAGCCAGCTTCTCCTCCTCGTTGATGATGGCGAGCCACGTGGCGCTCTCCTTCGCCGTCATCTTGTCCTGCAGGCACTTGGACTGTCGGACCAGCTTCCTGATCTTGTTGATGTCAGGGGACATGTGCTTGATCACAGCGGTCAAAACCCCGACCTTCCACGCCTTCTTCAAATCATGAGGCTTCTTGTACGGCGGGGTCGAGCCTTGCTCTTTAGGAAGCCCCAACTGCGGCCACCATTCCTCGTTGCCGCTCGGCCACCACGGCGGCGGGACGCCCTTCTCGAGTGGGAACCGCCGCTGCGGCGGATCGCAGTGTTGCATCAGGGCAGAGAGCAAGGAACCCAGAGTGGTGTCCTGAAGCTCCTGCAGAGTGTGGGGAGTAGGCCCCATGGAATTCGAACCGTCATTTCTTCCGGGAACCGAATTGTCGGCCTGGTACTTGGCGATTGCGGCCGGGCCGTTTCGGTCGAACCGGACTTTGTCCTTCCACCATTCCCTCAGATTGTCCGAAGCTCCGGTCACCGGCTTGCCCTTCTCCGGGATGATTCCGTAGACGAAACCCTGGGCCTTGCAGACCTCCATCATCTTCAGCATGTATTTCAGGATCCCGTCTTGAGCTCGGGACATTTTTTTCCGGCGAGCTTGCTCCTGGGACTGCCGCTGCTTGGCCACGTCGATTCCTTCCTTGGTCTTGCTCTGTTCTTTCAGCTTCTTCAGGCGCATCTTGTCCCTCCACATGCGGCGCTCCAGCTCGTCCACGTCGATCTCATCCTCGTCGCTGTAGTCGTCGTCCGCGTTCGGATCTGTGTCGATTTGTGGGGCGACCAGATCTTCAGCGGCGGCGGCGGCGGCGCCGCCCATGTAAGGCGCGGAGGAGAAAAATTCCATGTCGCTGCAGAATCCCAAGTCCTCAATGGTCATCATCTTGTTCTTTCCAATCAGCTGATTAATTCTTCTTCAAACTGAAATTCACGAGAAACCCATCACAAACAAGTCAATTATTGACTGATTATTATAGCTAGATCCATAAAAGGAACTAATTGAGCCACAGATCGAAGCAAAACACAGAGTTTATGGAAAGGAAGGTTCATATCAAATTGAATGAAATCTCAAAACGTAAGGCAGCAAGAAGGACGAAATCCAGAACAAAGCAAGAAGATCAATGGATCTACAGAACCCAATTGAAATTTCCTCCACAAAACAACGAACTAATCCATACAATTCAAAGTCAAAGCAACAAAAACAGAGATTAAATAAACAATCTACAAGAAGAAAGTAGCTGATCAGAGGAACAGAGAAGAAGCAGAGAGACGGAAAAGCCAAAAAGGATCATACCAGAGAGAGAAGAGGTAGGCAGGTCCACGACTATTCTTCCTTTCGGTAACTCAGTTTTTCTTCAGCCGTCAAACACAGAAACGAAAGGGGGGATGGATACGAAATGAAAGGAAGAAGAGAGGAAACAGGTGAAAAAGAAAGACAAATATAAAAACCCAGTACTAACTTATTAATAAAAACACTCCGATGAAACTTTATCTGCTCTGCTCTGTTCTTTCTATCTCCTCTCCGGGTTTTTTTTTTTGGCTGAAAGCGATGATTATGGTGGGGGTGGAAATGGATGAGAAGAAGAAAGAAAGAGAGAGATGGAGAGAAATGAAAGGGGTTATTGGGTAGTGTGGATTTGAAGAGTGGTGGTGGCGATGGCGGTGGTGGGCTTTTTGGGGAAAGGGGAGAGAGAGAAAAGAAAGGAAATTTTTTTGGGGAGGAAGAACCTTTGTAGTCGGGATGGTGGTGGTGGGGAAGAAGAAATATTAGTGCTGTAGCTGTTGCTGTTGCTGTTAATGGTGGCAAAATAAAACAAAAAACAAAAGCCTCAAACTTTCAAGCAATTAAAATAATGGGCAAGCAAAAGCCAGCCTACCCAAAAAGCCAGGGGGAAATCACTGCAACAGCAACCCAAAAACTATATTTTTTTTCCTTTATAAAAACAGAGCATCCATGGAAGGAAGGAAGGAGAGAGGAAGAAGAAGAAAGGCGAGGTAAGGTAAAACGGATGAATAATCCAAACCAAACCCAATATGCAAAAATGAAATATGAAAAGAAAAGGTGAAAGCTTTTTGGATTTTGGAGGGATGGGATAAGCTGTTTCTATCTCACTTCCATGGCGGCCCTCAGGGTTTTATATTGGGGATGGTGACGACAGAAATGGACAGTCTGAGGAAGGAAGACGATAAGCTCCAAAACGAGTTTTGGTAAAAATATGAAATTGAAAAAAAGGGGCTTATTATGGGGGGTTTATTAATGTTGTCATTAAGGCTAAAACGAGAAGGGTAATGAATGAGGATGGGAAATTGGCCGTGTGTGGAGGTTTCCTTTCCTTTCATTTGCTGCAACATTAATTTTGTTCCCACTAGTATTTGGATAAACAAATCTCCGTGTGATATGGTTTGGTTTTTCTCAAATTTCGTTGCCATATTTATGGATTTGGTGTGAGAATTGTTATTAGTATGTTTCCTTTTGCGGGTTTTTGAAGTATCATCATAGTCAAGTGGTTGTACGATTTTCGTTTGATCGACGTTTCATAGCAATACGAGCATATCGATAAAGAAAAGTAGAACTATCGATGTTACTACCATTTGGGTTAAATAATTATGAGTGTGGATTGTTTTATGAACGTACGATGTTGTTATGTTATGTTCGTAGCGAGTTAATTAGTATCGAGACACTTGTTATCTTTAGTTTCCTTTTGTTTTATATATTAGGAGGTGTTCGAGTACAATAGTTGAATATTTGTGAGTTTATGTGGCTTAGAGTTAGCGCTTCATGTATTTGGGAATGGTAATAACGAGGGTGATCGATGAAAACAAAGAAAACGGTAAGCGTTATTGGGGAAAAACTTAGGGCTTGTTCCCACTATTATTTTGGCAAGCAATTACGTACGGGGATACTTGTTATGTTTTATTTTTCTATTTGTGTTAGATGTTTATCGGATGTTCAACCAAAATAGTGAAATGTTTGTGATTTTTTGCGGCTTGGGGTCGATACCTCATACAATTTGGAAAGGAATAATGAGATGATCGACGAAATCAAAGAAAGTAGCCAGTGTAATCGGCGAAAAGAAACTTAGGGTTTGTTTAGGGTCAATTATTTTTGGTGAGCAAGTACTATATAAAATCGTTTCTACAATGTCTATAGAGGATTAATTTCGCATCAAGATTCTTATTTACAACTTGTTTTCGTGAGTGTTTTGTTAGCATCCGAGTATTGTAAATCAGGGGTTCACATGAGTTCATGTGCTTTAGTTCACACTTCGTAACTTCAAAAGATGGTAATAGTGATAAGATCGATGAAAACAAAGTAAACGATGAATTAGTAATAAGTTTCTAATTTTGTTTTCATTATCACAGTACATTAAGTTGTATGCATATTGGTTACATATACCGATCCATATTTTATCCATCATGTCAAATTAACTAGTCCAAGAGAAGAGGTGGTGGTTTCTGTTGTGTCAAATGTTTATTAGTGTTCAAGTAACTATATGGAAATGTTGTACGAATTCATATGGTTTTGAGCTAACACTTCAATAACGAGATGATCGATAAAACAAAGAAAGCATCAACACTATTACAAACCATAAGGTGATTTTTTATCATGATTTTATGTATACTAGTTTGTAAAAGATTAATATTGTCTTCATACTATAATAGCGAATTAATTGATGTTGAGTGTTGACATCCTATTTTTCCATTTTCTTTTTGTGTTTGATGTTTATTGAGTGTTCAATGATCATAATTGAATGTTTTGAAGAGTTGACGCGGCTTCGAGTTAATACTTCATACCATCATAAACATCAATAGCAAAATGATTGATTTAAAACACGGTAAACGTTAATGGGGAAAAAAAAACTCAGAGTGGAGATTAATTTTGTTCCCGCTACAATTTGGTATATGTATTTGTGTATCATAATGCATTAATGCATTAATTTTAAGTAGTTTTAATAACCTATGGTCCAAATTAAATTAAATTCCAGGCATGCGAATATACATTGAAAACGTTGAAGAGTGTTTTCGCCGTGTTCCGTGGATGATGGGTAAGCCAACATCATTACACACGTCCTTTTGTAGTAACCTAAAAGCAGGTTGGAACTTGTATACCCTGTTTACTAACCATTCCCATTCCCATTTTGTCATTCCATTTAATTTATTTAGAAATGAAAACAGAAAAAAGTGTTTACTTTCCATTCCCATTCCATGAGCTTTTATTTGGGGAATCAAATAGTGCTGAACAGTAGCAACTTTTGGGAAACACAATATTTTGGTTTCAGGAATGGGAAACGGACGGATTTCTCTCTTCTTTCTCATTAATGAGACCCATGTATCGAATCCCCCAACCACCCAAAAATCAATTTATTACCTCTTCTACCATTTGACAGACAAATCAATGAATCATCCCAAAAACCCCCAAACCCTATTATCCCAAACCCAACCCTTTCCCCTTCTTCTCATCTGCTGCCCGCCGCCTCACTTCTCCTCCACTCTCCCCTGCCTCTTATCTCCTCCACTCTCCCCTGCCTTGCTTCCGTTGCCGCCGAGGACTCCCCTGCCGCCGCCAGCCCGGACTCCCCTGATCGTCGTCGACCCGCCGAGGCCTCCCCTGCTCGGCGTCTGCCCTCGTTGCAGTCAACCCCCGCTCGCCGTCGACCCGGCCTTCAACCCCCGCTCGCCGTCGACCCGGCCTTCCCCGCTCGCCGTCAGCCCTCGTTGCAGTCAACCCCCGCTCGCCGTCGACCCGGCCTTCCCCGCTCGCCGTCAGCCCTCGTTGCAGTCAACCCCCGCTCGCCGTCGACCCGGCCTTCCCCACTGCGCCTGGTGAGCAATCTTTTGAAATCTCTGCTTACTTTTGAACAGAGAGTTGATTAGATTAATAAATAGTTGATTAGATTAAATAGGATTGGCAGACTAGAATTGAACAGAGAGTTGATTTCTTCTTCCTTTTGCCCACCCACATGCGATCCCTTCTTCTTTTGAAAAATCACAGCACATCTTTTAATTAATATATATGTGAACCCCTAATTAACCCATGCATGACCTCTTCACAGCCGAATCTTTGTTGGTGTGTTGGTGATTGATTGCTTATTATTGTTGTATATCTAATATGACCGACTTGTGTAACTAGTTCTTATCATGGACAATAATGAGGCTCAAAACAAGAATGATTATGTAATGGCGGGAGGAAAGGAAGTATGGCCTAATGAGGTCAAGTTCTATCTTATTGATTTGATGGTGGAAGAAGTGAAGAATGGAAATAGAACTACCACTACTTTTTCAAAGGTAGGCTGGGCAAACATAATAAATGGATTGACAAACAAGTTTAGGAAGGTTTGGAATGAAGATCAGTTAAAGAACAAGTTTAATCAGATGAGGAGAAAGCATAGGGTTTTCACGACAATCATTAGTGAGACTGGAGTTAGTTACACTACGGCAACTGGGAAGATTGATGGCTCTGATGAACGTTGGGAAAGATGGTTAAGGGTAATTGAATCCTTGTCTATTGTGAAATTTTGTATGTTTATTATTTAAAACTTTGAATTGATTCAAATATTTTTTTTTGTAGTTGGATAAGGTGGTTGGAAGCATTAAGAAGTATGGTTGTCCGGAGTATCCAAAACTTTGCATTGTCTATGGGGATACTACCGCTACTGGAAATGATGCACTACCTTCTACACAGGAGATTATAGACAGCAGTAGTGAGGATCAGAGCAAGGAGAAAGTTTCTGAAAGTATTATGGATAAGACAACTGAACTTGCAAAGGAATTGAAAGGCAAAGCAAAGTCTAAAGGGAAAAAGAGAAAAGCAGCTAGATCAACCTTCTCTTCTACCATAGAGAAGGCAATAGTTGACATGGCTGAGATGGCAAAAATGAAGAATGAGATGCGTATGGCTTCTCAAGCCAACTCTTCTATTAGAGGTCCAGTGAATGAAGTAACTTCACCGGATAAGGATTTAGATATCATGACTGAATGCATGAAGGTTTTGGATGATTTGGATGTGGATGCTGATATTTTTGTGAAGGCTTTAGATATTTTACATGACCAGCCATTAAAAAGAGGGCTTTTCTTACGCATGACGGAGAAGAGAAGGATGGAGTGGTTAGGAAGTTTGGTTTGATGTTTGCTGAGTTTGCTTGAAAAGAGGGTTCACTTGATGATGATGTGTTTTAGAGTTCAAGTTTTAGTATTTGTGTTTGCTGTATGTTGTATGGAGCTTTGTTTATTTCATGGATCTATTGCCATTTTATGGTTACGAAACAGGGTTATGTGAGCTTGTTTTTGGATTAAGTTTTTTTAAGTGTTTGTTTGATCAAGTATTATGTATTTGAAGTTTGTTTGTGCATTTTCTGATTCGAATATATTATCTATGCAGAAACGGAATGGCAACTTCTGATACAGATTCTGATGATGAGATGCATAGAAATTTGATAATATATTTGGCACTGTTGGAGAATGAGAGATTGAATTTGCCTAAAGAACCATGCAGAAACTCAAAATTACCAGGACATCAATGGGTTCAAGAACTTTTGCGTGGTCATCCGATTAGGATATATGAAGAACTACGAACTGATAAGGAAACATTTATTGCTTTATGCGATGAATTGAAACAACAAGGATTGCTGGAATCTACCAAGAGAGTCATTGTTGAAGAACAAGTGGCAATCTTCCTACGAACTTTAGGTCATGCCATTGACTTTCGAGATGGTGCTGAAAGGTTTCAGCACTCTACAGCTACCATCTCTAAGTACTTCGGTAAAGTATTGAAAGCAGTTGTGAAGCTTTCCAACAAGTACATTGTTCCCCCAAATTTCGATAAAGTTCCTGAAAAAATAGTTGGTTCAAAATATGATCCATATTTTGAGGTAAATTAAGTTACTTGCCTTTATAGTTGGTTCAAAAATTTTATAACATGTTCATCTAACATTTTCTATTTTGTAACTTAGAGTTGCATTGGGGCAATAGATGGAGTGCATATTGATGCAACTATTCCGACCGGCGAGCAAATACCATTCCGAGGGCGAAAGACAACAACTACTCAGAATGTGATGGCTGCATGTTCTTTTGACATGCTTTTCACCTATGTAATGGCAGGGTGGGAGGGCACGACAAATGATTCTAGGGTTCTTGCTGAAACAGTTTCTAATCCAGGGAATAAATTTCCAATGCCGCCGCGAGGTATGTAATCAATAATTTTTTATGTTTATATAGATCGCAAATTTAGTGGATAACTAATTAACTTCTAAAAAATTTTCAGGTAAATATTATGTTGTTGATTCTGGATATTCAAACATGCCTGGATTTTTAGCACCCTACCGGACAAGAGAATCTACTCATTTTCAAGAGATTAACCGTGCAGGTGGCCCAAAAAATCGTAAACAATTGTTTAACTTTTATCATTCGTCCCTACGCAACGTTATTGAGCGTTGTTTTGGAGTTTTGAAAGCTAGGTTTCCAATTCTAAAACATATGCCTAACTTTCCATTCAAGAAGCAAGCGCAAATTGTTATAGCTACTTGTGTGCTACATAACTTTATCAAGATCCACTGTGATGAAGACGTCTTATTTGACGAATACCAACAGTGTGATGTAGAAGTCCAGGGAGTACAACAAACTGAAGTGTATGATGTCAGTTCAACTCAAACTCGGGCAATGGAAATTCGACGTGATGAAATAGCAGACAAGTTGTGGAATGACTTTCAAGCAGGAGTTATTTGATGTTTTCACTTATTTGTATTTGTTGATGTAGTAGTATTTTGTTTATTTGTTTAAAACAAGATTGCTATTGAAAACAAAAATCAGTTTGTAATAACTGTATCTGAACAAGTTTCCATTTCCAGGTTTCAGTTTCAGAACTCTCTAAATTCTCAGCTAAACAAGTTTTCTTCAGGTTTTGTTTTCCAGAAAATGACAGATTCCTTTTCTTCGGATTCCCTTTTCTGTTTTCCAGAAATCAAAAAACAGAATGATTACTAAACGGGGCAGTAGTAACTTAAAATGGAAAACCTAACTTTGGGTAGTAAACTGATTGGTTGAACCGGTGGTTGAGATTGGTTTGTCTGTCATTTTTATTTATATTCATTTTTATCCAAGGTGATTTAATTTATAACCGTTACTGAAAAGCAAAAATACTTAGTCGATATGACTAGGGGTTAGAATATGATTTTGGAATGTCAGCAGATCGAGTTCGAATTGTTAGCGGACAATATGAAGTTTTCGGTACTGACTGTGAGGAGAAGGGGAAGTACACCCTGTGACATCGCCGAAGTTGACTTGGTACTCCGAATGTATTTTTTCCCCCCTTTGCATGTTACTAAAAGAGGGTCTCAGAGGGGAAGGAAAAGTCGACCTTGTAACCAGTGAAGGGACGGTTTACCGCTAACCAAACTCTTGTTTACAAAGATAAATAGTAATTTCTGTGTTCCGAATATCAGAACCGGTCTCTTGAACCGTGATCTTCTGGCTCGAGTCCTGGCAGGCTGAACTTCAGGTTTACTATTGAAACCTGAAAACCTGGCGAATGTCTAGCTAGGGGGAGGCACCTGTCTTCCTTCCTCTTGATCCTCTTAACGGATTTAGAAATGACAGATATTTCACGGGGAAAGTAATTGGAGATAGTTAGCACAAATGAGGGAATGACGTCCTGAAATGGATCACCTATGGGCCATTGGTCCATTTTTCCGGCTCAAGATAGGGTGCATAACCATGGGTTATGCACCCATCAATAACCAAATCTGGACCCTTCATTTAAAAAATCCAGATCTAAAGATGGAGAATTAAAGGTCATTTTTATTTTCACTAGCTTTCTTAATTGACTAATATCTTTTTCGTTTTAACTCGGATTTTAATTTTTTTTGCACAGATGGAACGAGTTCATCGTGCTCTACAAAATGAGATCAATTTTCAATATTTTTTGAGGGAAAAAAAATTTTGGCCTCTCGGTACCAACTGCATACCATATGGTATCTTCTTCGTTTTTCATTCGTTTTTTAAAACGTTTGCACAGTAGGGACGAGTTCATCATGATCTATTGGATCTACAAATTTCTGGGTGAACAAATTACAAGACCAAAAAATACCACCAAATACCATACAATACCACCCTGGTACGGGGTGGTATTTTATGGTATCTTATGGTATACAATGTTAAAAGTCGTAAATGACAATTAATATACTTCTACTATCATGTATTCAATCATCCTACAGTCTTGGTTTGTTCATACCACCATGGTACGCTTTTCAAACCATAGGTATGCTCTTATTTCAATACCAGTCAATACCATATGGTATAGACTGGTAAAAATGGCTCAATTTTTTTTTGTTCAAAAAATATATCAAAGTGGATATCATTTTGAAGAGCACAATTAATCTGATCTAACTGTGCAAAAAAAATTAAATTTTGACTTAAAACGAGTGAGAAATCGTCCGTCAAAGATTAAGGAGGGAAAAATTAAAGGCTTTCCAGGAGAGAGAGGATGCTGATGGGGGCGGGTTACTCATAGTTACTCACCACAAGGTTACTGACCTGATCCATTCCCATTTTTCCGATGAACGAGTGACGTTTTCCTACCCAGAAATGGATTCTATCACATAACCTTCCAGCAAGACGCTTTATACCAGGGACCTCTCGATCCATCGAAATAACGCAAATTCCTGACGAATGAACAATCTCAATCATCGCAGATTCATTCGCCTCTTTTCGCTCATTTGATGTTTGATTGTAAGGCACGAATTCCCATCTGCATGGCGGCAAACAGGAAAATTCACATCAGTGGGCCTGGTTTCCAACCTGTTCTTGAGTCATAACCGGCCAGCTCTCGGGGCAGACCGGTTCTTTTCTCTACGGAGAGGACTGCAATGAATGTTCAGCATCAGCAGTACAAAGTTCCATAACTGATAAAGAAAGCTTCCTGCTTTGAATCTCTAGTCTTTGAATAGGGAAAGTAATTGAAGGGTTAAAAATTGGAGCTCCTCTGGTTTCTAACAAAAGGGGAGAGAAAAAGCTCATTCCTTCTGATGGGAGAACTTGATCAGGTGGGAGGGCAGAGTTTTTCACCTCCTCCATCTTCAGTCGAACATATTGGGAAGTGGTCTCACAGCCATGAAAGCATCCACCATCTGGAAACAGAAATGTGATATGGGCAATCAAACAAAAAAGTTGAAACCAAGTTTTAGGGGCTAGGACTAGGAGGATAGTTGGGGGGGAGTGTGGAACTTACTTCTTCTGTGACAGCAGCTCGTGCTGCACGATGTCTATCTACCACCTCTGTCAGAACATCAGCAAGCCGCTTCTTCACCTCGCCAGTCAACATCCGTCCAGCGCCATATTCCTGGGCAGTAGATGCAGTAAGGAAACATGATTTCATGTTCAAGATGGAGAAACTGGTAGGTTGTGCTGAATCGAAAGGGGAAGAGGTCTTACTGTCTTAATGTGCTCCAGCTCGGCATCATCTTCCAAGAAGAAACTCAGGTACTTTACTGGTATGTCCACCTGAAAGTTTGAGGACCAAACTATTATTAGTCATTGCTTAAGAGATTGTTGTTCGAGCAAAGACTAGTTTGATGTTTGAAATCGGTTCTAGAGTTATTTATATATGTAATAACCAAGATAGAGTACCTCAAGATTTGCACCAAGTTCTCTGTGCTTCTCTACGGAATCTTGCCCACCAGAAAATGCATACTTATTGATCTGTCACCATCAACATATAATCATAGGTTACCATTACCTTCATATCACACAAAGACGAAAAATATGAAACAGAATCATAGGCGGCCATTAGTTTCGTATCAAACAGAGCAGCAGCAAACATAAATTATAATTTAGTAAGTTTATTATTCATTGGGCATACGAATTCGGTTACTGTAAGAATACCAGGTATATTAGCAAACCAGGTAACTAAACTGAAAAACGAATCTTCTACCAAAAGAAGAAATCTCACAACTGGTAGAAGATAGACTTAGCTGCATATGTTGGAAGAAGGGAAAAAAGAATGATATGCAGAATCCATAATCATACCTTGTTTTTAATGACCTTGGCCGAATCTGTCACATATATAGCAGAATTTGGATCACTGGCAGACATTTTTCCTGTTTCACCCTACACATCATATTTACAATCAACAATGCTGATTGTTAGTAATGCCAAAGAAGACACCAAAATTATATAGAAACACATAAAATCCATAAAAGAACTATGTACATGCCAAGAAACTGATTGAGCTGGCTGAAGTATATTATTCGAGGTCTGGTGGCAAATTTCTTGCAATGAAATCAAACAAGGTTACAGCAGGGGGGATATGAGTCACAACAACACCTTGATGGTATAATTATTTCCCCCCCAAAATAAGAGGGTCGTTATATGTTTGAACACCAAGTTACCTGCAGGGCTGGGAAAAAAGACGACTCAATAAGAGAAGGTTTATGATATCCTAGCCTTGGTGCAACATCTCGGGTCATTCTGAAATATGGATCCTGTAATATTTAACAAGAGAGTGAAAGAGTTAAGAGGATAGAAACGGTTATAAAAAGATGACCCTGCATGGTTTTAGTTTCTTCTTATTTAACCAATTGCACTTTTCTAGACCAAACGCCAACAGAAAATGCAACGAAATAGGGCCTGACCTGATCAATTGCACAAGGAATCAAGCAACGGAGATCATCTTTCCCAGAGAACAAGTGCGGGAATGAACTAGGAAATGATGGTGCTGCCTGTACTACAGCAAAAGTGAAGTCTGCTTATGGTGGATACAAAGAACAAGTGATCTATAATGGACACAAAGGACACAACTGGAGAACATAGACCATTAAACAGAAATCCAATTGCAATGTACATCAAGTTTATGGTGGCAATCAGTAATAAAGAACTGACCTGAATAGGTGGAAAACCAACTTTTCCAATGTGATCTTCACCACTGAAACCAAATATGCCAACAACCTGTATACCAGGGGAAATATTGATATAATTACCAAAGTAGTTATTCCACCAGAAGTATAGAGCACAGAAAAAGCCTCAAGGAAACTAACCTTATTGTATGTGACACACTTCGCAATTCTCACCATGTTCTTGTAAAAGGATCTGTTGATATGATTCTCATGTTAGATTATAGTTCAAAAGATAATGATGATACACTAATATACGTAACAGAATTCCAGAAGATCTATGTCCATACATGCTCAAACCACATCTTTGATAAAACAAAACCATCTCATAGTCATTCAACTGGTTTCTTACCCGCCAACATAATCAAAGTCTGAAAAGATGAATGTCTTTGTGATGTCAAAGCCACATGCAATAATGTCTTTGGCATTTTCACGGGCAAGTCTCTGGCACTCCTCAACTGAGAGGTTTTTCCACATGCATTTCTCATCATCAGTAAGTTGAATAACAAGTGGCACCTTGAAGGCATCTTGCAAATACCTGCAAGCATGGTGATAACAGATTAACCGATAAATCTAGTTTACGTAGAAACCTCAATCTACCTTACCAAAATAAAAAAGTCTCAATCTACAAACTTCCAGCAACATATCAGTAATGCTAGCGAATATATAAGATGAGCTCACTTGGTAAACATAAAGGGTACAAGATGACCAAGATGCAAAGCTTCAGAGGATGGGCCTCTTCCAGTATAGAGGTAGAACTTTTTCCCTTTCTCATATGCATTCAGAATCTCATCGAAATCCCTATGGGCGAAGAAAACTCCACGGCGGAGGAAGACATGAGGAGGTCTGCCAGTTAGTCGTTGGACACGGTCCACTAATGGCTCTTCAAGCCTTTGGCAACCAAATTTGTCTATAAGCTTATCATAGTCGATCTTTCCTCCATCTTTAGCTGTTACCTCCCATGGATTCACCACCTGATCCTGCTCTTCTTCATGCTTATCCTCTCCCTTCTCCATCTTCCCTACTATCACTTTGCACTCTCTCCTAAACCCTGAAGGGGAAACCACAGGAACTCGATTCAGTTCCAATGGCAAAATAATTAAGCACACATGCCTTTCCAATCACACTGCATTCAATCGCAATTTGTAAGAGCCCTAACCAAGTTATCACATCAAAGTTCAAAGCTTTCAGACTGAAGAGAGAGAGAAGGGCACTGTTGAACTACCTGGGAGAGCAGCTTGCTACAAGTAATTCAGCTGAGTGATAAAAAAGAATTTCCAAATCACCACGCTTGAATTCATTGAAGATTATCGATTTCATTCGAGTTCCAACCAATTCGATCGCATTCGAAGAGAAAAATCATAGCTTTTAATTGCATTGAGACTTTGCAGCGATGGGGAACCTTCAAACTATGGATAACAGTACTGTCTTTTTGAACTGTCAATTACCTGGAACTAGGATTCCCTTGGCCGGACTGCAGTTGCCGCCTTGCGGAAGCCACCCAACCGACAGGAGAGGCAGAGAGTCGGAGGGCTTGAGGGAGAACCGCCGCCGCCGTCGACAAGAGCCCGCAACGAAGAGGGCTTGGTCTTTGCTCTTTAGTCTTTAGGTAACCCGCGAGCAAATACCCGCGCGGAAAATGGAAAAACGGGAATAAGAACACGCTGAAACGTTTTTTTGTAGCAACCCAAAATCGAAACACGAGAAAGAAAAGGTGACTAGATATCGCAGTATTTATTATGTGGTATGTTGAGACTCCCTTCAGTCATATGTAGCCATCATCATATGACTCTGTTCGCTGCAACTTCGGAGAAAGACATGTACTTGAGTTCAATGCCGGCGGCTGTCTACATGGAGAGTTGCAGACTTGCAGATCGGCTAGGTTGTTTTGTTTGCAATCTTACACAAGGATCAATTCCCAATTTACACACTTTTACGTTTGGAGAAATGACCGACGCCGCGAGGAAAGCATGTTATACAGTTCAAGATGGTGTAGCTTAGGGTAAATGATGTTCATTTCATTACCCATCTTCTCATCATCAACGATAGCTAACGGGGTAATTAGAGTTGCGGGAGTACATCAATCTTATGCTATCGAACTAACATTGCTTGTAACTTCACTTTCCTTGTACCATAATGGTTCCCGTACACAATAGAAAGGGGGACACAGAGAGAGTCTACATCACAACAGTTTCGGAGATCATGTTACATTGTTACTGACTACAACAACTACGTGACGAGTAACGGATGGCGCCGCCAGATTAAGCCTAGTTACAGAAAGCTTTTACGCTGTAGGAGTTCCATAACAGATACCAAAATCGACTCGGCTGACTATTTTGTCCAGCCCCAACAGAGGAACCTCTGATTAGTCCCCCAACTGTATGCAACTCCTGAAGATGGCATTATCTGCATTCTTGGACAGAGAGCGGTCAAAGGGCTTAAAGAGCATCGTCTTGTGTCCTGGAAGCTGAATCATTACCGAATATGTTTCGAGTCGAAAAAATTTGAGGTTCGTTGAGACAGCTAATAAGAGATCACCACAGCCACTTCCGCCTCTCGTCTTTTTTCTCTGGTCTCTTTCTACTTCTGCTTCTATTCACCTCAGAACTATCAGCAGCGTGACTCCCCTGCAGATAGTCCCCAAAAACCAGCTTATAGATCAGCAATCCAGAAAATAAACATACACATCCCAAATTGTGGAGCAATGTAACGTAATGTAGTAATGAACTTGCTTATTTCTAATACTTTATAATGATTCCACAGAGTGCAGGGACCTTGGAGAATATAAGGTAACAGAAGTGTTTAGTTTATTCAAAAGTTTGCCTAAAACTGGCTCTAGTGTTCCTTACAGAAGGTGCTCGACTGTGAAAGGCTTGGAGAATATAGTGCAGTTGAATTTAGAAGGATCGTGATTTCTAGCAGTAGCGTTTAGTCATTCAAAAGTGAATCCGTAACTGCAATAAACTTCCACCCTGTGATTGATTCAGACCCTTTAAGAAGACAAGCCATAGACAGCTCAATTCCTTAGAGACTTCAACTTATTCAACCTAGAACTCGAGGTGGGACCAGTAGTTGTGAAAAGCTAGTTGAGATCAAACAAGATAACAATCCTTACCTTGCTCACAGAAGCCGCTTGGTTTATGTTTTTCTTTTTCAGGCATGACAGCGGGTTTGGCCCCTACAAAATTGTATGAGAAACAAATGAGCATCAAGATAATATTAACAGAAACAGAAAGCATATGTATCAATGATGTGACATGTAGTAATCGCAATCTGATGATGTCTAAAATAACATTAAGCAATCCGAAATATTATTGCTATCAGTATTATGAAAGTCACAGCTCTGCAGTTTTTTCTGAATCGCAAAAGTTGATAGTGCAAAAGCAAGATTTCACTCAACAATCCAAGTCACTTGCCCTAGCAGGGCTAAAGTTATGGACTAAACTAGTACAGCACGTATAACGTATGCTAAACAGGCAGCAGGGGAAAAGCTAAATGACTTTTTATCAGCTTTCAAGCAAGCAAGCACTGAGCTAACACAATGGGGACAGGCCACATCATATAAAGATAGCTGGATCAACAATATCGGACTCAGGGGAAACCATAAGAACTGCAGACCCGCGCAGGAGTTTATACATCCATTATCAACAACCGAACAATGATAGTGATGAAGAAAGTAAGCATGGTTTAAGGAATGAAAAGAAGGTTGCCATCCAGCTTGAGGCAAGTAAAAATGGCAGCAAATAGAGAGGCGAAACATCACCTTGGCTCTCTTTCTCTTAAATTGAGGTCTATCTTTGACATTTAATCCTTTTTTCCGGACGTCATGCTTTGGACCTTCAAGTTCATCTGCAGAAGCTACTTCTGCAGTTTCCAAGATGTGACCAGTCTCCTTTATTAAAGCCTCGCGCTCTTGATCTGACAACTTAGAGCGACGTGCTTCAGAACTTTTGGCAAACTCATGCTGAAATGTTGATGGCTGCTCAAGGAAGAGTGCATTTCTCAGACCATAAACCAGAGGGACACCTGGTACCTGGAGATTATAATAATGTACACTGAGAGCAATGTCTCCACTAAATTTCAATACCTTCAACAAAAAGTTCCAGACTTGCTAAGGGAAACTATAACACGAAGTTTCAACAAAAAAATTCACTAAGGTGAGTGTATGCATATAAAGATTGTGCCTTGCAATACAATCATACATGCCTTTCATTCTCCAAGGCGTGTGTCTAGAAACAATTTGTTTGATTTTTTAATTAAAGTTCACGTAAAGTACAACACTCTAACCTCCTGGAACTTCTTCCGCAAATCAGCATCCTGGGTAGCAACAAAGAAATGCTCTGGGTTATTTTCCCCAACTATGTCTATTAGGCAAGCTTCTGCACTCTTCTTCCCCTCGTGATCGCACCTGCAATCAAAATTGAACTCCAGTAAGCTCCTTTAGGAAATTTCTAATCACTCAAAGAGGGAGAATCACAGTTCCCACAATGTCCAAATTGTCCAATTACCTTGCAGTCATGAGCTTCTGAGCAGCCTCGAGGGATTCAGAATAAGAAGGGCCGAGCCGCTTAAGCTCCTCAACAACGCATCTGCAAATTCAGAGCTCCACAATGAATTTAAAAAAAAAACGCCTCGTCAAAATTGCATGAAAGGAAGAAATCCAATTCAGGAGCAGAAGCAAAAACCTGGAAGTGAAGAGCTTCACAGGGCCGCTGAGGACAGTGGAGATGGCCGTGTCGGCCGGAACGACGCGATTCGCGATGAGATGGTGGATGAACGTGCCGTCGCAGAAAACCTTGTACGGCTGCCGGAATCCGAAACACGCGGTGAAGAAACGCAAGGCTCGCCGGTGCCGCTTTTGCTTCTTCACCTTCATCACGCGCGACACCGATCAACTTCCGGTTGCTGCGAAAGAGGGGAAAACGGCGACGGGTAGGGCGGAATCCGCGGCGAGTTCAAGGGGTTAAGACGTCGTCTCAGGGGTTTTACAGATTAGAAAGAGGAGGGAGAGAGAGAGAGAGAGAGTAGAATTGGGCCTGGGCCCTAAATCCCCAATTCGGGCTGCCTAACATGGCCCAGAATTTTGCCAGCCTTTGGGAAAGCTCAAACTCGCGCCGGAGGGGAAAAAATCAGGCAAACACTTCGCGCCGTTTGCTTTACTCCGATTTCTCTCCAATGGCCGCCGACGGAACCAAAAGGCCTCAACCTTCAATCCTTCCGCCTCGTAAGCTCAATGTCCAGAAATTCGCCGAATCGCGAGCCTCCGAGCTCGACGCTCTTCACTCCATAGTATCGAAACGACTGAAGGAGGATTTTCGCTCGCAGAGGAACAAGCGGCGGAGGACGACCTCCTACGACAACCAAGCTGCTAAATGGAGATACAGAAAGAGGCAGAAATCTGATTCTTCCGACATTGCTGGTGTTTCCTCTGAGGATAATGAGAGAGGCAATGAAAGACGCGTCCCTCGCCGAGTTCGCCGGAGAGAGGAACTCCGGAAGAATCCCGAGCATGGTTTCATTACCTCCGGCGACAGGACCAAGAGGTTGAGGACGCATGTTTGGCTGGCTAAGAGGTTTACGATGACGAAGCTCTGGGGATTCCATCTTCCTCTTGGTTTGCACGGCAGGTGAGAACTGACAAAAAAAGAAAAGAACTTTTCTTCATTCTGTTTTCAATTTTGTGCTATTTTGTTGACATGTGTTTGCTTCGTTGGGTTTGGTTTTCAGAGGAAAGGGCTCTAGAGCGGCATTGAGGTGGTTCAATGAGGGAGCTGTTGTTCATGATGCAAGTTACCATTCAGCTGTCCAGCTGGAAGGTCCAGAGGTAGTAAAGCTATTTCCTTCTTCTGTCAATTTGGGTTTGCATATGCTTATCTTGTTGAACCAGAACCTTTGCTTCAGTTTATCAATGTTGAGTGTTGGGTCGAACCGATTTGATTCAAGTAATGATTTTTCTGTGATTAATGATTCAAAACACCAGACAAGTTTAATGCTGAATCTGCCAATTGCAACTTCTAGGATTCTTTGTTGTCGGTTCTGAGGATGGTGATGGTGCCTTCTTTGTCGTCTCAATCCGCGGATGCTTTCAGCTCTGTTCTGTCTGGAGTTAGTTATGGAACTGCAATGGTATGTCGTCTATTGAGGTTCTTCATTTTGCCTTGGAGATGTAAGGGTGTGGATCGTGAAATTCCTTTTCTTTTTGCAGCTTCATCATGTAGGACAGCCCACTTCTCAAGCAATAGCACCAGTGAGTTACTTGTGGCGTCCCTCTCCTGTTGTGAGTGGGGAGAAAGGTGGCAATGAGCATAGTTCTATGGAAGGTGATATGCTTCAGAGCTCGGAGCCTTGTTGTTCCTCTCGTCAGCTATGGGTTTGGATACATGCTTCAGCCTTTACTGAGGGATATGATGCCTTAAAATTCGTGTGTCAGAAACAGGTAGGGTGTCTCCCTGAAGTTCATGGATTGGACTTCTACTCTAGCTAACTCTATTTAGGACTTCCTGTCTTGTTATCTAGTTATGACTCTACTGATTGAATCAAATTTACCGTTCTGGTATAAAAAAAAACTGTTCTGATTATTGATTGCTGGAAGTCGTGACTTGGCTCTGTGAGGTTGCTGCTTTATGTTCTTAGTTTTTTGCTCTTTTCATTCAGATGAATGACGGAAATGTGTCAATTACATGTTGTTCACTTGAAGGTCAACTTGCTAAAATAGAAGTTATGGGAGCGAAAGCATCTCAGCTTCTTCAAAGGATATTGCATCCTATTTCTGGGTGAGTTTCCTATCGATAAAACATATTTTGCGCCAGAAGAGAAAAGTTGATAATTTATAAATGTCATGATGGATTTGCAGCACAAATTCAGAACCTCCTTGCTCCTTGAAGAATTGTTCTTTTGTGGAGGATCAGCATGACAGTCAACTATTTAAGTCTTCTACTCCTGAGCATGACTTCCTCCCAGGTTCCTCTCTTTTATATCTTACCGTGAAGGATCCGCGTTGCCTCCACGACAACAGGACTGCAGATCCTTCAGAGTCATCTCCTCCCAACAATGTGGTTGATATTGAAGTTAAAGAAAAAGCTGAAGAGCTACTTCTATTGCATGAGTCAAAATCCGAGGAAACTTACCATATTTCAGAAAAGAATCTATGGGATGTTAGAGCTGGGGATAATATTCCTATTGATGAGCATGTACTATGCATGGAAAAACATCAAATGCGAAGGGATTATATTTGTGTCAATGATCCAAAGTTGGGAATTCCTAAAGTGTGCACTAAGGTGCAGGGTTCAAGATCATGTCCTATATTGGTTCTGAAAAACCATAACAAAAAGGGCCAACCCTTGGGGTAAATTCCTTGCCTTTTCATTCTTCTGTATGGATTGCTCACTGGTTCATGCTTAGTTGATACTCGTCCATATTCTATGCATACTATTTAGCTCTTTTTCTCTCAATTCATGTCAACCTAGGATTAAATGTTTCAGTAACTGAAAATATTCTTGTTGTTGTTTTTCCCCCAGATGGTCAATTATAGTTCCAGTAAGCTGGGCCCGGATCTTCTGGAATCAGCTTGTATCCAAGGAAGCTCATGCAATAGGTCTGAGAGAGAAACAGTGGATAGCATGTGAAGTATGAATCAGTCAATGTCTCAAATCTTCAATTTCATTTTCCAAACAAATATTAATACTTTCTTGTCATTTGCAGGTCGGGTTGCCTTATTTTCCATCAGATTTCCCTGATTGTAATGCATACTGGTCTCTTAAGATTGCTGAGGGGACCAGTACAAGCAAGAAGGAAGAACTAAAACCTCTTGCTGTAAAGTCTTTCGAAGTTCCCATTCCACCACCATGGAATACTGTCCGTGCTAGCCTTGGGAGAGAATTCAACGGATTGCAAGTAGCGGTTCACAGTGAGAAAGATACCATTAGTAGCAGGCTTAATGGATTTGTAGCAAGAACTTCAAGTTTGATGCTGGACATCTTGAAGGAAATCCAGGGTGATAACTTATTCCTGTTCCCTCAAGTCCCCAATTCAGACTCGAGGTTGTTGGCATCAATGAAGGATGAAATCAAAGTTGGCAATGGTGTGGATGATTGTAGTGAGCCTATAAACAATGATCATCATAAACTATGTTTCCTCAGAGTTCTCCTCAATACATTCAAGGAAGGCGTCATTGAAGAAGGAGCTGTCGTGTGTGCCCCACTTGCTAGTGACATTTCTCATTGGACTAAAAGGTACTTCTCATTGCAGACTGAATAGTTACTATCATATGTGGAATGCATGAAATCTTCATTCTCAAATGTTGCTTCCTATAGTGGCACTGGCAGGTTACAGAACCTCGACTTCAAGCTTCGACTCCCTGACTCTTCAGTGAGGTCATACTTCCAAAAGCATTCTTCAGGACAGTGGGACCTGCAGATCCCACAAGATCCTGCTGTTATGGAATCTCATCGATGGCCCATCGGTTTCGTGACAACTGGATTCGTCCGAGGAATGTCAGTAGCTGGTCACTCTCTTTGGTTCATTGCCAATCACTAACAACACAAAGATATTAACATTGTCAATCTCTGATACAGCAAGAAGCCAACAGCAGAAGCCTTCTGCGAGGCGATGCTACTCTCCCGTCTGAGAGAAGAACAGTGGAAGGAAATGCCTGTGGATGAGAGGACGAAAGAAATCTACGTCCTCGTCAGAAATCTGAGATCTTCGGCATATCGACTCGCTCTTGCTACTGTAGTCCTTGAACAACAAGAACATGACGTTGATTTCTTGTAACTGCAGGTTGTACGTTAGACATGAGCTACTCACAATTAAAAAGTACAATTGAATCAACGTTATAACTCTAAAAAAACATTGTAATGATCGTTTTCAAATTGAAACCATACAACATCACAAGGACCATAACTCAATCATGGCTAAAACGTTATAACTCTTTTAATAAATTTTTCTGATTGAACCACTGATACGATTTTGCCTACATGTTCTTCATAAAGTTTGTCCCGACGATTCTTTCACAAGTTCACCGGTGGTGCTATGCCAACCTTGCCAATCCTGAGATAAACAGGAAACTTGACAACTTTCACCTGATTCTCTCCACCATCGTCATTCCAAGCTCGCCGGAACTTCTCCATCACGGCATCTCCCAAGAGCTCCACCCCTCTCTCCTTCGCCGTCTGATACGCCGACCAAGACCTCAAGTAGGTGAAAAAGCCGTCCAAATCCATCCCCTGCTCCGTCACAAACTTAAACGGCCCCGTATTGTCCGCTCCGGCCACCGCCTCGAACGGGAAGTCAACGCCGCGGTACCGGTCGTCGACCAGCTTCCGCTGTGGGTCCCAGTACGGCGCCGAGTCGAACCTGTAGAACGAGTCGAAGACCGGGTCGACCGCCGGGTCGATCTCGGGTGTGCAGTAGCACCACGCGGCGATCACGCCGTTGGGCTTTTTGAGTACCCATTGGGCCTGCTTGTAGAACGACGGGAGGTCGAACCAGTGGAGGGCCTGCCCGACGGTGACGAGGTCGACGGTGGACTCGCCGGCGATGAGGTGCGGGAGGTCGGCGGTTGGGATGACCGGCGGAGTGCGGCCGTAGTGGACGTTTGGGAGCCTCGGGGCGTGGTCCAGCTGGGTGGAGCTCGTGTCGGTGGCGATGACGGTCTTGTAGATTCCGGCGAGCTGGAAGTGGAGGAAAAAAAAAGGTTTCATGTGCTTGGTTATAATTTGTGCAAATCGCCATTTATATAAAGTGAGTAGTTTTTATGCACATTCTAACAACATGATGACAGGAAAGATTCATCAGAAAATGCCCGACGATTGTGTCAATTGATCGGACGGGAAATGGAAATGGAGAAAGGGGGAACTCACGGATACGGCGGCCTGGCCGCTGCCGGTGCCGGCGTCCCAAACAAGGTCGTGGGAAGGAGTCTTGGAGGCTATGAAGTCGAAGAGTTGTTTTGGGTAGCTGGGCCTCGTCTTCGCGTACTCCGCTGCTTGCTTGATGAACAATTCCGCCATCGATTGATTCCCTATTTCTTCTGTTCTCTTTCTCTTTCTCTCCTCCAAATTTTGGCGAGGAGATAACGAATTTGATGAAAACAAAGGAGCTGCAATGGCTGGCATTTATAGCATATCAAATGATAATGATGAGAGACAGTCAGAAAGAGGAAAGCAGTGGGAAGCTGGCTATCGTGGAATAATATTGTTGGAGAAATCAAAGGAGAGGTTCCATTTCAGTTGGAGTTGCCAAATTGGTTTGTGAGAGCTCTCAGTGAGACCATTCTGGCTTCCGGGGGAGGCCATCCGTCTATGATTGATACCATTTGAGCAACCTTAAGCAAAGCAATCGACATGAAATCGTTTAAGTTGGTACGATTTTACTACGATTCAGGAGCCAGTCGACTAAGCCACATGGTTAGCGTCACATATTCATACAGTCACGAGCAGCATTCAATCCCGATCCAAAAGAAAAGAGCGAGCAAGAGAAGATTCATGTACTTGAAGGTTCAACACCATTACACATTTCAACTCGGTGTGAGATTAGCAGAAACTAATACCACAGCATTCGATTACTCGTAATTTGCAGCGACATATTGCGTTACATTATATGAACCACACACATCAGAACCAGCATACATATATAGTGAAGCTCTCTCTCCTCGCTGCCACTATTAATACAACTTGACAAGAGGATAGATGAAACATAGGCAAATGGAGTTATAGTAAGGTTACAAAGAAGCATTAAGCAACACGATAAGATATACATACAAATATTAGGGAGGCTGCAGTTACTAGCGCTCCCCCCATCCCCCACACTGAGATATTACAGTTTTACACGCCCGCTAAGGCCATTCCAGAACGGTCAGGGTTTTCTTACGAGCAATTTGTGTCGTAGCTTGCAAGTCCTAGCAATTCTGGACCTTCTAGTCGAGGGTTGTGCTCAAAGCTACACAGAGAGAGAAAAGAAATCTCGTCAATTCCTTGGCAAGAAAAAAAATAAATGTCGAGACTGAATTACAGAGAGCAAGCTCTTTGACAGCAAAGAATTACATCTCGCAGCAGCAAGGACCTTAAACCACTTGCTAGAGAAAAATGTGACAGTTGAATATCGAGATATCAAGGAATCAAGAGGAACTTATCCACCTTATGCAACTAGCTTCCAAACAAGAACATACAAGAGAGTCGGATAGTTAAGGTCCCACAGGATGACAGATCTAAACAGGCTTCAGTAAGAATGAATGATACCATGGAGTTTTCATAGAGATAGTTACAATCAGATGGTATTTAATCTCAAGAATAGATTGCAAAGCTGAAAGGACTAAGGAAATGAAAATGTGATGGTCAAGCTGGGTCAGGGCAATTGTCCTACTCAGTTTTCAAGGTTTTCAAGCCAAGTTGTCATCTCACCCTCGAGTTAGACATCAAACCTCCAGCTAGACTGTCCAAGACTAACAGAATATTTATATCATCTAAGATCTATCCTCCATTAAAACAATAGCCCCAGTAGGAGCATTAAGTTGGAGGACATCCTCAAAGAAGTAAAGCACAGAATCTGAAGTTACCCACAATTCTCGTGTCTTTTGTGTGTGTGTGTGTGTGTAAATACAAGAAATATGATAATATGGAGCTAGTTCACTTTCTCATCATTCTCACACTGTACACTTCCAACTTCCTGATTCTGAAAACCAAAGCTTACAAATCAAGAAGGAACTATGCAACTATTTTCTCAAGATTGTACAACTTAGCCCAACAACAAAAGGTTAGAACCGAACTAGACCACTCCCCCTACAGATTTGTGTAGTATGCTATAGTCAAAACTTCTAAGTAGAATACATAACATTTGTCTTCAGTGTGAAGTGAATATACTAAATTCACAGCTTATGCATATGAGAGAGTAAGAAGATTAGTTAATCCTACAAGCTAGCATGAAGAGATAGCCAGATAAGAGTGTATGACTTAAATGCACAATGCCCATTATCTACAATAACAGTATAACCCAACAAAGACAGAAAGTGAAGCTAATTGAAGAAGGCTCATTGACCAGAACTGATACAGAAATGCATAGTATAGCCAATAAACTGAAAATTGCAGACACTATAGCATACAGAACACCAACTACAGAGAATATATACAGATCGGGGGAAAAAGAAAGACACTCACTTGTTCAATGGAATATGCTCGAATGGTCCATTTGTTGGAATAGTTCCACACAAGTCATTGTTTGAAACGTCACTGAAAAAGAAAGGCAGTTCCCCTAAGTCACCTTATAGAATTGCAGTATCATAAAACATAATGTAAGATGAGCAAGAAAAGAGGTTCGACAATGTGAGAGAAAGTAACATGCAGTTGAGGAAAAAGCACTTACACTACTTTAAGGCTAGAAACAGCACCAAGCTCCCTTGGAATTGGTCCAGTTAATTGGTTGTCATTAAGCCGTCTGCCAGAAGGAAAGAGTAGGATGAGCAATGAAAATGATGAACCAAGGCTCAACAACAGTACATGACATACGGGAACACAATAAAGCTTGAACCAAATACTTCAAATCACAAGCCTCATTAAGTTCACTGCGAAAGAAGTTGAAGAACAAATTCATATCCAGAGACATGAAAGTTGCTTGAACTTACAAGAACACAAGACTCTTCAATTTTCCCAGCGAAGAAGGAATTGTCCCTGTTATGTTGTTGTTGTACAGGTCCAAGCTGATCAGATTCTTCAACTTACCCAGTTCAGCAGGGATAGTCCCATGCAGGTTGTTCTTATACAGCTCCCTACATCAAAAGTAATACATTTAGGCTGTAACCAATGCTAAAGTACCAAATCAGGGTCCAGCAGACCAGCATCAAATAACTTCCCCTAAGCCACTAACTGAAACCAGTTATATAATAAATGACATTTAAACCGTCGATCAGAGAGGAAAGTAGCAGAAACGTACAAGTACTGTAAATGCTCTAGCTTCCCGAGTTCAGGCACTAGATGTCCAGACAAATTTGAATTGCCTAAATCCCTGCAAGAAACACCGATCGAGAACATGTTAGAGCATGATTCAAATGAGTTCCACCCAGAATAGCAACTTAAGATAAACTGTTCAACATAAACAAAAGCTTCAGTGGACCTGACTAGCTAAACAATTCTTAAACAAGATACGCTGCAGTCCCCCCACCCCCCTCCCCAGTCGCCACCTGGGCGATAGCTAATGAAAGAAAAGGATCCCCCTGGATATGAATCAAACTTCTCTCAATCAAAGACTAAGCTCCACACAAAACTAACGAGTTCATTCACTAAATTGCTACAAATGTTCAGTAGCTAAAATTCAGTCATCTAGATCACAAAAAACAACGCAAACCCAACAGGCAAACAAACTTCAAGCACTGGCCAACACGAAGCTATTTGGAGGGAGACGCTTCCAGCCTGTTTCATTCATAATCGGACCACCAATCAAGCACCAAGACTTCCTAAAACGAGCTACCAACCAACCAGGGAAACGAGACAGCCCCCAATTTCAGCGCAACAAAACTAGAGCCAAAGCAGTAAGGAAGATGATTAGTCGATTACACTCGGGTGACGCGGTTATCCTGGTTGCAGGTGATGTGGAACCAGGTGCAAGGGTTGACGAGGGTGGGATCCCAGCTCTGGAGGACGTTATCCGGATCGGACAAGCTCCTCCGCAGCGTGTAGAGAGCGTCCCCTTCCGAATTGCCGAACGCGACGGGGAGAGCGAGCGCTGCGAAGAAGAGACTCCACAGCGAGAGAGCCGATGCCGCCATCCCGGTGACGGATGAGTTGAGAGATGGAAAAGGGCAGCGAATTTGAAGCGAGCTAGGGTTTCAGTGGTGCAGAGATATGGAGGAGGAGGAAGAAGAAGCAGGTTTGGGTGGGGAAGAGAGGAGAGTCAGTCAACCGAACCACCAGACTGGAAATGGGAAATGGGGAAGGGAAGAGGAAAGAGGATCGGCTTTGGGAACGACAGAGTAAAACATGGGGCATATTTTCCATTTTACTTTTACTTTTACTTTTTCTTTTCGTTTAGTGCTGAGTTGACTCAGTGTGAGCATTTTAATTTCCGAGTCAAATGCTGCGGCGGTCGCTCCACTCGTATCTCCTCATTGTTGCTGAAGACTTATCTCCTCATTGTTGCTGTTGGGCTCTAGTTGGGCTGGGAGCTTTTGTTAACAATCTATTGGGCTGGGAACTGCGGTGACAAGTAGGAGGATCTTTTGTGTATTCATTTGGGCCTTTCGGCTTTTACTTTTCATGTTGGTTCCATAACGTTTGTTTCAAAATCGAGTAATGTTAAAAACATAGGATGAAGATACAACCAATAACATCTAAAAATATCGACAATACTATGCCATATTAAAATATTTATTAGCACAATTGTCTTATGCTTTTATAAATAGAAATTTTCAGTTTAAGATTGAATATGATATCTTTTGCGGAAAGAGATGCAAAATGTATATGTCATTGTCAATGCATGTTTTAGAATTACGTGTGGAAATTTGAATAGGGCAATTGGCATGCTACCTAAATCTGAATTATCAAACTTGAATTATTGATTACTGACATTTTATGACTTATGAGGTCATTTGAGCAATAAAAGGCGAGCCACGCGGCAACACGCAAACTTACCTAGAAGATCCGAGCTTTAAACAATTGATCAACCACCCACGCGTGGAAAGAAGATACAGCCAACAACAACAAAATAACGGCAACCACATCCCATATTAACAGAGTCGTTACCATGATTTTTTTTTCAAGACATATACCGTTAGACAATCATTTAAAGCTCAACGATCAAATCTTCTGCCAACGGAAGTACAAAAACGCATATAACAGTTGCAAATGGCGAGCTTTAAGATCACCACCAAATATTCAAATAGAACAATTTTGATACGTTACCTAATCCATACTCAACAACATACATTATGATACCATGATCATCTCAATGTCGTCATGCTAATTTTTTAGGTTAAATCAAATTTACTACGAGGTGAATTTAAACATTCGATAAACCACCCACACGTGGAAAGAAGATACAACCAACAACAACAAAATAACGACAACCACATCCCATGTTAAAAGATTCGGTACCATGATTTTTCCAAGACATATACCGTTAGACAATCATTTAAAGCTCAACTGCCAAATCCTCTGCCAACAGAACGTAAAAAAAACCCCGTGTATAACAGTCTCAATGACGAGCTTTAAGATCACCACCAAATATTCAAATAGAACAATTATGATACGTTACCTAATCCATACTCAACAATAGACATTATGATACCATGACCATCTAAATGTCGTCATGCTAATTTTTTAGGTTAAATCAAATTTACTACGAGGTGAATTTAAACAATCGATCAACCACCCACACGTGGAAAGAAGATACAACCAACAACAACAAAATAATAAAGGCAACCACATTCCATATTAAGAGATTCGTTACCATGATTTTTTCCAAGACATATACCGTTAGACAATCATTTAAAACTCAACCGTCAAATCTTCTACCAACAGAAAGTATCAAAACGTGCATAACAGTCTCAATGACGAGCTTTAAGATCAACACCAAATATTCAAATAGAACAATTTTGATACGTTACCTAATCGTACTCAACAACACATATTTTATAATACCATGGTGATCTCAATGTCATCATGCTAATTTTTTAGGTTAAATCAAAATTTACTACGAGATGAAACTGTAAAAAAATTGGGCAGTTGAGGTAACAAAGTTAGTGCTACCACTCTTGTTGCCTAATTACATGACAGCCCAACCGCACGCCCACACCCAGCCCACCCACAAACGCCATGCAGCCCATCAAATTAATATTAATTAATAAAACAAAGAATAAAGTAATATTAAGGAACCAAAAAGAAAATTCTCCGGATAAGCCCTCCACTAAGTGAAAAAGAAAAATCCCCCCCACTCGCTTTCCCCATTTTACCCTCCGTCCCTCCCAATTATTACAACCCGCACCACCTTGTTCCTCTGTCATTTTCACGGCCATCACCAAACACAGGACACCCCCGTCATTCCTCACCGTCACCCGAGGTTAAGACCGTAAATGACCACTTTCGGGAAACCCGATAGCTCCCCTTGGTATAACCGCTGGTTCGTCGGTGCCGTGATCTCCTGCATACCCACCCCACCCACCACCGCCTGGACATCCGCGTGATCAACCAGATTGCTGACGTGTTCGAATCTTTGACCGTTGGATTGATATCAAGCGGTGAGATGATCGCAAGCCTGGTGGTCGTTGTAACACGCGATCAGGGGGATTCACCTGACGCTCGGGGGGGTTAAAAAAGTGGGGCCCGCATGAGTTCATCACACTACTGTTTTAAGCTGAGCGAGCGAGTGGAGAACTGAGTGGAATTTCCAGTTTTACTCTCTGGTTCGTGAGCGAGTTGGGGGGGAAGGAAGCCGAAGGAAGCTTTTATTTCTGTTTCTTCTTCTCCTTTGTCTGTATTTAAGGTACAATTTCTCTCCCTCTCAACCGTTCTGCTGTACTCTTGTTCTTCCTAGCTAGGGTTTTTTTTTTCTTCCTTCTCGCTCGCTCTGTCTCTCGCCGTTGTTTTTACTGAGGTGAGTTAGAGGAAGACGACCGTGCTTCTCCGTCTCGTTTTCTTGTAATGCAGCTGGTTTTTGGGTCTGGATGGGGGTGTGGTTTGTGATTTTCGGATTGTGGTCTGGGGTGTGGAATTTTTTTGTTGATATTTTGTCGCCGTTTTTAGAAATGTGTGGCTTGTTTGTGTGTCGGTTTGATTTCGTGAGGTGTGGATGCTTGAGAATCGTTTGTTTTTTTAGGGTTTGGGTTGTGAGGCTGATGGTCTGCTGGTGTCTTGTGATGTGAACAGGTTGTAGCTCGGAAGGTCTGGTTCGGGAAGGCAGCGCTGGTTCATACTCGTGTAGGTATGATTTCTCCATTTCTCCTGTTCGAGTGATGTGTGTATGTGGTAGCTTTCTTTGTTGTTCGTAACAAGGTTGCATGTCGTTGCATCCTTCTGCTATGGGGTTTCGTTTTCGTTGTGGATTTGTTGCATGCAAGGGAAATGACTGTTTAGCTTTACTTTCGCTTTACCTCTTTCAAGTGGCTCTGGTTGTCGATGGGAACATACCCTATTTCTCGTCCAGTTCTGTTGTGGTTTTACGATTGGGGCTTACAATAAGGTTTTACAATCTGGGTTTACCGTGTACGTCAATTTGTCTGTTCTGATTGAGAGCTAAGTTTTCACCATCTAGTAAGCAAAATGACTTGGTACTGTACTGTGAGGAATTATTGTTCTTATTTCACGTTTCTCTTAACGATGTGCCTTGTTCTTGTTTTTATTTTGGTCGGTTCATAACAATGTTGCATGCCGGTTTTCTTCTACTACAGGTTCCTTCATTTTTATTTCTATTGTATCATTTCCTGGATGGGCTGGGTTCTTTTCTTCCGGGGTTCCCTTTGCTTCCACGTGTCTTTTTTTTTTTGTGTGCTTGTGAGCTAGTTTTATGTATTGGATAAGCAAAATTGTTTTGCTACACTGGGGATTTGAATTGATGATTGTGCATTAGCTCTGAGATGGACCATCTGACTGTGATGTGTCTTTTTTCAGACAATGGACTCGGTGGATCCTGATGGAAGTGGTCCTCAGGAGGCCTTGCCACCTCCCCCACCTGTTCTTCCTCCAGATGTGGTGCCGGTAAAACTTGAAGAACCGGCTAAGAAGAAGCCTGCGCGGCTTCCCATGGC